>OZ024817.1:5227105-6427105 GCA_964017055.1 Chloromyia formosa
GGAGAATGCTTACTAGTACGTGAGGAACGGAAGCACATTCAACTCTCTTGGGGATAGTGGGTTTAACTGAGCCCGTGATGCACAACTTAATCAGTAAGATATTCCGTAAGGATATCGAACGGTGAGATCATTCCGGCTTTTGAGAAGTCAGTAGCAAATAATGAACCACGGGGATGGGTGTGCCCACAGTACCAAGGTACTGGCCCATCAAGGTGTTGGACTCGTGGTGGCTGTGAGTTATTGTTAAGTCGGCTAAGCTAGGTCGCAGCCTATAATGGTAAGGTTCTGAGGAAAGTGCATGTTCCAAAGTAGTCATCCTTCTGACTTCGGTCAGAGAAAACGCCATTCCCGTAAGGGGGGGAGGTAAAGAGCTTCGAGCTTAGGTACTCCTTAAGGCACCGAATGTAGACGATTCTGGGAATTCCTGTCCCTGCAACCTGGCGAAACCATCAATGCTGAGAAATTCTGCGCTCAACTGAACGAAATGCATCAGAAATTGACAGTTCAACGACGTAGGCTAGTCAACAGGGATGGAGTTATACTGCTTCATGACCACGCATGACCTCATGTATCGAGAACAACGATCCAAAAATTGAACGAGTAGCACGATGACACTCTTCCTCACCCGCCATATTCACCAGACCTCTCGCCAACAGATTACCATTTCTTTAAACATTTGGATCACTTTTTGACAGGAAAACAGTTTAACAATGAAGCAACTGTCAAAAATGCCTTAGAGGAGTTTCTTCGAACCAGAAACTCGAACTTCTACGAAACAGGAATAATAAATGCGCTTGTATCTAGTTGAGAAAACTGTTTCGCATCCGCTGGTACCTAGTTCGATTAATAAAATAGTCTTTATAAAAAGTTACAGCTGTTCAAAAATGTACTACTGAATCCGGCATTTCATCTGCACCAACCTAATAGTTGCTCACTGACGATGAAAGTCCCATGTCGCTGCCGTACAATTGACACTGCCGGCAGTGTCTCCTGAACAATGAGATTTCCAACCTCTATAGGTATATTAAAAAAAAAAAGCTCATGATCGCTGAGCTTATTATGTTTATGGTACATATTGCCCGGACCATCGAAATCATAGACCGCTGAGCTTTGAGCTAAAAGCTTATTCGTCAGATTACGACTGCACACACACTAATAATGCTGATGATCATGATCGCTAAGGCAGAATGCGTAGCTATTTTTATCTGGTATAAGTTCAAAACTTGCGACCGTAGCAGACTGGGCGATTACCATTACCTGGGTTAAGGGGTAACAATTCCTGGCAATGATAATCATATTTGCCAACTGCAAAATGGACTAAACAGTATCCAATTGGGAAACATTTCAAAACGCTTAGATAAAAGTTGTAAAATTGAATCGAAATGAAACATTCAAAAATATACAATTAAAATAGAATCTCGGCCAAAATTAAAGACATAACAAAAATACATGAAAACCAAATTTAGACAATGAACACGCACATGTAAATCAGATCACCATATATGCATTTAGCACATAGGAAACGATGAAAAGAAAAAAGTCCTGATTGAAATTAAAATTGGAAAAATGTTCATTCCCCACTTGTATTGTTTTTTTGAATGTAGCGTTTTAATATCGAAACTTACACTATAACGACAAAATGAAAGAAACTAGTAAATTTTCATCGCAACGTTTTTAGAAGAGAGAAAGAGAGAGAGAGAGAGAAAAAAAGTGGAAACAAATGTAAAACAGGCAGCATCGATAATCAGAATCCATGAATAGAGATTGACAGATTGACAGTAGATTTCTTACTTTGATCTGTGTACAATTTTGTAGACAATTGACAAAAACGCTAGTCGTTTCAATTCCCTCCTCTTCTTCGAGGCTCACGATCGTACTAGCACTAGTCATATAATTCGGTGAAGCAGCAGCGGCCGTAACACTCAAACTTGCAGAACTAGCCGTTTGTGTTGTTGTAACAATAGTTACGGCTATTGCCGACAACATGCCACTATCTAATCGTAAATTTCGATCACTACAGCTAACACTGTACAGAGGCTTATCGTGTTCAGGTTCAGATGATGATCTACGATTTTGAAAGTCACGTCGATGATAGCATTGATTGCTACCGCTTGCATTAACATTGCCGACATTCAGCAAGTTCGGCGAAGGGAAATTTCCATAAAAAGTTGGATTCAAATAGCTAGGACTGCTAGCCATTCCTTGATTAATGGTAAAATCTAAACTTCGCCATGTTTTACCTTTGATTGCTGCATCCTACACACGGGTGAAAATTGAGTTGAATAGAATGAGGATAATAGTGTGATAGAAAGATTTGGAAAGATAGCGCGATTCAGTTTTGATTTTCTTATATATTTCCAATTTGGCTTTACACACACATAATTACGCGAACGCAACCTAATGCTTGAGTACAAATAAGAATTTGATTGGTTCAAACTGATAATAATAATAGATACGAATTTTCTATAACATCCTTTGTCAATTTCTACTAAAGAAATATACGAATACCATAGTATACTCGTGTTATGCCACATACCAATTAAAAAAATAAAAATAAAATAAATGAAAAATAAAAAGATAGTATTCAACTAAATGATAAGGAAAGATAATATATATGTCTGTATATAATGCCGTCAAACGCCACCAAAAAATTATACTTCAACTACTTTTACTATGCGCTTTGCTAGAACAGAATTGCATAGAACTTTTGCTATGAATATGTCACATACCTGATGTGGCTGGACCTTATGCTGGCGTGCATAAGCAATGGCCGATTGATCGAGAATGTCCCATGACTTTTGACGACGTGATAGTGGCATTCCAATCTGTAATTAAAATGTATAATATTGAATCTTTGCTAAGACAACTTCTGCTCCTACTGACTATTAAACAAAGATAGAACTAGGGAACATGGAAACAGCTGGTGAGTAAAAAAAGAAGAATTGCAATGGAGTGCGGAAGTCGTAATTGCAGGGGAACGCCAAAATCTTATGGCGAGTACAAAGAATGTAGTAGTTTCCGCCTCATCCTCGTCTTCGCGACTCCTCCCTGTACGATAGCTAGGATTCACCTGTGTTGTAACGTCTCAAAAAAGTATCTCCGGCAACTTACGGCAATCCATCCATATACTTGTGTGTATCACTAAGCGCGTTCTTTTGCGAATATTTAACCTATAGAGATTAGAGAAAGTAAACGCTTTACAAAGACAACATTAACGTAATATCGGTTAACGTTCTGCCCTGGTGACTTATCTGGGGCAGATCCTGACCTCGATGGAACATAGAGCTTTATATTTATTTAGTCTACATCTAGCGGTTGCCCCTAGAAATTCGTTCGTTCCACTCTGTTTTCGCTTCATTCCACCGCATTTTTCTGTTCAGGAAAATGGTTCTCATTTATTTATTAGGAAACTATTCGGAATGGCGCAACGGATAGCACGTTCGCCTTCAACGCACTGGGCCCCGGACTATGAGCCCACTCAGCTGCTAAATGAGTACCCATTATGGGGTAAATAACTCGGTTGAGCGTGTTGCTGATCACATACCTCTGCACAAAAACCGTCACGATCTAGAAAATGAGATGATGCTAACTCATCTCGAGGCCGTGGTTCAAATTGAACTGTTTCGCCAGTTATTTATTTATTCGGAAATAATTTCTTTCATCGCAGTTGCATTTGACAAGCTTAACGCTTTGTTTTAAAGTTTATTTTTAATAATATTTTAATTTTTTTCAAACATTGAGATTAGACAATCATCTATATTCCAAGCCTTTACTGAGACAAAATCCATTTCATATCATATGCATGCTCCTTAGACATCATCATCATCGTGGCGCGACAGCCCGATGTCGGGCCTTAGCCGCCTGGATCGTTGTCCTCCAATTATCTCGGTCACGTGACCGCGTCGTCCAATTTTGGAAGCCCAGTAGTTGCTCGGCGTCCGCATATACTGTGCTCTCCCAACGGGCTCTCGGTCGTCTTCGCAGTCTCACTCCGTCGACTCGTTCTGTGCGATCATCGTCCATTCGTTGTATATGCCCTGCCCATTGAAGTCGTTGTAATTTGACGATTTTCGAAACTTCCAACTCATCGTACAGTTCATACAACTCATAGTTGTACCGGATGCGCCATCCATCTCGATCGCAAACAGCCCTGAAAATTCGCCGCAGAACCTTACGTTCAAATGTGTCTAGCATGTTTCCGGAGGCCTGGGTCAGGATCCATGCTTCGCAGCCATAGCACAGCACTGGTCGTATGATGGTTTTGTACACGCGGAGCTTCGTGTTTCTGTGCACGTGCTTCGATTTAATTATGGACAGAACCGAGAAAAAAATCTTATTAACTAACTGTAGTTCGTCAGTTTCGTTGGTGTTGGTGTGAATCCGACCAAAATAGAAGACGGCGGCTACACGGCTTGTGCTCATCGACAAAGCTAAATTCCTAGGGCCCTTCTTGGATAAGCTGAAAGACTAACGTTCAGGAACGTGTGGCATGGGCAACCGTTGCTTTTTGTACTGGTGCAAGAAAACTATAAGCAGAAAATGGGGCCTGCAGCCGATGGTTGTTTTCGGCTCTATATATCGATCTTGCGTCCCCATGCATAATGGTGTCTTCACTAAACATCGTCTCATCTAGAAGCCTGTTGGAGAAATTTAGAGGCTAACATGTGTTTCCATCACGGGAGTTCTTAGACCTACTCCCACCGCTGCACTTGAAATTAAATTCGATTCCCTTGGACATTGTTGCCTAATGTAGCCCCCTGCCTTCATGAAACAGGCTAGTGGGCTACGACCAGAACAAACATTCGGCTGTATTGAACAGCTTTGATGTTCCTGAAGTCACGGATTGTTTACACCTCTCCTAAATACCTTGGGGTGGGCAGATAATGGTATTCTGGAATCAGATGCCGTAAGGCCGGTCATATATGTTCAGGTATACCTGTACAGATCTACTGTAGTGTGTGCTATCTCGCTGCCCAGGTGTCGAAACCTGTAGAGTTGTACCTGTGCAGGTATACCTTAAAGCATAACTAAAGGTAAACCTGGACGTATATGGCAGGCTTAAGCACTTTTACTGATAACTCTAAGGCCGGCCATATACGTACCGTGAGGTATGCCTGCCCAGGTCTACCGTAGTGTGTTGTCTCGCTGCACAGGCATCATTTAACCTAATTTAACCATAACATCAGGGGCCCATAACAGGGCCGCCTAACACTCTATGTTTATGAATTGGAATGGGAAAAATCCGTCCCTTATTTTATCATGATACATTTGACGGACTGAGTGCCTTAGTTTGACTGATGCAGCCCCTTGTCACGAGATTTTATACTAATTTCTTGCTATTGGGGTTAATTTCTCTGAAGAGTTTGCTTTTGAACTAACGTCCCGCTCAAAATGATCGCCGTTTTGGGGATGTCCTCAGGGTAGACTGGAATTTGATGATATGCCTTTTCCAGATCAATTACGAAAAATACTTTTTTTTTATAAGGTTAAGGTAAAGTTATGCAAAGGTTGAATGTTCGATATTGAATATCGTTCTTTTTACGTAACCGCGTTCAACACAGTAATCACCACAGGACCGTCACTTTCGCTCGTCTTTCTTTGCTGTCATGTGTTCGGACCGTGAAGACCGGTAGCTCAGTGCATTGAGGTGTTAGTTTAATGTTTCATCATACCGGTGATTCATGGGTTTGAGTCCCGTCGTGGCCATATGGATGTTTGTGTTGTCTTCCCTCTTTAGTGTGGAATACAAAAACAAGTCACAGATATGTGGCTAAAAGGGAGGAAAGTGCAGCATGCATCATTCGACGTTTTTCTGGGTTTTTCTCTGCGAATACGCGCGGTCCGATGGACCGTATATGGTGCAATGTTACTGTTGCAGGTTTATTATCTGCCATGGTACGGGTTCTCTTGTAGTCATTCAACAGCTGACTAATTGCTGGTGTTGTTGTTGGCCACCTGATGCTCGGAGTGTCGGTGAGCTACGTTTGGCCCACAGGCTGCAGTTACGTCTAATATTCGGCATATGTGCAATAAAAAAATGAGACGTAGTCCGAGGTTGACTATGAGGAGTTTCCTACACTATTTTCTAGAAGCCAATCATGTTCAACAAACTACCATCATCATCATCGTGGCGCGACAGCCCGACGTCGGGCCTTGGCCGCCTGGATCATTGTCCTCCAATTATCTCGGTCACGTGACCGCGTCCTCCAATTTTGGGAGCCCAGCAGCTGCGCGGCGTCCACACCTACTGAGCTCTCCCAACGAGATCTCGGTCGTCCTCACAGTCTCGCTCCGTCGACTCGTTCTGCATTCATTACTCTCTTAGGCATGCGATTATCGTCCATTCTTTGTACATGCCCTGCCCATTGAAGTCGTTGTAGTGTGACGATTTTCGAGACTTGCAACTCATCGTACATTTCATACAACTCATGGTTGTACCGGATGCGCCATCCATCTCGATCGCAAACAGCCCCGAAAATTCGCCGTAGAACCTTACGTTCAAAAGTGTCTAGCATGTTTTCGGAGGCTTGAGTTAGCGTCCATGCTTCGCAGCCATAGCATAGCACTGGTCGTATAATGGTTTTGTACACGCGGAGCTTCGTGTTTCTGTGCACATGCTTCGATTTCATTATGGGGAGAACCGAGAAAAAAGTCTTATTAGCTAACTGTATCCGTCGCTTGATTTCGTCAGTTTCGTTGGCGTCCCTTGCCAAGTTGCAGCCCAGGTAAATGAAGTTGTTCACGAACTCGATGTTGAGGTCCCCCACATTGATGCTTGGTTGTGCAGGTGTCCTTGTTACCGATTGCATCATTATTTTAGTTTTACCCTTGTTAATACGTAATCCAACTTCCTTTGCAGCGGTATCGAGCGTATGCAGAAGTTCTTCTGCGTCAGCCAATCTTGATGTCGTCGGCGTACGCTGCTAATTGTGTCGACTTGATGAGTAGCGTCTTGCTGTTGTCCATATTCATGGCCCGAATAACGTATTCCAGTGCTAGGTTGAAGAGCGTCGGTGCCAATCCATCGCCCTGTTTCAAACCAGTGCGTGTTTCAAATAGATCAGTAAGTCTATTCTGGATCCTGACTTGTGAGACGGAGTTGGTCATCGTCATCTTTGTCAGTCGCACTAATTTTGCCGGTATACCAAATTGCAGCATGATGTTGTACAGTACTCCACGATCGATACTGTCGTATGCCTGCTTGAAGTCGACAAAGATTTGGTATACGTTTACGTTGTATTCCCAGCACCTCTGGAGTATCAGTTTGACTGAGAAGAGCTGATCGGTTGTGGAGCGCCCAGGTCTGAAACCGCTTTGATATTCGCCAATGACTCTTTCTGCGTACGGTTTTATTCTATTTTCCAGAATTTTCGTCAAAATTTTATAGGACGTACAAACTAGTGAGATGCCCCTGTAGTTCTCACACCGCAGTTTATCTCCCTTTTTATGAATTGGACAGATGATGCTGCTACATACATACTACCAAAAATCCCCAAAAAAAAAATCGCTTACTTACATTTTGACTAGCCGGATTCGTAGTATCACTGACTTCATTCGTATTTTCCGCCGGCCATCGCGGCAGTGTATGCTTCACATGACATCGTGATCGCACCTCTTCCGATACAGCTACCAGCGCCGTTAAATAAGCTACACTGTCCGACGTCACCTCGAACTTATCGCGTCCTAGAGGTTTTGCGACAATTCCAAGTAACATGGTAAGCACACGAGAAGTTCGGGATACGGTGGTAGGTGTTGGATGACGATAGCCCTATGGAATGAAAATGGTTTTGTGCAACATATTATTGGTTAACTCTTACCAGGGTCATTCATACACACCTTCAGCAAATGTCCCACCAATGCAAAGTGAAAGTTACTTTTAAAAGAAAGACCAACAGCATGATCCAACTGCTTAAAATGCCATTCCAACGGCTCTCTGGTCGACATCATGCAATCGGCCAGATTGCCCTTGTCGAATGTTCCTTGCGAATTTAAAGTGTGCAAGTTCTGTTCGAGCAGAGCCAATCCTGCGGCATACAAAGAAATCTCGTCGAGTTGCAGGACCGATATGGCAACCCAGAAAAGAGCCTTATGTATGGGCGATTCCTGTCGAAATGACAAAGACATAATAATAAACCGAGCGACAGATATGATTGCGATAATACTTACGGGTCGCAGGAGCGGTTGTATCCTCGTCAAGCACATGACTAAAGCTTCAATTAAAATAATATCATTAAACGACTCAAGAGCCTTGACTAGAATTCTGAGTAGTTGCTTGACATCTTGATCCGTAACACTTTTACTAATACACCCGTAGACAATTAAAGCTCTTGGTTGCAAGGCGGGATTATAGCAAAATGCGAAACTTCTCGCTAGCGATGTCCACGTCTGAAGCCATTTACAGTCGGGATAGTCGCGCATGCATGCTTCCATTATTTCCAGCAGGGCATCAGTTATCACTTCCAACGATGGCAGTGATAGTCGTTCGCGATCCGAAGGTAAAGGTTGTGATACGCGCTCGTTGCCGAGCCACTTATCGGGCGGATGGCGACAGCTCGATCGGAAAGCAGTCACTGCGGCCGATTTTACTTTACTAATGCCGAACAGCAAGTAGAATTTCGGCAGTGAGAATTCATCGAGCGAGAGACGCAATACTCTTTGGGCTTCCTCTGTTTACGGAATCGGGAAAACAAAATTATTAGCAGGGAGGATAGATATTTCAGTAAGAACTTTTCACGCACCTGAAAAGGACGGTTTTGTGCAGGTACATAATGAATGAATAATGTTAATTACTAAACCATGTGTTGATGCTCGCATGGATAACGATCCCGTACAGACCTACGAATAAAAACCGCATATCAGAACAGTCTCAAATGCACAACAGCATAATAGAAATTACCAAAAACGTGACGGTATGGAATAAGTGAGGCAAATGTCGAGCAACATCCAAACAATTGTTGAATGACAACATGAGCAGATAACGTGCCAATATCGCTATATCGTCCCACATCATATGTTGCTCCAAGAATTGGGTCGGATTCGTGCACGTCTTGTCCATAACCCGGCACAATCGTGTTATCACTTTCTTTGATACGAGTTGAACGTTGGCCGATGCCAAGGCCACTGCCGTATCCGCCATAATTTCCACCTGTGGCGATCCTAAACCATAGGTGAGTGATTTATGCATGAAATTGTCCAGCACCATATCGATTAGTTCGGGAATTTGTCCAAGCGATCCCCAGATTTTCGCCTGTATCGAAGGATACATCTCTTTCTGTTCGATCGTCAGATTTATCAGTTTCTCGAGAATTTGTGAGACTTTCAGTTTTTTCGCATCATCATTGGACTTGCAGAATTTCACGAGATTTTTCAGCCATGGCGTCATGTATTCGAGACACAAATGCTTCAGTTCAATTGTGCTACGCTGAAAGCCTTGGATACATTCTTCGAGAAATTCAAGAGTTAAATGCGGTTCGTTGGTGGCGAGCTTTTCGCTTACGGACTTGATGAAAATGGTGTTGTTCGATGGAATACATAAGCCTAGAATAGAAAAAAAAACAATTAAACGATATGAAGGATACAAAGGATATAAAGGTTACAAATGATAAAAAAGACATAAAGGATATAAATCATATAAAAAACAAAGGATATAAAATATATAAAGGACATGATGGCTATAAAGGATATAAAGGACATTTTCAGGCTGCGCTCGGAAGTAATCAGAGGTTTAATTTTTCTTCTATGATCATTACACAATCACTTACCCTGAGTTTCCAACAATTGTCCTTCGATTTTCAAATCAAATGTCCCCGTCAAGGCGCACAGCAAATTATAAGCGGCCGTTCGCAAGTTCGGATCAGACGAACCCAAATTAAGCAAAGCCATATTCAGGAGCGTTCCCGGAACATCTTTTGGTCTAATTTTTTGATGAACTGTTACTGAGTCCTAGAAAATACAAACTTAAGCATGCAACTCTGTCTCTCATAAACTGAAACTGGCCGTACCGGTTGACTCAACTCCCATCTATTTCGTATATGGATGATGGCTTGAACAATGTTATCACAATCGTTGTGTATAAAGCTCAATTGTCCACTTTCGTTTGCAATCGACAGCGTGAACTGGTTGTCGTCCACCAGACAAACTTCCTCAATCTCCGACGCGTAGTAGACATCGTTCAAAAGAACCGAATGCGCAAGCACTTTGGTCTTTTCCGCTGACGTTATTTGGAGAGCAGTTGGTCCCACTTTTATAGCTACTTTGGTGTCCTTATGACTTAATTTCAGCGCATTGTTGAATACTTTAAGATCTTCGTCAAGCGATAGTGTCGCTCCGGGCAGTTTCTGCTGTTCCGGATCGATGGCGTCATTCAATTTACTGGGCGAGTCCAGAAAGACGAGTTTGCGATTGCCCTAAAATGGAAAGCGATGCGTTAGGGAACATAACGACGGGCGTTTTATTTTGCCTTGACGTACCTTTAAAGGGGCCAGAATACGGTCGTGAAATTTAGTGTACTCACGTACCCACGAGTTGCAGTTGTAAATGTAGACGGCATGCACGTTTTCGTAGGCCACAGCCGGAAGAACATAGAACCACTTTTGCAGGAATTCCGTACGGAAGCGGTTATCAGAACAGGTGTGCGTGAAGTCAATAACAACTTCGAATGGAGAGTGACAGAACGGCTTAAGGCTTAGAATGACATGATAGATAAGCAGATCGCCATTTGTTTCCCCAATCCTGGCAAAAAAATGTATGGAAAAAAACATAATTTCTCTTACTACCGACTCTCCTATGAAAAGGCCTCTCACTTGTAACGCCTGGCGATATAATAAAACACCGGATAACCCGCCTTGCTCGTGCCCGCCTGATAGAATATATTCATCGATTTCAACGTCTTGAACTCCTCCTTCTCATGCATCTGATGCTTCACCATGATCTCCTCGAAATTCGTCGACGACATATCAATCGAGCTCCATCGGGCATAGGACGAAAACATTATGCTAAGCGGAATAAACCTTAGATCATGACATGACAAACGACTA
Source organism: Chloromyia formosa (assembly GCA_964017055.1). NCBI lineage: Eukaryota > Metazoa > Arthropoda > Insecta > Diptera > Stratiomyidae > Chloromyia > Chloromyia formosa. Next base: position 5,238,142 of record OZ024817.1, read on the forward strand.
CCAACTAAACAAATCAAAACAAATTCTTACTGTGAATCAACGGGCTTATGCTCGGGCGGTCCTAAATAAGCCAATAGGGTTGCCATCTTATCAAACGGTCGTCGTCCGACAGCCTTATGATCGCGGCTGCTCGACAAATAGTCGCCAATCTTCTCCTGGTGCGTCCACAGCAGTCGATGCAATGCCAAAACGTTGGCGTCTGATATGAAGCTCATGCTGTGCGACGTTTGATCCACCGTTTCACAGTCGGACGCGATCTGAATAAAGAATCGACGGCCGGCCTCGAAGTGGGCCCGAAGGAAATCGTTAAAGCAGAGCATGTGTTGCTCCTTAGAGAATTCCACATGATTGGCAATATTCTGGAGGATTTTCGACATGAGCATGAGCCCTCGTTTGGCCGAACTGGGCACTTGCTTACCGACAATTCCCAGTTCTTGCGGCGAGACTGAAACCAGTGGGGCAAGAGATTATTCATGGATCGTATTTTTCAAAGAAGAATTTCGCCATACCTATGGCAGGATTTATGAATCGTAGAAATATAACGGTACCAACGGCACCAATATTGTTCTGCAGAAGATTGGGGAAACGTTTGCTGAGAACTTGATAGAGACAATGGCACATGGATCGTAGCTGTGGCGGGAAACGATCGGACGAATTGATGATTGCGTCGAATACTTTTTGTGTGAGCGCCACCAGGTTGCGACGATTCCGCTCGATGTCCTCGTTCGCTTCGAGTCTGAAAAGAAAAAAAGTTGATATTGCGTAACGATCTGAGTTATGAAAATTTAAGATAGCTATTAAAACGCTAGTCCTTTGTCCTTTAAGTTCTTTGCGGTCATTATGTCCTTTATGTCCTTAATTCCTTTATGTTTTGTATGTCTTGTATGACCTTTATGTCATATGGGCTTGGGCAACTGTGATTCAAAAGGGCATGGGAACGCCGGTGTTTTTCCAGACCCCAGCCAAAGGGTAGTAGCCTCAACTAGAGGCCCCGCGTAAGCTCTCCACTTGGAGCACCGGCTTTGGCTAAACCTTCCAGCACTAAAACGGATCCTAGCCGCAGGAAGGACTACCGTAAACGTACTTCCATTTCAAGCTGTTCATTATGTTCTTTATGTCCTTCATGTCTCTTATGACCATTCGTCCTTTTCTTCTTTCGTACTTTGGCCCGTGTCCCGTCCAGTATTTGTTTTTTTTTTATTTTCTCTCCCATTTTGTGCCTATAAAAACCTACCTCGCAGGGTCCACTTCAAAACTAGTCGACGGGTCGTCCAGCAGCGGTCGAATCAGAGGTTCCAACAAATTTTGCAAATAACTTGCCCCATAAATCTGCCAATCAAAATAAGTTTTCAATAATTTGCAGTTCTTTTCGACTCACTGCAAAAAAATGTAATCACCTTAAAACAGAATGCCATTATTTTGCTACCCAAAGAATTTCCACGAAACAGAGTTTGCATACAATCGGACACCTCAACCTCGCGATAAAACATATTCCAAAGTAGCGGCGAGAGAAGATGTTTTGCATCGAAAAGCGTCACCAGGACTCGCGCTAATTCATCCTGGAAAGAGATTCAACAAATTTACAACAAATTCTGTGGCTATGATATCCGGATCAAACGAAGACGAACCATTTGGGATGTAGTGACAACATTAGCCAAGGCCATAGCAATCGGTAACTCCCCTTTATCGCTTATCATAGTCACCAGCTGAACTAGTTGCTCAAAGCGATCGGCCAACACTGTCTCAGCCAGCGTATCGAATTCCGTTCCTTGTTGCAGAATTTGAGTCAGCACTTCCATGAAGGCGGCACGAGTCTGCAAATCGGGATTATAGCCCAAATCGATGGAGTGCATTAGACCCGAGTCGATATTCGCTCCCAATAAGTTGGACATCGCCTGAATTGTGGCATTACGCAATGCCGTCAATTTTCCGGCCGCCATTCGTGGTCTGGGTGGCATCAGTGGTGGATTGTTCACATCCTTCTCAGCCTCGGAACTGTCAATGCAGTCGTTTAGCAAATTCATGAATAGGGTGAAGTATCTGAAAGAAGAAAAGATTTCAATCCCACTCAACAATGGCTCGAATATTTCAAACGGGTACTTTAAAAACAGCGCGCTTTTAGCATCCATTAAATCGCCGCGATCCGATTCCTCTGGCTGTAAAGGCAGGCCACGAAGTAGTGCTGCCACCGCTTCCATACAAGCTTGATCCAAATCGCGAAATATTTGACTGAAATTATATCGAAAAATTAAAAATTGATCTGTCGAGAGAATTCAAGAATGGACAAACTTCGTTATAATCGACGCATCTGCCGAACTGGGCGGTGCAATTTGATGGGACGTTCCCATAACCCAATCGGTAAGATATTCGACTAATTTATTGCGGAACTTCATCTCTTGCCGGAACGCCAAATCGTCGCGCCGCTTCATCATCACCTCGACAAGTTGACAAAGTTTCGTTTTTATGCGAATCGCATAAATGTTCATGTCCAAGTAGCGTACGTATCGCACTATGCCCAACATCATGCCTGCGGAGCAATTCACAGATTAAAAGTAAGAAAAAAAAGGTTTCGAATGTGTCCTGTATGTGTTATATTCATTTTATCATTTATGTCTTTTTTTTCCTATTTCCTTTATGCTCTTAATTTTCTTTTGTCTTTATTGTTCATACTACCCTTGTTGTCCTTATTGTTCGTATTGTCCCTATTGTCCTTTATGCCGTTATGTCCTTTGACAACTGTTCCTTATTTTTTATCCACTCCATTCCAGTATTTTTTTGTAACCTCCCTCCCTTCCTCTAAAAACTGGGTTTACTAACTTACCTTCAATACTAGTCACGCCCAAATGTTCCGATGACGAAGGCTGCTCATTTTGATCCTTGTTCTGTCGACCGTCCAATATCGACTTCATTATATAGATAATGTGCTCGATGAATTGTGTGTTGATCTCCGTCACATTGACCTGTCCTTGTTGATCGAAAAATTTCTCGACAATCGATCGAATTTGATCGAACAAAATCGGATACAGTTGTGGCGACATCTCTTCGCCCACCAATTCTTTTACATTCTTCTGAATGCTTGCACCGATCTTCTCGTTGCTACAGACCAAGAGACGCAAAAGTTGACCGATGAATCTGAAAAGGGCGGCTGATTAATACGTGACCCGGCAAAACTGTCAATTAAGCATCGTACTGCGTTACGGGACAGTATTGAATTTCCTGCGGTACTGCACCCATGGATGCAATGAACGACGAAGCCGTACTTGTATTCCACGAACCACGCCCCGAACTGGCCGAGCTGGAGAGTGAATAGAGAGAGTTTTGTGCCAGCGACGTCAGCGATGAATTGTTCGCTTGACTTTGGAGTTGTCGTTGAAGTCGGGGGCGTTGCAAGCACACACCACCGAGCGCCAATAGGAACCAAGTCATATTAGCCCATTCGGTGATTTGCTCCTCGAGATCGTGCTCGGAACTTTGGTGGCTGGCGCGACGTTTGCCCATTCCTCGATGAAAAACTTCTGCCTGACCGTCTTCGGTTTTGTACTTGGGATAGGTCTGGAGGAGTTTACTGGTGGCTTCCCAATTCCTTTTGAATGAGCCATAGTTATTTTAGAACCAATTGATTTTCAAGAGAATAATTACGAACCTGAATGTCTCCTCCCACGCTGGCTGCACGCCGTTCACACAATGCTCAATTTTACGCAACAACGACATTATATTCTTCCGGAGTACTAAACAACGTGGAAAGGTAAGAACATTAGTTTTAAGCGGAGTCTAAAACTTCAGAAGATGAATATGTCCCTTATGCCCTTTATGTTCTTTGTATCCTTTTTTCCTTATGCCCTATTAGTTTTTAATGGAGTCTAAAACATCAAAATGAATATATCCCTTATGCTCATTATGTCCTTTATATGCTTATGTCCTTTATATACTTATGTCCTTTATGTCCTTTTCGTTCGTTGCCTGAATTGAACTGGCTAAGGGACAATGAAAAAGGGACAAAGGACCAAATTACAAATAGGAATACAAGGCTGTCCTTCATATTCTTTGGCCCTGCTGCTCTTTTGTCCTTTTATATTTATGCCTATTTGCAATTTGGTCCCTTGTCCATTTCTCATTGTCGCTTATCCAATTCAATCCAGGTATATTTTTTTTATTGTTTCACCTTCTCTTTTCCCCGCCACACCCTGTTCTTCTCCAAGCTACCAGGACAGTGAAGGCACTATCCTACCCTCCTCATTCAACCCCTCAACTAACTACTCCATCACACGTCTTTTTTTATTGCTCTTAATCGTCACGCATCACGGTCACGCAAATTTTTTCACATTACACTCCGATAAAACATATTCATGTTAAAAAAAAAATAGTTCAATATTCTCTTCAAATTTCACAAAAAAAAAGCTCACAAACCTTTTGTGTCCTCGTAGAAGCTAAATTTCGTATCGGTATTTCCTGAAACACAAACCAGGCTCGTTTAAATCAACCTCAACTCATAATCACCATTACCTGTCGAGCACTGTGCTAATTCCTGATAAATGTGATAATTTGGCATGATAAAACCCACAGTCAACTCATCCGAACCGCATCGAATCTCCGCCTCCTCACATAACAACCCGAAACACGAGAGAGCCGTTAGAACCGCATCCAAATCCACCGACCACAGGTACATAAAGAACACCACCTCCAGCTTAATGTGCGCCTGCTTGCATATTGCAATTGTGCTTCCGACATGCGCATAGTCCTTGTGCCGCTGCAAGAAAGTGTTTCGACAAATCAGGATCTCTCGCAACCACTTCAACACGTCCGTATAATTGGCGATTTGATGTTGAATCAATTTTTGTGAAATCGAGAAGAGAACTTGTGAGCTGACATCCCAAAATGTATTGATCGGAGCCTCGGGATTCCAAACTTCAATCTTTTCGGGTGAATGTAGAGCGAGTAAGGCCTCCATGGCCTCTTGTGCGACATCGGGCATGGTCGGTTGATGGACGAGGCTAACCAGACCGTTAATCAACTCCAGTGTTGAGCTCTGCACTTCATGAGCCACTTTACCCTGTGTCTGAAATTAACAATTTACAGTCAAGTAAGAGTCTTAGTCTGTCGACGGGACGACATACATTCAAAAGAAGCTTCGGATCAGCGTGTATCAGCCGAACCATTAACAGTAGCAGCATCTTATGTGCTGGCCCTTCATCCGGTCGAGTCAATCGACTCTGTGCGTCCTTCGACTTTAACGTTAGCGACGTGATCATCCGGAGCGGAGTATGTGCGATGTATCCCTGCGTCGCCTTATTGAGCGTATCTGTGAAGAGGGCTCTCAGTTCACCCGACCTGTAATGTACGACATCCGTTTGGGGCCACCATGGCAGGCGAGGCTGTTTCACAATTCTGCACAAATAAACAAAAAATCACATTAGTGCAACCTCCTACGTTGGTAGCGCGCCGCGCATATAATCCTCACCTGAGAAGTGAGCTCACGATGACAAAATGATAAGCCGGCGGTGAGGACAGACTCAGGCAGACTTTTAACGCCTCAATATTGTGCGGATTAATACGGAAGCAAGAGACCCAACAGTCAATCATTAAATCGATATCTTGGAAGTTGTAACCTTGACCACGTGAAAATGGTTTTGCAGGATTGAAGAGTAAAGCCTAAGCATAGCGTTGGAGAATTGAACACAGTAAGTACAGAGAGTTGCAGGCGAAGACATAGTTTGAAATTTACAAACCTTCAGATCGTTGATGACACTTTGAACCAGTTTAAACGTAACATTATTCGAATCTGCGATATTTATATACGTTGACGCCTTACACAGTTTAACGCAAGCAATGGCGGCCGATTCGGTCAATTGTTTGGAAGATGCGTGCGGTCCCAGGCCGCGTTTTATGCCCTCCATGAAATGTTTCTTCTTCATGTGACGCGGACTGCATGGTGCACCCGAATCAGCATTGATAATTTCTTCTAAAACTTTCTGTGGACAAAAAAAAATCATAGAAAACATGCATAGTGGTTCCTAAGCGTATTGTCACTTACAGGACTCAAAACTAATAAAAGGATTTGTAGCGGCCATATTGCCGATCTACTTTTCTTATTCTCTGCATATGAATCTAATATATCAAATAATGTTTCACAGCACCTGAAATAGAGGATTTAGAATAGAGTCATATTGTTTTGGCGAAAGTATTGTTGCACATACTTTGATAATTCCTCATTCGGTGTTCGTTGTACGTCTGCAAATTCCTGAGGATGATATTCAATCCAATTCCATAGAGCCTTTTCCAATGAATTCAATAGGATCAAATGTGCAGATTTTTTTAAGAGACGGATCTTTTGCGTTGTCTCTGAAAAAATAAAACATTAAGACCTGGTTAGTTTCGAGCGAAGCTTGTAGTAATGGAGAGCGGAAGGCGAGGTTTGGGTGGCCGTGAAAGCCAGAGAACACCAAAGCGCCAAAAAGAAACATTCTCCGACGACCATTCAGGACGTGCGCTGGCAGACCAGCTCAGCTGTCGGGAGTAGCAGGGTGGGTTACATTGTACACGGCGGTCATCGGCCTCCCCCATTATCGTACAAAAAAAAAGATACCGCACGTCTGCCCGTAATTCAAAAAATGAAGCGAACTAAAACCCGCGATTAGTACAATGACAGGAAAACTGAGAAAACTAGTGATGGTGCCTACGCACCGAATTTCCAAAAACTCCAAAAAAAAGACACAAGTCGCGCGCAGGGACATAGTGCTGCATCAGCCAAACTACTAGATACAGCACATAGGCCAAAGATATATATTTACAAAGGTGGGAAAGCGACCAATCAGTACAGCTCCTTTTCCCTCTCAGGCCTTGCGAGTCTTAAGGTGGTTAACGGCTCTTTATGGGCCCTCGATGGAATGGACCCCCCATGGAATGGGCCCTCGCGTCTGTACCCTCCCTTCCGTGGGATTTCGGACGCAACATTTTGGAAATCCCCCAACAGAGAGAGAAAGAGAGAGAAGGAAGTAGGGAGATTATCTCCTCATCATATTATTTACTATCTTATACTAGAAAGAGACAAAAAAACTGGAGAATAATAATCCGATTACTCCGGCAAGATAACGAGCTAATTATGTAATTTACGTCCTATGATATCGCAAATTAGAATCCAAGTTGCGATGAATCAAAATATCCTAATAAGATCGTAAGACACGAGAAAAGAAAACAAAAAAACGATCTGCTCCTTATGTCCTTCCGACGGATGTCACGTGTTTGGTAAGTAGACAAGCGCTCAGCGCATCGTAAGCGTTGGTCCGCAGGTGTGGTTACTAGCTGACCGCAGACCGCTGCCAGTCCTGCAGGTCAGGTTGCATGCCACTAGGTAAATTGCCTATCTATAGGTGCGATACTTCCTTCGTATGCACCGCTGATGGTAAATGTCCGTTAAGCCAAGATCAAGCTCAAGTCCCCCTACTAAGAAAGAAATCTGCACGGCGTTCCTGGAACGGTTGGAGGTGGATCGTCAACTCGACGCAGTGAAGTCACTAAGAAGGGCGTATGGAGGCATTCAAATTGCAACCATTAGCCTACCGACGGACGTGGCCAACAAGGTGCTCGAACCGGATTGGATGGGCGAACTGCCGCCTAAAACAACAATTGTCCCCAAAGAGATGTTTCAAGTGTTTCGCATTTGGATACTTCGCGAGGGACTGCAGCAGTGAGCATGATAGGTCGAACATTTGTCTCAAATGTGGAGGAGAAGGCCACAAGGCTGTAACATGTGACATAGAGCCAAACTGCATTTTGTGCCAAGAAGCCAATAGAACGAACTGTAAGCATCTGGCCGGAGGCGCTAAGTGCCCGAAGTATCGAGAGGCACTAAAGCAAACCCGTAAATGAAGTTCGTGCAGTTAAATCTGAACCATTGCCGGGCGGCACAGTATCTGCTACCGCAGACCATCAGGAAGAAAGGAGTCGATGTAGCAAATAAGCTCGATTTGGGTCGCAGATGAGCAGAAACAAGCAGCCATTTGGACGTGTGGAAACCATGCTTTACAGCAAGGTATGCCAGAACCGATGAGCGGCGTCATAAGGGCGAAGATCATCGGTATCTATGTGTTCAGCTGCTACGCTCCTCCACGACTGAACCTGGCAGAATTCGAAAGATTCCTAGACGGATTGCTGCATGACGCGAGTATACACAACCCGGTAATAATTGCGGGAGACTTTAACCCGTGGGCGACAGAATGGGGCAGCCGAGATACAAATGTCCGAGGGCGGGCAATTCTCGACGCATTTTCACAACTAGATGTCATCCAAATGAACGCATGTGGTAGCAATACCTTCAGGAAAGGAAGTGCAGGCTCTATTATTGACCTAACGTTCATCAGTAGCTCTTTGGTACCAACCGTAGATTGGTGCGTCAGCGAAGACTGCACCCACAGTGACCAGCAGGAAATCTTCTTTACAATAGCAGGAGGGACACGCCAAGTAGGTATAAGGAAGAGCCGCGACAGGGGAATGGTCAGTTAGAAGCTTCAATGAGGCAGCCTTCAAGGAGGTCTTGCTTCAGAGCGGGCCATCACATCAAGAATACACAATGGTCTCAACCAAGCACGTTCATGTCAACGAACTATTCTAGTGGCTTTAGACCTGTCAAAAGCACTTGACACTGGCTGCGTTTCTGAGAACGAATCAGGATTTGACATTTCTCGAATTCTCCTCCATATGATTTCCCCTCTGATAAAATTTGTACGGACAACTGTCATGAAAATGTTCCCCTCCGGATCTGAGAAGTATTCTGATCCGGAGGGGAACATGGACGAGGAGGAGAGCATCATTCACCTTCAGTGCCACTGCAGAGCTTTGACGGGCAGGAGGAGGAGATTTCTTGGTTCCTCGGTCTTTTACGACTTGAAAGACCTCAACCACGCTAGCGCGACAAAGCTCAATCATTTTATTGCTAGCACCGGCTGGTTTTAATACCTAGTTTTTCGGGGTAAGGTATAGAGAGTTTCTGGAGGTACCACAACGTACACAATTTGGGGTCTAAGTGTGCTGTGATCTATCATGGCAGTGCCTGCACCTAACCTAACCTAACATGGATAGTCAGAATTTTTGACACACACATTTTTATCTGAGCACGAAGCGGCGCTACAACAACAACAACCAATTTCATGGAAATCCGCCCATATAACATATTCATGATTAAACGAGTATTATCGAATTTCAATGTTCAAAGTGCCACTTTACCTTGCAACAATTTCGTCAATCGCACAACATCCAAATCAATATGTTGTATCAGTTCGATATCACTGTAATCGGGATTTTCTTCAGAGCATGCCGACAATTCCTGTAAACGTGCTGAAATTCGATTGAAAACGGCCGCAAAATGATTTTGCGAAAGTGCAAAGAGAACTTTCGACGCAAGCGCCTTCAATGCATTGGCGTTAGCGTTGTTTTCACTCTGGACATCTGAAAATGATAGTTCATTCGATTCGTCAATCAACTGAATAGTTTTTAAGTTTAGTTTTCAAGTGTTACCAATAAATTGACAAATTTCTCGTAGAAGAAGTTTAACATTCATTGCTTCGTCGAAACGGGCCGTATCCTTCGATTGATTCGACAGGCATCGTTCCAGAGTCGTTAAAATGATGATAAGAGAGTCGTAGTAGCAGCGCTCCGATTCGTGACCACGACATTGGAGAGTCTGTAAGTGAAAAACGTGTAGAAGTATATTTCCTTATGCAAATATCAAGGTCGCCACACATGACAACCATTTCGATCGCGAGCATGCATCGAACCACGTCAAACTCAACAGAAAACCAAAATCTCCCCATTTCCACCATTCTATGATATTTGATGGTTCGATGTAAGTTCGGTCGTGATTCTGTGCGATCATGTGTGGCGTCCTTTAAGCTTGGCTTAAGTTCAACGCACACGGCAACCATTTTGGTTACGAGTCGCCATCGAACCACGTCAAAATCAATAGAACAGTGGAAATGAGTTTCCGCACGTTCTATTGATTTTAACGTGGTTCGATGGTGGCTCGCGATCAAAATGATTGCTGTGTATGTCGAGCTATAAATTCGCCACACATGATCGCGCACAACCACGATCGAACTTCCATCGAACCTTCAACTTCATAGAACGGAGGAAGTAGGGAGAATTTTTTTTTCTAGAAGTTCTATTAAATGTATGGTTCGATGAAAATTCAGTCGTAGTTGTTCGCGATCACGTGTGTCCTCGACACACACGACAACCATTTTGGTCGCGAGCCATCCTCAAACCACGTCAAAATCAATAGAACGTGCGAAAAAAAATCTCCTTATTTTCACTGTTCTATTTTGACGTGGTTCGATGGTGGCTCGCGACCGAAATGGTTGTCGTGTGAGTCGAGCTTTAGGCTGATCCCCTTTGATGCAAGCATCAAGGCCTGTGGAGTGAATAATGAAATTCAAACACTTACCGTTTCATTGACTCTTTGAAGCATTTTCGTCAGTCCGGCAATAACTAAAGAGAATCTATATCGCGAGATATGAATCAAACAATTGATCAGTTGATCTTGATTGAGTCGCGCCTGAGTGCCATGCGGTCCGATTTTGTTTGGTAGCTGAAATACAATTTAAGAGAAATCAAGTAAGTCTGTCGATAATTTTATAGAATATTCATTCCGGTTTTCAATCACACAATCAACAAAATCCGCCGTGGTCGTACGTTGGAAGAGAATGCAAAAAGGAGGGCGTATCGCACATCATTCCTGCTAGTGCAAAACAAAAAATCGGACAAAATCAATATATTTTATACTTTTAAAGTTTCATCATCGTGGCGCGACAGCCCGACGTCGGGCCTTGGCCGCCTGGATCATTGTCCTCCAATTATCTCGGTCACGTGAACGCGTCCTCCAATTTTGGGAGCCCAGCAGCTGCGCGGCGTCCACACCTACTGAGCTCTCCCAACGAGATCTCGGTCGTTTTCGCAGTTTCGCTCCGTCGACTCGTTCTGCGTTCATTACTCTCTTTGACATGCGATCATCATCCATTCGTTGTACATGCCCTGCCCATTGAAGTCGTTGTAGTTTGACGGTTTTCGAAACTTCCAGCTCATCGTACAGTTCATACAACTCATGGTTGTACCGGATGCGCCATCCATCTCGATCGAAAACAGCCCCGAAAATTCACCGCAGAACCTTACGTTCAAATGTGTCTAGCATGTTTCCGGAGGCTTGAGTTGGGGTCCGTGCTTCGCAGTCATAGCATAGCACTGGTCGTATGATGGTTTTGTACACGCGGAGCTTCGTGTTTCTGTGCACATGCTTCGATTTCATTAAGGCGAGAACCGAGAAAAAAGTTTTATTAGTTAAGTGTATCCGTCGCTTGATTTCGTCAGTTTCATTGGCGTCCCTTGACAAGTTGCAACCCAGGTACATGAAGTTGTTCACGAACTCGATGTTGAGGTCCCCACATTGATGCTCGATTGTGCAGGTGTCCTTGTCGTCGATTGCATCATTATTTTAGTTTTACCCTCGTTGATACGTAGTCCAACTTCTTTTGCGGCGGTATCGAGCGTATGCAGAAGTTCTCCTGCGTCGGTCAATCTTCAAGACATGATGTTGATGTCATCGGCGTACGCTACCATTTGTGTCGACTTGATGAGTAGCGTAATTTAAGCCTGTCCTTCCGTCTCCCGGATCATTGCAGTGTTCTCCAGGCGGAAGTTGCTGCAACTCTGCAGGCCCTTACCTGGCTGGGGCGGCACGCCATAGCTTGTAGGAACATTGCAATCTACTCGGATAGTCAAGCTGCGATTAGATCCCTGCAATCCGTCCTGCTTACATCCAAGATTGTAGTAGACTGTCGTTCAACCTTCAAAACGATGGGGGAGTTCTTCAATTTTATCCTATGCTGGATTCCAGGCCATAGTGGCTTTGGTGGTAGCTGCCACGCTGATGAGCTTGCTAGGCAGGGGATTCTGAGCGAGGCCCCGCAACTGCATAATAGCATTTTAATGCCCATCAGGGCATGCAAGTCCTTTTTAAAATCTGAGGCCATTAGGAGGGCGAATGACAGGTGGTCAAGCAGTAATACGTGCCTCGCGACCATAGGTCTTTGTGGCCTGAAATGGACCCAATCCGCTCCTCCCATCTTCTGTCACTGAGGAGGCGGCACATCAGCTCTGTCGTAGGGGTGATCATCGGTCACTGCCTTATTGGTGAGCACACCAGGAGATTGCGTCTTCCTTTCAATGACTTCTGCAGAAGCTGTGGAGATATTGACGCGGAAGAAAGCTGCTACCACCTTCTCTGTGCTTGTCCGGCCTTGGCGGTTAAGGTTAGGAGATCCTTTCTTGTCTCCTATTTTTTCCAGGAGCTTGAGGAATTGAGAACTGCCAGTATTGGCCGTCTGCTTCGCTTTATTACAAGCTCAGGCTGGTTCAAGAACTAGTATGGTTAGGTTGTTGGATCTCCAGGGTATCACAATGGACCAATTATATGGTCTAAGTGTGCTGTATATTGTCATGGCAGCCTCCTTTACCTACCTACCTACCTGATGAGTAGCGTCTTGCTTGTCCATATTCATAGCCCGAATAGCGTATTCCAGTACTAAATCCATCCAATCCTAGGCTTTTGTTTCAGGCTTCTTGACGTGGAGTGGTTTTTACAATGACAAATTGTCAGCACATCGCCCATTCAGGTGATGGCCTCGGAGATAGCTGCTTCAGATGGTTTAATAAACGTGTTGGAGCTCACACAACTACGATGCAGGTCCAACTACACCAATCATTCCATCCTACTAAACCTGAGACGCTTAGGTAGGTGTTGATCAGCCATTCAGGCAATTGCAATGTCACTTAATGACAATCCTTCAATTTTCACTTCACTATTATTCCTGAAATCTCACTATTCGACATTTTCAGTTATGGCAGCTTAAGGCAGGTATTACACTATAAAAGTTATTTAACAAATATTTTATAAAACATATTTCCAAAGAACTTTTATAGTGTAATAGCCCCCTAAGAAAAGATTTGCGACATGAACGTTGATTATTTCAAGTACTTTCGTTACAAGCTTGCACACCTTGTCCCTTAGTGCGCTTTCACACGAAGAGCCGCACGGCTCTCGCACGCGAGTGAGAGCGAGGCCCGTAAGACTGAAATGCAAAGCCTACACTGCAGCTTTACGTCGCGCGAGTGAGAGCCGGTACGGCTCGTGCATCTCGAGCCGTGCGTCGCGGCTCTTGATAGAAATGCAAAGCGAGGCGTGCCGGCATTCACACGGGAAGAGCGGCAATGGCTCTCGCTATGCTTTCAGTTGCAAAATACGCCTTGCAGACGTGTTGTGACTATGTATCTTCTTTATCGTCGACGCCGTCTTCGACGACAAAAACGCCAACGTTCCAAAGCGTATTGTGTCCATCCTAGCGGGTAGCGAAGGACTGAGGAGCGAGAGCCGTTGTCGCTCTTTCCGTGTGAATGCCAGCACTTCTCGCTGTGCATTTAGACCAAGTGGCGCGACGCGACGGCTCGAGATGCACGGCTCTCACTCGCGCGACGTAAAGGCTCGTGCTCCCTGTGTGAAAGCTGCAGTGTAGCCTTTGCATTTCAGTCGTACGCGCCTCGCTCCCATTCACGAGCGAGAGCCGTACGGCTCTTCGTGTGAACGAATGGAGGGTGGGAGCGGAAAAGGCTCTCACTCGCGAGCGAGAGCCGTGCGGCTCTTCGTGTGAAAGTGCACTTAGGCGGCTACATTCATAAAATTCTTTTAAAATATCGTGCGTCAAAGATATTTGTAAATGAACTGTTAGTGTCCCCATACACTGTCGAACTCGAGCACGAGCCTAGTACAAATATCCTCTGACACACACATACACTTCACATAGGTGTGAAGAAAATCGGTCCACTTGTACTAGGTTCGTGTTCGAGTTCGACAGTGTATGGTGACACTTTTAGTATCGTAATCGAAACCTTTCCGTCTGTATTCAGAAACAAAATGAACACACTTGGTGCATTGGTTGTGCTACCGTTAGTGCTGGTTACGTCGCTGGGCAAGTTCTGCAAATGATAGTGCTTATGATTTCTCTGTCGACGTAATATTTCCAGAAAAAAATCTGTTTTCTCTAAAAACACAAAGGACTAAAACGAAATTGGCCTTCACCTTGTTTTAAAAACTTCTGCTCCATTCAATTAATTACAAAACGCTACTATATGTACATGAAATCAAAAGCATTTGCACCCCATTCATCTCGACTGCATTCCAATCAATCAACCACCAATTCAATAGAATTCATTCAAGACATCGTCGTACCCGTTGTATTCAATTCCATTCATAACTGCACACGAGCTCGCCGCCCCCTCTATGCCACAAACGAACGGTGACACGAAACAATCATCAGTTTCCTACACATGAACCTCTCGCCCTCCGTACACCCTGTTGATAAATTCATTCATCCTTTCGCCACTTCCTTCCGCTCTTCTAAGAAAACAACACACACACATACATAACCAATCACAACACAAACCACTATAACTTCATTCATCACTTGCGGACTCTTCTACTCCACATTATAAAATTCGCCGGCTAGCGTCGCTCTGTGTACTCGAGGCTGGTGCACGTGCACGGCAACTGTAAACAATCGCAATTCATTCATGCCACTATCAAAACAAACGTCAACCGTCTCGCTCGCACACTGCACCCTCTCTCGCTTGTACATCGCGAATGTTATTGATCGTGTGTGAAAATTTTTTCGGAGCTCCCCCAAAGTTTTTGGGTGGATTTTTTCACTTGACAAATTTTCACGCACCTGCTCCTCAAAACGTGCCAACAATGAGTTGGCCCACTCGCCGGGCTTTTGAGTCGCCATTTTATGATATTTTCACGCACGCAACTATCAATTTTCCATCGTTTCGCGGACTATTATTTTACAGCAAACTCGCGACACACAACGCTACGGACGAAAAGCATTTTATCAAGTGAAGTTGGTCGTGAAGGATGCTGAGAGAGTGACTGTCAAGTAACGTGTGTGTGTGTAAGTGGGAAAGGCCCTGCAATGAAGTGACAGTTTAATTTGAATTTTTTGAGGAAGAGTGGTTCAAAATGCATGACATGATAGATCTTGACAGTGATATCGTTGCAGAAAGCAGAACGGTAAGTAGAATCTCCCAAAAACAACTCTGTTGTTAAAAATTCACCGCCAAGAAAAACCTCTCAGCCGCAAAAAGGATTGATATGAATACAGTAATCCCTTGACTTACGTCTCCCTTGTTATACGTTTTTTCGACTTACGTCGTTCATTACTTTGAGGCCAAACCCTTGAAATTACGTCGTCCGTCCCTTGACTTACGTCGCCGTTTTCAGCGAAGATCTTTCCAAACACTTTACATGATATTATTGAAAATGGAGGATATTGCGCACAGGAGGTGTTTAATGTTGACGAGACAGGCCTGTATTAGAAACGCATGTCCTCAAGAACATTTCTTTCGATTGAAGAAAAAAGAGCTCCTGGCTTTAAGGCAGAAAAATCCAGGATTACTTTGCTTCTCGGAGGGAATGCATTAGGTGATTTGAAACTGAAACCTCTTGCTGTTTATCAATCAGAAAATTCAAGAGCTTTCAAAAATGTGTACAAGGAAAATCTACCGGTTATTTGGAGGTCCAACAAAAAGGCCTGGGCTACTTCTAATATATTTTGTGATTGGTTCGATCAATATTTCTGTCCGACAATAAAGAATATAAATAAAGAAATATTTGGCAGCCAATAATCTTTCTCATAAAGCGTTACTAATCATAGATAACGCTCCAAGTCATCCCATAATCAACAATGATGCCATTAAGGTGATTTTTTTGCCTCCTAATACGACCGCGATTCTTCAACCAATGGATCAAGGTGTTAATGCATCCTTTAAGGCCTATTATTTGCGGCGTACATTTCACCAATATTTAATTTTTTTAATTTTGTACGGGAGGTAGGCGTTCCTTTGATCTGATTATGCCCAACTTACTGTAAGAAAATTACCGTTAGTTTTTAACTGATCGATTTTATTTTTCCAGGGGAGTATAGGATTACCCTCACGAGCAATCTACCAAAGCTAGAACTTTTCATGTTTATTTAATCGGGAGTTATAAATACATTTATTTATTTTACATATGTAGAGGAGGTAGGCGTTCTCTTGGCCTGATCATGCCCATTTTCAATACCAACCAATCATCAGATCATACTTCCAATATTTGACCAAAATTTCAAGGCTCTAGCTTCTTTCTATCGAAAGTTATCGTGCGAACGGACAGACAGACGGACAGACATGGCTAAATCGAATCAGGAAGTGACCCTGATCATTTATAAATATACATTGCTATACCTCCGGAGCCTCCTTTAAGGTGTTACATATTTCCGTCGTGACAAAACAATATACCCTATGCCTACACTAAAAGTCTAGGGTATAATAAATACATTCATATTCAAAAAATGAAAGCTTATACATTTATCGCCTGAAGTTGTTTCTACCCTCGAGTTACGTCGTTTTCGACTTACGTCGCAAATTCTCGGAACCTAACTCCGACGTAAGTCGAGGGACTACTGTACAATATCGCCCAAAGTACTCGTAGCTTCGCGCCTCACCCTAGAGTGAGGCGCGAAGCTACGAGCACTTTGGCGGTATTGTATTCATATCAATCCTTTTTGCGGTTGAGAGGTTTTTCTTGGCGGGGTTTTTTTTTACAACAGAAGGCGTGTTTTTTTGTACTGCGGTGCAGGTTAATTGGGGGCTATCCAGGTTAACTTACACACATTACACAAACAATTAGGGTATGTTGTTTGTGTAATATGTGTAAGTAAACCCGGATAGCCTCCAATTAACCTGCACCGCAGTACAAAAAAAACACGCCTAGAGTTGTTTTTGGAAGATATGATATATTGTACAGGTTGACTTGAGTTTATTGAAAGTTGTGGGTGATGGTGTGTTACATTATTGGGATACATCACAGTTTTCCCCAGGCCTATGAATTTTTGATAATATCTAAAAGACAGGGCCAACGAGCGGCGAAAAGTCCGCCCACGTCTCCCGAACTGAGCTACAGCAAGCATAACCCATTCTTAGCTCGTTGAGGGGCCTTTATCTTCGCCAGATGACACTGCCCGACCTTCATGGTCATTGTGTGCGTTCAGAAGGAACTGAGCAACTTCCGCTCAGCGAACATGTTCAGAACGAGCGGGTTCAGAAGTGACCGAGCAACTTCTGCTCGGGTGAGCATGATCAAATTTCACCGAGCAAGAAATATTTCTGCTCACTGATCAGTGCTCAGTGCTCAGGTTCTTCTTCTTCTTTTCAACCTCACGCTCATGTTGCGAGTTTCGACTTTTGACAGTGGTTAAATTGGGTTTGTTGTGTTTAGGTGGTGTTTTCTTGGTGTTTTCGCCGTTTCTGTTTTGTTTTCTCGTTTTTTTTGGAATTTTCATTATGGACAGCGTGGGATTCATGTATTTTCCACTTTTCGGCACTTGACGTCTAAAATTGTCATCGTCAGCTTTCAGCTGGTCGATTTGTCAGCTGGTGAAGTAGCGTTCAGCAGATGCAGACTCCAAACCGAGCAGCTCCGGAGCTGGTCGCGAGCAGTTTCTGCTCTTTTGCCACCTTCTGAACGCACTCATTGTGACTACCTTAAGGTGGCCACCCATTGACGAGCACAACCACGACCAAACTTCCATCGTACCATCAAATATCATAGAACGGTGGAAATAGGGGGAATTTTTTTTCCACACGTCCTATGAAGTTGATGGTTCGATGGAAGTTTGGTCGTGGTTGTGCTCGTCAATGGGTGGCGACCTTTAAGGTGGCCACCCATTGACGAGCACAACCACGACCAAACTTCCATCGTACCATCAAATATCATAGAACGGTGGAAATAGGGGGAATTTTTTTCCACACGTCCTATGATATTTGATGGGTCGATGGAAGTTTGGTCGTGGTTGTGCTCGTCAATGGATGGCTCTGCCTCACGGGCATCTGATGACCACTAAACCGTCCAATACAATGGCTATCACACTATCTCCACTAGTCTAGCAAAACTTTCGACAACTCGAAATGTCAACAAATTCCAAATGCCACTTGAATTGAGCTTAAGGCGGCTATTACACTATAAAAGTTATTTTACAAATATCTTTCATAAAAGATATTTTCAAAGAACTTTAAGGCTGCGCGCATATTGGCTCACGTTCGCGTGTCGCGTTCACGTGTGTAATGGACAGTTTGGTGGGCATCCGAAGATGCCCGTGGGGACGAAGCCTAGGTAGCATAAAGACCGTGCAGGTCGGGCCGTGCCATCTGGCGAAGAAAAAGGCTCCTCAACGAGCTGAGCAGCGGCCTATGCTTGCTGTAGCTCAGTTCGGGAGATGTGGGCGGGGTTTTCGCCGCTCGTTGCCCCTGTCCTTTACGTATTAACAAAATTGCATAGGCCTGGAGAAGACAACACAAACAGGGGAGGTAAAAATGGGGAATAGAAAAAATTAGTCGATAAGGATGGAATGGTTGGCGGACGGATTAGACGCACACGCGATCGCACCTGGGTCCATGAACTTAATTTGGTGATACGACAATTGTCGCTGTTAACAGCCGAGCATTTGTCAATTTGATAGATTCGCATCTTTGGTTGCAAACCATAGACTCAAACCGTTCGACATAAAACACGTGAACGCGACACGCGGACGTGTGCCAACGTGCGCGCAGCCTTATAGTCTAACAGCTGCCTAAGAAAAGATTTGCGACATTAACGTTGCTTGTTTCAAGTACTTTTCTTACAAGCTTGCACACCTTCCCCCTTAGGCGACTAATATCATTCATAAAAGTTCTTTTAAAATATCGTGCGTAAAAGAACTTTTATAGTGTAATAGCCGCCTAAAGAAAGGAACTAGAATTATCGGTCATTGTGATTATTTTCGTGTTTTAGAAACGGCATACCGTCTGTCTCATTTGTCAAATGCCACGTTCAGTTTGGTATTTTACAGTAAACTCGAAATTTCTTACTTTGATGAGTCCCAGGTGACACATAAGATGTGGTACCAACTTTCTTTCCCACAATAAGGTTTAACAATCACGTTTAAAACACGATTATCAACCATATACAACAACCGAGGTTACTATCGACGTTTGACAGTTGTCGCAAATGTCAAATATTGCGCTGAGCCAGAAAAGCGAGAAAATTGTATGCTGACTAAAAGTGTAAGCGCTTAAAACGCGTTGACATGATCAAACAACGATTTGACAAACTAGCATTTGATGAAAAGTTGAGCACCGTCCAACTACGGTTTGACAGAAGCACAAGACATCAAACCAGTTTGACAAGGGGTTGACACGTTCAAGTAGGTGGTTTGTCAAACCGTAGTTTGATCGTGTCAACGCGCTCTTAGTGTCAGCACTTAGTTCAGCGCAGCGTTTCTACGACGAATTGCCATGTAGCACCAATCACTTTTTAGTGCTGACTGAGCGCTGGCGTTTTAGGAACGCAGCCAATAACAATCACTTATTTTCATTTGCATGAGTATAGTAAATATATTGAATTCGGTGTTATACCAGTATGTCTAAAACGTGCCATACACACACCGATCGATCGGCCGATCCGTCGCCCGAAATCGATATCGGCCGATGGATCGGCCTGTGTATGTGGAAATCGCACCGATCGGCCGATCAATTTTGATCTGCCGATATTTTTGTGCGATTTTCGTGCGATCGATCGGTGACGATCGATTGGATAGTGTATGTGATTATCGCAAGTGAATGTCAAATTACCAAATTATTAAATTATAAAATTTCAAGGATTCTTATGATTAGAATGGCACTGCAATTGAAATATCAAACATGTGGTATACGAAAATACCACACACATCCAAATAGTTAACAAAAATTAATGTGGGTTGGATTGGGAGTGAATCATAACCTATTTTTTGAATTGTCATTCGTTATCGCATGGCACGAAAATCGTTCAGTGTGTGTGCAGTGGAGATCGGTAGATATTTTGTGGCGATCCATCGGCCGATCGATCCGACGACGGATCGGATAATGTATGGCGGCTATAAGTGACACCGGAGACGTCCATATACTTAATAAAAAGATAACAAGAGACAGTTCATTAGATTTTCCCGTCAAAATGGGGAAATCCAATCCAACACAAATGACGACATGATCATTTACTTTCTGGGCTGGGGTAATCCCAAGTATAATTCATCTTAATTGTTAATAATAAAACTGCGTAAACAACTTGGCGCATGGCTAACAATGTAGACGGAAGTGGATGTTGATTGCAAGCTGGGCATATAATATACATATTTTCCCAAGTTTGTATTGTACAATAATGAGTGCGTTCAGAAGGTGGCAAAAGAGCAGAAACCGCTCGCGAGCAGCTCCGCAACTGCTCGGTTTGGAGTCTGTTGTACCTTCTGAACGCTACTTCACCAGCTGACAAATCGACCAGCTGAAAGCTGACGATGACAATTTTAGACGTCAAGTGCCGAAAAGTGGTAAATACATGAATCCCACGCTGTCCATTACAAAAATCACGAACAACGAGAAAACAAATTCAAAGGCACCCGAAAACCAAAGAACTAGAAGCCGAAAAGGCGAAAACACAACAACCAATTTGATAACTGTCAAAACTCGGAAACTCGCAACATGAGCGTGAGGTTGAAAAAGAAGAACAAGAACCTGAGCACTGAGCACTGATCAGTGAGCAGAAATATTTCTTGCTCGGTGAAATTTGATCATGCTCACCCGAGCAGAAGTTGCTCAGTCACTTCTAAACCCGCTCGTTATGAACATGTTCGCTGAGCGGAAGTTGCTCAGTTCCTTCTGAACGCACACAATACCACACAATTACACTAACAATTTGATCTGAGCTGCTCTGGACAAAACGTCAGTGCAAGAATGCTGCTCCGTTAAGTAGTCTGCGTTTTGAAATGCAGGCGACGCAGGTGTCGAAGTTTCCGAACAGTTTACAGGGGAGCACATAAAGTTCATTTCCTGTCAATAAAATGTTCGTTGTGTGTAATTATTTGGAATAGTAAACATACGAAGTCATTTTGCTGCCTAAAGGAAATTTGTCCGATTGTATATGTACTAAAGGTCGCCACACATGATCAAGCAGATCTACGACCGAACTTCCATCGAACCATGAATTTCATAGAACGTGCGGAAAAAAAACGTAAGATAGGCAATTATAGAAAAAATGTAAATACTTGCAACAGCTCAACGATTCAGAGTTCGAAAATGGATTGTCCCCTAGTATTTTTTTTCTGCAAATCGCATGGGGAATCACGTGGCAGTGCCCGTGTGCGTTAGTTGCGTGACACCCTGCATATAGAAAATCGACAGTACATACATTTTCGTGACCTAGATCCACATCATTATTTTTATTAAACCGAAAAATTGGAAAACACTAACTCCTTGACATTAACTATATTGATAAAATTTGCAATGCCTATCGTTTGCACCATTCGTGTATTTTTTTCTAGTTGAATATGTCTACAATGCTCTCATTTACTGAGCCAATATTGATCAGATTCATATCATAAAGCGGGCTCTGTTCTTATACGTTATATCCAACATTTGCTAATTAAAAGTGTAAATATCTTCTGTTTTATAGTTACTTTAAGGGGATATGTAAGACACCAAAAATGCAAATATGTAGAAGCAATTCGTATTTATGTACTCGTATAACTTTATTTTGGCGCCTAGTAGGGGAGAGATAGGCCCATAAAGTGCTTGATGAATTGCTAAATCCGGCAAATTTCGAGACACGATTTAGGTGTTGTAGGCCAGTAAAATTAATTTCAAATTTCACACTAATCAATAGTCAAGCTAGCCGAAGGCTATCTTGTTTTCTATAAAACTGTCTTAAGAAGCTCATGTGAATAGTATAAATATGCCGCTTCTAAATATGAGGAGCCATACAAAAATTGAGGTGCCATGTGAAAAGCATAGCTCCTCACTCCGGAGCCATATTGATGAGTCATTACGAGGTGCTATGCTTTTAACATGACTTCTCGTGATGACTGAATCGGCATATTTAGACCACTCATGTGCAATCAAACTTCCGATATTCCTACAGGAAAACGAACGTGCATCTTGTAGGAATAATTGACAAAAATTTGAACCGCTGCCGCGCCGATGAGAACTTGTAAGAAAAACTGAAGAAAATTGCCAGCACTTCAGATCATCATCAGTGGTTTTTATACAATAGATTCTCGTCATCGTTTCAAATTATCGCCAGTTATTTCTACAGTTCCTCTACAGCGCTTCGCTAACGATAATTTCGTTAGTTATTCCTACGTCTGGTTTTCTTACTAGATTTTCGTCTGTGTATCCTAAAAAATTCTCGTCGTTCTCTTCGTAGGAATATCGTCAGTGAAGCTGATCGTGAATGAGCTCAAGCTTACCATCTGTTTTTTTCTGTGGGAATGTCGTCTTTGCTTGTGAATGGACACCTTTATAAGTAAAATTATAGAGGACTACAAACTGGATAATTTGATACCAAGACAGGTTGCCTACGATGTGGGGTTGTCGAGTTACGATTGATTTTTGGAGCATGTACCCTCCTCCTACAGAACCCCGACGATGTTTTCGTTCGGCACCCTGTCACTAATTTTTTTTTCTCTACTGTGCGTCCCGCCTAAACATATTTCTTTTGAAAGTGGCCCACTGTCCTAAGAAGGTTGCCGACCCCTGTTCTAAGGCGTCAACCTAAGAACCCAGTCATGAAGGCACTATCAATGAGTGTTCCATTTGCTGGATCCAAGCCCCGAGGCAGACGGAAACACACGTGGATCGATCAGATGAAGAAGCAACAACAACAACGCATTAATAAGATCCAAGACCGAGCTGCCTGCAGAAGGAAGCTGAGATTATACCGCCAAAATGGGCGAAGTGCCAACACCACAGGCAGATCAACGCGACGCCGCAGAGTGGTATAAAAGGACAAGGAAAAAGAAGAAAGACTACTCTATCATTTAGCTGTAATATAGGAACGACCGTTCCAAAAACAAGTTTTTGTCGGAAAAACTTTTTTCATATTATTCAATCGTATTCACCGACAAATGACATTCCTAAATTTGGTTGAAATCGGCTCACTATTTCATGTACCTCTCATAGGAACAGTGAAATCGGAACAAGTTTTACTACTAATTTTTGAAATTAGTAGTAAAACTTGTTCTTGTGGCAAATGGACCATAAATCGAAATGATGGTATGGTACCCTTCAAGGTTCGCTAGCCGAAGGCTAGCTTGTTTATAAGAACAACAGGCTTTTGGTGTGACAGATCTGTGCCCGTTATATGAAGATAAATGCTAATTTTGGTGGTACTTTCGACAAATCAAGAGGACAGTGAACTAATCGCCGACTTTAAGAAGTACAGACAATTCGAAACAGAATATCCTCCACATGTCTAATACGCATTTACAATGCCTGCGTTCAGGTCCCGCAACGTTGTAATTGCGGTTACAAACAGTCCGACTGACTTTGCTCGCGGACGCTCCGTTTCAGCTTGCGTTTGATCAACCAGACACCTGGGGAAATTAACCAGAAATTTTTCCTGGCCGATTTCCCCTGTCAACTGTTTGGTAAGGGTAAGGGGTATTAGCATATTTGACATTTCATAGTTGACATATTGCATGTGACCGTCAGATGGTGTGGATTTTCGTTTTCGGTTTTGAAGTTGGCTTTCTAATTTTGTCGTGAATTTATGTAAATGTGATGCTGATGAAATAATAATAATAATCCTCTCCGTATAACCCAGATATGCCTAATGTACTATATGTAGTACAGTCAAAAAACTGCACTCCTACTGCAACTTGTGCGCTAGAGGTAAGTTGAACAGCATTTAAACGGTACAGTACGAACGTGTCTATCACCCTGGAACGTTTGCAAGAGAATTGTTCATGCTTTTGACATTAATTTATGATTGCAGATTTTTGTATTTCCGATAATGGAAAATTTTAAGATTCGTTTCGAGATGTAGGCTTATTTTTTTTTTACATATACTATATAACTAATCGAAACAATGTGTGTTTCGAAGATAACAGTTCAGTGCATCGTAAAAAATACACTATGAGTTTTTTTGTCGATGTTTGATGTGTTATGGCATTAGTTTTCGTGGTGTACTATATGTAGTACATTAGGCAGATAGGTGTCTATCACTGGATATTTTTATTTTAGTGGATTTTCCCTTGAGCAAGAGCTTGCGTTGCTGGATGATGACCAGGATATCGCAGGAAATGTAGATGCGATCACAATTTTTCCACCGGATAATGCCAATAACGAAATTACCGATGAAGATTCTGGAGACGAGAATATGATACTAATTGATAATCTACCAGGTTCACAGTTACGGGCACCTGCAGAAATTAGTTTCCAGAAAGAAGATAGTGAGTTTTCGTCAGAAGATGATGTTCCTCTGAGCTCTTTAGTGCCATTGCAACAAAAGAAAAGTAAAAAGAAATATCTGAAAAAAGTAAAGCAGTACCAGTGGGTGAAAGAGGATTTGCCAACACCTTCTTCGGAATTCAGCAGCTCTTGCGAAGCCGAAAGTTCAGGATCACCTATAGAACTATTCTCCAAACTTTTCGACGAAGAAGTTATGGCCCTCTTCTTGAAGGAAACGAACAATTACGCCCAACTAAAAAATAAAAAACCAAATATCGAGAACTATGAACTGAAGGCTTTCATTGGGGTATTGTTGTTCAGCGGTTACATTTAAGTACCCAGAAGGAGAATATTTTGGGAACGCGAAAAAGATGGGCATAATGACCTCGTATCGGAAGCTATCTCAAGGGACCGCTTCGAATATATTTTTTCTAATTTGCATGTGGCTAATAATCAACAATTGGATAACTCGGATAAATTTTCGAAATTGAGACCACTATTTGTACTCCTGAACAAAAAATTTATGGAAAACGCGCCCATTGATGAAATGCATTCCATTGACGAGGCTATGGTTCCATATTATGGCCGTCATGGGTGCAAACAATTCATTCACAGCAAGCCCATAAGATATGGGTACAAATTATGGGTTGGTTGTACGAAGGATGGATATTTGAATTGGTTTGAACCCTATCAAGGATCTTCAACAAACATAAGTGAAAAGTATGCTGAGTTTGGAGTTGGTGGCGGCGTCGTTTTGGAATACGGAGATGTGTTGCGCAAAAAGTGGCCGGATCGAAAATTTCATCTATTTTTCGACAATTTTTTCACCTCAGTACATCTCATGGAAGAGCTGACAAAACATAATTTTTTTGCTACTGGTACTATTAGGGAAAACCGTCTGAAAGGAAATACTCTAAAAGACAAAAAAACGATGAGAAAAGAAGTTCGAGGATCATATGATTTTGAAAAAATTTTCGACCAAAATATCATAGCGGTCAAGTGGCATGATAATAATATTATGAATGTTTGTTCGAATTTTGCTGGAATTCAACCGATTCACGTTGCAAAACGTTATTCTCAGCAACAAAAGAAAAACATTATGGTTTGTAAATACATATTTTTATAAAATAGCTAAGTATAAACATGTACTTCTATGTATTTCAGGTTGAGCAGCCACATATAATAAATATGTACAATTCCAGTATGGGCGGAGTTGATCGTTCTGATCAGAATATCAGCTTATATCGTACATCTATGAGGGGCAAAAAATGGTATTTCCCCTGGATAACACATTGCATCGACATGTGCGTACAGAATGCATGGCAGCTAGACCGGAAAGCGGGGGGCAATCTGGATCAACTCAGTTTCAGAAGAAGCATTGCCACTACGATGCTTACCCAAAATAAAAAGCAAAGTTGCTATCAGAAGGGACATTCAAGCAAAGCCCAAAACGTTGATTTGCGCTATGACAGATTGGATCATTTAGTGATTCCACAAGAAAAACAGACAAGATGCGGATTGTGTCACAACAGAACAACTACAAGATGCTCTAAATGCGACGTTGGACTTCACGTGAATTGCTTTGTCGATTTCCATACAAAAAAATAAATATATACAATTTAATACTCGTAGCTACCGATATGCCTAATGTACTATATATAGTACGGCTCCAAAATCATGTTTTCTCTCAATAAATTTTTTTTTAACAATGGAATTTTAAATTATTGTCACCATATGACCACCAAAATAATGAAGTTGCTTTCAGAAATCAGCACACGGACCCATAGGCATATCTGGGTCGCAAATTTGTTTACATGGCGTCTTATATGCCTATTTACACCGAAGCAACACAAATTTGTGGCGATTTTGCAGTGTTTTTCATTTTTCCTGAAACCGTCGCAAATTTAATTGAAGTTTTGTTTGAAATGTAGTAGCGAATCGGCTGTCAGCTGTTTAATATACATGAACACTGCAAAACAAGTCCTTCGGGTGAAGAGTTGACGATTACTCGTAGGTGGAGGGGAAATCTTTACCGCAATTACAACGTTGCGGGACCTGAACCTTCGAACATAGAGGCATGGAATGAGCTTGTCCTGTATGTCTCTGGCTCCAACATTTGGCGAATAAGTCGACAGCCAGCCTACTCCGTTGTTGTTTGATATTGACATATGTTGACTGTTCTGTCGAATTGTGCATGAATAAAGGTCAATTCTTGTCAGATTATCGACGGTCAGCCTACTCAGTTGGCGTTTCGGAATTGACATAATGTTGACCGCACTGTTGAATTGTGCATAAGCAAACGTCAATTCTTGTCAATATTTAAATTTCATTATTATAAACGGTCTACTGAGTTAACTGACTGTCGACCACATGTCGACTTAGTACCCAGATTTTGGAGTCACTGTTTCCATGGAGATATACTGGACAAGCTCATTCCATGGCTCTATGTTCTAAGACCTGAACGCAGGCAATGACTAAATTCAAATATTGCGCGCGTTTTCATATTATGTAAAAATTCATCAGGGAGGGTGGATTGATCCCGTTTATCCCCTCTCCCTTATCTACGCCCCTGTCGAACAGGGCTAGAAGCAAGCGCATGTCTCTGTTGATGGAGGTTGCGCTTCGGCGTCCCCTGGACCTTCACGGTCGCACCTACAGCTTTCTCAGTTCAGCAATCATACTGTCAAATGCCCCTCATTACACATTCTAATCATAAAACTAAACATCTTTAAATTAAGACTGGCATCGTCGACCTACCCCTTAAGCGCTCATCACTCACTCACTGTACTTTCCATTCAACCCACATACTATACCTAGCTAGCCGGCAAAGTAGAACTTTCAGTCTTTACAATAGAGATAGACCCAAATACACACGTAACGGATATGTACGAAGGCGACTATCATCCCCACTTCTATTCTGTAGCACTCTGAAGTCCGAACCCCAGCTTTAATAATAGCCGTGTTCGAGACAACCGGACACAGGTGATCTCTGAACAGAACTCCAGCCCGTTCTGTGTCACCTATGTCCAGTGACGAGCTACCATACAGATAATTCGCCGCATGGTCGAGATGAATTGCTGGCTCAGTATAGAAAGGTTTTAGGGCCAATGCCCGAGAAACAAGTTGACGTTCAACCAATTCACTTTCAACTCTGATCCAGATGTGATCCAATACGAGACCTGAATAATGAGCTTTTGTTCGGGTGAAAAGAACACGGCTAATGTTGCAAGTCCCCAGCCAGCCAGCCATCTAGCTAGTATCACTTTAAGCTACTTGGCTAAGAGCTGAGACAGGTTTTTTGTTAAAAACCAGTCACAGTTGGACTTTGCAAACGACCCGCCGCGTCGCGTCGCCGTTAAGAAACCGCCCCCTAAAATAGCGCGCTACACAATTGTACAGACTCAAGTCAGTTAGTGAGCAACAGTGAAGTGCATCGGTCGCGAAAAAGATATAGTCCGCCGAATTTGGTGCAAAAGACGGAAAAAAAAGTGAAATTTTAATTACATATTACAAAACGAACGAGGTGTGTATAATAAATGAAGACTGATTTGTTGCTTATTATAGTTACAGTACTATAAGACAGTTCAGATTATTTGGTGGTGTACCGCAGTTTGTATGTGGATCGCGCTTTTTGCACGCAACGCATTGTGCGCATTCTATGGAAACCTGTTTAATTACAAAAGTTATTCCCCGTACAATTATGGATGGTGGTCGTGCGCTGCTAATTACCATAAATTACATTTGTCTCAAATACATAATTCAACTGTCGTCCGCCTAAGTTGCGGGGAAATTCCCAGAGGACATTTTGCAACCTTCAATTAACACATCAAGTCATTCTAAATTGTTGCAGTTTTTTTTTATTATTTTAATATCACAAGTGCGATTAAAAGTGACCGCTCGCCTGTTTAATGTCGTGGGCACTTTTTTACTATCTTTAATATTATCAATATCTGCTACGTCTTACATAATATTGTTGTTAATTTAAATATTTAGCAACCATTTTTTTTTCTTCGTTGATACGTGCAGAGACTATGGAAAACGACTCGAACACACTGGTTCAAGTAACTCGGCTCAAGTAGTAAAATTGTTGGTTTTACTCGGGCTATTGTGAGCGCGCCCGCTATGTCGTACTTCTATACAAATTTTGGTTTTGTTGTTCGGGGAAAAAGATGAATAACCGAGAGCAGTGAAATTCGTTTGCATAATATCCTCACTCGCATTATTGGCGAATGTTTACATGACTGTTTAAGGAAAAATGTACTTTATTACAATTTTAGTTGCAAAGCCACAAAAGATGCTACTCTTAAATGAGATGGTTGAACAATTGTTCAGCATTTTGCTTCAAGATAAGTGAAAGTTTTAGTTTTAATGTAGAGTCACCAAATTTAGGTACATATTTATAATAACCTATTATTTTATTTTTAAAATCGGCGCGCTCATTTCGAGCCTATTCGTGCCTACATAAATCATACAATGTAAATGCATTGAACGATATTACATGAAAATGCAATCAACATCATGTACATACATGGATATTTTAATTTAAATCTCTCTCCATTTACGTGACATAACTATCACTGGAAATTCATTTTTATTCTAAAAAAATCAATATGTATACATAATTTGTAATACAATTAAGATGAATTTTGAAAATCAAAGTAGTCTCGGATAAGCGCAGTTTTTAAACGATTGATCTTATGCAAAAATACAATCTCGAACGTCTCAATTCACTAGATGGCCTTCACCCCGAAGCAACTAGTCTGTATTGACTTTGAAAAACCCGCTAGGAAAGACTGGTTTTGCTTCATTTTTAAGATAGGATTGCAATAAGAACTATTTTCACTGACGGGCAGGAATCGCTATTTATGGAATTGAAAAACTCGTCCTCACTTCACTGCATATGGCGTCGTGCGCAGAGTATCTGATATATTTTATGAAGATCGCAAGGAGTTGATATCCAATACGGCTAATCTAAATCTGAAAAACCATGAATTGGACCACGAAGCGACTTATAATATTGGGTTCAGTGACGTATAAGAGGGATTAAGGGGATCAACCGAAGAGCCGTCGAGAGGAGGGTACCGAAGAAGTGAAACCCTCCGGGCTCGTGATTTATGTAAAGGGGCCCGGAAATTTGAAAGCTAAAAATAAAAAAAAATTGGTCAGTTCGAATCCACTGATATCAACGCCATCTAGATAGACAGGCCTGCGCTCAGCTGATCATTACGTCATTATTTCCTTCGTCAAGGCCATGCCAAGGCAGTGACTGCACACGACGATGTTCCCGGCACGACATGTGCTTACAATTGGAATTGCGCCAGACGGCATTTTAGTCCTCAAAAATACACTTTCTGGACACTTGCACCAATTTGGTCGAAGCCGTAGCCCCGGAGATCAGTCGCAGAGCATCGTGGAACAGTTCACACTTGACAAAATACATCTTTTGACCGCACGACACACTTTCATCGCGCACGTCTTTGTTTTCTCGGATCACTAGATGAAATTTAACAAACAAAGAAATACTCAACGCGGAAAACGAAAACTAATCACGGAACGCACAAATACCGGGGACTCGCCGCCATCAGTCGCCGACCACTGAATTGTGGATACGATGGCGTCATCAAAGGAAATAATTGCGTCAAAACCAGCTGAGCGCAGGCCTGTCTATATAGATGGCGTTGCTGATATGCTTCTTTCTTAGAATATAGAGCCATGGAATGAGCTTATCCTGTATATCTCTGGCTCCAACATTTGGCGAATAAGTCGACAGCCAGCCTACTCGGTTGTTGTTTGATATTGACATTTGTTGACTGTTCTGTCGAATTGTGCATGAATAAAGGTCAATTCTTGTCAGATTATCGACAGTCAGCCTACTCAGTTGGCGTTTCGGTATTGACATAATGTTCACCGCGCTGTCGAATTGTGCATAAACAAACGTCAATTCTTGTCAATATTTAAATTTCACAATTACTAAACGGTCTACTGAGTTAGCAGACTGTCGACCATATGTCGACTTAGTACCCAGATTTTGGAGCCACTGTTTCTATGGAGACATACAGGACAAGCTCATTCCATGGCTATATATTCAAAGGCTTCTTTGGGAACAAAAATCTTCAATTGTGCGTTTGTCCGAGCATTTCCCGTTATCCGATCGCAACCAAATTTGGTATGTAGATTCCTTAGATGACGCTTAGCACAGCCCGATGACGGTTTTTGGGATTTCTGACTTATCTAACGGTACTTTTCGTGTTTTCAAATCCGTGGTCCGATTTCAACCAAATTTGTTACATAGTTTGCTTGGGTGATTCTAAGCATCACCCGACATTTTGGTGCCGTTACGATTTGGTCAGGACAAAGGGACCTTTTTGAGCGTGGAGTGAAACCTACAGCCAATGAGGAGAGTTTCTGAATCGGGGTGGTGAAACCAATGCCCTGGAGTACTGTTGAAGGCATTTTGAGTTTTTTTTAGTCAGGACAAAAGGAACCTTACTTGGCATGAAATGAAAAAAAAAAAATAATAAATAACTGGCGCAACAGTCCAATTTGAACCACGGCCTCGAGATGAGTTAGCATCATCTCATTTTCTAGATCGTGACGGTTTTTGTGCAGAGGTATGTGATCAGCAACACGCTCAACCGAGTTATTTACCCCATAATGGGTACTCATTTAACATGAGTGGGCTCATAGTCCGACACGTAACTCCCCGGAATCGAACCAGGGCCCAGTGCGTTGAAGGCGGACGTGCTAACCGTTGCGCCATCCGGACTACGCATGAAATGAAGCCAATAGGATATTTTCTGAATCGGGGTTATGAAACCAATGCCCTGGAATACTGTTGCTGGACGTATTTGGAATCCTTTGTTCAGGACAACAGAGGTGGTGCATGCTAGCAACATACATCGTCCGAAACCAGTTTATGCTAATGAAACGTCAACTAAGACAAGTGGAAGCAGTTGACGCGCTATCCTTAGCTAGGGTAAATAGTATAATTGGCATGGGACGGAGCCAAAGTACGTATCTATCGCTACTTTTTGTATCAGTTAACCTCGTCCTTGTCCATCATATTACATTGCACTGAACAATTATCGTTGTAAGATGCATAGCAAATACCGAGTATTTTCACTTTCTAGTTAAAGATACGCCTAGAATATGTGAAAAATCATTATCAAAACAGATTGCCCCTGGACTCGTGTATTTACTGACCTTTTATGACGATAATGCATGTTGATATTGAACACTTCAATAGTTATTTATATAAGATTCAATTAATCAGCTCTTTTCCAAGACTTCTACCATATATTTACATATTACCAATTCGAAATCGCGACTATATATTTTTTTCTACTTTATAAAACGAAATTCTGCTTTTCGTGCATGTGATGATAAGACGTAATCGAATTAAGTGGTAATTTTGTTTGTATATGTATCTATAAAACAGTCAATTAACAAGAAGAATTTATTTTGCAATACGACTATGCTAATATGTACGAGTACATTTGGGATTTCCCAGTTCACTACTTTACCAGCAAATAGCGGGAAATAAGGTTGTAGTTTTAGATCTGGAAATCAAACACAAAACATAATAATAAAGATAAAACAGTTGAAAAAAGTTTAACGTCTTTGCGGGTTGTTAAATGTTATGGCTAAAACCGTAAGTGAACAGATTCAACAGAAGCGTATGGTTTTGTATGACGATATAGCATCAATTTGTGCAATTTATTTAAGTTTAATTCGATTCTCATTCTTTTCTTTGTAAGGCGGCTATTACACTATAAAAGTTCTTTTACAAATATTTTTGATGCACGATATTTTAAAAGAACTTTTATGAATTAGCCGCCTAAGGGGGAAGGTGTGCAAGATTGTAAGAAAAGTACTTGAAACAAGCAACGTTCATGTCGCAAATCTTTTCTTAGGCGGCTATTACACTATAAAAGTTCTTTGAAAATGTCGTGCGACAAAGATATTTGTAAAAGAACTTTTATAGTGTAATAGCCGCCTTACGCTTAGTTTCAGATTTCGATTTCAATGGGAATTTTCAATTAAATAGTAATTAAAATTATCCTAACCTTTGGATGATTAGTCAATACAAAATTCCACTTATGAACGCAATAAATTTCAATCACTTGCAACTTACATGAGTATGACACTAACTTGATGGACGTCATTTTAACAAACAAAGCGCATAAAAAGCAGAGTGCAAACTATTTACCGGTTTTTTTTTTCATAACACTTTTCTAAACAATCGAAATAACTCCGCGGGGGATTTTCTTATCTTTTTCTCTTTATCTTCTAAGTATGTTTTCGTATTTTCACTTTTCCAGCTACAGTGGATTGTAAATTTGTGTTAAAACCGTATTTGCTCGATTAATATTTGAACGAGCTTTGTTACCGATAAATGTTGCCGTGATAAGCGCACAACTCCAAAGCATTGATAATTACGAGTAATGACCTGGAGATAGAAGGGAAAGTGATTCCATAACTTCATTGGTTTGGGGTGTAAAAGCCACAGCCATTCCTGGCTTGTCGTAGAAGTTGAGTAAATATTTGGCAAGAAAAACAGGAAAAAAGATTTTCGTGAACCACAAATATTGGCAAAGTTCATATAACACAACAGTTGGCATACTGTTGCCAATTTGTTTTATGAACTCTCTCCACTGAGTTTTTGATGGACGCAACATGCTGTGAAAAATGTCATTTTCGCCATCACAAAAATTTCACCGTTGGCTAGGACCAGCATATGATGACAATCCTGAAATGACACTTGCGCTGTCATATTCATACAATTTTTCGTCAGTAGTCAGTTTTGAACTGGAAATTTGACAATTGATGGATGACTAGATGCGAGTGCAGTTCAGAACACAACAACGTATTGCAATGCTGCTTCGATACTGTTGCCACAGCATGTTGCGATTCCGCTGTGTGTTATGAACTTAGCCATTGACGCAACTAATTTGTTTTTTTTTTTTGTTTTTTTTTTTTTGATATGTTTTGACAAATATGAGTTACCATGACAACTACGAGAAGAAAACTTCCAGGTCTAATAACTAAGTGGTCAATAGTTCCAGAGAAGCGGAGAGAGCACTCCACCTTGCGGGGTGCCCCTACTTACAAGTCTACGCTCAGACGACGGATCCATACATGTATGTATAACCCTAGACTGTGTCGTAGCAAGCTCTCCTGGCGCCCGAGGTAATTTGAAAATATGAAATCTTGGCACATCGTTTGCCTGTAGGCAAGTGTGCAGAGGAACCCCTCAAAGTGGTGTTCTCTCTCACCTTCTTTGCTTATTGAACTGGAAGGATTGGGATGCAAATCCATACACAGATGGCATTGCAATTGCCATCTCGGATAAGTTCGCCTGTGTTCTTAATGTGATTTAATGCAGAAGGCCCTTTATATTCTGGAGAAGTGGGTCAGTGTGGTTGGGATTAGGGTGAATCCGACTAAAGTAGAACTTGTTCTTTTCACCAAGAAATACAGGGTACCTTGGTTTGAACCACCGCTGATGTAGGGTACAAGGCTTGTTCACACCGATAAAGCTAAATTCCTTGAGCTCATCCTAGATAGGGAACTATGCTGGTGGTTCTAATATTGAGGATCGAGTTACAACTGCAACTTTTGCATTGTAATCGTGAGGCCTGCCACCGAAGGTGGTTTTCTGGCTCTATGTGTCGGTCTCGTGTCCCATACTTATGCATGGAATCATTGTCTGATAGATGGCGTCTTTGAGAAACTTATTGGAGAAAGTTCAAAGGCTTGCAAGTGTCGCCACCACGGAAGGTTTTAGAACTACATCCACCACCGCCAATGAAACTACTAAATCTGATTCCTTGAGGCATTTTCGTCGAACAGTTGGCAGCAAATGTGGTCATTCGCCTAAGTGAAACAGATCAGTGGGCCATACGTTCACTACACAATCAATATTTCATTAGGTACTGGCTGAAAAAAAGTTTTTTTAATTAAAACTTTTTTTTAAATTTTCCAATTTTCGGCGCCCCGTGATGATTGCACCCGAGGCAAGTGCCTCGGTCACCTCTGATCCTAGATGTTAGGACTAGGTTAATGAGCTGACAGAGGGAATCGTCCACGTGCAGAACAGAGAGTGAATCAGTGGTAGTTTCAGGCTTAACATTGTTGAAGACCCCCTTGATGTCAAGGAAAACAACCATTACCATAGTGTACTCCTTATTGTCCAAAGATTTTTCGATATAGCTCACTAGAGAGTATAGAGCTGTATCTATTGATCTACCCTTTAGGTAGGCATGTTGGGAGGTAAACAAAAGACCATCCTATGTGGCAAAGAGTATTCAAATGCTGTGACGCGGGTTCCTAATTAAACTTGGTAAAACTGCAAAAAACCCTCGTTTGTTTTGCCTTGAATTTTCTAAGAGGTCGCATTAATACTTATTTACTCGTATTCTCGTATTACGTGCTCTGTGTACAAAATAGGAATTACGAATGATCGGTACAGATAATTTTGCTTTCAAGGTAACAATGTGGGTTAAACTATAACAATGACATTTTTTCTATTAGATTTTTTCTGATGATTTTAATTTAGGCATTATACCTATATGTACATTACACAAAGACGTTAAATTCTTCAATTTAACAATTTAACCGATCCTGGGAATTTTTTTTAAATTTCTCCATCAGGAGCTGCTTCATGTCACTGTATCTTTGCTTCATTTTCATTCAAACTGAGCGACCTCCTAGATATCCCGTATCTGTAGACATTCAAATTAATGTTAATCTGTCGGATGATATTGCGTGTGCATCTATACGCTTTACTGATCAAACAATTCAGCTCCGTTTCCATTAATACTATGTACTATCATTGAAGCGAAGGTTAGTGTAACTACTCCCAATTTCATTTCGCGACACATTAATTTGCTTGGGTGCTGGATCACAAAAGCGTATTATGGACAATACGTATACGTAATATAAACAAATCTGTGGGGTTTCCAACTTTCCGGTTCAGAGATATTTGTACATATATACATTTATTTACATACTTACTCGATGATTCATTTGTCGCCGTTGTCTTGTTTTCCGCGGAATTTCCCTCCATGAATAATGCACTAGTTAACAAAAATGCAGATTGATCACTGAGCTGAGTACGAGTACCAAGAGATGAATGAGTATGGTGTAACTTAATGCACTGGAAACCGGTAACCGACAATAATGCCTCAAGGGTTAATTACACGAATAACAAAAGGCGGATTGCGCTTTCCAAAACAACCAGCCGTGACGTAGATGCCGAGTTATCATGTCTGGTTTGTTTTTTTTTAGGGTTTTGTATAAAAACAAAACCCTTACGAAATCGGTCATGCGTCCGTCTGTCCGTCTGTCCGCCTGTCTGTCCGTCTGTCCATGAAATATCTCACGAACCGCTGAAGCTACATGCATGAAATTTGGTGGAAATATGTAGAAATACTATAATTCTCTGGAGAAAGCGATGCGTCGTAATAGGTCAACTTTGAGGGGGGGTCGCCATAGAGGGGAAATGAAGGTCGAAATTTTTTTTTCGTTTGGTATAGGCAAGTGGGGTATCGTAAGAAAGGTACCGTTGAGTACATTCCATTTCTGGAATTTTTTTCAAATTTGAAGAAAGGGGAAAAGAGGGAGATGGGAAAATATGTGGTCCGAGTTTGTCCCCCCCCCCCTTGCATTTCGAGACCGTTATAGCTAGACATATGAAAATTTACAGAAAAGCGGCATTTCACTAGCATAGAAAACCGAAAATAATAGAATTTTTAAATCTCATCCAAAAAGGTTAATAATAGTACATTTCTATAGTTGCAGTTAGCACACCCCTGCACCCCTCAAACACACCCTAGGTCAAAAATATTGATGGCTGATGATAACCAACATCATAGGCAATAATACCTCTAAGTTTCATTACAATGACATGATATTTAATAATAGTACATTGACTTAAAGTTATGCATTTTGACACTATCCACACAAAAAATACACCTACCGGCCTCACGCATAGATATGCGTGTACTACTTACATGTTGTTTTTCGTAGTGCGAATTGCAGTTATTTAATGAACCAACTTTGGAAGGGTGAAGATTGGTGATTGGTGATCCTAACAATAACTATTCACACAGTTAATTTTTGTAGGGTTTTGTGTCTTAAATCTTACAAAATCGGTCAAATACCTGTCTGTCCGTCTGTTCATAGAATATCTTACGAACGGCTGAAGCTGCACACATAATTCGGCGAGAATGTGTAGAAATGCTATAATTTGCTGGAGATAGCGTTGTGTTGTAATTGGCCAACTTTAAGAGGGGGGGGGGGGGGGGGGGTCCACATAGAGGCGAAATTAAGACCGTAATTTGTCCCAGCCGCCCTGAATTTCGAAGCCGTTACACAAGTTTGCAATTTGCAATGTCGTCTTAATATGAATGGTTAAGCATCTTGAAGAGTGGGACAGTTTATCTTGTATACATACATATTCAGCTGAGGGGTACCAAGAAGAACAGGGAGCCAGTATTTCCATGCCAAAATAAGCGCTTGCTACAAAACCCTCGAATTGCGGGCGTAGCCCTCTATATTCCGGTTTCATTTTTTCTGTGAAAATTCGGTTTGCATTGAGTGTAGGTCATTCGATAAAAGAGCTGGCAGAAAACTGCTTGTCCGGTTCGTAGGCGAACATACACCATCCGGAATTCCGGAGAGGCCGCCGGCTGCTCGCATGTTAAAAGGTTGAGCGACTGTAGCTTGGCTATTATCATCAGGGTGCACTATTAGTATACGTATTTTATGCAGAGGTGTTTTGCTACAAGCGAATGCAGCGGGAGCCTGTACTCATCGCATACCTTGAAAAGCAATAGTTGTTTTCACTGCGTCTGCGCACATTTCGACCATGAAATATCCCCCTACTTGCCAACCTTTTCTATACATTTCCGATGGATTGCATAACGAACCCCTTCGATGAAACGACATGCGTGACAACAGCCGCGTTGATATTCATCTCTTTGTGATCCGACAGGGCAGGTGATCGTCGGTGGACCGGCCCTAGCCAGTGGGGGTCCAGAGGGGGGCCACGGGGACCGGGCATGTTTGGTGCATAGACCCTGGTAGTGGAGAGTAAATACCTGGAAGTAATTTTCAAAAATTCTCCGCTCGGAAGGGGAAATAACAAAAGACGATGACAGTGATGATAAACACGGACGATTTTCCGACCCGGTTATGACTTCAGCGGCGGCAAGCGTACCCCCTTAATACACAACACAGCACAATTTTCCAATGGCGCACCAAGTAGAAGCGACTTTCCACGGCCGATCGCTCTCAATGACACATTCATCCAACATCGCTATCCTTTGGCTTGGGGTTGCGGTGAACTAAAACAAAAATAACAAATTTCACCCCCCCAAAGGAGCGCCGACAAGAGTACTGTAGCGATATTCTTGGACGTCGATGCTGTCACTCTGTCGCCCGTTGATGACGAAATTCTGCGTCGCTTCGCACGCACTCTGAATTTTCCCCACACTGCTCGGGCGCCGGCCGTCACCCAAAAACCAGTGCAGACGACGACACTGTCGATATGAAAAACGGCGAAAGAGAATGGTATACTAGACCGCAGCCACAGATATTCTCTAGAAGCATTAATTACAGAGGGTACTGATCGTGAGGCAGACTCCGTATAACGGCGAGAAGGGACACTTGTCAAGAGGGGCCACTGAAAAACAGGGGACACTGGTTATAAGACGGAGGGACACACCAAAAATCCACAACCGGATCGAACTGCGACTCAAACGATGACTATCAAGACGACGGCGGCATCCGAACTTAATTGCCTTTATTTTTGCAAATTCTACATAAACGCCTGTCGTATGTAACACTTTTTAAAAATCGAAGTTGCACACTTCCACCTTCATTTTCTGCATCTCACATCCCCCACATTCCACGACACGACACGATTTATCAAAAAAAGAAGCTCACTCGCGGTCCGCACTTCATCAAAAAAAACCTCCCCGGGGTGCGCGATACTTATCTTTAGGATAAGAACAAAAAAATGACGATTTCTGCGAAAAAAAAACTCCGAGAGACAAAGAAGCAGAAACTCAGTATTCGATAAAACGCATCAATCGTTTCTCCTTCCGGCGAGGATCCCATCTGTCCCCCGCGGCGTTTTCAATTGGACTCTCTTTTCTCATCCGTTCCGTCGTTTTTACATTTCTAAGGCGGGCAGAAGCTCGAATACCCGTCCAAATGACCTCAGACCAATCAGCCTCTCTTCAACCTTGCTTAAACTCCTGGAGAGACTGAGTGACCTCCAACTTCGTAACACCATCTCTTCACGCCTTCTGGCCACCTCACCATATGTCTACTGGAAGGGAAGGTTAGTTGATACGGCTCTGCACTCTCTCCCTGGAGTGCAGTGAATATACGTTGGCTGTGTTCTTAGATATCGAGGGTGCCTTCAACAATATTAAGCCTAGTGCGATAATAGGGGCACTAAAGAACCTCCAAGTCGATGAATCGCGTAAATACATTGGCCTGCTGCTCACATCCAGGATCGTTCGCACTACTTTGGGAACGTCGTCTGTCAGTAGAGGCGTCTGTAATGGCACCCCTCAAGGCGGAATACTGTCTCGTCTTCTTTGGAACTTAGCGGTCAATGGGCTGCGTCTGAAACTGGAAGAAATTGGGTGCCATGTGACTGCCTACGCAGACGATGTTGTCATTGCTAGTTCCGGTAAGTTTCCGGGAGTCCTAAGTGAGGTATTCCAGAATGCCTTATGTATTCTAACTGAATGGGCAAGCACCTGCGGCGTCGGGGTAAACGCCGACAAAACCGAACTTGTGCTTTTCACCAGAAAGCGCAAAATTTCCCCCTGTTGAACCTCCACTTTATGTAGAATGGCAAGAGACTGCGGTCTTTGCTGGCAAATTTCCCCGGACTTATCTTCGATAAGAAGTTAACATGGAAACTGAATATTCTAGAACGGGTGAAAAAGGCAATTATTACGCTTTACTCGTGTACAAGGGCCATAGGTAAAAACTGGGGCCTCCAGCCGAAAGTAGTAAAAATACAGTTGTAGTAGTAGTGGTGCAGTGGTACGGCCTATCTTATTATACGGCATATGCGTATGGTGGACGGCACTCAGAATGGGGAAAGTGCAAAGACTTGCTGCGATTGCCGCTACTGGGGCTTTGAGAACTACTCCGTCAGTTGGCTTGGACATGCTGCTCAACTTGCTTCCCGTGGATATTTTTGGCGAACAACTGGCGGCCAAAACAGCCCTGCGTCTTCGAGATACTGGACAGTGGTGCGCGCTGAGGAGCGGACACTCCGCTATTCTGGGTAGTCTGGATCTTCCAGCAGTAACCGACTATACC
This sequence comes from Chloromyia formosa, assembly GCA_964017055.1. Classification (NCBI taxonomy): domain Eukaryota; kingdom Metazoa; phylum Arthropoda; class Insecta; order Diptera; family Stratiomyidae; genus Chloromyia; species Chloromyia formosa. The sequence goes on from OZ024817.1 coordinate 5,277,859, forward strand.
GTTCCAAAAGTTACCTTTGGCAGCAACCACATCAGCTTGATTCTCTCTAGAGATCAATGGGCGGGCAGCACCCCTATTACACCTGACTCCTTGGCCATCTACACAGATGACTCCAAGACCGATGAAGGAGTGGGTACAGGCATTTATTCGGATGGACTAAATATTAACGTATCTATCCATCTTCCCGACTACTGCAGCGTCTTCCAGGCGGAGATTTCAGCAACCGCGGAAGCTCTGTCCTGGTTGGGGAGGCGTGTCGTTACTTTTAATGACATTACTATCTACACACACAGTGAAGCGGCGATACGATCCCATAAATCGGTTATTTCTACATCAAAAACGGTTGTAGTAATTTGTCGCTCGAGACTCATGGAAATGAGCAACATCTTCGATAATGCTCTTTGTTGGATTCCGGGCCACCGTGGTTTCACGGGCAATTGCAAGGCTGATGAGCTGGCCCATCAAGGGGCAATCGGATACACTGATACATATCTTAACCACGTAAGGACACTCATAACAGTGTGTAAATTGGAAATCGAGTTCGCTGCGATCGGCAGGGTCAATGCTAGATGGCTCGATGGTAGTACTTGCCAAACAACGAGGATGATATGGCCTAGGATAAATCCTAATCGCTCTGCCTCACTGCTCTCATTAAACAGGAAGCATATTGGCAGTGTGGTGGGGATTATCACAGGGCATACTGTCCTATCGGCGAGCATGCGAGGATGCTTCGCCCTCCTCATCACGACTACTGCAGAGGTTTTCATGATGTGAATGAGGAGGAGAGTGTTGCTCACCTTCTTTGTTGCTGCCCAGCCTTGGCTACTAGGAGGAGAAGGTTTTTGGGACTCTCCTTTTTCCAGGACCTAGAGGGTCTCGTAAAAGTTAATGCGATGCAAATTAATCGGTTTATTGTCAGCGTCGGCTGGCTGGATACTTCGGGTTAAGAGTTTTTAGGTAACAGAATTTTGGTGGTATCACAACGGACCATGAGTGGTCTATGTGTGCTGTGGTCAACTCACGGCAACCCCTGAATCTACCTACCATCTTTAATGTAACGGTGATCTTTATCATTGGGAACAGTCCTTTTATATGAAATTTTATGTAGTTTCAGAAAGTGAGGTCAAATCTCGGATTGATCAGGGAAGTGGGAAAATTTAATTTTGCTCGACAAGTCAAGCATTTTTGACACAATTTACAAAAAATGCTGTAACTCTGTTACGGTTAAAGAGAGAGTCTCCATGTCATATGTTAATTTTCCTCAAATGAATAGTACTATGTATCTACCATTAAAGTATTGTATTTACCATCAGGAACGGTATACTCTGTATAGCTAATTAAAACACAATGAGGGATCAGCTAAACGTGAACACCATCGATCGACTAGGAAATCGCCCACAGACGCGCGAAATAAATGAACCGATCTTTACCCGGATGTCCGGTGGACGGATATTCGGTGCTTCGGTCGAGAGCGTCACCGAATATCTGGTAGTCGGTATCCGGTCAAACTAATATCCATGGCATCACTAATAAATAAACAATGCACTTTGCATTTTGGAGCAGCACCAAACACTCAAAGCAGCTGTTTGGAATTTAATTGCAAAAAAAAACACATCTGCGTAATTTTCACTTTCTCTATGATTCGTAATAGCATGGTCTCTGTATCCACGTCTTCTCACCGTCATCAACATACACTCACCTGGGTGTGTACAGCTGTAATGACTATAGAGGAATTTCTTTAGTGTCATTGAGCCAAACTACATTATGCATCCTATTATCTTCAGTCGATGATATCTTCATCTTTTCTTGGAAGCCTCTAATTCCAAGATACATAATAATAAAATAATATAATATTACTTAATATCTCAAGACAGTCTGCTCTTGCGGCTGAAAAATAACCGGTTCTGGTGGCTTAAAAATAGATTCATTCAATTCGGCGTGGTTCCTGATCTTCACCATTCGCCCAAATGTTGTAAACAGCTAATATTTGATTTGCAAACAAAAGCCGACAAGCAGCCGTGGGTGAATTTCATTTAAAAAAAGATTGTTATGTGGTTATCTTTTTTGCTGCTGTAATATTATTTACATATTTTAACGTATTCGAGTGGCATACTCGTATGAATCATTTGCATACTTGGGTGATTGATTTATTACGTGACCTGACTAAGATCAATTGAAATAGTGGTGCACCTAGTACCTGGGCCTGCGTAATATTTGCTATTGTTGTACTATTTAAAATTTCAGTAATTTATTGTAGATTGAATTTTGTAATATTTCGGATTTATTGATTTGGAGGCCGTGGTTTAAACCCCTTTTTTCTATCTTTCTTGGCAAATTGAATTTGGCTCATCACTGAGGTGCATGCTAGCAACTGTACCATCCGAGAAAAAAAAATATGTTATCGAAACGTCAACTAGCCATAGCTATGCAAAAGATGTTGACGCGGTCATGCCCCTGAAGGGGTCAACACAACAAGGGTCATGGATATTCCAAATTGTTTAGCATAGACATTAGACATACGCATAGGTTAGGTTAGGTTATGTAAAGGGACTGTCGTGATATCTCACAGAACACATAGACCACAATTGGGTCCGTTGTGATACCACCAAGAACACCTCATTAACCTAGATTTCAAAACTAGCCTGTACTGGCGATGTAGCGAATGAACTGTATTATGCCCATATCCTTAAGGTCCTTCAGAAATTTCCTCCGCCTCTCATCCAAGGCCGAACCGTGACACAAAAAGTGAAGAACGCTCTCCTCCTCATCCACGTCCTCACAACTCCTGCAATAGTCATTGTGAGGAATGCGGAGCCTTCAGGCGAATTCACCGATAGGACAGTGCCCTGTAATAACCCCCACAATCCTGCCAGTGTGTTTCCAGTTTAGTGACAGTACTGTGGCAGAACGGCTAGGGTCAAGCTTCGGCCAAATCATCCTTGTCGTTTGCAAGGCCGGTCAAAGTCTAATTTAAGGAAAGGCTAAATGTTGGCGCCCTCCCTTCAAATTTCTTCAAAACAGTTTTGCACATAAAGGCCGGTTGACACGTTCAAAGTACGCTTTGACAAAGTACGTTGACAACCTACTTTGAGGTTACTTTCAACGTGTCAACCCCCTTCAAAGTGCTTTGAAGTCTCTAGCGTCCCATCAAAGTAAAGTAGGATGGTGCTCAACTTTCCATCAAAGAATTGATTGTGAACTTGTTCACAGAAAAAAGGTGTTGGGGCGGGAAATAGTGAGTTGTTGGTGGTTTTTATTCAATTTACGGTGGTCTGAACAATGTGTTGTGGTATAAATTCCCAAGAAATGCTAAATCCAGCGGTTTTTGCAAGTGGCAAAGTGGTAATTCACAATGGTGGATACTCTTACCAAGTCATACTTTGACAAAGTGTACTTTGAACGTGTCAACCGGCCTTAAACTACATAGAATGATGACTCATGTACACATTCGGAATCATTATAGCATAGTTTTTTTTTAATTGTCGCTTTTGTCTAAGCGGTTTCGCTTCATACTAATATTGACGTCGCTTGGACCGTTCGGGCGGTTTTGCTTGGCATTAATTATAGTCGATGGTCGCAAGAGACGATTCAACCAAACGGTTCGCGACCACAACGCAACCACGTCAACTTCATAGAACTAACGCAATAAAATCTCTTAATTTCCACCGCATTTCGCGAACAATTTGGTTCAACGTGGGTGTCGACAAAAAATTGATAGCGAACTATCTGGCTGGTCGACAATCATTTACGGAGCTCCGATCCTAACTAAGGAGAATTAAACAGGGTGTCCTGCAAGGAGGATTCCTATCACCAACCCTATTCAACATCTTTATATTAGGACTCCCAACACCGTCAGAAGGACTCCAACTCACCACTTGGTCAACAGACACCTTCTTCATCAACAAAAATTTGTTGATCTCAGCACCAAAAACCGTCTGCGATCTTCTTCACCTCTTGGCACAAGCAGGTGAAACTACAGCCGGTAACCAACACATTCCCACCATAAACCTACCAAAAATCCTTGGTGCCACCCTGGTTAGTATGACTACTTTGCCTTAACCCCTAGTGGGGCATAGCGCGTCAACTACTCCTGCGCGCCATCGTACTCTGTTCTGGGCAATGGGGCGCAACTCCCCAAAAGACTTACCCAGTGCCTGACACTCCTTTGCCACAGATCGACGCCATGTGATTCGAGGACCCCCTCTTGGTCGGCCTTGGTTGGAAATGGGGTTCCATTTCATGGCATGCAAAGCAATGCTGTTATCACTCTTCCGCAATGTATGACCTATCCACTGCCAACACCCATGTTTCTACGATCTGCAATAAAATCAGAGCTCACAATAAAGTTTTCAAAGCACTCGCTGGAAGTTCGTGGGGAATGGACAAGAAGACCCTGCTCATAACATATAAAGCTATTGGGAAATCGGTGACTGGATGACACGGGAAGAACATGCAGTCTTGTCAAAATGCTCCATTGCGCACAGTCACAGGCTGTTCCTTAATGTCATCTCAGGATCACCTCCGCTAAGAGACCGGTATACTGCCCATTAGATGCCACAACACTCTCGTCTCGAAGCAGCAGCTCCTGGGCTGCTACCGCAATGACCACTCGAATCATCATCTCATGGACAAAACACCGCCCCACGAAACGTTAGACATAGCCTGAGCGCCCTTGAGAAATAAGTCCAAAGATATGAAAGGGAGCAAAGATTTCGACGAAGCCACCTATAGGGATGCCATTGCTACTATAATAGCGAGGAAGTTCAAAAGTCGATTGCAGGACTCAATTCCAACGATGTACTACAAGACCGGCCACCAGCTATTTCTCCTGTCGAGAATAGTCTACCTAGATCGACCAGAACTACGCTTAGACAGCTTCGATCTGGCTGGTGCTCCCGTCTAAATTCGTACTAGTCCCGCATGGATCATGATATTCTGAATATGTGCTCAGCTTGTAACGATACACCTCATGATGTTGATCACATCGTCAATTGCTCAGTAGCTCCCACACCATTAACACCAAAAGCTCCAATCGAAGCGCCTATTTTCCTTGGCCTCGACACCGTAGGAGAGCAAGCCACTGCTGACATATAGGTGCATATGACTTACACATACACACAATTCGACGTCGTGGCTACTGCAACAACAACAACGTGTGTATCGGTCTTTAAGTCCCTCTCAGTGGAGAATGAAACCCAGGCAGGGTTCGAAATTGGATCGTCCGCACGCGTGAATTTGAAGTATGAGAATCACTTTCGATCATATAAATTCCAAAATATTTATAGGCAAATGGAATTATGTTACATTCGGCCTTAAATTGACAAAATTCACTCTCAAACTGGCTTTCCTCTTGGCGCCCTCTTCAGCGCCCTCTTCAGCGCTCTGTTCAGCGCCCTCTTCAGCGCCCTTTCAGAGTCGGCGCCCCAGGCGACCGCCTGTTTTCCCGGTCGTTTAACACGTGCTCCCGTTTAGCCATCTTATGTTGGCCCTGTCCACTGCAGCGGCTTCAATTGTCAATTTACACATAGCGATTGGCATTTTAATGTCTTTGCGATCCCCTTTAACAACACCCCTTGTACCTTCACGAGCCAGCTCATGGGCCCTGCAGTTGCCCACAAAACCACTATGGCTCGGTGTCCAAAAGCAGGTAATACTGAAAAGCCACCCATCTCCTTGACAACTGAGCAACAGTTCTCAATAGTTTTCGATGTAGTTAGGACAGATTCAGGTGATCGAATTGCAGCCTGACTGTCCGTGTAAATAGTAATGTCTCTCGCAGTTACGACATATGATTCCCCAGTCAGGTCAGAGCCTCCAAAATTGCCGTAACCTCCGCATGTAGGACACTGCAGAATTCGCGAATTCGGAATGACAAGTTAATTCTCAGCGTCTCCGAGTAAACACCAAACTCGACCACGTTTTTGGTCTTAGTTCCATCTGCGTAGATTACCATAGTCGGTGGTCAAGGGCGTATTGTCATCCCATAACTCCCTGTGGTTCCTTCCAAAAACGTGTTTTGGAGAAGTGTAGTCCTGGGGAGATCCAAGTTTTCAAGTAAAGCTGAGTGTCAACCTCTCAACGTACACCACTGGCCAGTTTCACAAAGGCATAAAGCCATGTTTAGCCGCCAGCGCAGCTAGCCTTTGCTCTTTCCCCAGTAGATTATGACAGGCCACTACTCTAAGTGCTGTCCACCACACGCTTATACCGTAAAGTAATATAGGACGTACGACAGCTGTATATATCCAATGTACAATATAGACTTACGCATACTATACGTTATTTATTATATCGAAGAAATGTCAATTAATCAGACTCGTTTTATTCTTTTCTTTTGCAGGAGCCAACGGAGCCAAAATGCGAACAAGAACGCTTCTATCGTCATGCATGATCCTACTTGCAGCCACATTTCGGACAGCCTTCTCTGGCTGTCTGAGTGAAAACGACGACATGCAGTCCTTCAGCAAAACAGATCGCATCAACTTGTATAGTGGCGAGCAGGCTTTCACCGTGTCCCTGTTGGATGCCATCAACAAAGCCACACCCACAGATAATATCTTCTTTTCACCATACAGTACATTCCATGTACTCCTTTTGGCCTATTTTGGTGCCCGCAAGGAGACAGAAGCCAGCCTGAAAACCGCCTTAAATCTGAATTGGTCGCAGAATAAGTTGCAAGTGATGCAAGCGTTCCACTATGAGAAACAGTTGCGAGCAAAACGATCACAAAATTCCACAATTGATTTCAATGCTGCCGATAAGATATTCGTATCGAAGGAGACCGAATTGCGGGAATGCATGAAGAATCTATTCAACGAAGAGTTGGAAACGAAAGATTTTGCCGCCGCACCAGAACAATGTCGATTGGATATCAATCAATGGGTCGAAGGTGTGACGAGGGGACAAATTAAGGATATCCTTGTTCCGGGCACAATTGATCAATACACAAAATTGGTTCTGGCCAACGGAGCCTACTTCAAGGGAAATTGGGCGACTAAGTTCAATCCTACCGACACTAGACAGGATATTTTCTATTCCTCTCCAAACAGTCCGGCCTTTGTCAAGATGATGTACAAGAAAGGAATGTTCAATCACGGTGAGTCTTCTTTAGCCAATCAATGTTTTAATTGATTAGTAACTGAAATGTTCAATTCTATGTAGCCCTTAACGAACGGCTGGGAGCCCATGTACTGGAACTTCCATACGACGGTGACGACCAACACATTTCCATGGTGATCTTCTTGCCACCACTCGTTGAGAATGGCATTGAAAATGTTTTAAGCAAATTGACGCCGGAAACTCTGCAACAAGCTCTCGACGACGGCATGCCGCGTGATATTGAAGTGAAACTTCCGAAATTCTCATTTGAAAAAAGTTTAGAGTTCCGACCGGTACGTATTAGTTATGTATGCTCGAAAATTGTTATACTGACCAGCAACATTGCCTTGCATATTACAGATCCTTGAAAAAATCGGCGTTGGGAATATTTTCGAACCGACTGCCGATTTTAGTGGCTTCTCGGAACGCACTAAATTGAATTTGGATGACGCCATACACAAGGCACGAATTGAAGTTGATGAGGAAGGATCAAAAGCCGCGGCGGCGACGGTTCTATTCAGTTTCCGCTCATCACGACCTCTGGAGCCAGCACAATTTTTCTGTGATCATCCATTCTTATTCTTGATCTACGATAATTTATCGCAAGCTGTGCTGTTTGCCGGCATATATCGTGGACCCGATCATTAAGTTATATAGTCGTAGAATTTATATGAGTGCATTATGTGTATGTAGTTTTGTAAGTGACATACTCGTATTTTATGTTATTTTTCATTACTGTAGTGTGTACATTAAACATTTCATTTAAAAATGTATTTATTGAATAAAATAATTAAAAATTATTTGACCATATTTATTATAGGATAGAAATATACATAGTTCTCCCAATAGAACCAAAACTTTTCATAACTATTTTACCTTCCACATAGCAGAACAATTCCCTAGCCCATCCTCCTTCATCGCCCTAACCATTCGTACAAAGTGGGTTCAGGATCAGCGTTGCCATTTTAGCAGATTCTCTGCTAAATACAGCAGGGAAGAAGATCCTCTCATCTGGCAGGAACATTTTCCACTTAATTCGTTAGCAGATTCTTTAGCGGAATTTACTCGAAAATAAATTCTGTCAAATGCTAAAAGAGAGAGTTTTGCAACTTTCACAGGGAGTTTTTAAATAAATAAATAACTGGCGCAACAGTCCAATTTGAAACACGGCCTCGAGATGAGTTAGCATCATCTCATTTTCTAGATCGTGACGGTTTTTGTGCAGAGGTATGTGATCAGCAACACGCTCAACCGAGTTATTTACGCCATAATGGGGGGACATCACAGTAGAGCACGAATAAGGAGGCATATTTTCGGGATTTTTTTTGTCTCAATGAAATGATCAATCGAAAATTTGTATAGTAGGTTTTATAGTACTATTAAAAAACTACAAAAAAATAATTTTTTCAACATTTTTTGAAACAAAATGGCGGATGTACAGCACTTTTCCCAAGGCGCCTATTTTTGGAAGGGGGTCCGTGGGCGGACATGTCGACTCCGTAATTTATGACCTAGAACAAATAATCAAAGTTTTTTAGTTTCTGTATATCAACAGCTATGGAGCCACGTAGGATTTTTTCGATATATTGATTTTTCACGAAATGGTGCACGTTTTAAGAATAAGTTGATAATTTTACAAAAAAAAACGTCATAAAATTGTTGATAAAAAAAAAAAACCAAGTAATATAAAAAAAAAATCCTACGTGGCTCGATAGGGAAAAGCTTTTGGAATATACTGTCAAAATGTCAAATCGATCGGTAAAAATTTGCCCGAGTTATGTGTCCGCCCATTTCAAAAAAAGTGGTTTTGAGAAAAACGCGTTTAAAGTTTCAAGTACTGTAAAATCATATACATAATATTCTTACACACCTCTAATCTGCGATGCCTGCACCATACAACTGGCCTTCAAAATCTATCTCCTCCTCTTTTTGGTCCTTCCGAATTGCTTTCAAAGCGATGCGGGCCTGTTTTACGCCGATACTCAGTGATTGTTCCGCCTTCTGTATGCGTTTCTCATCCACGTCCATGCATAGTTGGTGACTTTTGAAGCCAATTTTCATGTCCATGACCTGGATTATACGTAAAATCGATATTAATCCGTCATTAAAAACACACGAAGCGATGTCTGTAGCAATGTCGAGGATTGGTTTGCCGGAATTCATAGTTTTTGGAGCCATCGCCCACACTGTAGAGTTGAAGCTCTCATTGCTGTTTTGAGTGAAACCCCCGATGCAGCGAGTGAGAAGATCATCCGTAGTGAGTTGTTCATAAACTGGCTTAATAGCTTCATAAACTTCATTAGACATTGGTGATTTGTGCGTATAAGTGTCCAAATTGTCCGAAGATTTCGCCCTTTGCCACAAGCACCATGAATTTTCTCCAGTCGGGCAATCGTCGTGTTGCGGATGGTCATCCGTAGATATTTTGTGAAGCAATGTGGCCCATACAGCTTTCTTCATTTGTTCGACTGATTCACAATTTCTACGAATAGCTACTCCGAAATATATTGACAGTTCGTCAATCAGCTTGCCTGTCAGTTTCCCTTTTCCTCCCAAGCCTTTTGTGCGTTTCTTCAAATTACGGAGGTGCGTACCCATGCGTTTTTGTACGTAATCTACGCATTCTTTTGTTGTTATCGTCACGTTTCCGTACGGTTTAGCATCTGTGAGACCTTTGAAGGTTTTGGAGTCTCCATCGCCGACATAACTCACATACCTCACATCATGCAATTTTTCAGAGCGTTGAAACATTTCAATAGCTGCATCCACCTCCATTTTTCCAGCTGATCCTTCGTGGTTTGCTTTTCATTTGTTCGCGTGATTTTCTGCCCATTCCCTGTATTCTTCGGTGTCTTTCTTTTTTTCCCAGTATTCGCACGATTTGCAGTATTTGGATTTCACTAAGACATCGATAATTTTCCCAGTGTGCCAACCGTTAAGTGAAACGAAACCATGCAGAGATGAAAAGCCACGTTTTTGCCATGATCCATCGCCCGATACCGTGATTCCGTTTTTTTCTCCTTTCTCGACAGAAATTCTCTTTTCTTCTTCCACTGAATTTGACAGGCTACTCTTGGAAACGATTTCTGTTGCACTGGAAATGGTTTGAATGATCGTATCATAAACCGATTGGTAGACCGGGCGGGGCAGTTCCATAAATGCACAAAATTTTCTTATGCCTTGCAAACCAACACCAAGTAATCGCATGGCAAGAACAATTCTGCGATTAATTTCATAGGCATTGTTGATATATGGGCAACTCGGTATTTCTCTTTTATTACATTTCTCACAGGATACAACAATTTTAAATCCTAATCCTCGTTTACTGCTTTCCGTGAAACTCACTGAAGAATGACACACTTTACATACGACGACATTGGAAATGACTGCAAAAACCGCTACAAAATTTACGATATTATAGCCAAACGTAGGATCTACTTCAACGTCTGTAATATCTCGCTGTTTTAATTTCTTTGCCGATGCACTGACGTCCAAATCCTCCGGCTTTTCTATCTCATGGCGATTCAACGGTCGTTTGTTTTTCATTTTCGGTTTTTTTTCGTGCGAATTATCACCTTTTTCACCTTTCCTTTCACGGCTCTTCTTTATGTCACTCATAGTTTTCAATAATCACTGCTTTTTTATCACTATTATTTGAATATTGTAAAATGTATACACGAAGCGAAAAAGCGTCCATTTCAACGATCGACATTCGGTTTACTGACGCCACACAGGTGTTATAGTGACCCCTATAGACATTCTTAAATACTATAAACTTTTCGGAGGGCAGTTCTGTCTCCATCGGCTGCCGTTATACCGGCTCCCGTACTCATAAATTACAGCGTGCGCCGGGATCACAAAAGCTGCTCGGAGCATAACTGAGGAGCGTTGCCGCAGAATGGAAAATTTGGGCATTTAGACATCTTTGGTGCATTCCATCTTTTGGTATATTATTTTTAAGACTCTAAAGCACCTTTTACGCCAAAAAAATTTTTTTTGATTTTTCCAAAATTTTACTGTGATGTCCCCCCTTAACAGCTGAGTGGGCTCATAGTCCGACACGTAAATCCCCGGAATCGAACCCAGTGCGTTGAAGGCGAACGTGCTAACCGTTGCGCCATCCGGACTACTGGGAGTTTTTAAACTGAGATGATTTTTAACTCCCCTCACGTGGACTCCGCGCGCTACCCGGCTTAAGAGATTGTAGCCCTCAGTATACTGCCCTAGAACGTTCGCTTCGCTCGCTCTATAGACTACAACGGCAAAGCCACTATTAGCCAAAGCGCGAAATGCGTTGCCCGGTGAAATGAGAATATACCAAAAAAAAATAAAATGAAAGAATCAATATAGTCATAAATTGTTACTACAATCTTATGTATTCATACTTATTTATTGCTATCAATAATTACATACTAAGAATTTTTATAACAAACTTCTTTGCCCTTTACATATATTCTCATTATGTTTTCTTAATATATATAAAGAAAAAACGTTTCTCACCTTAAAAGATAGGAAGGCCGTCATGCAAAAAAAAATAGATAGATTTAAGCCATGTAAATGTTTCAATTCAATTTGCGACAAAAATATGTACACAGGATATTTTCGTGTGTGTTTTTAGGGTTTTCCTGGCTCACAAAAAATGGGAAACGAAATCGCATGTATGCGTAGTTCTTGTACATAAAATTGGCATAGAAATCTAAATAAAATATTCAATCCTGTTCTACACGTTCATATCACAAAGAAATTGTGAATTATCATTATCGATCTAATCATTCCTAAAGCTAAAAATATCACTAAAATTGAATAAAAATATTTAAATTATACTCTTTTATACATATACAGTGTGTCGGGAAATTATCGCGTAAACGCGCTGCTACGTGATTTTCCATGCAATTTCCAGCAAAAATATTATGGAACATTTTTTCGAATTCTTAACCCTTTAAAGCATCCCTCAAACCGTCTGCCTTCGTCGTCGACGTCAATATTACGTCATTCATGCCTTGCTACTGCCTTGGCAAGGCAGACATTCGCCGCGATCGGCTAAGCGAAGACCTGTATATTAAGATGGCAATGCTCGAATAAACCGCGGTGAATAATTTACTGTGGATTATGTTCACACCGACGCGATACTTTATTGAAATCCAAATTAGTAGCCGTAGTAACGCGAATGTTTCACGGAAAAATAAAAATCGACAGGCATTTACATTTTTATAAATACATTACTAAAAACACAATACTATGTAAATGGAAACGCTAGCTACAACGACCAAATAAAAAGTCAATCGCAGCCAATACGTTGCTATAAAATACAATATAATACAATACTGGTACTAGTTGAGGTTAGGTGTTTATTTGAGAGTTCTAGCTAGCTTGGATAGTTTTTCAGTTGTTGTGCTGTTAGTAATATAAAATCGGTATAGCGTCGTTCTAACACACTGAAAAGCCTGTTTTCATATATTCAAATTGCCAGAAATTAAAAAAATAGGATGAAATGATGTTAACACGATTTGGTAACAATAAAATAGAGAATTAATGTTGCAAAAATTAATTCTCTATTTTATTACAAACAAGTATACAAAAAGTCGAAAAATGGTTGTGGAAATTAAAGGGGGTTTCACGCTCGCTGTTGTAAATCGTAAAAGAGTCGTAAATCGTAAACTAGTTCACAATAGCCCCGTTTTTGGTGCAAATGCGAGGCTATTGTGAACCAGTTTACGATTTACGACGCTTTTACGATTTACAACAGCGAGAAAGAATCCCCCTTAATTTTTGTTTGCGGATCAAAACAAAAATTTTGATTTTATTATTTTGTAACAATTAAACTATTAAATAAATTTTTTATTTGAGAGCAACGTACTGGCTGCGATTGACTTTTTATTCGAGCGTTCTATCTAGCGTAGTCAAATAAAATATAAAATAAATATGTAAAATAAAATACAAAATTTGAATGCCTGTATCAGTTAAAGGGTCAGAGTTCGAAAAAAAAAAATGTCTTTAATATTTTTTGCTGCATATTGCATGGGATTTCCCATGCAGTGCGTTTTTGTGCCGTTTTCCGAACACCCTGTACAAGTTTGCTATTAATCAGGCACATGCAATAAGTGTGTGAAAAGTTTATTGGTTTTGATATAATTAAATTATAAAAGCTTAATAATTTGCAAAATTTTCAACCGGAAAATGTATGAGTTATGATCTAAAAACCGAGCGTTTTGGCTAGAAACCCATCCGGTGACGCTCCACACAGGTAGCGAAAGTTTTTCGTGTGAAGGAAACTTTTGGTAGTTTTTGTGTGAGATTTCGCGCGAAAAACTGATCTTAGTGCTGAACTTAAAGGTGAAAAAAATAAGTTGATATAATCCAGAAAAGTGGGCTAAATAAAGGTCTAAAGACACAGTGCCCGTACCAGGGCATGCAATGTGCAGTCATGTACCCGGTATACGGGCGGCTACGGTGCTGCCCTGGTACGGGGACTATGTGTTTAGACCTTAAGGCGGAATAAGGAGATGATGTTTTCTACCTTTATGTTTTTTTTGGTTTGCTGAACTCAACATCGAGTTCGTGAACGACTTCATATACCTGGGTTGCAACTTGTCAAGGGACGCCAACGAAACTGACGAAATCAAGCGACGGATACAGTTAGCTAATAAGACCTTTTTCTCTGTTCTCCCCATAATGAAATCGAAGCATGTACTATACACAGAAAAACGAAGCTCCGCGTCTGCAAAACCATTATACGACGTATGGCTGCGAAGCATGGACCCTAACTCAAGCCTCCGGAAACATGCTAGACACATTTGAACGTAAGGTTCTGCGGCGATTTTTCGGGGCTGTTTGCGATCGAGATGGATGGCGGATGGGCTTCCAAGATTGGAGGACGCGGTCACGTGACCGAGACAATTGGAGGACAACGATCCAGTCGGCCAAGGCCCGACGTCGGGCTGTCGCGCCACGACGACGAAGAGCTGCCAATCCCCTTCAATGCAAGAAGAATGTGTGTTACATGCTGCATTCGTTTTTTGTGATTATTGGGAGCAACACATCTCGGCGCAACTGCTCTCAGTACTACTTCTCCGCGCCGGCATTGAAAACAACCCAGGTCCTTGGATCTGTTGCGTATGTAATGGAGAGCTACATTCCAATGAGACGTCAGTGAGATGTAACTGCTGCGACGAGTGGTGTCACCTGAGGAACTGCTCCGGTCTAAACCATCACAGGCACTGGAATCTTTCATTTACTGCCAGTCAGTTCAGAAATCGATGTCCACAAGCAGCGAACTCGTCTAACACGCCTCACCTTCCTACACCAGTGAGCACCCACACGAGCTTTCAGTCAACCCCAACGACCCCTGCGAATAGACCCAGTAGGATTCCCCAACAAAACAACCTTACGCCTGCACCATCGATCGCCATTTTCGATACGCTCTCACTCGTCCAACTAAACTGCAACGGACTGCAAAACAAAATTGCCGAGCTCGCTTCATTCATGGACAGACACCGCATTCAAGTTGAAGCCATCCAGGAGGCGAAACTACATCCCAATTCGTCCCTCAACGCTCATAGAGAATACATCATCATCAGGAAAGACAGGTTGACCAACGCTGAAGGAGGGCTTGCCTTCATCATCCACCATTCCGTGCAATACCGGGAAATAGATGTCACCAACAACGACATCACCATGGAAGTGGAAGCCATCGCCATAAAATCAGGCAATGTTGATATTGAAATTTACAACATATGTATATATTCCACCGGTCTCCAGTTGTCCCTCAGATTACCATGTAAATATCAACACTTTCCTCACTGATCAACACCGTCTCCTGCTTGGTGATTTTAACGCTCACCATGAACTCTGGCACTCACATCTTAACAACGACGCCAGAGGTATCGCCATTGCAGAACAACTTCATGCCTCAGTCTTCTGCACACTGAATGATGATACGCCCACCCGTATTGCCGGTACCTGTTCCAGCTCTCCAGACATCACTATTGCCAGTGCTAGCCTCATAAACGATACACAATGGAAGCCGGTCCTTACACTATTATCGAACCACTTACCAATCGTGAGAAGGCTTGACAAACCGACAGATGTCGTATCTGTCGAACATCGCACTTTCATCAACCACAACAAGGCTGACTGGAATAGCTTTACCGAATATACTAGTGCTAAGTTCCTCGCCCTGCCAACTTCCACCGACGTACGTAAGGCCGAGTCCAATATCAGGAAAGTCCTTAATAAAGCGGCTGCGAAATTTATTCCTGCAGGACGCATTCCGAAAATTCGGCCCAACTTTCCTACCTCAGCCGCCAGATTGGCAGACGAGAGAGACAACATCAGGAGCTAAAAACCCAGACGATCCCAGAATTCACGAAATGAACTGTGAAATTCAAAGACTAGTAGCCGAACACAAGAGGTTAAAATGGAGTATGCATCTGAATGAATGCAACCGAATAGGCCTAGCTATGAATACTATAGCACTGATTACTGATTATAAATCACATGACATGACCACTGTTAGTTAAACAAACAAGCTAGCCTTCGGCTAGCTTCGCGTGAAGGGTATCATACCTTCGTTGCGACTTATGGTACATTTGCCACTTTGAAATTAGTAGTAAAACTTGTTCCGATTTCACTGTTCCTATGAGAGGTATATGAAACTTAGCCAATTTCAACCAAATTTAGGAACGTGATTTGACAGTCGATGAAATAATATGAAATTTGGTAAAGATATCTTCAGAAATAAAAAAGTTTTCCTAATAAAAACCTGCTTTTGGAACGGTCGTTCCTATGACAACTATATGATGCAGTAGTCCAATTTCAACAAAATTCGGATGATGATTTGCCTAGAGATTCTATTAATTAGTGTGAAATATGAAAAAGATAGCTTTAAAAATAGAAAAGTTTTTCCCACAAAGACTGATTTTTGAACCGGTCGTTCGTATGACAGCTATATGACGTAGTGGTCTAATTCCGTTGGTTCCGACATATTTACAGCGTGCAATAGAAAGAAGGCTTTGTACAAAATTTCAGCTCGATAGCTTTAAAACAGAGGGACTAGTTTACATAGAATCAGACAGACAGACGGACGGACAGACAGACAGACGGACGAAGCTTAATCGACTCGTCTCATCATACTGACCAAGAATATATATGTATAGTTTATATGGTCGGAGATGCTTCCTTCTGTGCATTGCAAACTTCGTGACAAAGTTAATATACCATATCAAATTCGTGAAGGGTATAAAAACCACACAGACCGACCGACGCACGGGAAGCAAACACTGCTTTCAGACAGAAATTTCGACTTTATAAATAATAGCAAAACACACAACCGGCCAGGACAATTCCGTTCTGCATTGTTATAAGCAAATACTCCCAGTAGCATAAACAATCGCAAATAAATTATGTATTTAAAGGTTAAAAAAAATCAGTTTATATAAAAAATATATATATTTTTTTTTAGACAATTAATAAAGAGAAAAACAAAAGCATTTAGCGATGAATAAAATAGATAGTATAGGGGAAATTACAGGCATCACATAGTATTCGAAAATTTTGACAAATAATCTTAAAAGAAAGAGAGAAAAGGACATTAATATGCTACATTAACCTCTCAGAAGGCACAAAACTCAAGAAAGAACTAGGACAATTCGCAAGAAAAAATACTGACTTCAAAATAAACCGTTTGTAAGTTCCTTATTCACAAAAAAAGAAAAGAAATACGTTCATGCACTCACGAGAAGAGGCAATAAGCATTATTTACAATTTATCATATATTATTTCATACATTGTTCATTTTTAATCACGCAATCATTATCAGTCAAAAAAAAAACGGACAAGAAACAACACGAAAAAAACATTGTTAAGAGAGAAGTGAGTGCTGAAAATGTGTTAAAATGTTTTTTTTTTCTTAAACATATAAACAATAGAGCACTAAATACAATTCCTAAATTACTCGATCGTTCACATAATATTTCAGGATCTGAATTTTGATTTGGTTGTTTTCACTGATAAAGTCATTCGATAAACCCAATGATCATTATGAAAATAAAGAAAATTTAAGAGTGAGGCGCTGAGTTCTGAGTCCAATACTCACGGCAGGTTTTGCGGCGCCGCGAAACGAATTTGAACACATGCAAAAGGAGCTAATGCAAACGTAAAAAAAAAATACGGATCAGCATAGTTCAATAATGATCCTGAAGCGGATTAAACATCGATGGCAGTTCAGTTTCCATTTCCATTTTGTTCTATGGATGTTTGATATACATATAATGCCATTTAGCTCCGTAGGTGATACACATGGACTATTGCACACTCTTTCCCCGCTGGACGATTACGTCGCAAAATGCTGTCACAAGTATTGGACTTTTCGCCAGTCGTTTAGAGATAGCGAGAGAACAAAAAAAAATTAGTTAATTACACGAAATTTTATATATTAGCTATCTAGAGTTTTCAAAATCAACAGAACTCTCTCTTATGGATAGTGTTTAATAGCTAGAAATGTACAGTCGAATCGTAATATTCATAATTTCATTGTTTCTGATTTTTTTCCTTTAATCGTATGGCATATATAATTCTTTTATGTGTCTACTACTTTGTTATCGTAATCAACTAATACATGATACTTGATTTCTTTTGTATTTTAGATTGGGCGCATTTTGGCGAGCACTAGCCCTGATCTAGTAAGTGAGCGCGAGTAAAGCCGACCATACTAAATTGCCCTAGCGCGTCAACTGTTCCATGTAGCCCAGTTGACATTTCGTTGGCATAAACTATAATAGTTTCGAAGAATGCAGTTGCCAGCATGCATCCCCTCACCCCGCACCATCCGGAACTCCTGTCCGGAAAAGCTAGTCAGGCCCGGTCTTGAGGAGTTCCGGAACGTGTATGGCCGTTTCAGGCGGCCGGATTGGCGTTTCAGGCGGCCGGAAGGAAAATCGTTCCCGCCAGGCCTCCACCATACACGTTCCGGAATTTTTCTCCGGAAAAACTGATCAGGCCTGGCCTTGAGGAATTCCGGATCATGAATGGCCTGGCCTGTTCAGGCAGCCTTGAGGCGGTCGGATGCACAATTGAAAATCGGATCTTATTGCCGGCAATTCAAGGTATCTTTCTATCTATTGAATTGAATTGTACGGCAATTTACTTTCCATGGTCAAGTTTCAGAATCATTGGTACATTGAAATAAACTCGTGCAAAAATTTATTCTGGCCACGCGGCCGGACAGGTGGGGGCTTGAGGCAGCCGGACAGGCCTTGAGGCGGCCGGACAGGTCTTGAGACGACCGGATAGGCTTTTCAGGCGGCCGGATGCACAATTGCGATAAGATCGATTTTCAATTGTGCATCCGGCCGCCTGAAAGGCCTGTCCGGCCGTATGTCCACAACGAATTTTTGCAGGAGTTTATTTCAATGTACCATACCAATGTATCTGAAACTTGGTCGTTGGAAGTAAAATGCCGTACAATTGAATAGATGGAAAGATACTTCTGGCGATCTTTTTTCAGTTGTGCATCCGGCCGCCTGGAAGGCCTGTCCGGCCTCCTCTCCGGCCGCATCAAGGCCAACTGTCCGGCCGCGTGACCAGAATGAATTTTCACTTAAGTTTATTTCAATAGAAAATGCCGGAAAATTCAATTCAGTAGATAGAATGATACCTCGAACCTCTGGCGATAAGATCGATTGTCAATTGTGCCTGAAGCAACCATACACGATCCGAAATTCCTCAAGGCCGGGCCTAAATAAATAAATAAATTGGAATTGACCGGAAAAAATCCTGAGTCATTTCTCCAGACCATGATTTCAAATTGGACTGTTGCGCCAGTTATTTATTTATTTTATTTATGATTTCAAAAAAAAAATACATCTCCACATAAGATAATGCCTCTCCGTCTCTGTTGATCTAAATCAATTAGTACAATTAGAGCGGGCGCACACTATCGATTTTGAATCGATCGACAGCTTAGTTGTTTGTCAAAAGTCTATGGGGTTCAATGGGGAGGGGCCCATACTATCGACTCGATCTGTGATCAACAGAAAAATCATGACTTTTAGGGCGCGCGACACACTATCGATTATTCTACGACCAAATACAATAGTTTAATCGAATTGTGCAGGTGTTGCGATTTTACCTCCACTAAATTTTTTAGTTATGAACAGCGCGCGTTGCCGTAACAATTTGTTTATACAGAAAACAAAAGCGAATGCTTTTCTGTGGCACGGCATGATGACGCTCATCAACGACTGAAATCGTTACGGTAACTATCGCACTGTTCACAACTAAACAATTTAGTGGAGGTAAAATCGCAACATCTGCACAATTCGACTAAACTATTTGGTCGTAGAATAATCGATAGTATGCGCCGGCCCTTAGAGATAGAGACAGATAACGAATATCGGTCGGTTGGCATTTTGCTCTCGGTATTCCTATAGAGATGCATCGACAGGAGTCGGGTTCATTCAGCTTTATATCTCTGTTACTCACTGTCATTTATTAGATCAGTGATTCCAGATCTAGTCCTCGTCAAAACGCGTCCATTGTTGCTGTGACTTAGAGTTATGTATCGGTTGTCATAATGTACAGTACACGTTTCTTTTTTGATTTAATATAAAAAAAAAAATAGAAAATAATATCATTATTAATAATTTTCATCTCGCATGAAGAATGGGCTCCGGGAAATCACAACAAATTATAGGTGTATAATTTAAAAGTATGCTAAGTCATAGATATACATTGAACAGATCTGTAATAATACTATCCCCACTCTGTACTTCAGGTTATTTTCGAATCAACTCGCGCATGCGCACTGCTACCCATTTGCACGCGGTTGCTATACGTTCGGTAAATGTCGTGACGCCATCGGCCACTCAGCCACATTTTTAACATTTACGAAGCATTTGGCCCCTCGCTCTTCGAGCCCCTGGGCCAAATGTTAATACGTGTTGTGCGTGTTATGGTTATTATGTTATGTTATTCAAATTTTTATCCTCACTCTGTGCCTAGTTCCTATCTGTTCAATATATATCTATGTGCTAAGTACAGATATTTTTTTTTTCAGTTCAATAGTAGAATGGAATTACTATGGTTTTGGAGGTTAACAATTGGGATTTTCCATTTAATGATTTTTTACATTTTTTTCTGGCTGTGGTATAAATTTTTTTTGAATGAAGCTTATAATATTCTCTCTCGCTTTCTCTCCCTATCTCTCTCGAATCGGTAAAATTCTTTAAAATCAAAGATTATTAATTTCTGCAAATCTTAGCAAATAGGCAACATCACTATGAGAAGAAAACTTTCAATTTGCTTCGCACAGCCGCATAATTATAAAGTTAAAAATTAAAAAAAAATACAATATATATATATTTAAAAAATAGAAATTATAACAATGAAATATAATTAAAGCCTTCATTATTTAGTTGCATCTTTTTGTTGTTGTTTTTATTTCAATGTTTGAGGGCGGAAGGTGTAAAATATTTCTTTATCGAATTGTTAATTTTATACATTACATAATAAAAAAAACCGAGTGGATTCATCAAAAATTCTGTTGTATAATGTATGTCTCTTTTTGTCGTTAAACCTGGTTTAATTTTGTTGCTTTTTTTTGTTCTTTTTTTCTGTAGTTTAATGCTTATTTGTTTATCTAAAATAAATTAATATTAAACTCATAAATTATTTTGTAAAAACGATAAAAGTTTTGTCTCGTAATGTCGACTCGCTTCCAAATTCCGTAATGAATGACGCTCGTTGGGATAGATTTGCAATTGATAGGGCTTATTTGCTTTAATTAGAGATGTTATTAATTGAGATGTATGATAAAAATGTACATTTTCATCGATCAGTCCATGGATGATTAATAAACGATTATCGCTGAAAAGAAAAGTTAGAAGGGAAACATTATTGGAATGTGTAGAGCATGTTTTCCGATTTTTGCATAATCAACTGTCAATAAATATTTTGTATATACGGGGTGGGCAAAAAGTCCCTTTCATATTTATATCTGTAATAACTTTTAAATGAAGTGATAAAAACTAAAAAAATAAATTACAAAATGAAGTTTAATTCATGTATTTTATTTAGAGGGAACAGACGTGTTACATGTCGCTCCGGCTCGTTGATTAAAGAACCACTTAGTTCGCAAGATGAAAAGTGAATTTCCTTTGAGACGAAATCTACGTGCGGAAATCTATTATACAAGACGCATTCACCTTCCGATAGGAAAATATAGACATAGCACTAGATAGTGATAGTGATTAGTGAGATTGAGGTTAAGTGGGCCTATCAACTGCGAAATCTGCTTGTCGTCTGTTCCAATGTATTGCAAGCACTGGAAGGATAAAGCCAGTAATGCGCCACGGCTATAAAAGGACTTCAGTCGGGAAGTCCATACCAGCTAGGGTTAAACAGAAAGCCCTCCAGCAGAAACTAGCCATGTCTCTAACGCCCCAACCTAGGAATGAGGAGTCAGAGGAGACAAAAGCAGTGGCGGGATAGTATCCCGCAAATGGATGTCAACCAGTCTCTCCAATACTTTCAGCATAGTTGAAGAAAGACTAATTGGTCAGAGATCGTTTGGGCCGCGCATGCGAACCATTTTCGGGAAAAAGATCACCCGCACTTCCCTCCAAATGCGAGGAATGTACACCAGCTCCAGGCAGGCCCTTAGGATACACTCTATCCAAGGATATACGATATCCAAATGATGATGATAGTAACAAATCGCTAAAGTTATCTCACGAGCAATTCATCCGAACTTTATTAAGTGAACATAATATGTCGAATATTTAAAAGTACAGTACACCATTGGACCCTGGAGAAAAATTCGTAAAATGCAAAAAATGTTCAACTAGCCGTTTGAAGGTTGATATCATAGCTTAGCAGTACTGAGGCAGAGTATGGTGATTGTAAATTTAGTATATGTTCTATCTCTATTGAACCTCTATTGAACTTTTCTATAGATATTCTCTGCAGCATTTTCACTTCGTAGTCCGGATGGCGCAACGGTTAACACGTTCGCCTTCTACGCACTGGACCCCGGTTCGATTCCTACCGAATGCGGTAGTTTTCGATAAAAAAGGGGATTTACGTATCGGACTATGAGCCCACTCAGCTGTTAAATGAGTACCCATTTAAGGGGTAAATAACTCGGTTGAGCGTGTTGCTGATCACACACCTCTGCACAAGATATACCGTCACGATCTAGAAAATGAGATGATGCTAACTCATCTTGAGGCCATGGTTCAAATTGGACTGTTGCGCCAGTTATTTTTATTTATTTTCACTTCAGCAGCATTTCCTAGCTGAAGTCCTGGGAAATGGTCTCTCTCAATTGCCCTAACCCCTTGTGGGGCATAGCGCGTGAACTGTTGCAGTGGCCCAGTTGACGTGTCGGCGGCATAAACTGGTTTCGGAGAATGCAGTTGCCAGCATGCGCCTCCTGCACATCCATGGCCACGAACGTCGTCGTGGACGGGATGAATACAGGCGGTAGTAATACCTTTCGAAGAGGAAGTACAGACTCCATTATCGACCTTACATTTGTCAGCAGCTCCTTTGCATCAACAGTGGAATGGGGCGTGAGCGAGGTTTATACCCACAGCGACCATCAGGCCATTTACTTCACCATTCCCAGCAGAGCACCACAAACAAGGCTACCATCAATAAAGCGTTCATCGAAACCTTGCCTCAGAAGGGAGCTATTGAAGGACATGCACAACAAAAGGCGTCGCAGCTTATAAAGCAGATAGTAGAAGCATGTGATGCCTCTATGCCAAGGACAAAGTCTTTCAACCGCCAGAAAGCAAACTACTGGTGGAATGAAGAAATTGCAAGCCTGACGCGCAGGTGCCTGAGAGCACGTCGATTATATCAGTGATTAAGACACCAGACTACAACAACTTGGCACAAGAATACAGCACTTCACGCAGACTACTAAAGCGGGCAATAAAAGAGCAAACGAAACTGTTTCAAGCAACTCTGCGAGGACACAGATATTAATCCCTGGGCAACGGCCTATAGGGTGGTTATGAAAAAGCTGAGCAGTTACGAAACACCTCAAGTGAAGTGCTCTCTTCTACTCAAACGGATAGTCTCAGTTCTCTTTCCCCAGCATGCGTTAGAAAACGTCGAAAACCAGGAAATGGTCCGTGGAGAGCAGAAACCGGCATTAACTGGCAGAGAAATTTCGGAGATCCTTTACAGAATAGGTGACAATAAACCACCAGGCATTGGCATGATGGCATTCCCAATGGAGTGTTGAAAGTAGCAGTTGATACGGTTCCCGGAAAGTTCGTCAGTGTTTTTGAATCCTGTTTGAAGGAGCGAGTTTTCCCTGCTGTATGGAAAAAAACAGAGATTGCTTCTGATATCACAACCCAACAAACGGCCGAGCGAAACAAATTCATACCGGCCAATTTGCCTGCTAGACACCGCGGGGAAGGTGCTGGAACGAATAATTTTTAGCAGACTAGCTGCCGTCGTAGAGGAAAAGGGAGCACTGTCGGACCGACAGTTTGGTTTTCGAAGAGCGCGCTCCACGACCGATGCCATCTTGACAGTGACAGATCTAGGGAAACAGGCACTTCGTGATGGCAAATGTTGCACGGTTGTGACACTGGACGTCAAAAATGCTTTCAATTCGGTAAACTGGAAATGCATTCATTTGTCTTTGCAGAAGATAGGTGTGCCTGACTATTTGACGCGACTTATACAGAGCTACCTTTCGTTAAGAATCCTACAGTACGAAACCAGCGAAGGGCAAAGAGAATACAATGTAACAGCAGGCGTACCGCAAGGATCTGTACTCGGCCCTTTACTGTGGAACATCATGTACAACAACATAATGGATTTACCAGTACCTATTTTAAAGAAGTAACGATAGTCGGGTTCGCAGATGACATAGCTGTGGTCGTGGTGGCCAAGGATCCGGCATTCGCTGAATTCTATGACACTGAAGCAATCACAACTATTAAGTTGTGGTTGGACTGGAGCTAGCTGAGCAAAAGACGGAAGCCGTTCTTATCAGTAACCGAAGAAAAAAGAACACTCTGAGGAGTCGGAAACACCATCATTATTTCTAAGCCAGCAATTAGGTACCTGGAGGTGATGATTGACGCGAAGCTGACATTTGGAGAGCACCTCAAGTACATATGCAAGAAGGCGGCTAATGCTACTGTGGCTTTGGCAAGGATGATGCCAAACGTGGGAGGACCACGACCGAATAGAAGACTTTTATTATCTAGAGTCATCACTTCTATACTTCTGTATGCGTCACCAGTTTGGAGCTTCATCATGCCTGTAACAGTCGAAGATTCAACTCTGTTTATCGCCTACGTTGTATCAGGTATGATCCCCATAGATATTCTAGCAGACGAAATGAACCGATTGCACAAAGGCCGATGTTTGGAGCCACCGGACGTAGCTAATGCGCGCAAAAAACGAGAAAGGTGCGAGTCTCTGAGGAAATGGCAACAGCAGTGGGATGAAACTGCAAAGGCAAGCTGAACACATATACTTATCCCGCAAATTGAATTGGGGCTGAACCGCAAACATGGAGAGGTGAATCACTATCTTGCCCAGTTTCTTACTGGATATGGCGGAGATAGGAAGTACCTAGGCCTATTCCTAAAACCGGTCTTCTGTTAGTACCGGTCCCGAGATTCCCAAGTACCGGTTTCGAAAAAAACGAATCATTAAAAAACCGGCTTATGGTCATAAAAATCGACTCATGATCGGCAAAAAAAAAACGACTCATTAAAAACCCGATTCACCAAAAAACCGACTGAGTACTTGAAAACCGACTTGTTAAAAACCGATCGACGGCTCATGAAAAACCGACCGGCTCCGACGAGTTAAAAACCGGTTTTTTGGTAAATCGGTCTTTGAGTGAGTCGGGTTTTAACCCGTTTTTTTTTACCATGAGCCGGTCGGTTTTCGAGTACTCGAGTACTCGGTTGGTCTTTTGGTGAATCGGGTTTTTAATGAGTCGGTTTTTAACCAGGTTTTTTTTTTAACCATGAGCCGGTTTTTTTAGTGATCCAGTTGACCGCTAGGAAAACCGGTTTTCATAAAAACCTAAAACCGGTCTTGAAATCTTAGGACCGAACAGGTCTACCTACACAGATTCAAGCTGGACGATTCGCCCGACTGTCCGAGGTGCCCAAGAATAGTGGAAGACCCGCAACATGTATTCTTTCACTGTCCAAGATTTACAGAAAAACGTGAAACACTGGAAGTCGTACTTGGCAGTGACCTCAATCCACATAACATAGTGGAAGACATGATAAGATCTGAATCCAATTGGGAGGCCGTAACTCGCACAATATGCGACATACATAGGGAACTGAGGAAAGAGAAGCAACTACGAAAAAGGATGTAACGGATTAACGGCTAATTAGCCAAAACCAGCCCTACGACGTAATACCGAGAGGTAGTTCCGTAGGGAGAATGGTGGAGAAAGAGGGTTGAAGGTTTTACTGGGTAAGTAGTCGCACACTGACGATGACAGTCCCATGTCGCTGCCGTACAACTGACTCCAGTTGCCGGCAATGTCTCCTGAACAATGAGATCCACGCCCCCCCCCCCCCCCCCCGCCCTCTATAAAAAAAAGAAGATATTATCTGTAACTGAATTTAGTCGTCATCATGATCTTGCCTTGAATAAGTGATCTTGTGATTTATAAGTGTATTTTTTTAAGGAAGTCTAACATAATTAAAAGAGGATCTCTTCAACACTCTTGCTCTTGATGTAGCACTGTTTTGAAAGCTGTATAGGCCAATTACTTACTCATTTGGAAATTTCTCAATAAACGTGAGCACATTTCCGGCCTTATATCCACGTTTATTATTTTCCGGTAAATCCATATATCGTTCCGTATAGCCCGTATCGTAGTATTCCCAATTCGTGACCGGCGCTCCAGCTATTGCAACTTTGAAAATATTCGGATGTTGAATTAATCCCATTAAACTTAAGTAACCGCCTGCAAAAGAAAACGAAAATGCATTCAAACTGCCATCCCATTCGAATTTGACCTCGTCACCTACCATAGGACCAACCATGAATTGCTATACGATCCATATCAATATAACCTAACTGATCGGCTAGTATTTGAAGCACCTCAACTTGATCCGACAGCTCCACTTGACCCATCCGGCATCGAAGATGACTCTCGAATTTTGTGCCGCGATGTCGTGAACCGCGCGAATCAACACACACAACGCAATATCCTTGTGCGGCAAGCATATGCATTCGTAACTGACGCATTCCCTGCAATTTCAATGTCAGATTAAATCGTCAACTAGACAAACGATCGTACTTACTTTAAATGTATTGTTAACAGTTTGAACTTCCGGTCCACCGTACACGTTCAGCACAGTCGGATATTTTACACCTAATTTGAAATTGTGCGGTTTAAAGACCATCGCATAGAGCATGTCGCCACTGCTTATTTGTGGACTGTATATCGATGGACAGTATTGCTTTTCCGGTTGTTTACCCTCCGACAGGAAACCCATTAAAGTCTGTTGCAGACCAGCTACACCACCACTCTGACAGGTTTGTGTCAATTTCAGAACTTTACACGACGGAAGGCGATTGATGTTGCAATAAACTTGTATCATTAGATTGCATTCCTGTTAAGCGAATAAATTAATTTAATATTTAGAGAGAGAATTGAAGTGACAGAAACTTATCACCTCATTGAATTCAACCGAATATGAGTATCCCGGCTCAGTCAACAGACGAACATGGCCGGGCCGCTGAAGACTAACAACGTATAAATGTTTTTCTAACGGCGTTTCTTTTAAACCTATGAAATAAACTAATTGTCGTGGATGATCAACCCAAATATTATAGTCTAGAACTTCCCATTTTCCGGACGTTAGTGGCACCTGTAGAAAACAGAAAAAATATTAGTCGGATCAATGATTTAACGTCCAGGAACTATCGCTCCAAAGTGGAAATGAACAGTCGCCTTCTGTTATGGGATAAGAGTTCATTTGAAATTTTCGCACCAGAAACCCGACGGAATAATTGCCCCAAAAATTGATGAACTATCGTCCCAAATCCTATCTTAGAAATACACAAAAATCGCCCCAAATTTTGCTACTGCCTAAAGCGAAAATCCTGTTTAGGATATTCCGCTTAAAGTAGAATTATCCCAAGTAATCCACCCTGGCAAATTTCAAAACGAATTTCCGCTTTAGGCAGTACCAATCCACGGAAATCCATTCTGGGAAATCCCAAATGGTAGTGCGACTTTGGACTAGATAAAAATATATTTGGATTTCCGCTTCAAATAGTACGTACCCACGGAAATCCACTCTGGGAAAACTCAGAGAGGTTTTCCGCTTTAAGCAGTACCAAAATGTGGGGAGATTTTTCGTTGTTGTTGTTGTAGCAAATTAAGAAGTTCTATTGTGCGTGTGTTTCCCATGCTCTCCGTGACGAGGCCAAGGAATATGGCCACCTCAATGGGGTCTTGCCAGAGCGCTATTGGTGTTAGTTGCGTTGGTGCTGCTGGACAGTTAAAAATCTGTTCCATATTGTGAGGGGTACCGCCACACGCTGGGCAGTTGTTACATATGTATTTTAGGGTCGATTCGGGATAAGTACGAGTTTAAGGGAGAGCACCAATCCAAGTGGAATTGAGCAAGTATCATCCTAGTTGCTCTTCGTAGTCTTTCTTCATCCGCTGAGATGGTTGGTAGTTGCGCTGCTAGTGCAGGGTTTGACTTAAGTCCCTTAATCGTCGCATGAACTCTCTCTCTCTCTAGCAATAACAGTTTTGTAGATGGTGTCTTCTCGCTTGAAGCGTTGGACGTCTCTTCCAAGGTCTCTTTAGTTGCGACGAATGTGACGAGGTGGTGGCATTCTGTCCATCCAGTTTGTGCTGCAATGGTCATGTCTGTAGCATCTCATAAGGTATTGGAGGTTGTTGTGGCAGCTTAAAGGTAGCATTTGGGTCTATTGATGTAGATGGGCTTGTGATGACATCAGGAAGCAGTATGTTGCTGTGCGTTGTGCTGCATTCTGACAGGTCTGAATGTTGTTCCACTGCGTGTCACTCACATTTTCAAACCAGACGGGGGCTGCATAATTGGCCACAGATCTACCGGTAGCTTTGTATGATACCACTAGGGTCTCCTTATCCTTACCCCAGGAACCGCCAGCTAAAACTTTGAAAACTTTGTTCTTGGTTCTCATATTTTCAGACTGTTGATGCATGCACAGAAAATGTGGCCAAACTATGAAGGGCGAAGCCGAGGATTTTTGGGTGGTTTACGGTAGAGATAAGTTGAACACTTACTGATATGTTTAGCTGCATTCTGACCTCCGTGGTCCACGATGTGAAGAGAGTAGCCCACGACGTAGGAGCTGATGTCCTTTTCTCTCAATTGCCCTAACCCCTTGTGGGGCATAGCACGTCAACTGCTCCATGTGGCCAAGTTGACATTTCATCGGCATAAACTGGTTTCGGAGAATGCAGTTGCCAGCATGCACCTCCTACACATCCATGGCCATGAACGTCGTCGTGGACGGGATTCGAACCCGAAACGCCGGTAGTCAAACATGAGACTGATATCTCAACACACTGCGCTACCGGTCGCCCCAAGGAGCTAATAAGGGCAGATTTTTATTGAGGAAAGCGGTTAATCAGATCACACATTTGGTCGATGTCGTTACCCGTAGCTAAAATCGAGCAGTCATCCGCGTAGCTGATTATTCGAAGTCTTTCAGGTGTTGTTGGGAGTCCTTATAGATAGCGATTAACAGTGTGAGTGATAGAACTCCTCTTTGCGAAACGCTCTGTTAACTCCTTCTGAGTTTAGACCTCTTGTTCCTGAACTCCGTGAATGACTGTCTGTCAGCGAGGTAGTTAGCGATCCACTTGGTTAAATGAACTGACAGCGAAGAACAGCTGAAGTCCGATAAAAGTGACGAATGGTTGACTGTATCAAAGGTCTCTGACAAGTCCAAGTGCCACCAGAATCGTCCTTTGACAAGGTCGAGATTGATTAAGGCCATAACTTATTTGGGAAGTAATGGCATCCAAAGCCGATGTGCTGTGCATTCGTCCGAAGCCGTGTTGGCCAAGTTTAAGTGGGTCGTATGCTTCGGAAAGAGTAGCGCTTCAAGCGTCTAAAATGATCGGACGAAAGGATTCACTCGATGTTGCTTTTTCGCGGGTTTAAGGATGTGAATTATCCTACCTTTTTTCCACACTTTGGGAATTACTAACGTCGCGATGATCGGTTTGAGGATGGACGTTAGATACTCCAGGGCTGGCATATCAAGGTTTTTGAGCATTATCATCAAAATCTCGTCAGGACCTAAAGCTTTGGAGCTTTTCGCTTCTTTGATGCTTGCTGCAACTTCGTCGGAGGCGACCTTGTAGCCTGAGGGACAGCTGGACACCGGTGGAATGTAGATGTTGAGGATTTCAATCTCTACATTACCAGATTGTACGGTTATTGTCTGCAGCTCAAGGACGTCGTCATCGGCCGCAGATAAAACTAGTTCGCGGTATTGCACTGACTGATGAATTATGAGTGGGAGTCCCCCGCCGATGTTGGTCACACAGTCCCTACGAACAACGTTATAGCTACCCTGGGAATTGACAGACGCATTGGAGTCCAGTTTGGTCTCTTGAATGGCACCAATCATAATCCGATGTCTGTCCAGAAATGCTGTCGCTTCGGCAATATTGTACTGTAGTCCATTGCAGTTAAGTTGGCCTAGCGAGAGGATATTATAGTTTGCAACTACTAAGGCCGGAGGTAGGTTGTGCTTCATCGATACTACTTGATGAGTGATGATGTTCATCGGAGTTGTTGGAGACAGCTGAACGCCCGTAGTTGTTGTTGTGATAGCAATGGTCGGAGTGTCAGAGTGTTTTACATGCCATGGTTCGTCGTCTTCCTCGGTGTTAAGGGATAGGAAAATGACTGAGTCCACGGGGTTCTCGCACAGCGACCTGGGAGTCAGGTGTGTGGGTGCAGCTGGGCAATTAAAGACATGGTCCACATTATGAGGCATGCCATTGCAGGCGGGACATGTGTTCGTGGCGTCCCGGTCAATGCGAGACAGGTAGGAATTAAGACGCGAACACCAGCCTGACCGAAGTTGGGCAAGTGTTGTTCTCGCTGCTCTCGGAAGTCTTCTCGCTTCAGGAGAAATTGCTGGTGGTGGTGCAGAGAGAACTACATTTGGACCTAGTCCTGCAATTGATGACTGTACTTCCTCGTGATGTATTGCTGTGATGGCCGATTCGTATGAGTCGTTGTCAAAGGGAACCCTTGTGTACCTCTGGACATCTCATTCGCGATCCCTCAAATCACGCCTAACATGTCTCGGTGGCGACTGTTTTGCGCGCCCGTAGTCGTAATCGCAGGTGTGCCTTGGACGGGTTTGAAAACTGCTGTCCATTGTTTCTACACCGGGCAGCTCTGTAAACGATGAATTCCACTGCCTATAGTGAGTCAGGCCCGAGCAGCTATGTAGGTGGCACTATTCGTTGCAGCAATTGCATCTTATAGAGGTGGCGTTTGGATGCAAAGTCTTGTTACATACGCAGCAGATCTACACATCCGTTCGACCAGGCTTGTTCTCAATGCCGGCGCGAATGAGAAGTATTGAGAGCCGCTGCGCCAATGAATGTTGCTCCCAGTAGACACAAAATCAATACCGGCATACATACACACACATGTAGTTTCCTTCTGGCGTTGATGGGAGTATGCCAGCTCTTGGCCGTTGGTAGAGTACGAACGGGTCGCTCCGGCATTTAGAACTGGCTGCGGCAGGAATGGTCAAAATGGGTTTGGGACGAGGGTTCATTTGGAACTATCTATTACCCAAAATTTTATTAAAATAACTTTTCTCTCTCTAAAGTTCATTTTCGTTTTGGGGCGATGTTCCTGGGGCGCTAATTCATAGGAGCCGGGGAAAACAATTAAGGGCCAAATAGACGACACGGACGGTCTGGGCAAATTGGTCATTCACACCCACACACGCACAGCAACACCGAACAAAGACAGTCTGGTCGCACAGACCAAATCTCTCATTTCGTGTGACACGATGTGTCCGGACCGCCATTGTGTTGCTGGTATATTACTCGTCTTTGCAATAGCACCTGTCTAGGGCTCTGCTTTTTCTCTTTTAATTCCTGACGATTCTTAGGTTATATATTTTTTTTACTGCCATTTCCCTGGTGGCTTCTTTTTAGATGCCCACCATGACGTCGTAGGCACTATTTTCGAGATCTTTATTGATATATTCTTTACTCTTAATCTTCCAGAACGATGGCAATGGCAGACAACAGATTGCCGAAAACCTATGAACTCTGTCATACAATTTGTATCCTCACTGCACGAAAATTTCGCAATTGTAACCAAATTTCGCCACATACAGCACAGACCGTTTGCGCAAACAAACGCAGACGATTTGACAGACAGACACGAAAACAGCAAAATACACGGCACTGGCCGTCTGCGCAAACCGTCTGTGTCGTCTATTTGGCCCTTCACAATCTCCCCTCAGACCACAAATTACCTTATTTACAATTCGTGGCATTAATTTCGCTTCATCTATATAATCAATGTCTTGATTCATTAAATGTGGATCGAGTGAATCGAGTGAATCGACGCAGCCATTTGTCGCACCATCTAGACTAGAAGTAACCAGATACAAATGACGGAATCCCGTCTCTTCCGAGGCCCAAATAAATGTCACAGTCGAATCGGTTAGTTCAACAAAGTTTAAGACGTCGTGCACATTAATCCAGGTCGATGATGTTTCCGAGTAGATTACCTGTAATTTGACGTTGAAATTCAGTTACACGATTCCGACCATCACGACCAACCATCTCGTGTACTCACTTGCAGAGGACTTATCGTTCGGCTAATAGGAGATCTCCAACTATGATCACCAGCAGGAGATGATGCCGAACTACTATATGCCTCACAGAAATTATCTAACGGTATAAGGACTAATTCTAAGCGTTGTTGTTGTCTATTCATTGCTTGAAGCCAAACACTGCAAGAAGGGGAGGGGGGAATTATACGCACACACGTTTCATTTCCGACGTCTTTAGGATACTCACTATTGCGAATTAGGTGTCCAACCTACACGAACGATGTACTCCAACCATGGAAAAACCACGGTTAAGGAATACGGTAAATCTTTTATACAAACATCGGTTATTTGTAACGATTCGTTTAATGTAAACTGTACTAGTTTGAGTTTGGATTTGGCGTTAGCCGTGCCGGCACGGGGAAAACGATATTCCTCATATTCACCGGTTGCCGCCTGAGACGATGGAAATGTAAACACGCACACATCACTTTCGTCGACTTCTTCGTAAACTATTCGATATATGCCATCTGAAATGAGAGAGAGAGAGAGAGAAGGAAAATTAAAGGGAAAGCTTAGTCGTGTCTCGTGAGTCACTCAATTGGGAAAAGAGGAGGGATGATGTAGCTTACTCGATGGAGTAAAAATATTAAGTCTAAGGAATGAC
This sequence comes from Chloromyia formosa, assembly GCA_964017055.1. Lineage (NCBI taxonomy): Eukaryota > Metazoa > Arthropoda > Insecta > Diptera > Stratiomyidae > Chloromyia > Chloromyia formosa. Next base: position 5,310,464 of record OZ024817.1, read on the forward strand.
AGACATGACAGAGACTAACGAAAAATGGGGAATGTGTATAAAAAATGCGTGCATCAAGTGGCGCTGTGGATGGTAGTCTTCAAGCACTACATTTACATTGCGGGACTATCTTCGAGGCTTAACTAAATCGATCTAGGTTAGGTTAGGTTAGGTAAAGGGGCTGCCATGCTACCGCACAGCACACATAGACCACCTCTGGGTCCGTTGTGATACCACCAAATACACCTAATTAAACCTAGGCAACAAACCAGCCTGTGCTAGCAATATAGCGATTGAGCTGTATTGCACTCGTATCCTTAAAGTCCTCCAGTTCCCGCCTCTCAGCCAGGGCCGGACAGTGACAAAGAAGATGGAAAATGCTCTCCTCCTCATCCACGTCAGTCATTGTGCGAAATACGAAGCCTCCAGGCAAGTTATCCTATAGGACAGTGCCCCGTGATAACCTCCACAACTCTGCCAAAGAGTGCGTTCAGAAGGTGGCAAAAGAGCAGAAACCGCTCGCGAGCAGCTCCGCAACTGCTCGCGAGCAGCTCCGGAGCTGCTCGGTTTGGAGTCTGCACCTGCTGAACGCTACTTCACCAGCTGACAAATCGACCAGCTGAAAGCTGACGATGACAATTTTAGACTTCAAGTGCCGAAAAGTGGAAAATACATGAATCCCACGCTGTCCATTACAAAAATCACGAACAACGTGAAAACAAATTCAGAAGCACCCGAAAACCAAAGAACTAGAAGCCGAAAACGGCGAAAACACAACAACCAATTTGATAACTGTCAAAACTCGGAAACTCGCAACATGAGCGTGAGGTTGAAAAAGAAGAAGAAGAACCTGAGCACTGATCAGTGAGCAGAAATATTTCTTGCTCGGTGAAATTTGATCATGATCACCCGAGCGGAAGTTGCTCAGTCACTTCTGAACCCGCTCGTTCTGAACATGTTCGCTGAGCGGAAGTTGCTCAGTTCCTTCTGAACGCACACAATGTGTTTTCTGTTCAGTGAAAACCGCAGTGGCTTTGATGACAAGTTTGCACGATGAAACTGGCATTTTGATGTTTACACGGTCCCCGTCAATGGGCGCGGTCCTGGAAGCCTTCTGATATGGATCTGACTTTTCTGTTTTCTCCTCTATGTGCTTCCCCCTCCAGTAAATTTAGTACAGACAACTGTCAATTTTTGGATCTGAGAAATATTCCCACAGACGGCATACACGGCCGTCTTGTCAAAAAAGATCTGTCAAGTTTTTAGTTTCAAAATGGAAAATTTAATTATTGCGGAATTATTGGATGATTTCGGTGATATCTAAATCGTAAATAGTGTGCAAAGCATACTAAATATAGTGCGTGTTGTCATGGATAACAACATGAAAAACGATTGGAGTTTGTTGAACGGGATTGAGCGCGAAAACCGACCCAGAAATGCAAATTATTTCGAACAAACAGTTCCCCGATACGACGACTTCCTATTCAAAGAGCAGGTTTGTAGGCTAAAGACGCAGCAAACTACCAATAAACACTTCGCAACACGTCCTGCACGCTGGCTAACGGATGACTGGCTATGTTGCTTTGGTGACAAAGGCGCCGGTGACATCTGAGAACTGTCAAAATTGCTGATTTTAGAAATTGACCGGAAAAATATTCAGATCCAGAGGGGAAATTGTCAGATCCAAAAGTGTCAGTTGTCTGTGCTAAATTTACCGGAGGGGAAAGCAAATGGAGGAGAATTTGAGAAATGTCAAATGATCCGCTCACAGGAACGCAGCCAATAACTCCGGTTGTCCCCTCCCGAGCCAGCTCATCCGCCTCGCGGTTACCTGCGAATCCACAATGGCTCGGTATCCAACAGAGCATAATGTTGAAAAAAAAACCACCCATCACCCTGAGGGCTAATCGACAGTTCGCGATGGTTTTCGATGTAGTCAGGACGGATTCAAGTGATCGACTTGCACCCTGACTGTCCGTATAAATGGCAACGTCAATCGTGGTCACAACATGATTTCCCAGCCAGGTCAGAGCTTCCAGGATTGCCGAAACCTCCGCCTGCAGGACACTACAGAAGCTGGGAAGATGGAATGACAAGTTAATTCCCAATCCTTCCGAATAGATACCAGCGCCAACTCCGCCGTCGGTCTTAGAGCCACCCGTGTAGATGACCATGGAGTCGGTGGTCATGAGCGTGTTCTGGATTCTGAGAGTATCACCATACATTTTAACGATGCTAAAAACTTTTCGAACATTTTTTCACGATCACTCATCCGCGGATGTGAGGGGAGGGGTGTTGGGTTTCGGGAGTGCCATCATTCGTCTCAGCGATTGCGAAAACCAATGATTTCGATCATTTTGAAGATAAGGTGGGCACGAGAAATGAAAGCCAACGTCGTCGCAACGATCTGAAGTGTCTTAACATCGACATATTTAAGGACTGGTGCACTAGGGCAACTCGAGTTAGAGGAGGGTTCTCCATCACTTACCATCACTTTTCGGCTGCCACCAGTATCCTTGATAGCGATTAAACTCTTCTTGCATAACATACGAAGGAACACCCGCACTCAGCGGATCATCCACAAACGATCGTCTTCCATCGTGGGCATACGTTAGCCGTTCGTCGTGTCCGCTGAGTGTATGCGTCACCCAAATATCGCCACCGCTCACGTATGCTATCAAATCGGAGTTTTGCGGACAAAATTGTGGATCGATGGCGGCCCATTGAGTGCAAATACGCAGCTGTGACGGGAATAGTGGTACATTCTGAAAAACAGACCAATAAAAATTCTCTTAGAAATCCCCTTTTTATCGCACAACAGCACAAATGCTATCAACCTACATAGTAGCCTGTATCCAAACATTGATACAACGTACTCGATAGCGGGAAAACAATTTTACCACTCAATTTATGGATTTCGTAGGATGTAATGCCCCAGGTGGCGAGACGCTTCCGCTCCAGCAGAAGTTGAACCTCGCGCGAGCACGTTGAATTCGCCGAGATTTCTGCTATCGATGGTTCCAGCAGAAAGTTCAACTGCAACCTGAAACTTGGACAAGGTCATTGCATGCGTTCACTTTTCCATTTCAACACTCGGCACTCACCTGGGCGACGGTCGTTCGGCTGTGTCGTTTGGGTTCACGTCCGTATACAGTAGAGTCGTTTCCCAGCCGTTTGGCGGAGTGCCCAGGAAATAGATACGAACCCGGCCATCGGATAGCGTACGAAAGTTGATATTCATAGGCACCATTGTCGACAAGTTGGCCAATTGCTTGCGAAAATCATTGACCACGGTCTGTAGTTCGGTCCATGACTTTTTGGGCCGCTCTCCGGTCGTTACATACTGTGTATTTTTCGGTGGCATACTTCCAATTTCCATGTCCTTGCGAACGTAGGGCGAGCGCGCCGTGTAATGCAACAACGGGGCAGCAATAGAACGACGACTACGACGACGATGGACAACAAACGCACTATCGGCCCCGAATGCACCAGCAACCAACCTTACCGATTTAGACACACATTAATGAGGCGACGGACGGGGAAGAAGGCAGGGAAAAAAAAGTGAAATGAACTGAGCGCTCCTCCGTGCGATAGACACAGAGACTGGCCGTTTCGACAACTGTTCGCACGAATCTCTATGGGTAATGTGCGATTCGCTGACAGCTATTGCTCCAATGCATTTGGTTGATCGCGGGGCAGCATAAATTAAATCATCTTCATCTTGTCGGTGCTCTTCTGTGACTTGTGCAAACACCTGAAATTTCAATTTTGTTAGATTTTATTCGCGTCTGAGACGTAATTTGGCTGTTGAACGGGTTGAATTACATTTCTATTGAATCGCAGCGAATGGTACGGCAAGTCCAAAAGGGGAAAAAGTGTCTTATTGTGGCGGAGAAAGCAGACAAACAAGACGTCTTCCAAGTCTTTATTTTTTTTTTTTTAGTTCTGTCCCGTCACATATACGAAAATGGCCCCACCAATTGCAGGTATTGTTGTCAAAGTTGACAGGGCAAATGTCAGTGTCGACTCTAGTACAAAAAAAAAATTGTTGTTCAGCTGGGGAAATGGGGTCACAGTGGGTTACGGAATTTCGTTGGAAGTTGCCGTGTGGGAGGCGAATAAAAATAAAATTTTCGAGATTTGAAATAGGAGCGTAATGTAATTTAATGCTTCGTTTACACGTGAGCATTGAACAAAACACTGAACGTTGAAAAATTGCATTGCAGCGTAGTGTGCGACGCGATAAAAGAGTTTATGCGAATTCTCTCTTAAAAGGTAATTTGACATTCACTTGCGATAATCACATACACCATCCAATCGATCGTCACCGATGGATCGCACGAAAATCGCACTGAAATATCGGCAGATCAAAATTGATCGGCCGATCGGTGCGATTTCCACATACACGATCTGTGTATGTATGGCACGTTTTAGACCCACGTAATAGCCGCCGTACATTATGCGATCCGTCACCCGATCGATCGGCCGATAAAGAAAACAAATAACTGGCGCAACAGTCCAATTTTAACCACGGCCTCGAGATGAGTTAGCATCATCTCATTTTCTAGATCACCCGATCGATCGGCCGATGGATCGCCACAAAATATTGTATCAGCTGATCAAAATTATATGGAACTGTCCACCAAATCGTCAAGGATAGACGCATACACAGGCCGACCCATCGACCGATATCAATATCGGGCGACGGATCGGCCGATCGATCGCTGCGTGATAATTTTGATCAGCTGATATTTTGTGGCGATCCATCGGCCGATCGATCGGCCGACGGATGTGTATGTGGGGTATTCGATTCAGTAGCTTGGTCGTATAGTGTGAACTTGGTGTTACCGAATAAAAAAAGCCTTTATTTAATACATAATTTAAATAATTTATTTTAATTTAATCAATATTATAGATTATTACGAATAAACTTCATTTCCGGATTGTAAATGATTTAAATTGAGGCGTTGTGACTGGCTTAAGTGGGGTAAAGACAGCCTCATCAATGCGAGAGCTGGGACTACCAGTTGTTTCTAGCCACTTTTTCCTGAAAATGGAATAAAAATACAAAATTAAATTATCACTACTCAATTGCCCTAATAGCCGCCATACATTATTCGATCCGTCGCCCGATCGATCGGCCGATGGAGTCGGAATATGTTATTGAAGGAAGATGTAGATAATGATTATTTGCCATATGACTCATCAATTCATTTTCGGAAAGGGATTGTTTTTGTTATACATGTTATCTCGGATTTGACAACCCAAATTCCTATGTGATAACTTATGCTAGCAATATCCACCGTCACCAACCAGCTATATGGTAACGAAACGTCAACTACGGCTATTAGGCGCGTTTCACACAGATCGTAGGATACATGAGATTCTCGCAGAAATCGCCAGTGGCAAGCGAGCTTTATATGTGAGACGATTAATTTAAAATTGCACTCGTGTAGACAGCTCGCTCGTCACTGGTGCTTTCTTTCTGCTAGAATCTCGTGTGTCGTATGTTCCATGTGAAAGCCGCCTTAAGAGTAGTTGATGCGTTATGCTCCACTAGGGATTAAGGTAAATTAGTAAGATAGCTCACAACGACACAAAAGATGGTAGCGACTAGCCATGGTTAAGACGTTAAACTTCCGGGGAAGGGTAGCCTCACAGACTAATAATTGGAGAGGCATTTGTGTGCTTCCTGCCGTTGCCACGATAAAATCGTCCTGGAAAGACTAAAAGCCCACTTAGAAAGCACAATTGATGTAGAATAGGCTGGTTTTCGATCCGGATTCTCCTGTGTCGATCACATTAACACCTTGCGAATCATCATCGAGCAATGCGCTGAGTACGATTATCCACTTCACATGCTTTTTATCGATTTCGAGAAGGCTTTCGATAGTGTAAACCGGGATTCTATATGGGCGGGAGAGGCAACCCTGAGAAGCTTGTGGCTATTATTAAGGTAACCTATGGCGGCGCGAAATTTCGCGTTCTACATAAAGGTAAGGTGTCGGGGGACTTTGAGATTAGCAGTGGAGTTCGGTAGGGGTGCATCATCCTTAAGGTCGCCACCCACGGCAACCATTTTGGTCGCGAGCATGCATCGAACCACGTCAAACGCTATAGAAAAAAAATCTCCTCGTTTCCACCGTTCTATGATATTTAAGGACGAGCACAACCACGACCAAACTTCCATCGAACCATCAAAAATCTAGAACGGTGGAAATAGGGGGAATGTTTTTTCCACACGTCCTATGATATTTGATGGTTCGATGGAAGTTTGGTCGTGGTTGTGCTCGTCAATGTGTGGCGACCTTTACCGATCCTATTCCTCACAATGATCGGCATGAAGCCCTATCCGGACTAGACAGAGAAATTCAATGGACTTTGACATCTTATCTACAACATCTTGACTACGCTGACGACATATCCCTACTCTCCCACAAAACCATGGATCTGTTCGCAATAGCGTTAGATCTTGAGAGGGAGGCAAGCAAGGTTGGGCTAAAGATTAATACCAACAAGACCAAGCTTCTTAGCCCACCATTGCGAAAAAGAAATCCGACACCTATTGCCATCAATATTAATGGGCAGCCTGTGGAGAAGGTGGACAACTTCGTCTACCTGGGTAGCATTGTTGCCGAAAATGGTGGTACGGAGCAGGACATCGCTCGTCGTATCAACCAGGCTAAACGCGCATACGGCATGCTGTCCAAAATCTGGCAGGGCAGTTATCTCAGCATTAAAACCAAGCTGGGTCTTTTTCGCTCCCTGGTACTATCAGTGCTTTTGTATGGGAGCAGTACATGGAAAGTTTCCGTAAGAGTTACCAGAAAGCTGCAAGTTTTCGTCAACTCATGTCTTCGTCGAATTCTAAGAATTTTCTGGCCCGAAATAATATCAAATGAAGAGCTAAGTCGGAGTACGGGGCAGATGCCAATCGACGAATTGATACGCAGGCAGTGGATAGGTCACACGTTGCGGAACGGCTTGCATGCCATGAAATGGAACCCCATTTCCAACCAAGGCCGACCAAGAAGGGTCATAAAATCATATGGCGTCGATCTGTGGGAAAGGAGTGTCAGGCAATGGGTAAGTCTTTTGGGGAGTTGCGCCCCATTGTCCAGAACAGAGTAGGATGGTGAGGAGTAGTTAGTTGATGCGCTATGCCCCACTAGGGTTTAAGGCAAAGTAGTAGTAGTAGTAGTAAGACGTCAAGTGCGATGAAAGGAAAGTAGCGTAGGTAAGAATTAACGAATTATATCGATCAAACAATCCGTTCCCCATCTCCCTAACTAAGCATACTCACATTTCATTCACTTTATTCAATGGTCCTTCCAACTGCCCCTTGACGCTTCCCGACGATGTATTCTTAACCCATCCATTGATGCCTAGCGACGTGGCCTGTTTAGCTGTATACTAATGAATATTGTTTTCAATTAGATAATTGCCACCTTGCATCCAATCTAGGGTGTGCAGCATAGTACTATACGACACATACGTACCTTCCTGAAAAATACGCCTGCAACAAAAAAGGCTTTTGCTAGCCGGCAAATTGAACTTATATAACAGAAAACGATTGTCACAAACATACCTTGAACTCGTCCGAATACTTCATAGTCACAACCAACCAATTCAACGGATGACATGGCTCGACAAAATGTTCTTAGTGTAAAATTCGAGATTTCCAAAGCTCTGCTTCTCGCCGCCTTGCAAACAAGCTGAAGTGAAATGTGCGTGTGTTTTTGTTTTATTTCTGCACGTTTGTTTGTATTTACCCAGGGCAACCAGCTGGGTGACGATAGTTTGGTCACCCGACACTAGACGGCTTTTTAACACTATCAAAGCGGGACTGATACGATCGGGTCACTCCACACTGAGTTGCACAAAAAATGCCGGACAAGGTTTTTGCCGGGCGATGATTCGTCATACAATAGGCTTTTGGTTATCTATCTTCTTTTGCGTATCTATCGAGTGTAGTGTAGGATATCAAACAGGCATTACACAAAATACCACAGCGACTTTTGATTTGTGTTAATGCGCAATCGTTATATTACGTTTATATTACGTTTACACTATCCGCAGATTACTTCATCTGCGCCGGCTGAGATAATCTGCGACTGTCAAATACATACAATTTTGAACTCACCACACCCAGATTACGCTGCAGATGAAGTAATATTACGTTTACACTATCCCCAGATTACTTCATCTGCAGCGTAATCTGGGTGTGGTGAGTTCAAAATTGTATGTATTTGACAGTCGCAGATTATCTCAGCCGGCGCAGATGAAGTAATCTGGGGATAGTGTAAACGTAATATAATATTACGTTTACACTATCCCCAGATTACTTCATCTGCTGCGTAATATTACGTTTACACTATCCCCAGATTACTTCATCTGCAGCGTAATCTGGGTGTGGTGAGTTCAAAATTGTATGTATTTGACAGTCGCAGATTATCTCAGCCGGCGCAGATGAAGTAATCTAAGGATAGTGTAAACGTAATATAATCTGGGTGTGGTGAGTTCAAAATTGTATGTATTTGACAGTCGCAGATTATCTCAGCTGGCGCAGATGAAGTAATCTGGGGATAGTGTAAACGTAATATAATCTGGGGATAGTGTAAGATTACGTTTACACTATCCCCAGATTACTTCATCTGCTGCTTAATATTACGTAATATTATATTACGTTTACACTATCCCCAGATTACTTCATCTGCGCCAGCCGAGATAATCTGCGACTGTCAAATACATACAATTTTGAACTCACCACACCCAGATTACGCAGCAGATGAAGTAATCTGGGGATAGTGTAAACGTAATATAATCTGGGTGTGGTGAGTTTAAAATTGTATGTATTTGACAGTTCCAGATTAAATCAGCCGGCGCAGATGAAGTAATCTGCGGATAGTGTAAACGTAATATAATATTACGTTTACACTATCCCCAGATTACTTCATCTGCTGCGTAATCTGGGTGTGGTGAGTTCAAAATTGTATGTATTTGACAGTCGCAGATTACCTCAGCCGGCGCAGATGAAGTAATCTGCGGATAGTGTAAACGTAATATAAACGTAATATTACTTCATCTACTGCTTAATCTGGGTGTGGTGAGTTTAAACTTGTATGTATTTGACAGTTCCAGATTAAATCAGCGGGCGCAGATGAAGTTATCTGCGGATAGTGTAAACGTAATATTAGCCAAGTCGTCCAATTCAGTGGAAAAGTGGACTCCCAGAAAAGCCCTCCTCCTTCTTGACAAAGCAAGCCAGGTGCATAGAAAATGAAAAACGTGCTCCTCCTCATCACCGCAGCTTCTACAGAAGTCATCGTAGGGGAGGCGAAGCTTCCAGGCGTGCTCTCCAACTACCCAATGCCCAGTGATGACTTCCACAGCCGCTATGATGTGCTGTCTTCTGAGTGACAGCAATTTAGCTGATCGAATAGAATCCAATCTAGGCCACAGCGGCTTTGTTGAAAGACATGTGTTGTCATTTAACCATTACTGCTTCAGTTATATTGAACTTATAACAATAAATTTTTATGCATATGTCCTACTACCTTGCAAATATGTATGTACGGTTTAACCTGAAAACAATGAAAGATGTGATAACGAAATCTAGATTATTTATTTTCTATATATTGAACTAACCGTACAGAAGAAGTGTGACTGGCACACAGCGTGAAGCTACAATTTCAACTCAATCTTTTGGATTACAGAAACGGAGGCAATTCTTGAATCTATAGCCCTATAACTCAGTACCCTCCCTCTCTGTAGTTCAAACAATAGAGTTAAGTTTTGTTTTGTTTGTACTGAAAGTATTTAATTTATAAGTTATTTAGTTTTAAGGCCTATTTGCTCTTTATAAGAGTCAACACCTGTTTAGCCTATGAGCAATGGCTATTTTCTCTTTATATTAAAACATCTATCAGAGATTGGCAAACAAATTGAAATTGTCGAATTATATGCTATATATGTATTTTCTGACAAACTGCGACTGTCAGAAGTCCAACATCATTAGATAATAAGTGACATACATTGTAATCTTGAAATCTCAATAAAGAAACTTGTAAACTTGTCATTTAACCATTTAGAGTTGGTCTTGATAATCGCTTCGGATTTAATAGCTAGTTGGCAAGCAGAGATAGGAATGTAAATGTTGCGACGAATTTCTCCAGCCAAGTTTGTTGTATCCTGTCTGGTTAGTTCGTCTGCTTTGCAGTTACCAGCGAAACAATTGTGGCCTGGGATCCAACATAAGAAAATGGAAAAAAAGCCTCACCTCCGTAAGCGGAGAGCTACATTCCGACACAGTCCGTAACGCTTGGCTGTCTGTAAAAATCGTTATATTTATAACTGATATTGCGTGACGCCCCAACCAGTTCAGGGCTTCTATAATCGCCGTAATTTCTGCCTGAAAAATACTGCAGTAAATAGGGAGACTGAAAGAGAGGGTCAAGTTAAGCACATCACAAAAAAGTCCAGCGCCTACTTCCTCGTCCGTCTTAGAGTCATATGTGCAGATTTCTGATGACTTATGCAGCGGAAGTACGTTTCCTTCCCATTGACTGCAGTGATGGTATCAGGCTGCATATTTTGGAATATAGTAATATATGTATGTATATGCAACAATATATAATCAGTAGCTTCTACGTGGGGTGGGCGACCGATAGTGCAGTACGTTGAGGCATCAGTCTCATGTCTGATTAACGTTTCGGGCTCGAATCCCGTCCACGACGACGTTCATGGTCATGGATGTTTGTGTTGTCTTCCCTCTGTGGTGCGGGGCGTTGTCGCGCTCGGTGGCCGTGGTCGTTCGGTCACCGCTCTACGACATAAATCTAGAGCTCGGAGTTCAAATCTCAGCGCGGCCAAAAACTGCCTGTGAGTACTAATAGAACTCTAACAGTGCTCCGAAATTGTCAGTATAAAGACGGCGCAGATAGGAGGTGAATGCTAGCAACTGCACCTACGAAAAGTAGATATGCTATCGAAACGTCAATAAGGCATAGAAATGTGAGAGAGATGTCGACGCCCCCATGCCCCTGGAGGCGTCAAGGCAATTAATATGCTGGTAACTGCATTCTCCGAAATTAGTTTATGACAACGAAACGTCAACTGGGCCACACAGAACAATTGACGCCCTATGCCCCACAAAGAGTTAGGGCAACTGAGTACAGGCAATTTAGTTTCAAAAAAAAATTGCCGGTCACACATTACTAAAAAAAAAACAATACCTAAAAAAATATTTAAGGTAAAACATGGTAATTAACGCCAAGCTACAGCTAATACTTTACTCTCTGTCTGCCCCAACCGCTTTTCGGCGATTCTGAGGACAAACCACACAGTTTCCCAAAGAACTCCAAACCAATTAAAATATTTCAACCAATGAATTAAAATATTTCAACAATCAAATACAAATGTATTTACATATTAAAAAAAAAAAGAACATAAATGTAATTGCCACGATCGAATAAATGCACTTTGATTCTGGTTTAAAGCGTCTGTAAAATCAGCGTCAAGACAGCCCAGCCCGGCCTCCCTAATTCCGAAAGTTACGATTTGAAATTTTGCAAAGGATAATTTTGTTTATATTTCGCTAGGTGCTCCTCCATTTCAGCTTGTTGTTCCCTGCAAAAAGTGAGAAAACGGAAATGAAAAATTCAAACTCCACTAGAGATAAAAAAAACAACTCCGTTGCCCTACTTCAAATGCGCAGGCATATCATGATACACATCCTGGAACATTTCACGCCAATCCGGTTTGGGCTTCTTCTCCGACAGCGAGATTTGCGACAAGATTTGTTTGCGAATGCTCTTTACGTAAGTTGTCTCCTCCTCTTCACTCCACCAGCCTTTCTTGATCATGTAATTTTTCAATTTATTGATTGGATGCTCGACACTATTCCAAATTTCAATTTCTTGTGCCGATCGATAGGCTGTACTGTCGTCGGATGTGGAATGATGACCGACACTGAAAGAGGAACAAAATTCATTAATATTGTTCTACCGAAGCTCAGAGAGTGTTGTGTGATACCGATAAGCCATCGCCTCCAAAATTACGGGCTTATTGTTTTTCAGGGCATACTCGCGGGCCAATTTTGTGCCATTGTATACGGCAAATGTATCCGTTCCGTCGACACGAATTGTTGCAATTCCATAGGCTGGCCCACGGCCGGCAATACCATCGCCGCGATACTGTTCTTTGGAGGGCGTTGAAATGGCAAATCCGTTGTTACGGCTAAATAGGAAATAAAACAAAAAAAAGCCAAATAAACTTAGAACCAAGGCATCGGGATAAATTAACATCCCATTTACTACACCATGACTGTGCTTGGATGTGTGATCAGCAACACGCCCGCAATCGAGTCATCTACCCCAAAGGGGTACTCATTTAACAGCTGAGTGGGTTCAGCCCGACATGTAAGTCCCCTTTTATCGAAAAGACTACTGCCTTCAGTAGTAATCGAACCAACGTCCCAGTGAACAGAGGACGAATGTGCTTAATCGTTGCACCATCCGAACTACCAATTGCTTACCAGAACAGAATCACAGGACAGTCGAGCGTAGCGGCAAAATTAAAAGCAGCATGTGCATCACCCTCGGAAGCTGCGCCTTCGCCGAAATAGCAAATCACAATACGGCTATTGTTCGGTTGCCTTTTAAGCGCATACGCAGCACCAACGGCTTGGGGCATTTGGGTGGCTAGAAATAATTTTTTCCATTATGAAATCTGAACAAATTTTTTGTCCGTATCAAAACCTTCCTACTCACCCAACGGACTTGAAATCGTCACAAAATTCAATTTCTTCGATCCGTAGTGAACGGGCATTTGTTTTCCACGTCCCATATCCTCATCATTGCCATAGCACTGATCAATAAACTCGGAAATGGTGAAACCGCGCCAAACTAAGACGCCCGCCTCCCGATACTGTCCGTACACTATATCGGTAGGATCTAAGGCAGCGGCACTGCCAATATGCGAGGCCTCCTCCCCGAAATTGGTCATATAGAACGAGATTCGACCCTGTCGTTGCGATTCGTACAGGATTTTGTCCATAGTATTCAACAGCACCATATCTCGGAACATTTTCTCGACAATATCGCGACTCAAGTTGGGATCTTGTGTAACGTCCTCAATCGCTCCCTGACGATCCATCACTCGATAGATTGGAATCGAACTGACTTGATTGGATTTCAGCAGGGTCGGTGTGGTGACGAATGGTGCCGTGGCACCAGGGAATTTTGCAGCACCCAGATTCTCGGCTTGCGGATCGGCTGGATCGAAATTGGTTGAGACAAACTGGGGGAAAATAGAAGAATTCGTGACAATAATTAGTATGTGAACGCGATTTGGAGATGTGCGGTAAAATTCTAACCCTGACTGATGATCGTAGCGAGATATCACGCACGATCCTCAATGAACCGCGGAGTAGTGCCATTTTTGGGGTTTGATAATATTTACAGAAAGGGGATAATAATTGAAGTACGTGAGGCACAAATACTATTTAAGGAACACTATGGTAAGATTTTAAAAGCTTATTAAATTGATCCAGACAGCCAGATCGATCACAAGTTGCTCACGCAATTACTCGAATTGAGAGAACAGAACCAGCTCAGACACTAGTCTCTGGACGTGCAAATGTCACACACGCCATATTCGACGTCACGATATGGTTTGTTTTGAAGATTGCCGAGAAGATTGGATTGGAATTGGAAGATTTGATAACAGCAGTTGTGTTTGTATTCCGCCAGATGGCTATCTATTCCGGATATTGTTTGACAGTTTATTAGATCGGCCCCGACGGAAGCTAATTGCATTTTTGCAAATGGGGAAAAGATATGCGAATTATTCTACATCCAACAAAGTCGAGTTCGTGAACAACTTCATTTACCTGGGTTGCAACCTGTCAAGGGACGCCAACGAAACTGACGAAATCAAGCGACGGATACAGTTAGCTAATAAGACTTTTTTCTCGGTTCTCCCCATAATGAAATCGAAGCATGTGCACAGAAACACGAAGCTCCGCGTGTACAAAACCATTATACGACCAGTGCTATGCTATGGCTGTGAAGCATGGACCCTAACTCAAGCCTCCGAAAACATGCTAGACACTTTTGAACGTAAGGTTCTACGGCGAATTTTCGGGGCTGTTTGCGATCGAGATGGATGGCGCATCCGGTACAACCATGAGTTGTATGAAATGTACGATGAGCTGCAAGTCTCGAAAATCGTCAAACTACAACGACTTCAATGGGCAGGGCATGTACAAAGAATGGACGATGATCGCATGCCTAAGAGAGTAATGAATGCAGAACGAGTCGACGGAGCGAGACTGCGAGGACGACCGAGATCTCGTTGGGAGAGCTCAGTAGGTGTGGACGCCGCGCAGCTGCTGGGCTCCCAAAATTGGAGGACGCGGTCACGTGACCGAGATAATTGGAGGACAATGATCCAGGCGGCCAAGGCCCGACGTCGGGCTGTCGCGCCACGATGATGATGAACAAAGTCCAGTGCGGAGAAGTAGTTCGCGCAGACCGGAGTTCAGCATTGGTGCAGCCTATCGAAAGGGTAGACAATTTCATATAACTCGCTATTATTTTTAAGAGGCTTAGTTGAGGTTTCGTTAGCATAAACTAGTTCCGGACAATGCGTATTGCAAGCATGCACCTCGTGCCCATTTAGTTGCATACTACGATAAGCCGGGAAAGGTATTGTGGCTTACTCTTGCATCCCAAACAACGGAGAAAATAACGAAACCAACTATGGCCACAGCGGGATTCAAATCCGCGAAGACGGTGGGACACCAGACTGACACCTCCACTCATTGAGCTACCACGATCCTGCCCCACTTCTGATATACCTTGGTGTAAACATTATGGAGAACGGTGACAAAACCCTCATAAGCGACGAATGCAGTTAGCAGTGCTTCCCCTAATCAAGACCAGCTACTTAAACAGAAAATCAAAGCTCCAAATCTACAAAATCGATGTACGGACTACGTTATGGTTTGAATGCCCCGAAGAACGCTTTTAGATAAATATGCTTCTAACCGAGGCGGACACACTGCGCTTAAGATTATCAGAGCTATTGAGTTCAGACGATGACGAAGTAACCGAAGTTAATGTCGGGGATACCGTTACATTTGCTGCTCATGCTCTTAAAGACCGTATGCTTAAACAATCTATCTACGCAGGAAATAGGATTGTTGCGAAAAATACGAAACATGGACTGGAATCTCGATTCTACTACTCAATACTCAATTGCCCTAACCCCTTGTGGGGCATAGCGCGTCAACTGTTCCATGTGGAACGAGAGCATTTGGCCCCACAAATGTATTTCACTTTTGCTAGTGCTACCACCATCTGTCGCATCTGGAGAAAGAGTTTTCAGCAAATTAGCCTATATAAATTAGATCGCGGTTTAAAAGCTACGACTTATCCGTCGATTTCCTTGCAACAACATCGTTATCAATAACATCGGAGCGTGTGAAGGTCGCCACACATGCATGAACAAAACCACGACCGAACTTCCATCGAACCATCAATTTCATAGAACATGCGGAAAAAAAATTCCCCTCATTTCCACCGTTCTTTGTAATTTGATGGTTCGATGGAAGTTCGGCCGTGGTTGTGCTCGTTCATGTGTGGCGACCTTATACGTGAACCCTCCGATGGTACCGACAACTATTGACAACAAAGTCATTGCATACAAATCAATCGTTCCTGCGGCAGCTGGTTCTTCGTACCGGAACGACCCGTTTTCCGACGGCCAAGAGCTGCCAAACCCCCTCGATGTAAGAAGAACTGCAGTATTCGTAGCGTGTAAACCACGCTTAAGATCTAAGATGGCTGAAGACAGGTTAAACCACTTATCGGTTTTATGTTCCCCAGTTGAAATTGTAGTCCGGATGGCGCAACGGTTAGCACATTCGCCTTCTATGCACTGAGCAAATCTACTGAATGCAGTAGTCTTCGATAAAAAAGGGAATTTACGTGTCGGCCTATGAGCCCACTCAGCTATTAAGTGTGTACCCATTTATAGGGTAAATGAAATCCGAGTTAGTCTTTCTGAACTCGAGGTTGTAATGGACGGTATGGTGGGCATCCGGAGATCCCCGTGGGGACGGGACCTAAGGTAGCATAATGACCGTGAAGGTCGGGCCGTGCCATCTGGAGAAGAAAAAATCCCCTCAACGAGCTAAGCAGCGGCCTATGCTGGCTGTAGCTCAGTGCGCCAGTTTGCCCCTGTCCTTTACGTACTAACAAAAATCATAGGCCTGGAGAAGACAAGTGGCGATGGCAGGTCGCTGTGTCATCGCGACAGATCTACCTGTTGTTGTTGTTGCTGCCGATGCCGCTGCTGCTGCGTTCAATCTGGTTATGGCCATAAGCGCATCATTACTAGGAGCTTTCGTAACCGTCCAGCTGACCAGGAACTTCAATTTACATCTCAGGAAGTTGCACTAGCGATAAAAAAGCGAAGAGTTCTAAAGCCCTTGGACCTGACGGTATATCGATGGTCATGCTCAAACATCTTGACACACGAGCAATTGATCACATAACGGCCACGAACAACCTCTCCATCTCATCGAATATTGGAAGAAACCGGGAAAAAAACCAACACTAGGCGAATCACATCGTCCCATCACACGTTTGTCTCCTGTAGTCAAGACCCTAGAAGCGCTGCTCTACCCTATAATTGCGACTCACATTCAGATGGCCGACCACCAACATATTGTAAAGTGAATCGCCAACTATCTTGCCGACAGACAGTCCTACACAGAATTTAGATCCGGGAAATCTAAACTAAGACGAATTAAAGGGTGTTCCCCAAGGAGGAGTCTTATTTCCCACCCTGTTTAACCTTTACATGTCAGGACTCCCTACGCCACCTGGCGTACTCGAAATTGTCAGTTATGCTGATGACTGCACGATTTTAGCAACCGGCGACAATATCACTCAAATGTGCGAACAAATAAATGGGTATCTCGACGAAATGAACACCTTCTTCGTCAGCAAAAATCTCACTCTGCGCCGAAGTCTACCGCTACGCTGTCTACCACATGGACGAAAGAAGTGAG
Source organism: Chloromyia formosa (assembly GCA_964017055.1). NCBI lineage: Eukaryota > Metazoa > Arthropoda > Insecta > Diptera > Stratiomyidae > Chloromyia > Chloromyia formosa. The sequence continues at coordinate 5,327,523 of OZ024817.1, forward strand.
GCAACAACTGGATATTAAGTAGACGGTCAAACTATCCCCACCATTAACCACTTTAAAATTCTCGGTGTCACCCTTGACAGCATGGATACCTTCTCGGCTCATGCGTCAACCATTTGTGACAACATGGGAAGCAGGAACAAAGTCCTCAAAGCTCTAGCTGGCAGTTCCTGGGGGAAAGACAAGGAGACCCTACTAACGACTTAACAAGTCTACCGGGAGATCTGTGGCCAACTCAATGGAGGAACGTTCTGACCTGCCAAAATTCAGCTCTTAGAACTGTCACAGGCTGCCTGCTGGTGTCGCAGGACCACCTTCATTAAGAAACCAGAATGATGCCCCTAATATTACGTTTACACTATCCCCAGATTACTTCATCTGCTGCTTAATCTGGGTGTGGTGAGTTCAAAATTGTATGTATTTGACAGTCGCAGATTATCTCAGCCGGCGCAGATGAAGTAATCTGCGGATAGTGTAAACGTAATATTAGAAGCCACCGCGCCATAAGGTGTTTACACATCAATAACTGAGTTGAGCGTGTCGCTAATCAGACACCTCTACACAAAACACCCGCCAGGATCTAGTAAATGAGATGATGCTAACTCATTTCGAGGCTTTAGTCCGAAATTGGACTGTTGCGCTAGTTATTTATTTTTAATTGAAATACCAAAAATTAAACGAATCTTTTTAAGTTTCTTCATATCCTATTTTATTTTTGTTTGGTCTTTTCGTGTTCCTTGGCTTTTAAGAAGCTTATTAAAAGTCACGTCAAACAAGTTGATAGTGGCCTCACATAAGGATACGAAAGAACAAATCGAATCGAGGGGAAAACGTCTATCCACATAATTTTTATACAATTTACATATTCTAGAAGTGTATGAAAAACATATATCAAAATGATCCTATTCACTATCCTCCTTGTCCTTGCGATGTTTTTTCTTATCGCGCGACTTGCGATCGCGATCCTTGTCGCGGCTCCGTGACCTTCGTCGTGAACTTCTTTCGCGGCTGTGCGACCGTTCACGTTTCGTTCGCTCGCGATCGCGCTCCCTTTCGCGACGACGACGCTCCCGTTCCCTGGTCGGCGATTCGTTGCCTGCCGGGCGTTCGGATTCCTGGATTTTAAATATTACGTACATACAATAAATTTGGTTATTTGTGATCTTTCAAAGTGCTTACCTCCGATTTTCCACGATCGCGATGTCGATCGTGTTCCCGCTCACGCCTCTCACGTTCACGTTCGTCGCGAGCCGGCCAGTCCCGCTCACGATCCCTTTCACGCTCACGTTCGCGTTCACGCTCGCGATCTCTTTCGCGATCCGGACGTTCCCGTTCTCGCTCCCTATTGTCGCGTTCAGTCGGATTGTTGGGCATGACACGCGCCGGTGGCATCATATTCATGCCAGCCATGTGTGGCGGTGGCATCGGGACCATGTTGGGAATTGGCATTGGTGGCCGTATGACCATGTGTGGCGGCGGTGGTCCCATTCCACCCATCGGAAGCGGCAACATTTGTGGCGGTCCCGGTGTAAGTTCCTTAATTCCGGTCGGAGCCCAGCCGGCGTTGTCGTTCATCCATTGCGAGTCTTGTGTCGGCTCGTAGCCGTAGTTGTAGCTGTCCGGCTCGAAATATTGATCGCCGAACGGCGGACCGCCCGGACGACTGTACTCGCGTCGTTCGGCCGTCATTACCTGAATGACATTCTCCTTGGCGGGGGCTGTCGCGGGAGGGAAGAAATCAATGTAAACACTCACTTTGAACTGAACTCACAGAAAGGAGCCTTACCTGTTGGTGGTCCGGGTCTCCTTGGCGGTCCCAACTGATTGACATATTTGCTGTTGTCGTTATTTGTGAGCGGCGTCAGTGTCCTATTATTGGGCATCGATTGCGTAATGATATTGGGACCTCCGGCCGCAAGACCCTGCAACCCGACGCCACTTTCACCGATACGAAATCGTTTCTGTCGCTCGCAATACGAACGCCACGTCTCCTCATTAAAGCCATAGTTGAAATAGTCCGTTATATCGGCACCGGGTTTGCGCCACGGCTTCTCGTCGAGCGAATCGATGCTGAACTCATGCGCCGGCACGCCGTTGATGGTGCCCACACTCTCGAACTCCTCAATGCTGAACTTTCCCGCGGACGGTTTGGGTTTCTCCTGCGCTATAACGGCCGTGGGGGCAATCAGATTGGCGCGCTGCTTAATGTTGTATGTTGTGGCCGTGGTGGGTCCGGATTTGATATCGCCAATAACCACATTAATATCATCGTCACTATCGTCCAAATCGGAATCCCCGCCATCCCTGTCGACTATTTCTCCCTCCTCGTCTTGCTCCTCCATTTCGTTAGCCGGATCGTCGGCGGTCTCCTGCACAGATTTGGGTGGTGGTTTGAGTTTCGGTCTGGACATTTGCATGGGCGGAAATGAATTTACCTGTTCTTTATGTTCATGTTCGTTTGTGTCGGGCGATTGATCTCCCTCGTTCTCCGCCGAGTCAGCTTCGTTTCCATTTCGAGCGGCGGCCCCAGACGGGACCGTGTCATCATTTGCTGCTGTTCCATCGGTAGGGCTGTCGGCCGATCCGTCTTGCGTGTCGGGCTCCCCTCTGTCCTCCTCGTTGGTCGTCGAATCGGGATTCGATGTACCATAAAGCCAACTATCTTCGTTTGTATCGTCTGCCATATTACGGGTGTGCGCTTAGTGGGTATGGAGCGGTGAAAACAAGTAGTAATCGTCCGTCGCCGGTAGCGTGCAGAATTGTGTAAAGTCCGAAATTTGTCACTTGACAGATGACAATTTTGGCGTGGAGCAGCAGCAGACCAGCAGACTGACAAGAGTAGTGTGGCCTGATGTGCGAAGGGAGGTTCAGTTGCAGCGGTTTCTGTTTCGAATTTTGAATTTTACGAAATTCGGATAAAAAATTGGGTTCATTTTCGGGGAGAGGGGGATGTCAAAACCATCTTAAGGCCGGTACTCAGATCGCGTAGAATGAAAAGTGGCGTGAAATCCCATACAAAATCGCTAAAAAAAATGTTAAGCGACCTTATATTATAAACGAACTACACACGCGTAAAACGTGCCGTACACACCGCATCTTGGACGTAGGCAGGACAGCACAGCGAGCGATCACATGGCATTGTTGTTGTAAAATCCGATTTTGACAATTGTTACAACAGCAATGCCATGTGCGCGCTGCGCTGCTCTGCCTACGTCCAAGATGCGGCCGGTCTAATAGACGCCTAACTAACAACCAACGTCAAACTAGCTCTAACTATTCGTTCACGGCTGATAACGATTATCCTCCTTTTCGCTTCCGAGCGGAGCGGATACTTTATATGCGGTTAACTTCCGACTGCGACTGAGTCTCGACTAACGGTAGCCACCCATGAACTAGCACAACCACGACCAAACTTCGATCGAACCATCAAATATCATAGAACGGTGGAAATAGGGGGAATTTTTTTTCCACACGTTCTATGAAATTGATGGTTCGATGGAAGTTTGATCGTGGTTGTGCTCGTCCATGGGTGGCGACCTTTATACTATTTGCCGTTGCTGGCGACATCCGCGTTTTAAACCAAATCACTGCTTCGAGATGGTCCCACACTCGGGTTTCCATTAGTCAACGGTGATTACAGAAGAAGGTTCGAGAATACGTTAGTGCTTGTCATCGATGGTTCGAGACAATGTGTGCGTTCAGAAGGAACTGAGCAACTTCCGCTCAGCGAACATGTTCAGAACGAGCGGGTTCAGAAGTGACTGAGCAACAACGATCTATATGGATGAGATCTAACGCACATATACACTATGTGTGTGGGGAACCAAACTTTAACAGCTGTTTTGGTAGTTTAGACTGGATGACAATTGTTTGGTTGACAGTTCCTTGTTTTAAAGAAGTGTATTGGCGCAGCGGAATTTTCAAGTGCGGTTTAATAAGAGAAAATTAAGTTTATTTGGTGAAATTTTTTCGTAATCTTGCGAGATTCGAATCTTAAATTCTATTTGAGGGCTTGTAAATGTAAAATATAGTGCGAAACACCCAAATTTTACAAAAATAGCGCGCGTCGTAAAAGTCCGCCGAAACAAGTAGAATTGCCTAAGGGCAACGTAAATAATCAAAGGCGGACTTTGGTAGTCCCTGGTCCGTCGTCTCGCGACAAAAGTACACTACCTGCAGGCTCGCGGATTGTGGCCAAGCCTGGTCAGCGCTCGGAAGCAACTGTACCTAAGGGTGGTTGCAAGTCCAAGGAGCAGACTTTGGCAGTGCCTGGTCCGTCGGGCTGTGCGAAAGCAGGCCCGTCTGCTAGTGTACTGAATTCGAGCCAACCTGCAAAGATTGTGGCTAAGCCTGATCTTTCAGGGGTATCTGGTCCGACGGCTACTTCGGTTTTAGGTAAACCTGGCCCTAGTAACGATCCGGAGGACTTAATGAAGACCAAAACGCTTCCCGATGCAAGCGAGAGCAAGCGCAAAAATCTGCAGCCCTCTAAAGCGCGCTACAGGGAGCGTCGTAGAGCTTACCGGATCCGAGAGCAAGTGGAAAAAATTCCCTTTGCACAAAGGACCGAAAAGGAAACAACGTCCCTCGAATGGGCCGTGAAATATATCTCCCAGAACGTGGTAAACTCCACAGTTCCGAAGAGGCAGAGGTCGACGGACATCTCTCCTACGTTTGCTAAACGGCAGAAGACTGCTGCTACTAGCGAGCCGGCTCCATCGTATGCGGAAGCTTTGAAGGGCTGGATTGAGCTGGCGGTAGTCGATAGGAAGGATGCCGATGGTAGCATAACGCTTGTAAACTGGAGGAAGGTCGAGGGCAGTCTAACCCTTACCTTCCGAAGCGTGATGGAGGAAAACCCAGGGCCACCTCCAGTTTGTGATGATGGTGGCTGGCACCAGGGGAGAATAAAGCTCATGAGGTTTGCTGATCAGCGTTCGGCAACCCTCTTTCGTATAGCTATCGGGAAGGCAGGTGAGCTCTGGCCAGGTGCGAAGCTGGAGGTTATCTTGAGGAGTGAAATACCCTCACGGCCCAGGGCTCATGCCTGGCTACCGCCGCAACTAAATGAAAAAGAAGAAATTCTTTTTCAGATTCGGACCAGCAATCCTAATCTTCCAGCCCATGACTGGAGGATCGTCAAGCTGGGCGATCCGGCTAGCGACTCCCGCTCTGCGGTGTTTGTCATAAACACTGAATCCGTGGAGCACCTTAATAGATCGCAGGGAATTATCGCCTATGGGTTCCTGAAGATTAAATTAAAAATCTACAAGAGCGATGCTAAAAGAGTTCTTAACGGAGCTCCTGCATCGACTCCAATGGAGGAAGAAAAGTTCTCTGAAGACGGGGGTGACTACGCAGAAATTCCAATGCCTGCCGCACAGGTGGCTGAGGACGACTGCCTGTCGCTCGATTCTGACTTCGCTGACTTGGAGGAAACCTCGGAGCCTACTTTTTGTCAGGGCCTATTTGAATCTGACACGGACGTGTCTGTATCCGACGTTGAGGGGGAGGCCAACGTTACTGTGGTGGAGTCGGTGAATTTCCCGCAGTAATGGTCAGATTCATTCAAGTCAATCTTCACCACTGTAAAGCAGCTTCGGCTGCACTTCTTCTCCGTCTTGCGCGAGAGGGAGAAGATATTGCTTTGGTACAGGAACCCTGGATTGTTCATGATGCAGTGAGGGGACTAGGGTCTCCTGACTACAATATTTTCTACGTTAGGGATCAGGGCAAACCCCGATCTTGCATTCTTGTAAAAAAGACCCTAAATGCGCACTTGGTATCGCCTTACTGCGATGGGGACTCTGTGGTTGTCAACCTGGAGATCGGAAAGAGGTCGTATTGGTTGATCTCATCCTACTTACCACATGATGATGATATTCCATCGACTATTCTGAAACGTATCATAGATGCAGCCCATTCGCAGAATATCAACGTCATTCTCGGGTCAGATTGCAATGCACATCATGTGGTGTGGGGCAGTTCCGACACGAATGTGAGGGGAGAATTGTTCTTCGACTACTTATTGGGAACAAACCTCCTTATTTGCAACGTTGGTTGTGAGCCTACCTTTATCACGAGGTGCAGACAGGAAGTATTAGACATTACTCTTGTTTCGGACAACATACAGCATTTGATACGTGATTGGAGAGTGTCTCCGGAGCATTCGTTCTCTGATCATCGTTATCTTCAATTTAGCTTGGACGAGCAACCTAACAGTAAACCAGTAATTGTAAATCGGAAAAGAACTGACTGGTGTAAGTACAGGGAGTGTTTTATGAATACATTACCCCCGCTACCTTGTCAGCCAAGCAACACGCAGGAGTTGGATGCAATGGTGGAGACTCTGACGGGAGTCTTCATGAAATCTGCTGATAGATCATGCCCTGCTAGTAGACAAAGAGGCAGGACTAAACCGGCGTGGTGGAGTGCTCAGCTTAGTGAGCTTAGGGCCACATGCCGAAGGTGCTTCAATAGGGCTAAATTTTCTAAACAAAGCTCAGACTGGGCAATCTACAAGGGTCAACTCAGCCTTTATAAAAAAGAACTGAGAAGAGCCAAGCGTAGTTCGTGGAGATCATTCTGCGAAAGCATCGATAGCTCCAGCGATACCTCTAGACTTCGGAAGATTCTGTCGACAAACCCGATAACACCTTGTTATCTCTTAAAAGATGACGGCACTTGGACATCCTCAAGTCAAGAGACGATCGAAGTCCTTTTAGACATACATTTTCCGGATAGCTCTTCTGTGATCTCGCTGGAAACTGTTTCTACAATTAATGTGGCGCCATGCGACTCCGCGTCACTTTTTTCGAAAGAAAAGATCGAATGGGCCATAACCAGCTTTGACTCCTTCAAGTCTGCTGGCCCTGATCGTATAATTCCTGCGGACCTACAGCACGTGCTGGACGTAGTATACCCTTGGCTTGACTCGATTTTTAAAGCCTGTTTTGAATTAATCTACATTCCTCGAATCTGGAGGGAGGTTAAAGTAGTCTTTATCCCGAAAGCGGGTAAAAGCTCTCACGCGAGTCCGAAAGACCTTAGGCCCATCAGCCTATCATCGACTTTGCTGAAAGTATTGGAACGTTTGATTGACATACACTTGCGGAGCACTATTCCAGCGGATCTTCTATCTACCTCCCAGCACGCTTACTGGAAGGGTAGATCCGTAGATACTGCCCTGCATTCTCTGGTGGGTCTCATCGAAAAGTCTCTTGCCTGCAAAGAGTACACGCTTGTGGCCTTCCTTGATATTGAGGGTGCCTTTAACAACGTGAAACCTGAGGCCATCACAGATGCCCTCTCAAACCTTCGGGGGGATGACTCGCTCTGCAGGCTAATATACATGATGCTTACATCACGAATTATCTCCACTAGTCTGGGCACATCATCTGCACGTAGACACGTGAACAGAGGTACTCCTCAGGGTGGTGTTCTTTCTCCCCTTCTCTGGAACTTGGCGGTCAACGGATTGCTTTTGGAACTGGAAGGGATGGGATGCAAAGTTATTGCTTATGCGGACGACATTGCTATTGCCATCTCGGGTAAATTTCCCTGTGTGCTTAGTGGTATAATGCAGAACGCCCTCTCCATCTTGGCGAACTGGGCTAGCAAGGTTGGTGTCAAAGTAAATCCGCTTAAAACGGAACTTGTCCTCTTTACTAGGAGAAACAGCCTACCTTCATTCGAGCTACCATTGATGGAGGGCGCAAGGCTTGTGCTCACTGATAAAGCCAAATTCCTTGGTCTCATCCTGGATAGGAAACTTTCCTGGAAGCTGAACATTCAGGAGCGTGTTAAAAAGGCAACTGTTGCACTATACTCGTGCAAGAGGGCTATAGGGAAGAAGTGGGGCTTACAACCGAAGGTTGTATACTGGCTCTACTTATCGGTTTTGCGTCCTATTCTACTGCATGGGGTTGTCGTCTGGTGGACGGCACTTAGGATTTTAGCTTACAGAACCCTACTGGAGAAGGTCCAAAGATTGGCATGTATTGCCATCACGGGGGCTCTGAGGACTACACCGACCGCTGCCTTGGGCGTAATGTTGAATTTGCTTCCCTTGGACATTTTTGCAGAGCAGATGGCGGCGAGCACGGCTGTTCGCCTTCGCGAAACCGGTTATTGGGCCGCGTCAACCATTGGTCACTCGTCTGTATTGAGGAACTTTGATATTCCCGAAGTGACGGACTATACCTCCCCGAAATACTTGTTCGAAAGGGGTTTTACTAGCTTGATCCCCTCCAGGACTGACTGGTCAGCTGACGCTATTCAGGAATCAGATGCTATTAGCATTTTTACTGATGGCTCTAAGACTGACGATGGAGTGGGGGCTGGCGTATACTCGGAATGGATGGGTTTTAATTTATCGTTCCGTCTCCCGGACTTTTGTAGCGTTTTTCAGGCGGAAATTATAGCAATATCTGAAGCTCTAGCCTGTTTGGCGCAAAACGTCACATCTGCTGGGAACGTTGTGATCTACACGGATAGCCAACCGGCGATCAAATCGCTTAGCTCTGCTTTGGTCAAGTCGAAGACAGTACTGAATTGTCGCAATTCCCTCTTAGAGATGGGTAGACTTTTCAACATTTCCGTGTGCTGGGTGCCTGGCCATAGTGGCTATCCTGGCAACTGTAGGGCCGACGAACTAGCTCGGGCGGGCTCGACTGATGAGACCAGCGGGTTGTTGCGTAGTACTAGCATGCCTCTAGCTGCTTGTAAACTGGCTATTAAAGATGCGGCATATGATAGGGCTAGCACCAGATGGAGCAATGGTAATACCTGTCATGTGGCTAGACAGATGTGGCCCAAACTGGATCCCAAGCGATCCTCTGGGCTGCTAATGTTAAACAGAAATCAGCTGAGAACTGTCATAGGAGTTTTAACCGGACACTGCCTAATTGGGGAGCATGCTAGAAGACTTCGTCTTCCCCACAATGACTTCTGCAGGAGCTGTGGGGACGAAGAGGAGGAGGAAACTATGTCTCACCTTCTATGTACCTGTCCCGCCCTTGCAAATTTTAGGAAGGACCTTCTTGGCTCCTACTTTTTCACCGATCTGGATGACCTGAAAGAGGTTAGTGTGGGTCGGCTTCATCGATTCATTGTGTGCTCTGGCTGGTTTGACGAGTGAGTTGGTCTCAGGTTGCTGAGTCTTAGGGGTATCACAACGGATCCAGTGGTGGTCTATGTGTGCTTTTTGCGTTATCTTTAAGCAGCCCTTTCAACCTAACCTAACCTAAGTAGAATTTCCGGAAAATGAGAATCTCACTACACACGTAAAAGCGTTGAACGCGTCCTTTAAGATGTGCGGAACCGTGATGTGGCGTTGGAATAAATAAAATACAATTGTGTTCTTAATAAAACAATTGTTTTCTTTCGCGGGCCATTTCTCGCCAGTTGCAAGGTAAACAGATGTCCGTCTGTCATTTTCACCATTGGGCTCATTCATATTGCTGAGGCGCTACTTTGCCTCCGTAGCGAAAAGTGCGAGAGTCCCGGAAATAAAAAGATTTCGTACTAGTTTCGTGGTTTTCGCGTTGTATTTCAGGATAAATTTCACAAAATCGTAGAGAAAGAAAGATTTATCTTGATAAGACCTTCTGTATGTTCGGATCATGCGCCATGTGGATTCCGATAGCACACACAATAACAAAGCGAGGTAGTCGTTCCAGAACGAATGCTCCGGACTGCAGTAGTTGCCGCGCTGTTGCTTATGTTTGGTGAATGAGCCCATTGAAAATGAGATAGTGTTGGTGCACACAACCACATGAAGAAAATGGTTCCCAAAATTCTCGCTTATATTACATCCTGTATTCTTTCATCGTAGCTGAGCAACTTCTGCTCGGGTGAGCATGATCAAATTTCACCGAGCAAGAAATATTTCTGCTCACTTATCAGTGCTCAGGCTCTTCTTCTTCTTTTCCAACCTCACGCTCATGTTGCGAGTTTCCGAGTTTTGACAGTTATCAAATTGGTTGTTGTGTTTTCGCCGTTTTCGGCTTCTAGTTCTTTGGTTTTCGGGTGCTTTTGAATTTGTTTTCTCGTTGTTCGTGATTTTTGTAATGGACAGCGTGGGATTCATGTATTTTCCACTTTCCGGCACTTGACGTCTAAAATTGTCATCGTCAGCTTTCAGCTGGTTGATTTGTCAGCTGGTGAAGTAGCGTTCAGCAGGTGCAGACTCCAAACCGAGCAGCTCCGGAGCTGCTCGCGAGCGGTTTCTGCTCTTTTGCCACCTTCTGAACGCACTCTATGATGGAGCTTAGTACAGCCTGTGTCATAAGAGAGACGTACTCCGTACATACAACAGTATGTATCAGGCTCCTATGATCAAGTGTTTCGGCCGCAAATGTATGAAACTTAAGCCCCATTTTCCAAGCTGCGGAATTACGCTGCGTCTTGTGGAATAGACTAATTTCAGCCTTGTTTTCTTGTCTGCAGGATCCGCGCTGCGTCTTGCGGGATAGAGTATCTCAAAAGCAGTCTGTTCCGCAACACGCAGCGTTATCATGCAGCTTCGAAAATAGGAAAACCGGAGGGAGATTCATGATCACGTCGTATTTGTCGTAAAGTTGTAAACTTCTGTCATTTTACTACGGAGATGACAAAAGTTTACAACGAATACGACGTTTAAGATAGAGAGCGTGAAACCCAATAGGGTTTTCGAGGCAGTCTATTCCGCAGCACGCAGCGGAGTTCAGCACCTTCGAAAACGAGGCTTTACCACCAAATTATCCTTATCTGGCAGATAACCAAATCATACAGGTTTGGCAATCTGCCAGATCAAGTAATATGCTCAAATAGCGTAAAAATGTTGGCAAAAAAAATAGATCAAAACTTTCATCTATTCCTCCAGCCGATTCACATCCACCAATCCAATACACCGAACATAGCCCATTTCTGCCGTTCAATTTTTTGACATATTTTTCGTTAAACCTCACCTCCACCATCTTTCGTCAAGTTTCTGTGCTGCCTCAAACACTTCCGACAGTTCTTTCTCTATTTGTACTCCAAGATGGGTGAGTGCTATCTGAAATTTACTCCGCGAAAATCGCCGTTCATCGTGCAAAATTCTTCAATGAAAACCCTAAGAAATGTTCGTGACAGACGCCGTTTCGTCCGTGCTTCGTATTTTCGCAGAGATTTTGTGCGGATGGTGTTAATTTCGTGCTGAAATTCGGTTCGGTTTGCGGCAGACTTTGACACTTGTCCCCTGGCGGGCGAGATGTTTTTATTCGGATGCCGCGGATGTTTTGTGTTTTAAGGAAGCATTGAGGGAGTGTTTTTGCATTATGAACGGCCGATTTCAAGCTAAAGGAGTTGTTTCACCGAACGTCATGGCAGACAAGAGAATAATCGGGGGGAAAATTTGTTGTTTGTTGACCAGGTATCAGTCGTGATAATTTCCATAAGAGGCGCGCGACCGGTGGCAAAAGGAAGCCTCTTCGCAAGAAGAGGAAGTTCGAGTTGGGCCGCCCTGCTGCCAATACGAAAGTAAGTATGAAATAAGCGTTGGTCTTTGGTAGCGTAGTGTCTTGTGCGCTCAGGATGATAATTCATTTGCGTGTCATCTGATTCGCCAGTGAAGAGACAGATCTAACCTTGCCTTGCGGAGCTGATTGCGCCAGCGGATGGCATTCGGATCGGAGACGTATGTCTGAACTAATTCGTTCGTTGTGTTTGTTTACAGCTTGGAGCCGCACGCATTCACCGTGTCAGGACTCGTGGCGGTAACACCAAGTACCGTGCCCTTCGCTTGGACACCGGCAACTTTGCCTGGGCCTCTGAAGGTAAGTGGATCGTGACTGTAGAAGTTCGGTTGGAATGACGGGTGATTATCCTTTTGGAGTAAATCGAATCTTGCATGGGATTATGTCCTTCTGACACGAATACTACTATGCCTTAACCCCTAGTGGGGCATAGTGCGTCCAATACACTTGCGCGCCATCGCACTCTGTTCTGGGCAATGTGGCGCAACTCTCCAATCGACTTACCCGGTGCCTTACATTCCTTTGCCACAGATCGACGCCATGTGATTTTATGTTAATTGCCTTGACCCCCAGGGACATGAGCGCGTCAACATTTTTGCATTTCTTTCCCTTTTTGACGTTTCGATAGCATATTTACTTTTCGGAAATGCAGTTGCTAACATGCACTTTCTGCCGATTTAGTCGCATACCTGCGACAATTCGGAAAAGGGTGTGCTTTATTGTTATTCTCCTCAGCGCAGGGGAAGACGACAAACGCTATGATGATACATCAGACTGACGCCTCAACGCACTGAGTTTAGCGGCCTTCGCTTCCTTTCTAACAAGAAGTAGTCATCAAGTTTATCATATCCATTCTTGTTTACTTATCCAATCACTTCACAAAATTCACAAATATTAACATTTTCTCGTTTATTTTCAGGTTGCGCCCGTAAGACTCGTGTCATTGACGTCGTCTACAACGCCTCCAACAACGAGTTGGTCCGTACAAAGACTTTGGTCAAGAACGCCATTGTCATCATTGATGCCACACCATTCCGGCAGTGGTACGAAAGTCACTATGTTTTGCCACTTGGACGTAAACGTGACCCCAAACATCAACAGAAAGAAGATGAGAACGATGTCCTGACCAAGAAGCGTAGCGAACGGTGCATGAAGAAATTCTTGGCCCGTCAAAAGTACGCCAAGGTCGAGCAAGCACTCGAGGAACAATTCTCGTCTGGTCGTCTTCTGGGTAAGTGTTTCGTGCAGCTGTCGAGTTTATTCAGTAAAACAAAAAAAATATCCTTTAATGATGAAAACAATTATAGCGATCAATCAGTTTTTTGGATGAAGCTTATTCTAAGTGGAATCCGTTTGATTGAGATGATCTTGCTTGTCATAGTTACACTGATCTTTTGGATACTAAAATTACTACATATCTCAATTGCTATTCATGTTCACCAGGTGCTGTGAAACTAATTGCTATGTTTTCTCGTTCGTTTTAGCTTGTGTCTCCTCACGGCCCGGACAGTGCGGACGTGCTGACGGTTTTATTCTTGAAGGAAAAGAATTGGAATTCTACATGAGGAAGATCAAGTCGAAGAAAACAAAATAAGCTAATAATGTGACTAATAAACATCTTTAGTTACGTTAAAACATTTTTAAATTTAAAAGACAGTCTTTTATTTATGATTTTATTATTTTTCGGGCGTGTCATATTGCTGCTTTTTGAACCGTGTAACCTCTGGTGAAGTTCCCCTCATATAGATAATTTAGCTAACCATCAAAATTGTGCGTATACGGTCCACTGCCCCGACTAAAGAGGAATTAGTCGCTGCAATTATTGCACTAAAACGAGGAGAGGCCACCGGACTCGACGGTATCCCTGCCGAACTTTATCAAGCAGCGCCAAGCGTAACTGCCGATTTGCTGCACCCACTTGTTGATGAAGCGTGGAATACAGAGACCTTTCCCACTGAGTGGAAGGAAGGTTTGATCATCAAACTTCCAAAGAAGGGTAGCCTCACAGACTGTAATAAGTGGAGTGGCATTTGTGTGCTTCCTGCCGTTGCCAAGATAATAGCTAAAACCGTCCTGGAAAGACTAAAGGCCCACTTAGAAAGCACAATTGATGAAGAGCAGGCTGGTTTTCGATCCGGATTCTCCTGTGTCGATCACATTAACACCCTGCGAATCATCATCGAGCAATGCGCTGAATACGATTCTCCGCTTCACTTGCTTTTCATCGATTTCGAAAAGGCTTTCGATAGTGTGAACCGGGATTCTATATGGGCGGCCTTGCGCAGGAGAGGCATCCCTGAGAAGCTTGTGGCTATTATTAAGGCAACCTATGACGGCGCGAAATGTCGCGTTCTGCATAAAGGTAAGGTGTCGGGGGACTTTGAGATTCGCAGTGGAGTTCGGCAGGGGTGCATCCTTTCACCGATCCTATTCCTCATTGTGATCGGCGATGTGTTGCATGCAGCCCTATCCGGACTCGACAGAGGAATTCAATGGACTTTGACATCTTATCTACAACATCTTGACTACGCTGACGACATATGCCTACTCTCCCACAAAATCATGGATCTGTCCGCAATGGCGTTAGATCTCGAGAGGGAGGCAAGCAAGGTTGGGCTAAAGATTAATACCAACAAGACCAAGGTTCTTAGCCCGCCGTTGCGAAAAAGAAATCGGACACCTATTGCCATCAATATTAATGGGCAGCCTGTGGAGAAGGTGGACAACTTCGTCTACCTGGGTACCATTGTTGCCGAAAATGGTGGTACGGAGCAGGACATCGCTCGTCGTATCAACCAGGCTAAACGCGCATACGGCATGCTGTCCAAAATCTGGCAGAGCAGTTATCTCAGCATCAAGACCAAGCTGGGCCTGTTTCGCTCCCTGGTACTATCAGTGCTTTTGTATGGGAGCAGTACATGGAAAGTTTCCGTAGGAGTTACCAGAAAACTGCAGGTTTTCGTCAACTCATGTCTTCGTCGAATTTTAAGAATTTTCTGGCCCGAAACAATATCAAATGAAGAGCTAAGTCGGCGTACGGGTCAGATGCCAATCGACGAATTGATACGCAGGCGAAAATGGCAGTGGATAGGTCACACATTGCGGAAGAGTGACAACTGCATTGCTTTGCATGCCATGAAGTGGAACCCCATTTCCAACCAAGGCCGACCAAGAGGAGGTCCTCGAATCACATGGCGTCGATCTGTGGCAAAGGAGTGTCAGGCACTGGGTAAGTCTTTTGGGGAGTTGCGTCCCATTGCCCAGAACAGAGTACGATGGCGCGCAGGAGTAGTTGACGCGCTATGCCCCGCTAGGGGTTAAGGCAAAGTAGTAGTAGTTATACTGACAAGCCCGGAACACTGTAAGAGTTCTATTAGCACTCACAGGCAGTTTTTGATCGCGCCGATATTTGATCTCCGAGCTCTAGATATCGTAGAGCGGTGACCGAACGATCACGGCCACCGAGCGCGACTAACACTAGATGTTGTTAATTATAAAAACCCAATATACTCGTGAAGTAAGAAAAATTTAGATTTTCTTTTATTAACGTAATCAGTATTCATTATAATTAAAACAAAATCAACCTAAATCCTCGCTGTAAACAAAATAGAAAAAATATTGGACGCTATCTTTTTACGATTACTCTGTTCGTCTTTTCTTAGCTAGCACTCCTGAATCACTAGTGTCAGGCTCGCTGTCTAACGATGATGAGTATATTCTCTTACTGGTCCCTTCGCCCGCACTCATTTGAGAATTGCTCATATTACTGCGTTGTGATTGGCGCATCTTTAACCGATCGAAATCACGATTAAAATCGTTAGCAGTAAGTGGTTTACGAAATTCTGAACTTTGATATGAGCGTAGGGATATTGCGGGGCTCTTGGCGGATGTCGCATTATTTCTTGGACGTTGCACCAATTGCTCTTGCAAACGTTTCAGTTCATCTTCAAGCTGCAAATAAATCATATAGGAGAATACAAATTATACACGAATGATGCCCGAATAAAATTGAAGAAAAAAAAACAACCAACCCTTGAGCCTTCTTCGATCGCTTTCCTCGTCTTGGCACGATATTCAATTGCTTCTTCTTCGATTAAATTTTGCAATGTGTCAATATCACCGTCAATGATTGACATTTTTTCATCATGGTCAATGTCTACGTTCTAAACATAAAGAATAAAATAAATGTTTAGCATAATCTTCTGAGTGATATTGATGTTACAAACCTCAATGTTTTGCAAAAGTGCAGCTTCTCTTTTGCGCCACGCCTCTCTTTTGGCTTCTCGCTGACGTTCACGTCGTTCAAGTTCCAAACGAGCGGCTCTTTCCGATTTGCGACGTTCCTGGCCAATGAAAGAAGGACATTTTAAAGTGTTGTGATACAAATTCGAACAACAACAACAACGAACAATTTTTTGGTTCGGACCAGCCACGTCATTTTCATAGACCTTGGGGAAAAAATATTGATGTATGTACGGAGTACGTTGCACTTATGACACAGACTATACTGAGCTCTATCATAGTCTCGAACCGCCGATGATGGCAAGTCGCAGTAATAGAACGAGCACTAGTGCAGTCTCGAACCATCTGGAACACCTTTGACAACAAGTCACAATAGAACGAGAAAGCAGTCTCAAACCATCTGTTCTGAATCCGGAGATCAGCTATATAAAGCCAGGGTCAGTAAGTCAATCTGAAGTCAGTTGTTATAGAGCCGTTATCCGCCCGGAAACGGAAAATAGAACAATCGTTATCGAGATCCACCAGAAACGAATAGTTAAGGTCGACCACAGATATACATTGAACAGATTGGTAATAGTACTATCCCCACTCTGTACTTCAGGTTATTCTCGAACCAATTCGCGCATGCGCACTGCTACAGATTTGCACGCACAAACAAGAACGCGCACAACCATGACCGAACTTCAATCGAACCATCAATTTCATAGAACGTACGGATAAAAATTCCCCCTATTTCCACCGTTCTATGAAATGGTTCGATGGAAGTTCAGTCGTGGTTGTGCTCGTTCATGTGTGGCGACCTTTGGAGCTAGTTGGTGATTGGTTGTTAAGGTGGCCACCCATTGACGAGCACAACCACGACCAAACTTCCATCGAACCATCAAATATCATAGAACGGTGGAAATAGGGGGAATTTTTTTCCACACGTCCTATGAAATTGATGGTTCGATTGAAGTTTGGTCGTGGTTGTGCTCGTCAATGAGTGGCGACCTTTAGTTACGCGTGTATATAGTTCGTTTATTAAATAAAGTGTGTGTGTTTTTCAATCGAAGTGTTTTCATTATTCAGCATAAAAATATCTAACGAACCCGGCTTCAGTCGAAACATTTCAATATGGAACATTCCTAGTTGACCGTATAGATGATCGCGTCTTTGACCAAGAGGGGGGTTATAAATTGAGATGATTTCGCACTCCGCTCCGCGGGTTTAAGAGGTTGCAGCCCTCAGTATACCGCCCTTGGACGCTCGCTTCGCTCGCTCTATACACAACAGCGGCAAAGCCACTATTAGCCAAGGCGCGAACCACGATGCGTCGCCCAGTGATATAGGAATACATATACCAAAAATATCCTCATTCCCACCGTTCCTATAAAAAATGACGTAGATCGTTGATGGCTCTGCACCGTTCGGTTCGATCGTCTGTAATAATGTTAAGATTCTATTTACCGCTAATTCATTTTTCAGCTCACATAAACGATGTTCCTTCTTGCTGAGTATTGCCAGTTTGATGGCTTTTTGCTTCTCTTGCTCTTTGACGCGTTCCTCTAAACTACGTATTTTGTTGTCGTAGATTTCATCTGGAAATGAAAAAAGTGTGTATATTTAATGTCTGTACGTTTTTGCATTGTTATTAGCATCAAACCGTTAGGAGTTAAATTTGAAGCGAGGAATTGGTTAAGTTGTTCCTCAAAGGAATCAAGTTTTTTGATGACATCCTGTTGCTTTGTTGCCAAAGCTTTTGCAGGATCGACTAAACCGTTCTGATGTGTTTGGAGTTGCTGTAGATTCTCGGAGTTTTGCTTATTTCTGAAATGACGAATTAGCAATTATAAAACTTTGAAAACGTTAGTATCAAGGGGGTCGGTATTATCCATTGACTAAAGAATATCAGGACGGGAACATAAGAAAAATTTTGGAGGCATGCCGGTTGACTTGTTCAAAGTACACTTTAAACGTGCCATACATGCAGCGATCGATCGGCCCGATATCGAGATCGGCCGAAGTTGACGATTTTTTTGACAGTTCCATATAATTTTGATCAGTTGATATTTTGTGGCGATCCATCATCAGCCGATCCATCGGACGATGGATCGCATAATGTATGGCAGCTATTAGGCCGGTTGACACGTTCGAAGTACACTTTGGCAAAGCTCGTTGACAAGGACAACCTACTTTGAGGTTACTTTGAACGTGTCAACCCCCTTTCAAAGTACCTTGAAGTCTTTAGCGTTGAACTTCCATTAAAAAATTTCAGCCAAAGTCTAACTTGGACAGAATATCCATTAAAGTGAATTACCACTTTGCCAACTGCAAAAAAACGCCGGATCTAGCATGTCCAGGGAATTTGCACTAAAACACATTATCCAGACCACCACAAATTGAATAAAAACCACCAACATCGACATTAATTCCCGCTCCAACAACTTTTTTCTGTAAACTTATCGATTTACCCCATTAATTTGTTGTTGAAAAGTTGAGATCATTCTACTTGGCTTCGATGGGACGTAAAGACTTTAAAGCGCTTTGAAAAGGGGTTGACCGTTCAAAATAACCTTAAAGTAGGTTATCAACGTGCTTCGCCAAAGTGTACTTTGAACGTGTCAACCGGTCTTTAAATATTAAGTTATCGAAGCGCAATCAGCACGGCAACATTTAATCGATCTTATAGAATCGATCAACCTCTATACTAACCTCCACCGCATACTCACATGGAATTTACGCAATCGAAGATGGATTCCATCTTCTCAAGATCCGCACTTATCGTGGCTTGTTCTCGCACATTTCCGGTCAAACATTGCCAACCTTTCTGAACTTCTAGGCTCATTAGACGATTCCTTTCCTCCTCTGAATCGACTATTATAACAGTTACATTCGGATTTGTACTACGGTCCGGGGTTTCCTGGTTTTCCATGCCGGCGATCGTTTTTCTTTGTTCTTCGTACAATGAATTTTGCGCAACCGGAAACGTGTCGATGGACTGCAAAATGGCGATATTTGATATTTAGGAAATTTTCTAGGGCCAATTACAATATGCATTTACCTTGTACGGTGGAATTACTATTTCGGCTGGTTTCAGGATAAACTTTACAATGAGGCTTGAAAGATTTCCACCGAGGAACACACGTCCGAATTGCCTGAAAAACGGATGAATACTGAAGCCTAATGGGGTTTAACTTCGAAATAAGGTTGGAGCCTTTGCTACTGGGATACATACAGTCTCGATCACTAGGATAGGTCCACTAAATATTCGGATGCGAAATGGTAAATGGTGTATCAAGTATTTGGGAGGGGGGAATAGGTAACCTACTAATCTATCGCTTTTGTATTATGGGATAAATATAATACAAAACCAGGCCAGGACTTGTACAGACCTAGTGGTGATACCAAAAGTACCAATTGGTAACGACCATATGCATTAAAAGTGAGTTTCCCATATGGCCAGTTTATAGGGGAGGTTGCAGCAATCATTCAGGAGGATCTTGACCATTATAAAAATCAATTAACTAACCCATTCTACAAATATTTGTCGAACTTTTCAAGTCGCTAGCTTCATTCTATCGAAAGTTATTGCTTATTTGAAGTTTCACTTCTAGGGGAGGTAGGGGTTCCTTGGGTCGGATCTTGCTCATTATTGCCACCAACAAAAAAGATCATGCTACAAACATTTAAACAAAATTTCAAGTCTCTAGCTTCACTCCATCAAAAGTTATCGCTTAATTGAAATTTAATTTGTAGGGTAAGTAGGGGTTTTGTTGGTCGGATTTTACGTATTTTCAATATTAGCCAACTGGATTCTATTACAAACATTTGACCAAAATTTTAAGTCGCTAGCATTATTTTGTCGTAAGTTATTGCTTATTTTAAGTTTCATTTCTAGGGGAGGTAGGGGTTTCTTAGGTCGGATCTAACCCATCTTGAATACCAACTAACCCGATCTCACTTCAAACATTTGGCCAAAACTTCAAGGCGCTGGCTTGATTCTGTCAAAAGTTATCGCTTATTTGAAGTTGTATTTGTAGGGGAGGTAGGGGTTGCTTGGGTCGGATCTTACCCATTTTCAATACCAACCAAGTAGATCCTACTAACAACATTTTGTCAAATTTTCAACTCGCTAGTCTTATCCTATCGAAAGTTATCGTAATTAAAAGAATATTTAATTTTTTGAAATTTGTAGGGGAGGTAGGCGTTCCTTTTATCCGATTATGCCCAACTTACTAGAGCTTAAGCATCTTCTTAGCCCAGGGTTACTTGCCAAAAATCAGGTGTCTACGTCAATTGGTTCAAGAGTTATAGACAAAAAACCCAAAAAGTAGGGTAGTACGGGGCTCTTTGTAAGAAAATTACCGTTCGTTTTCCACTGATCGATTTTATTTTTCCAGGGGAGTAAAAGATTATCCTCACGAGCAATCTACCAAAGCTAGAGCTTTTCATCTTTATTTAATCGGGAGTTATAGATACATTTAATTATTTTACATATATAGGGGAGGTAGGCGTTCTCTTGGCCTGATCATGCCCATTTTCAATACCAACCAAATAGATTATACTTCCAACATTTGACCAAAATTTCAAGTCTCTAGCTTCATTCTATCGAAAGTTATCGTGCGAACGGACAGACAGACAGACATGGCTTAATCGAATCAGGAGGTGATCCTGATCATTTATATTATATACATTGCTATACCTCCGGAGCCTCCTTTAAGGTGTTACATATTTCCGTCGTGACAAAAACAATATACCCTGTACTACTGATGCAGATGGTCTTAGGATGACATAAAGAGACAGCCAGTCACAGTACGGAGAGCGGCGACTGCTTTGTATGTGACCAGTAGGGTCTCTTTATCCTTGCCCCAGGTGCTACCGGCCAAGGCTTTAAGGACTTTATTCCTTCCGCGCATCCTGTTACACATGGTTGCAGCATGGGTGGATGACGTGGCCATGCTGTCCAGGGTTACAACTAGAATTTTAGGATGGTTCACGGTCGAAATAAGTTGATTGCCAATTGAGATCCCAAGTTGCATCTTGACTTCCTTCGTCCAGGTGGTAAATAAAGTTGCCGAGGATTTAGCCGCTGAAACGATTAAATTCTTGGCCGTGAAGAAGGAGTTAAGTTTTTCCAGGTAATCATTTGTTGATGTTGTGGATGTGGTTCCCTGTTGCCAGAATGGAGTAGTCGTCAGCATAGGAGATAATGTCGATTCCTTCAGATGGAGTTGGAATTCCAGATAGGTAAAAGTTGACCAAGGAGGGAGACAGAACTCCTCCTTGTGGCACACCTTGTTTAATCTTTCTTAGCTTCGACTTCTTGCTCCTGAATTCGGTGTAGGACTGCCTGCCGCGAGATAGATGGCAATCCATTTTGTAGTATGCGTTGGAAGAGATGCATTGTTTAGATCGGACAGAAGTGCTGATTGGCTGACTGTGTCGAAGGCTTTCGACAGGTCAAGTGATACTAGAATTGTTCTGTGACATGGACGAGGTTGGTTAAGGCCATGGTGGATGCGAGTTGTAATGGCATCCAGGGCCGTCGTCGTACTATGCATCCTTCTGAAGCCGTGCTGGTGGTTTGCAAGCAAGAACAGGGTGGATTAGAGCTTCGAGCATTTTGGCAACTGGTGATAGAAGTGATAGGACTCGCCGAGTGTCGCCTTTTTCCCCGGTTTCAGGATTGGGATTATTCTCCCTTTCTTCCAGAATTTCGGAACGATCAATGATGTGATGGATAGATTGAGTGTAGCCCTGAGGTGTTCGATAGCTGGTGCGTCGAGGGGTTTAGGCATTGCCACTGCACTGAGATTCCATCAGGTCCCAAGGCTTTCGAGTTGTTCGCTTTCCTGATTGCTGCAGCCACTTCGTCCGTGGTGAAGACAGGTATGTTGTCTGCAGTTCGGCTATGAATCCTCCTGCGGATTAAGCGCTTTTGTCTGTCCGGTGGAGGATGTTTAATAAACTGTCTATTGAAGCGACTTGCACAGTGGGCAGGGTTGGAGATTGAATTTTCTCCTAACTGTATGGCGACATTCCCCTTCTGTTTCGGTGGATTAGAGAGAGCACGGACTGTACACCATAGTTTGCTTATACCTGTGGTCAGGTTGCATTCATTCAGATGCGTACTCCATTTTAATCTCTTATGTTCGGCGACTAGTCTTTGAATTTCATAGTTCACTTCGTGAATTCTGGGATCGTCTGGGTTAGTGCTTTTGATGTTGTCTCTCTCGTCTGCCAGTCTGGCGGCTGAGGTAGGAAAGTTGGGCCGAATTTTCGAAATGCGTCCTGCAGGAATAAATTTCGCAGCCGCTTTATTAAGGACTTTCCTGATATTGGACTCGGCCTTACGTACGTCGGTGGGAGTTGGCAGGGCGAGGAATTTAGCAACATTGGGTGAAGCTATTCCAGTCAGCCTTGTTGTGGTTGAAAAAAGTGCGATGTTCGACAGATACGACATCTGTCGGTTTGTCGAGCCTTATCACGATTGGTAAGTGGTCCGATGATAGTGTCAGGACCGGCTCCCATTGTGTATCGTTTATGAGGCTAGCACTGGCAATCGTGATTTCTGGAGAGCTGGAATAGGTACCGGCAATACGGGTGGGCGTATCATCATTCAGTGTACAGAAGTCTGAGGTATCAAGTTGTTCTGCAATGGCGGGACCTCTGGCGTCGTTGTTAAGATGTGAGTGCCAGAGTTCATAGTGAGCGTTAAAATCACCAAGCAAGAGACGGTGTTGACCAGTGAGGAAAGTGTTGATATTTACATGGTAACCTGAGGGACAACTGGATACCGGTGGAATATATACTATATGTTGTAAATTTCAATATCAACATTGCGATTTTATGGCGATGGTTTGCACTTCCATGGTGATGTCGTTGTTGGTGACATCTATTTCCCCGTATTGCACGAAATGGTGAATGATGAAGGCAAGTCCTCCTCCAGCGTTGGTCAACCTGTCTTTCCTGATGATGATGTAATTTCCATGAGCGTTGAGGGACGAATTGGAATGTAGTTTCGTCTCCTGGATGGCTTCAACTTGGATGCGCTGACTGTCCATGAATGAAGCGAGCTCGGCAATTTTGTTTTGCAGCCCGTTGTATTTTAGTTGGACGAGTGAGAGCGTATCGAAAATGGCGATCGATGGTGCAGGCGTAAGGTTGTTTTGTTGGGGAATCCTACTGGGTCTATTCGAAGGGATCGTTGGGGTTGACTGAAAGCTCGTGTGGGTGCTCACTGGTGTTGGAAGGTGAGACGTGTTTGACGAGCTCGCTGCTTGTGGACCTCGATTTCTGCACTGACTGGCGGCAAATGAAGGATTCCAGTGCTTGTGATGGTTTAGACCGGAACAGTTCCTCAGGTGGCACCACTCGTCGCAGCAGTTGCATCTCACTGACGTCGCATTGGAATACGCAACAGATCCAAGGACCTGGTTTGTTTTCAATGCCGGCGCGGAGAAGTAGTATTGAGAGCAGTTGCGGCGAGATGTGTTGCTCCCAATAAACACAAAAAAACGAATACAGCATGTAACACACATCCTTCTTGCATTGAAGGCGTTTGACAGCTCTTGGCCGTTGTAAAACCGGATCGCTCCGGTGCGTAGAACCGACTGCCGCAGGACCAAAGTTCTCAAAGCTCTAACTGGCAGTTTTTCTGGGGGAAAGACAAGGAGACCCTACTAACGACTTACAAGTCCATCGGGAGATCTGTGGCCAATTATGCGGCTCCCATCTGGTCGGAAAACTTATGCGACACTCAATGGAGGAACGTCCAGACCTGCCAAAATGCAGCTCTTAAGGTCGCCACCCATTGACGAGCACAACCACGACCAAACTTCCATCGAACCATCAAATATCATAGAACGGTGGAAATAGGGGGAATTTTTTTCCACACGTCCTATGATATTTGATGGTTCGATGGAAGTTTGGTCGTGGTTGTGCTCGTCAATGGGTGGCGACCTTTAGAGCTGTCACAGGCTGCCTGCTGATATCTTCGCAGGACCACGTTCACCAAGAAACCAGAATGATGCCCCTAAGAAGCCACAACACACTTCTAACGAAGCAGTATCTGGTTGGCTGTTATCGGAGTGACCATCCTAACTCTAACCTTATGGATAGAAGCCCACCGCCACGTCGTGTAGGACGTAATATGAGGGACTACGAACGGGAGATCCAAAGGCTTAAAAGAGATCCCTTCGATAACGCCAGCTACAGATCGACCATCACAACACTGCATAGTGAAGAAGTGCTATCCACTCGCCCAACTTCGTTCTGGTTGGTGCTCACGTCTGAACTCGTACCTATCCCGCATTGATAACAACATACAGAATTTCTGTCCAGCCTGTGGCCTCACTACACACAATGTTGAGCACGTCTTTAACTGTCCTGCAGCTCCCACGCGCCTAACATCATCATATTCGTGGCGCGACAGCCCGACGTCGGGCCTTGGCCGCCTGGATCATTGTCCTCCAATTATCTCGGTCACGTGACCGCGTCCTCCAATTTTGGGAGCCCAGCAGCTGCGCGGCGTCCACACCTACTGAGGTCTCCCAACGAGATCTCGGTCGTCCTCGCAGTCTCGCTCCGTCGACTCGTTCAGCGTTCATTACTCTCTTAGGCATGCGATCATCGTCCATTCTTTGTACATGCCCTGCCCATTGAAGTCGTTGTAGTTTGACGATTTTCGAGACTTGCAGCTCATCGTACATTTCATACAACTCATGGTTGTACCGGATGCGCCATCCATCTCGATCGCAAACAGCCCCGAAAATTCGCCGTAGAACCTTACGTTCGAAAGTGTCTAGCATGTTTTCGGAGGCTTGAGTTAGGGTCCATGCTTCGCAGCGTGGTTTTGTACAGCAGCGTGGTTTTGTACACGCGGAGCTTCGTGTTTCTGTGCACATGCTTCGATTTCATTATGGGGAGAACCGAGAAAAAAGTCTATTAGCTAACTGTATCCGTCGCTTGATTTCGTCAGTTTCGTTGGCGTCCCTTGACAGGTTGCAACCCAGGTAAATGAAGTTGTTCACGAACTCGATGTTGAGGTCCCCCACATTGATGCTCGGTTGTGTGTCACCGATTGCATCATTATTTTAGTTTTACCCTCGTTAATACGTAATCCAACTTCCTTTGCAGCGGTATCGAGCGTATGCAGAAGTTCTTCTGCGTCAGCCAATCTTCGGGACATGATGTTGATGTCGTCGGCGTACGCTGCCAATTGTGTCGACTTGATGAGTAGCATCTTGCTGTTGTCCATATTCATGGCCCGAATAACGTATTCCAGTGCTAGGTTGAAGAGCGTCGGTGCCAGTCCATCGCCCTGTTTCAAACCAGTGCGTGTTTCAAATAGATCAGTAAGTCTATTCTGGATCCTGACTTGTGAGACGGAGTTGGTCATCGTCATCTTTGTCAGTCGCACTAATTTTGCTGGTATACCAAATTGCAGCATGATGTTGTACAGTACTCCACGATCGATACTGTCGTATGCCTGCTTGAAGTCGACAAAGATTTGGTATACGTTTACGTTGTATTCCCAGCACCTCTGGAGTATCAGTTTGACTGAGAAGAGCTGATCGGTTGTGGAGCGACCAGGTCTGAAACCGCTTTGATATTCGCCAATGACTCGTTCTGCGTACGGTTTTATTCTATTTTCCAGAATTTTCGTCAAAATTTTATAGGACGTACAAACTAGTGAGATGCCCCTGTAATTCTCACACCGCAATTTATCTCCCTTTTTATGGATTGGACAGATGATGCTTCTGCGCCAATCGTCTGGGATCTCCTCGTTCTCCCATACTCGCAGGAGTAATTGATGTAAGGCATCAACTAGACTCGCTCCACCGAATCTTAGCAGTTCAGCTGGGATCTCGTCAGCGCCCGGCGCTTTATTTCGTTTTAGTGACCGCAACGCGAGATCAACTTCCTCTACTGTCGGGGGTTGAATGGGTGGGCCTAGATCAACAATATCATCGAGAGCTTCCTGTGTGGGGATGTTAGATGGTCGGTTTAGAAGCTCTTCAAAATAAGAGGCCCATCGTTTGTTAATACCATCGGTGTCGCTGATGATGTTTCCATCCTTGTCCTTACAAAGGCTAGTCCTGGGTTTGTACGCTTGTCTGGTGTTCCTATTAGCTAGGTTTTCGTTTATGTTCAGCAACTGCTCGTCAAAGTATTTACGTTTCTTACGTCTAATTATTCTATTCGATATTCGCCGTAGCTCGTCACATTTTTCTCTTCTGGCTCTGGTTCCTCGTTGAATCCATTGTCTGCAGGCCTCGTTTTTCGCGTCAAGTGAATTTTTGCATTCTTCGTCGAACCAGTCATTTCGATCTCGCCGGGCTTTATATCCCACGACCTTCTCTGCGACATCCTTGATGGTACCCTTGAGTTCTTCCCAGAACCCATGGACGCCTGTGTTGCTGATGTTGTGTAGCATAGGTGATAGTTTTTCCTCAAGGGCGGTAGTATACGCCACCGCTGTAGCATCACTCAAGAGCTTATCAACCGCAAAGATTTTGGGAGGGCTGATTCTTGACTGGTGCACTGAGGAGATTCTACATCTGTAGGTCGTCTTCACCAAGTGATGATCTGAGTCGCAGTTTGCTCCTCGATAGGAGCGTACATCCATGACACTAGACGCCCATCTCCTGCAAATGAGGACGTGGTCAATTTGGTTGACGGTATGTGCGTCTGGAGACTTCCAGGTCTGCTTGTGAATGCGTCGATGCGCCTAACACCTACTGCGCTATGGGATAATCCTATTGAGGCAGTTTCTACACCTGGATACTGAGGAAAACATGGACCACCAAACTTGTTGACACACACACTCATCGGAATTTCACGGTATCAGGCCAACTTTCCGCAACAGTGTGCATCTTCCGAACCTATCCCCTGTAAAGTACCCGACAAAAATTGTCCAGCTAGATAAAGAGCGACGATATGAAATAATAAAGGCATCGAATTATAATTGTTTGTTTTTTTTGTTTTGTTTTATTTCATAAAGTAATCAACGAGTATTCTTATATACACATATAATAAGTTACTACATATATAATAAATTTTCTGGCTTGTAGGCAGGTTTTTCTTTCTTTTCTCCATTTTCTTAATTTGTGTTTTATAATTTTCATTTTTTACATGTACATTAAATTTTTTTCTTATCAATTTTCGTTAATTATTAAATAAAAAGGAAAATTTACAGGATTTACTTAGAAAAATAAGAATACAAAATAAATACCACAGTTGTTTGAAGGACGTTGTCTCGCTGCTCGATACTCGGCACACGATCGAATGCAAGTCGTCACTACTTGTCATTCTCCTTTCTTGTTTCTTTTATACGTTTTTTTTTTCATGTAAGTTTTCTTTTTGAATAGACTTTTTGAAATGTTTTGGGACATTTTTGTTTTGTTTTATTTTCGTTTCCATGCTGAGTATGAATGGGTTTCCGGGACACGTTTTGACTCTCTATGGCACTTGGGCCTTCTGCCTCCCGAATAAAAATGCACGTTAGACATGCATTTTCCGTGTACGTATTTTATGTTTAGAATAAAAGTTACATTCATACGTTGTCAACGTATTAGATAAAATAATTAACATCTTTTTGGTTCTATCCTAAAAGATATCTTAAAAGTAACGAATACTTTCGAATTGTAATAATTTTCCATTCGTCTATACTGAAAGTAAAAATTCAATTGGATTTGAATTTCGAAAATGTATTTATCTCGTAAAGTTGATGTGCAAGTTTTTATGTATTTCGTAGGATGCATTAGAACAGGGAGATTTTTGCCTTTCTAGTGCTGGCGCTGGTGCAGGGTAATGCTACGAAACTCCAGCACTGGGAAGGGAAAAGTTCGCAGCACTGTTGCAAAAGAAGGGGGGCATACGAGTATAGAAGGGAAAACTTGCACAGTAAGTTGACGAGATGACTTTTCAATTCATTAAATCTCTTAGCACAGTTTTGAAAACCGAAATATCTTTTAGCCTAGGGTTTGTTTTACATTTTTTCCTATCAAACAATTTAATGCAGAAATAAATTCGTTCAAGAGTCATGACGAGTCCTGGAATCCACATAGCTTGATCGGTACCGTACACTTGACTTAGAAGAAATGTTTCCTTTTTATAAATATATTTTTTACATATAATTCTGTCCCATTTTACAATACATAGAGATGTCTTATGCAACAAAAAGAATTTGTATTTAAAAATCAATGATGAACCTCTTGTATTTTTTCTGTTTTCATTTTACTCTTATTTCAAACATATGAAACATTTGGTTTTTTTTTACAAAGAGATATCACAACCTGAGCAATTAGAATTACAAAAAAAATGTATCTAAGTATCTAGTATTAAGCATTGTACTAACTACCGACCATAATATGAGCGGGTGCGTCCAATTCATTATCATGAACGTAACGAGCTGCATTCAAAGCGGGCGATACCGACTTGAATAGTTCATCGGCCGTCGATGAGGACATCTTACAACTGGGCAGAAGTTCGGTGAATTCCGGCCTAATGCCCAGATCCATATCGAAAAAGTCATATTCCCAGGTGGATGTTGGCGACGAGCCTATACTGAGTGGCGAGATGGGCGTAGCTGTTGCGCCGGAACTTGAATACGGTTGCGTTGAGAATGTGCCACTAACATTGGTGGTGGTCGTTAGAGGTGTTGTCGAATGAGGTGGCGATGTCGACAGCGACGACGAGGAACAAGTTAACGATGATATCGACGTCGACGATGACGATAATGACGTCACAGACGATGTCGATATCGAGGTAGCGACAGCAGGTATCGTTGAGAAGAGATCGTTATTATTTAGCGGATCCAGGGCTGATTGTGACGATAGACTGAGCACCGAACTCCAATTGATTGTCCGATTGCAATCGTCGTCGCCGCCGTAGCCTGAATCGCTATCGGCGGACGTTTGCGACGGGTACGGTGTGGCCCGGCCCGATTGGGCATCCCGGAACGGATGATGATCGTAGGGATGTAACGAATCGCTTCCGTTGCACAGTGTGTTGAATGCAAGGGCCGGAAGGCGGGAGTTCATTTGATTGAATGTTGGCGCGAAATCTCCTCCTCCTCTACTGCTCTCGTTGAGATTGGGATTGTTGTTGCTATTGCTGTACTGGTGATTTTGGTGCGGCGGCGAATGTGGATGTGGCGGTTGCATATGGGGCGGCGCGTGATGATGGAAACCCTGCTGATTCATACCGTCCGCCGACGACGAGTCCATCGAGAGGCGAGGATGCATCTGTGGATGTGTTGGCGGAAAATGTGCAGGCGGGCCATTGTTCATCATCATGGAATCTTTGCCTTCCGACTCTAGCTCCTTGTCGATTTGTTTTAGCGTATTGCATATTAGTACCGATCGATAGAGTGATTGCTCTGACACTTGGCGAAATTTCGATAGTTTGAACATTGATAGATTGCGTATTTTAAGTCTAACTTCCTTATAACAAATTTTACTATTGCACCACATTCCTCGACCATCACAGCATCCTTTGCTATGTCTTGCATTCATTCCATTATTACTGCTACTATTAAAACTATTAGAACTGCCTAATTCCAGGTACGATTTGCCATTTTCAGCACAGCGTATCGTTTGTTGCGAATACGTGTTGTTCGTGTCATGATGGTGTGGCGGCTGCTGATGGGGTGGCGGTGGTGGGGGTCCATAGTATCCTCCGCCGTTTTGATGACTATGCGGCGTGCCACCGTTATTGCTCCAACTGCCAAAATTCGGCATACGCATTGGATGATGCGGCTGTTGCTGTGGCGGTGGTGGTGGTGGGGGCTGATGAGGTGGCGGCGTTCCGGGATGTTGCGGATGATGTTGCTGCTGACTGGCGGCCGTTCGTGAACAATTCTGTTGCGGGAACGGTTCGGAATAGAAATTTGGCGGTTTCGAATAGCCACCCGTATAAATATAATTCTTTGTAGGTGGCGTACATGGCGGATACCTTAACGGGCAATAGGTAGGAATGGTACTTTCATCGTCTTCAAACTCGTCCTCGAAATCATCGTCATCGTCATCAAACTCATCCGAGCTTAATAGGGCCGTGGCAAGGGTCGATCGTGTCGAGATGCCACCACCCCAAGTATCACCAGGCACTGTAACGGCCTGCAATTTCGATATACTATCGACAATAGGCTCCGTATTCCATGGTTCGGCGCATGGAGCGGCCGCCACAACTTCCAGTTTCGCGATACTATCATCACAGATGGCGGCGGCGGCGGTTGTTGGTATAGGACGTTGCGGCGACGTTGTTAGGCCTGCTGTTGTTAGCGGTGTTGTGGTCGTTGTCGATGACGTGTTGGTGGTGGTATTCGATGCAATTGAA
This sequence comes from Chloromyia formosa, assembly GCA_964017055.1. Taxonomy (NCBI): domain Eukaryota; kingdom Metazoa; phylum Arthropoda; class Insecta; order Diptera; family Stratiomyidae; genus Chloromyia; species Chloromyia formosa. Next base: position 5,357,579 of record OZ024817.1, read on the forward strand.
TTTGGGGTCAATGTTGTTGAGTTGATCGTTGTCGCGCTTAACGATGTTAGTGTTGTTGAAGGAACTGTCGATATATCAGCAGCAGCAGCAATCGATTCGGACGACGACGACCATCGACCGGTTTTTGTTGGCGAACATCCATTTATATACGTTTCACTTGATTCTTCGGGCGTGGCGGGAATTAGCTCGTATTTGCGCTTAGTTGCGGCTGTTGGATTAGCCGTTTGTACACCCATTGTGTTAACGACCTGATAGTGGAGGAAAGAAAAAAAACGGATTAGTTTATGCGGAAAATATAATCAAAAATTTGTTTGTTGAATCATGACTTTGACGTGAATTATTAACAAGTGACAACACTGAACTCACTCTGACCATGTACAAAACGATCACACGACCTGTGCTATACTATGGCTGCGAAAAAGCAGAATAATTGTATCGGAGCTCGGAGATTGTTAAGCCACACGTATGCAGGGGAACTCCCCAAGGCGGGGTGTTGTCGCCCCTGCTGTGGATAATAGCGATGGACGGACTTCTTAGGAGGTTGGAAGCATCGGAAGGTAATCGCGGAAGCAGACAACGTGATAATCCTGGTTTCGAGAAAGTTCCTCTTTGTGATGAGCGACTTCATGAGTGGTGCTCTAGACAGAGAGGGGACCTGGACTGCCGAACGCGGACTAAGTGTGAATCCAGGCAAAGCCGAACTAGTCTTTTTTAGTACAAGGACACAAATACCGGAGTTTCAACTGCCACAACCAAATGGCCACTTCTTAAAACTATCACCCAACGTCAAGTGTCTCGGAGTCATTCCCGACTCCAAACTCAGTTGGAAGATGCACATTGAGTACTGTAAAAAAAGGCCTACATAGCCCTCTATCCCTGCAGGAGAACCTGCAACAAGAGAAGAGGTCTTCTGCCAAAGATGCTTTTATACACGGCTGTAGTGCCACCAATTCCCGCATACGGAGCACTGATATGGTGGTCATCTAAATCATGACTTTTGAAACAAACCGTCATATTTCTCTCCATCGACAATGTATGTAGACGCGCGGCACAAAACCAACAGCGAAATACAAATATCTAATACTTTGGTTCGCGTTGTTGATACTTTCGGTTGATGATAACCTTAAATTCATACGGTTTGAAACTTTTTTATTTCCCGCCAGAAGCAGTTACAGTACTACAGAAAGAACAACACAACCCACCCTCGCGTGATATATCTCCCCCCTGGCATCGCGCGCCCTCATCGTCGTCATCATGACCACCATGAAAATCCTTCCTCCCTCTCTCATTACATTCATCCATTCCGTTGCCTTCTCACCGTAGATATATCTTTTACTTCTTGTTTTCTCGGTTGGCTTTCCTTTCTCATATTCTCGAATTGTAAAATCCTCACTGACATTTTCTAAAACTCCTGAGAAATTCGTCCTTAGGAAGAGAGATCATAATGACGACGAGGACGACGATGAGGACGACACAGAGGCAGAATGGATGGATGGATGGAAGGAGACGCGGACGAAGGATTGTGGGTGTAATCTGAATTGTGCTGTTCTACAAATAGAAAATTCAAACTTTTCCCCAAAACCTCAGAGAGACGGAAAAACCTCCGAAAAACGTTCTACTCTATCATGCTACGAGTATAATATAGAAAGGTCCTTGTCTGTACAAGTATAGCTACTAAATTCTCTCTATATCCTCCCTATTCCATCCGACAGTGCGGCATGGAATACGAGCGAAATGCCAAGTAGGTGGCCAGGACAATATCGAATAGGGATGGTGAATTTACACAGATCCAGTGAGGTAAAGCGCTAGCGCTATAGCCAACACAAGCAGATACTATATATCTATGCTTCTAGAAAATGAGAATAATATGGAACTGAAAATGTATCTACCTACGGTCCCAGCCAGCCAACGTACAAAGGTTGCAAACAGGAGGCGGACAAGGCCGAGAGAGGAACGAGGCCTTAAATGCCATAGAATAACAGCTGAAAATACCCCATGCTCTACATCACACAGAGTCCTGGGATCTGAATAGCATCGAGGGTATGACGATGACGACGACGACGACTATGGTACCGACCGAGTTCTGTTATACAATTCGTATACATCCTGCTGCTATGCCGAAGTGTGTATGGCCCTAATGCTCCGCCGTTCGTTCCCTCCGCTATACTTTCCACATCGAATACGGAGCGTTGCACGGTACGTACAGAAATATACATATTTTCCCTATATATATATATAGATGCGGTGTACGGGCACCGCACTGAGTTCAGCGTAGTTGTTGTTGCCTTATAATGTAGCAAGCTAGCAACAGCAGCACAGTGCCAGGTTAGGGAATATAATACGGAGGGTTGCTGCCACCACTTTTATGCCATACCGTATAAACTCTCCTCTTCCTATAGCCCTATCCGCACAATTATGTGCTGTCGTCGTTGTTGTTACTGTGTTCTATTCAAACGGGAGTGATGGTGGCTGAATTTTCCTCATCCATTCCATTTCTCTCGACCAAACACCCAAACTCAATCCCTTTTTTGCTTCATGGTCGCCCTTGTCGGTTCATTTCTGTTTTCTGTTTTTTTTTTTTTCATCCATCGTCGTCGACGTCGTCCTCTTTTCCGAGGGATTTTATTCGACTGTAGCATTTTCCTTGCCCTACTATACTCTCGCCACTTCTATACACATCCTTCTCATGTCAGGGAATTAAATGACGGTGCGGGTTTTTCGTATGGATGGATGGAAGGAAATACACGATGTTCGGATATGCGGAGGGGAAAACGTGCAATGTGAAGGAAGGGTCTCTATACGACGTCGACGACGACGAGGACAACGATTTTGTCATCAATGGCAATGGTTTTATGAAGCGAACGACTCTGTACCGTGTGCCGAGGAGCTCGAGGACGAAAAATGACGATGAGTTTTCTTTGGTTCAAAGAAGCAACGAACGAAACGCTAGCGACAACAACAAGAACAGCAACGCAAAAAATGTGATTCTCGTTGAATACGATGAAATCCCTCTTGCAACCACCACCATCAGGGTGAGCTGCTGATATTTGCCGAGCTTGGTGTATACACAGAGTATCAAACGGATGAGGACGACGAGTCAAAAGGAATATAGCAACGTCGTCGTCGTTGTCGTCTTGGTCGATGTTAATTTTCAGAATTTTTTTTTTCCGTTTTCCTTTCCAAGGGAGTCGTCATCAGCACACCCCATCCCCACACAACAGAGGAAAAATGATGGCAGGATCTTGATCTCGCGACGTAGTTACCGGAGTCGAAGTGACTGGAAATAGGGTAGCACTGCTGACACATGGGCAAAGAAATTATGAAGATTAAAATTGCAATTCAGTGGTAGGACAATTTATGCAATTCCTAATTGGAACTTGAGACTTTTGTCGGGGGTGTATATTGGCTGAGTGTGAAAACCACCTGTTCGAGTGATGTTCCTTTCGGGGCGTCATTCAATCGAAAGTTTAATCCTCCGCTTACTAGTGTGAAGTGACTCTAAATAGCTGACAAATTGATAAAAGTTGCTTTTCGACATTTTCAATCATGGAAGTGTAATGAAGCATATTCTGGTCTGGTTGTGCTGCTTACACCGACAGATCGAAAGCAGCACCTGATGAGTAATGATCTGTCGGTGGTACGAAACCAGAGGCGGAGAGTCCCATTACACCCCATCCATTCTATCCTTTATCGCCCCAATTTTTTTTATTATTCCCCATTTTTGTCTCACATGTTTGTATTGTCTTCCCAAGGCCTATTATTATTATATACTCTGGGGGATAGCCGAAGCAGACCACTAACGTTTGGGTCCCTTTTCGCCCCCTCCCGGTCATCAGTGACTTCCAGATGTCGACTGATAATTGTCGACCTCTTTCTTCATCACTGAGTCCCGTGTTATTGCTAGCATTTGTTTGAAGCTGAGTTCACTCATGGCTTCTACACTTATCGTGTGCTTGCCTGTGATCCTCAACCTCGTGCTAGCCAGTGCTGGACATTCGCACACAATGTGTGCTGCCGTCTCGGCCTCCTCCAGGCATGGCCTGCAAACGTCATCTTCCCCGATTTTCATCTTGGCCAGATGAGCCTTAAAATTACCATGCCCTGTGACCAAGGCAGTTATCCAGCTTAGGGTACTCCGTCTATAACTAAGTACCTTTCTCGCTTCCCTGCCTAAAGGGCTGGTCATTGCATTCCGAGCTTGTTTGCAATTGACTAGCTCCTGCCATCTTTGTTGATGCATGGAGTCCATCCACTTCCCAACCTTCGCTCCAATCATGCCGTTCCCCAGAGCAACTCTGGGTTCTGGGCCAATGAAAGTTGCCGCAGATCCCTGTTTTGCTAGGGCATCCGCCGCCTCATTTCCTGTTGTACCTATGTGTCCTTTTACCCACATCAGCGTAACCTCATTTTCTGAGGCACACGTGTTGAGCTTCCGGACATACTCTAGTACCAGTTTAGAGTTTATGTTCGTCTGCTGCATGCGTCTGATCACCGATTGGTTGTCCAGTGCAATAAGGATTTTCTTCCCCTGCACCTGACCTTCAAGCAAGTGATCCAACGCATGGAACAAGCCAAGCATCTCTGCCTGGTATACGGACACATACTCTCCTAGACTAAGCGCACATGCTAGGTTTAGCTCTTCAGAGTAAACCCCCGCCCTATGAATTTTGTTAATACATAAAGGACAGGAGCAACGAGCGGCAAAAACCCCGCCCACTTCTCCCGAACTGAGCTACAGCAAGCATAGGCCGATAAAAGAGGATTCATGTGACGGACTATGAGCCTACTCAGTTATTAAATGGGTACTCATTTGCGGTAAATAATTCAGCTGAGCGTGTTGCTGATCATGATCACACACCTCTAACGCCTAATATGCGCTACGATTCATTTGAATCTCGCCTGCCTCGACTTATTGTCACCGTCAATTCCGTATTTTCTGCATTTTGTAATGAGTCGAGGCAGGCGAGATTCTTGTGCGAGACGCAAAAGAATCTATTAAAGAGTCCCAGTGCGTACTAGGCGTAAGAACACCGCCACGATCTAGTAAATGAGATTATGCGAACTTATCTCAAGGCCTTGGTCCTAATTGGACCATTATGACATTTGAGTGCTGTCTTTAGTACAACCGTTGATCTACTCCCCTACCCACTAAACGATGTACAATATTTTACATGTCTTTCTAAGGCCCAAACCAGATTGAACGCAGAATGCAGCAGCAGCGGCAGAAGTAACAACAGGTAAATCTGTCGCGATGACACAGTGGCGATGACAGATCTACCTGTTGTTGTTGCTTCTGCCGCTGCTGCTGCTTTCTGCGTTCAATCTGGTTAGGGCCTCACTCAGTCAGCGGCGGTTGCTTAACAGGATTGTCTTATCAATCTGGCCGATGATCGGCATGTCAAGTATGCACGACACTTAACGCCTGAATAGTCTGTGTTGTAATGTTCCAATTGCTGAACCCAAACCCCGAGGCAGATGAAGAAGCAACAACAACGCATTAATAGCGGCGATGATACGATCCAAGACCGAGCTGCCTGCAGAAGGAAGCTGAGATTATACCGCCAAAATGGGCGAAGTGCCAACACCACAGGTAAAGCAACGCGAAGCCGCAGAGTGGTATGAAAGGGCAAGGAGGAAAAAGTCTGTGTTGTAATTAGAGCTACCAATTTTCAACCAGTCGAGGGACGAAGGACCCAACTCTCACTCATTCATCTAAAAGAATGATAAATGCTTTCAAAGGTTCGACTCGCAATGAGGACCAATAGCGAAGAAAGTACAATCACAAATTTTAGACGAATCAGAGATCCCTTTTCAAAAAATTACTGCGGGCGAAATATATGCAGTCGCAGTGTGAATGGACAAACATCGAAAACACACAAAAAAGACATTCGTGAAAACGAATAAAGGTGCCCGGAATGCACAAAGGATCGTCACGATTCCTTTCGAGACTTCGGATGTAAACATACGACCCATCTCGTGCCAATTAACACGAAAATTTCTCCCCGAAAAAAAAAACTTTTCGAAAACGGTCATTGCGGTTGTCATTCGGTCTTCTCCCATAGGCTTTTAAAATCGCCGGGATCTTACGACACGGTTTCTGACTATCTATTCCCTTGTAAGAAAATTTTCTTTTCGAATAGTCTAAAATGCATAACTGCCGTACTGTCGTCGTCGTCGTATTCGTCATCCGTATCCACCAGCACCACCCTCGTCTGCTTCTCTCTGACCTTCTTAGCCCACTTCACGCTATCACCCCCCGGTTTCCGATGCCATCGCCACCGCCGCCGACGCCTACAACAATCCATAGGCTAGGCATAGGTTCAATGGTTCGCTCCCCAACTAGATATATATATATATTTATCATATATATACATGTTGGCTTTGTGAAATGTTTCTTCGGTTGATGTTGTTGTTGCCAGAGCTCTCGTCATCGTAGCTCGATTATTTTAATGCGCCCCACGCTCTATTTTTGTAGCGCTGTCGTTGTTGTTGTTGCTGCGGTGTTGTTTTTGTAATGTGTGGCTGGCTTGGTTGGTTCGTCGAATAAAATTCGTTCTTTCGTTTCAAGCAAGCAACAAACCGTTTATACCGAGGAAAACGAAAGAGACTCAACCCAATGTTGAAGGCGAACTGTACGTCGTATATATGTACGTACGTTGTTCCAGTCGCATTTTCTGCGTCTTCTTATTGCCCATGGAGTTTTTTTTTTGTCGTTTCTGATTTTTTTCTGTTGTTAAGGTTAAAGTTGTTGTTGTTGTTTGCTCGACTACAGAATTATCTTAGCAAATGCACTCTCAAGACAGCAACCGCGAGTGTTGCGGGACTGTCGATGTTGGAAGTCGCGTCTTGCAGCCAAACAGCCCAGTCACACTTTGAAAATATTTCTTATTTCATAAAGTATCTTGAATCGATGGTGTGTTGTTGGTGCTGGATTTTCTATAATACATCTGCACTCGGTACACACGACAGTTCATTGCTTCATACATTGTGTGTGACTCACATTTTGTGAGACTTTTATTCATTTCTCTATGCTGTCGCAGGTACCTTCCATGTTCCAACTGCCAAGCCAATAGGTGGAATAGCTAGCTGATGCTGAGGTGAGCTGATTGTTGGCCGGCCAGCGTATCAACTTTAATGAGGTTTACACTAGCAACTTAAAATTCAAGGACAACGTATCCAACGTGTTTGGAAAAAACCCGATTTTGTGTGTTTCCCTTATTCTCTATCGGAGATTATGAGCATTATGGATAATATTTAAATTACAAAACTGTGTGTTGTTTTCAATATGCATTTTACAGCACTCCGAAGTCGCATCAAAGGTTGACTTTAAAAAAGATGAAACTAGATATTTACCAGTCCTCAAATCCAAAAGCTTCGCTAGAGGTAATGTCATAAATGAGTGCGTTCAGAAGGTGGCAAAAGAGCAGAAACCGCTCGCGAGCAGCTCCGGAGCTGTTCGGTTTGGAGTCTGCACCTGCTGAACGCTACTTCACCAGCTGACAAATCGACCAGCTGAAAGCTGACGATGACAATTTTAGACGTCAAGTGCCGAAAAGTGGAAAATACATGAACCCCACGCTGTCCATTACAAAAATCACGAACAACGAAGAAACAAATTCAAAAGCACCCGAAAACCAAAGAACTAGAAGCCGAAAACGGCGAAAACACAACAACCAATTTGATAACTGTCAAAACTCGGAAACTCGCACCATGAGCGTGAGGTTGAAAAAGAAGAAGAAGAACCTGAGCACTGATCAGTGAGCAGAAATATTTCTTGCTCGGTGAAATTTGATCATGCTCACCCGAGCAGAAGTTGCTCAGTCACTTATGAACCCGCTCGTTCTGAACATGTTCGCTGAGCGGAAGTTGCTCAGCTCCTTCTGAACGCACACAATCAGTCACAAGGCACAAAAACCAAAATCTCTTTAGACCTCACCATAAGGCATACATACTACTTGAAGGATATATTAAGGCTACCTTAAGGGTGTTTTCGATCCTACAATAGTGAAAATGTACAGTAGAAAATGATCGATAAAATCTGAAAATATTTAGCGTCCAATGTGGGATAGGGGTGATTTGATCTCAAGTCAATGAAACTGAAATGGGCAATCATAATAGGCGCATGGTTCTGTTAGTCACAAGACACAAAAATCGAAGCCTTTTTGGACATCAGGCTACCTTAATTTAGCCTAATGTTACCATACGCTACCTTAAAGTTACCTCAACGTTTTTCATCCTAGGTCAATAAAAAGTTGCAGTAGAATCTGGTTTGGCTTTGATTTTGGCTGGAGCTCTTAGCGAGCCGTCGGCACACTAGGCGAACTACTTGCTCCGCCTTAGCCTTTGACTGGCCCTGCCCCTATTGGGCAGTGCCCTGTGATAACGCCTACCACCCTGCCAATGTGCTTCCAAACCAAGGGCTAGGATCAATTTTCGGCCAAATCATCCTCGTTGTTTGACATGTGTTGCCGCAGAGAGCCATCTTATACTATCCCTATCCACAGTAGCGGTTTTAATCACCAACGCGAATCGTGCTTGCTGTAGATCAGTCCAGATATTCTCTCTCTCTCTCTCTCTAATTGCCTTGACCCCTTGGGCGCGTCAACATATCTAGCATTTCTATGCCTTGTTGACGTTTCAATAGCATATCTACTTTTCGGAGGTGCAGTTGTTAGCGTGCACCTCCTATCCGCGCCGTCTTTATACTGACAAGCTCGGAACACTGTGAGAGTTCTATTAGTACTTACAGGCAGTTGTTGATCGCGCCGAGATTTGATCTCCGAGCTCTAGATTTGTATCGTAGAGCGGTGATCGAACGATCACGGCCACCGAGGGCGACAATGTTTTCGACGCCTGTTGATGACAGCAGATTTTCGGTCGTCCACTGAAAGCCTGAAATTTTCAAAATGACAGCTATCGACTGACAGCAAGCTGTCATTTGACAGGGCGCCGTTAATATGCTGATCGGTTGAAGAAAGAAGAAGAACCAAATATATAGATCTGACCCAAAATTGATATTTATCGAAACCATGGGGTCGTGCGCAGATAAAATTAATAAATTCATCCATCCAATGCATGTGTACAAACAGTTTTGTTGTCCAGTATAAAATTCCATTTAAGATACATCTAATATTGTTGTTGTTGCTCAAGAGATACTACACCTTCGTACGTTCCGTTTTTCACTATAAAAATGTTTCTTTTACCTGCGCGTGGTATTTTTATTTTGTAACTCGTACACGGTCACAGTACGGACGATAACAACTGCCTGCACCACACATCAAGTCAAGTCGTTGGACGGCTCGGTAGAGCCGTAACAGCAACGCTTCCCAGGCCCAGGTAACGCAACTACATACTATATGAAACGAAACCATGAAATATCCATTTTGTTTCGTGTACCTGAGAGATTCAAGTATCTAAAGACAAAGTGAATAACACAAGCGTTGGAGCGGAGGAAAGGTATTTCTGGCCGGGCATATCTTGGCTCGATATCTTCTCTCGATGGTCGGTCGGTCCGGATGGCATGGCGCGTCATCGTCATTGCCACGAATTCATCGAAAGACTATGACGAGGTACCGTTAAGGAAATTTTTTTTTGAGGCCGCCTATAGTGTGTGGCACGGTAGATTGGATTTTGATTTTTGGTGGGCTGAACCCCGAAATGTCATCATCATCATCATACAACAGAGCCTCAGAATGATGTGGAAGGAAGTTACGTGCGGTTTGTTTGTATCATACGAACGAATGACTCTAGAGAGACTAGGCCAAGACAGCTTAGCATCTCCGTAGAAATAAGATGAATGCCATCATCGCGGTATCGCTGTATCTATAAATTCATTCCTATTACGTGCGCGCAGACCATGCAACGACGACCCTCGGAAACAAAACGCTATTCCAAAAGTTGTGTGTTTTGTGTTGAGATAACGACACACAAGTCACAAGGTAATGGGTCTCGCTAGGTAGGTCGACTGCTGCTGTGACTCTCTTGACTTGACTGCAAAATATAATTGCTTCGCGAAAACCACCGCGAAAAATCTCGTTCATCGATGCTTTTGCGCAACACCGAGCCACACACACTATACAAAAATCTCATCCGGCAACTATCAACTAACCGGAAAAGCTTTAGAGAGATTTTTGCTGGTTTTTTCTTCATATACAGTATCTCGATTCTTTTTCAAGACGACCTTAAAGATTTTTTTTTTTCGTTGTCGTGGGCTGATTTGTTTGTGTAGAATGAATGTCTCATATGACGAGTTGATTATCTTTGAGGAGCATAAATGAACATGCAAACAATAAGAGCAACAGGAGAAAGTTGAGACTGATTTTTCCCAGATCAGATTTAATAGAAAAAGCTTTCTTTTGTCAATATGCATTTATTGTGTAGCTGTGGTCTTCGCCCTGCTGTTGGTCCGCGGTTAGGGCTTGTGGACGGAGAAGTTTTGGACGCTAAAGAGTGCAGCGTTTTACTGCAATACCAAAAACGCAAAAAAGGACTTTTCGACGAGCTGACTAGTGGCATGTGCTTGATATAGCGCAGTTTGTCATTGTAACATATGCATAGCATGAGTACCTGATGTGCTCGGTAGCGGTGTGGGCTCGGTCACCGCTCTACAATGCTACATCTAGAGGGACGGAGGTTCAATCCTCGGTGCGTTAATAAAAACCAGGGTTGAAGCAGGCAAAGCTTTTCATCTCGGGCTACTCACATATCCGTAGCAGATCGAGTGAGCTGCTGAAGTTAAACTGGAACAAGGCATGAGCCGCGGCCTCCTAGCTGGGCACACCCATATTTTATGCGACTACGATGCCTTAGCCCGGTGACGTAGAGACTGCTTCGGAGTCACCTATTCAGAGGCAGATGACATGGTCTCGGCTTCGCTGATCCAACTAGATCGACAGGTTTAGACCTGTTAACAGACTCAGGGCTATAGCAAAATGGGCCGTCCGGCCTCTGTGCTTTGAACCCTACAGGATTCAACGTCCACCTCACTATCTAATCGAATCTAGGAGATTTTAGGGTAGTGTCGAATCCTTTGATGTTTTTACAGTTGACTAGATCGATCAATCGATACAGCGCTCCTTGGACACGGCGAATTCATTGGGGAGCACACACACACAGGACACACAGTCCCTTTCTATAAAGTCAAGTCTGCACACCTAATCGGGGCATAGTTGAACTGCGCGCGCCTTAACTTGATTCGGTGTGAGCATAGTTGTAATTAGCTCTAGGAATGAAAAAAAAGCCCGCATCAATTTTTCGTACTGCCTAACGCGGAAATCCTGTCTAAGATTTGACCAGAGTGGGTGTCCATAGGTCTGTCTAACATTTCCCCAGAGTAGATTTCCCCAGGTTGACGACTACACCTGAGGCGGAAATTCACTCTGGGGATGTACGCGAGTATGCTTCCTGCACTGCCTCTAAATCGGAAATCTTCTCTGAGATTTCATCAGAGTTGATTTCCGTGCTTTCACGACTACCTAAAGCGGAGATCAACTCTGGCAATCTATGCTCGTACTACGCTAAGGCGAAAATTCACTTTGCGATTTCTCCAGAGTAGATTTCTTTGGGTTCACGACTACATCTTAAGCGAAAATCCACTTGCGGGGTGTACACGAGTATGCTTCTTCGCGCATTGTCTCTAAAGCGAAATTTGATGTTTTGAGATCACTTTTGCGATTCCGCGGAGTGTGTGTTCGTGAATTCGTACTGCCTAAAGCGGAGGTCAACTCTGGATGTATGTACTCGTATGGTCGTACTGCCCAAAAGTGGAAATTCCGTTTTCTCTTTCCCTAGGGTGGATTTTCGCCGCGGGTATTGCCTAAAGCGAAAATCTACACCGATCGGAACTCCAGACAGACAGAATTTCCGCTTTAGACAGTACTGGAATATGAGGCGATTTATTGTCTTGGTAAAAATATTTTCGGGGATAGTTTCTAAATTTCAGGGGTAGCTGTCTTCTTGTTTACGGGGGGAAAGATGAGAGAGAGAGAAAGAAAATTATCGTGTGAAGATCCGCGGGTGCAAGCTAAATGCCGGAACAAGTTTGACGTAGTTCAAGTTGAGGAGATTTGGGAAGTTTTTTTGCGCATGGTTGAAACCGCACTAACAAGTGCGCCTGAAAGTAATCAGCGCCATTCATAGTTGTGAAGTTGGCTGTAATATGGCAAGACAAGCTACATAGATAAATATTTGCCATCGTTACACCTCTTTATAAGGATCCCTGTCGTAAACGTCGTAATCGTCGTAAACTTCTGTCATCCCCACAGTAAAATGACAAGTTCCTTTACGACAAATACGACGTGAGCATGAGTCCGCCTCATTACCCCCCAGATTTTTACATTTTACAAACACGCCCCCTCCTCCCATCAAATCTAAGAATTTCAACGAAAGGCTCTTTTCTATTCTATTCATTAAAGTGTACTTCCCGATCAACTTAAATGCTTGCAAATATTTTCGCAAAGTGCAGGTCCGTACGACGGCGCATTAATGAAACGACCAACAAGCATTTTCCTAGCGAACTAGCGAAATCTAGCTGTGTTGCTAAACAAAAAGCAAAAAAACAATCTAGCGACAGTACAGTCACGAACAGTCCTCGTCGCACAGCAGCGCTAAATCAGCCAATATCACATTTAACCTACTATACAGGAGAGACTTAGCTTCTTTGCTATAGCCAACGACTACGACGTTCATCGTCATCATCATCATCATCATCATGACCAGCAACATCATCAACATATTTTATTTCTGGCCGCTAAAATTCCATTCTCCAAGTCTATTTTTTGCTTGTTTACTTCATCATCTCGAGGACTGTATGTGGAGTTTGTGTGTTCGTTGTAGCAATATAGCAAGCAAGCAGTGGCAGCCCCAACCCAACAGCACTAACTAACTAAGCTCACACATGAAAAAGAAGTTAGCGAACGCGACAAGCCAAGCGAGCCGATGATCGCATCAAGCGGACGAACGGAAAGTATGAGCCCGAAGTAGTATCAATGCAACAACAACAACAGATTGTTCATAGTTGCTATGGTTGGCTTCTTAGGGGTTTCGATGAAAGAGTCGGCAGGATTGAAGGGAATCTTTTCTTATCCTCTCTCTCATTATTTTATGAAGCCTATTTCTAGTTAGTTCTTAGGCTTCTTTTTTTTAGCACAATAGACCGTTTGGCCTCGGTGCTAGTTAGCCTTTTGCCGCCCGTAGCCCTTCTCTCAATCTAATCTAATCTAGGCTTCTTTTAGGCTCACAGCAGTTTTTCTAATTAGGACTCTAGTCATAGTCTTGATAATCATCTACATTCAGGATCAATTTAGTCGTCCGTGTATCCCATAAATGATGCTAATTTTTATTGTTTTTGGCCTGTGGACGAAAAGGACTCAACTTTGATTAGAGACCATGCGATCCTCATTCTCGTCCTGTGGCAAACGTTATATTTATGGCGCCCAACGTGGGATGCAAATTTTTACTGTTTTTTATCTTTGGAAGAAAAGGACTCAACTTCGCTTAGAGCCCTCACTGCTTAGAGCTCATGCGATCTCCACTTTAGTCCTGTGGTAACCGTTATCTTTACGGCGCCCAACGTGGGACCCAAACTAAAAATGAGATTTAGTCTCATTTTGGGCTTTTCTAGTTAATTCTGATAGCTAGGCTCTTTTTGGGATCCCCGTCCCACTCATCTCTGCAACTTCCATCCTTCACAAATATCGAATACATGCAACCCTGGCCAATCGATTCCCATTCCTTGCCATTCATTTCATTGCATCTCCGACGCATTTGTACTTTCTGAACGAATGCAAAGGAAAAATGTTGATTGTTCATGAGATATCTATCCACGGTTGTGCGCGCTGCTTCCAAGTGCCAGCTCATTTCTTTCTCATCAACTTGTTTTGCTGCTGCATAGGCTGCTTTGCTTAGCTTACTTGCCACAAGCCTGATGGTTGTTGCTTGGTGGCTTTTGGTGTCCAACCGTAGCGACGATGCGGTCATAATGGCCTAGCTGTTTCGCGCTGGGACTGTGAGTTCATCATTATACATACATATGTATATTTCGACAAAGAGAAAAAGATGAAGAAGAAGAAGTAGCTATATCACATCGCACAACTGGATTGTTATATTCGATTTCGATGTCGCTTGCCGCTTGGACTAGAGATAGCGCGCGCGAGCTTAACACTTTATGCACATAACCTTTAAGAAGATATTCCGTGTGCTGGAAGCGGAAAGTCGAGTGACGAAGACTCGCACGTTTCGCTGCTTATTGGGAATAACTAAAAGGTTGCGCTTAGCTTACTTGCGAGACGAGACCATTGGCTTCTACATTAGAAAATCGAATCATTCGGTTTGGCCATTCGAAAAAGATACAAAACTTTTTCTTTCCATTTTACATACATGTACGTAAGTACCACTCGCATCGCAGTTCAACTTGACGCGCAGCGCAGTTCAGGGTTCGTCGTTTTGTGTTGTGTCCATGGCTCGATGACTTTGCACTGGCTGACTTGACTAGCGCGCTCTGTGGTGGGTAGTTTGGGCACGCATTCAAGCCACAAGAGTAACGTAACCGTATAATGTTTTCGAGGAGACGTAAAAACCCATGTTACATTCGGTACTTATTCAACTTCCAATTGTTGATGGGTTTGCGGCGCACGCAGCAATCGAATCAACCGACCGACGACCGTATGGATCGAGATATAAAACTTTTGAGTCATAACCATCGACATCGTCTGTTCCTACACAGTGCACATAATTTGTAGGCACAAATAGAACGAGTCAAAGCACAATCATCTGATAGCTTTATAAGTTAAGGTGCGAGAACATTTTAAACTTGAATTCTCAACCCAACTCCCCCAATCAGCGCTATGTAACTCCACACACGGACGACGGACTGCATTTTTGTCCATGAATTTTATTTACTTCGTTCATGCGGCACAGAAGTCAAACCAACCATCGTGCGATTTCCTTTACGGAATTTTCACGTGAGCAGAGAGTCTCGGTTCGCATAAACACGGGGTCCAATGAAATGTCGAGATATGTCAAGATGCTTTATCTGAGTTCCTGAAGCTGGTTGTCATGTATCTAATAATTGCTTGCCACATGCAGCCATTACATTACTCGCACTCGAGGAATTTGCATCTCATATCAGCACCCTCGATGGCGGGTCCGTTATACAAGTGTTTTGGTGGCGGTGAATGTAATTTCTTTATCCATATGAAACAAGAATCACTTGCTCATCGAGGAAGGGTTACGATTGATTTTTGAAAAATGAGCCTGTGTTGTAATGTTGTAGACTTTGTTTATTTTATATGTGGGCTCAGTGGTAAAACTGCGAAAAGTCTGGAGTCCCACCTAGCAGCGATAGGTTAACGATCCATTCCTAGAAAATTTACTGATCTGGAGAAAGCTGAATGTCACTAGCCAACATAAAGTTTGGTTGAAAGGGAAGAAGAAACAAAAATATAAAACAGGCTAAAACCAAAAAAAAAAAAACTATTTAAATTGACATCACAACCGACTTACACTGTTGGCAATACAACCCAACAGCATTAGGCACCTGACTGACTGACTGAATATCCACCAGTCGCAGGAGTAGGAAGAAGACTTCAATTTGCATTTGCTCGATAAAAGATTCGTGCAAGTGTGCACGCACGATGAACCACTTAGTTTAGTTTATGAACGTGATCCCAGATCGTTTTGTGAGGGATGTGTTCATTGCGATTTACCGGGTAGGCTGGACAGGGTCAATCGCAGTCAGTCTTGTTTGAATTTAGAGTTCAGGGGTCCATTAGCCGGCCTCGACCTGTGGTACCAGAACTCCCACAACATTCCAAGCTCGACAGTAAAATACTGCTATACGGATATGAGGTGTATCCTAGTGACTGCACCATCCGACATTTATATGGTAACGAAACGTTAACAAGGCATTGGAGACAGATAATGCTCCTGCGCCAAACTTCTGGGATCACAATGTACCTACAGATTTGCGTAAGAATTTGATGTATGACATTTAATAGACCCGTTCCGCCGGATTTTAGCAGTTCAGCTGGAATCCCGTCTGCGTGACTGCAAGGCGAGATTAACTTTTTCTACTGCCCTACTGTCGGGGGTTGTGTATTGGGGCCATGATCGATCATATCGTCATCGATTGGGGTTTCTTGCATGGGGACGTTAGATGCGGGACTAATAAGCTCATCAAAATACGATGTCCCCCCCTGCCTTACTGAAGGGGTTAAGGCAATTAGTAGTAGTACTAGACTCACCAGGCGGGATCGGATGGATTCTTCTCGAAAACTGTTAAAAAAAGGAAAAATTAAGAGGGCGGGGGGATGCTTTTTAAAGACAACTGGAGTCGATCCAGTAATACATGTGAGTGTTTAATTCGTTGGAAAAACGCTGCGCCTAGTCAAACAAGCAGAAATCAACCTAAATAGTTTTCACCTTGTTTCTAACTGCACGGTCTTTTTCGATCAACGTGCAACTCTAGACTTCAAAAATTGATTAAGAAGTTAATTTTTTGTATATAACTGTTTTTTTTTCTATTATCATCATTTAAATCGTTGCAATATTTCGTTGCTTCTAATCACATTGTACTGCGCTCCCGTCATACCGTCCCGCGTCCGTTTGCGCGACCCAATCATTTCAATTCAAACACTGAACAATTCCCAACGAAGGGGTTTGTGATGGTAGGGAGGTGGGGTGGTGAGAGCGGTCTTGGTGTTATCTTTGCTGATGAAATATTGTTAAAAACGTATAATGATGATTTCAGTCGCTCTGGCTCTGTGTCACCCGAGTCTTGGCTTGGTGTGTCATGATAGCCTGATAGATAAGACACCGCGACGAAATACTGAAATTTCTATACTTGTGATTATTGCAAATGCTAGCTGGCTAGGCTAGCCGCTAGCAAGATTGCTTCGTTGGCGATAAGCGCTTGGTAACATTTTATTTGATTTGAGTTTTTCTTTTTTTTTTCTTTCGGATTTTCAAGTGAATTCGTTTGTTTTCATTTTGATGTCAAGGTGAAAACCTGCGATGGAACGTGTACATAGATACTCCATATTGGACTCCCCGGTTTGGGGGAGAGTCTTGGACATGCAAAGCTTAAGGAATACCCTTTGCTATGACGGCAGCGCTTTGGAGGTAAAGGACGATTTATGTGAGATGTGTGTTGAGTTTGGAGGGTCAAATTTTTTTGATATCCTCAAAGCTTAGGGTTTTTATTCATGATTTTCAAACTTCTTTTATTAATACAAGCAACAAACATTAATCAATTATATATTGGCCATTTTGTTCGATGACCTTTTGCCATCTTTCAATCGGTTGCATAATGCCGCGCTCGAAGAAAGTGTGGTCTTTAGAAGCAAAAACTGAATCAACTCATTTTTGACAGCCTCATCCGAGACGAATGTTTTTTTTCATTTAAATGGTTCTGCAGAGAACGGAATAAGTGGTAATCTGATGGTACAAGGTTAGGGCTATACGGTGGATCACTTCCCAGCCAAACGCCAATAATTTTTTACGAGTGACCAAAGATGTATGGGGTCTGGCGTTGTCTTGATGGAAGATGACACTCTTGCCAGTTGTGGTCGTTTCTCCTTGATTTCGTTGTCCAATTTCACTAGCTGGCGACAGTACACATCTGAATTGATAGTTTGGTTCCCTGGGAGCAGCTCAAAATAAACAACACCTTGGAAATCCCACCAAACAGACAGCATAACCTTCTTTTAATCGATATCTGATTTTGATGTCGATTGTGCAGGTTCATCAGGTTCCAATATCGTTTTCGCACGACGTTGTCGTAAACAACCCATTTTTCATCGCCCGTTATGAATCGCTTCAAAAATGGGCCGATATTCGTTTGGTGAGGTAAATTCCTTCAGTTCGTGTGGAACCCATATATCGAGCTTGCTAACGTATCCCAGCTTCTGTAAATGTTCGTGAACGGTTGATTTGGATAAGTTAAGTTTCTCCACTATCTCCCGTGTCGTACTGCGCCGGTTAGCTTCGATCATTGCCTTTATTTTGTCGTCATCTACAGCTGTTGGATGACTAGAGCGTGGTGCATAACTGACATCAAAATTTCTGCAAAAAAAAAAACCCAGCGAACCAATTCTGGCACAGGCGTTCTGTTAATGAGTATTCGCCATAAACATCACACAACTTTTTCCGCGCTTGCGCTGCGTTTTTGACTTTGCGGTAGTAAAAAAAAAGTAAAATATGCCGAAAATGTTCACTTTTATTTTTCATTTTCAAGATTCAAGATTTGTAAACAGAGGACCACCAATTTGTGGCTGATTATAGCTTGAAATGTCAACTGTCAAATGGCAAAATAAAATCTTGGCTAACGCCACCATATTTTTTTTTCAATAACAGCGCCATCCCTTAAAAGGTAGCGAAATGACTTTCCGGACAACTCAATAAATATGTATGTATAGGTATATACAGTCATTTCCACAAGACCGTATACCTCACAAAATAAAAACAAAATGTTACAAGTAAGAAATTTTATTTTTTATTGAAAGTAAATACAAAAAAAACATTTTCGCAGTTATATTTAATACATGGTCCAATCGCCGTCACTATTGATTATTGACTGGCATCTTCGGTGACAACTTTCGGCCAATTTTTCCGCGTAGTCTGTCGATAAGTTCTTCCAAATTTTTTGTAGCGTTCGCTGGTTTTGATGTTTTCCTCTTGTAATCTTCGCCGAATCGTATTCAAGGACACGTAAATATTCTTCTTCGATAACATTTCCTTTGCTTGCACTAAGGTAATGGACGGATTTTTCTTAAAAATATCAATGATGGCCTTATCCTGGGTTTTTGAAGTGCTTCGGGTTTTATCCCTACCAGGTAGATCGTCTACATTGCCAGTATCTTTAAAACGCTTTATCCACTTATTCACAAACTGTGTCGAAACTTTCAGGTACTTTCCGGCCGATGCAGGTGTCATTTTTGGTCCTTTCGGATGACTTACTAAAAACACAGCTTCGAATCGTTTTTTGTAAATCGCACTCATTTCACTTGACGTCTTATCACTCTCCTACTTGAACTTAGAATGACCAAATTTATACAATGCGAAAAAGAGGAAAAATGCAGGTAACTAAAAGTCCCCCACCACTCTTTGAGAAATGGTGCATTAAAAAGTTACAAAGTATACGCTCTTGTGGAAATGACTGTATGTACACACGGTCACAAAAGTCTTCATACACTTGCGATTTGTGGGTTAAAGGCTAACAGACAAATATTTTCCACATGAAATATAAGCCATATGATCCTTTGGAATACAAAAATAAATATATTCAATATAATTCAAATTTTCACAAAAATCTTCACATAGAAAAATAAAAAAAAACTGAAAAAACTCGACCACAAAAGTCTTCATACAAGAGAAAAAAATAAAGAAAAACAGATTTTTTAGAGAAATCAAATTAAACTTAAAATCTAGTTGGGCCTCCATTAGCATCGATGACCGCTTGAAGTCTTCTTGGCATCGAAAGAATAAGGTTTTCAGTAATAGATGGCGTTATTTCATTCCAAGCTGTTTGTAGAGCTTCCATGAGTGAGTTCTTGTTGGTTATTTTATATTTACGTACGCGTCTCTCTAGTTCATACCAAATGTGCTCAATCGGGTTGAGATCCGGCGATTGGTGTGGTGAATGCAATTGCTTTGGTACATTATACAGGATCCATTCTTTAACGATCATAGCGGTGTGCTTAGGGTCATTATCTTGTTGGAATATCCAGTTGGTTCCAAGCTTTAAGCACTCTGCCGATGGTCTTAGGTTTTGCCGCAATATATTCAAATATTGATTTCGGTCCATTATTCCTTCAATGAAATGTAACTTTCCTACCCCTGTCGCCGCCATGGCTCCCCATACCATAACGTTTCCTCCACCATGTTTAACTGTGGGAACGAGATTTTCTTTCTTCATTTCAGTGTTGGCCTTCCTCCAAACTTTTCCTGGTCCATCGCAACCAAATAAATTAAAGCGACTTTCATCCGTAAAAAGCACAGTTCTCCAAAATTCGAAGTCCTTTTTTAGATGCATCTTAGCGAAATCAAGTCGCTTTTGCCGATTTACTGCCGATTTAAACGGCTTCTTCTTTGCGATTCGTCCATGATAGCCAGCAGATCGTAATGTTCTTCGTACGGATTCAGGGTGTAGGACTTTACCCAAATCATTCTCAATATATTTCGCCAGTTCAGGTGCACTTATCTTAGGATTTTTTCTCACTTTTTCTAAAACCGATCGAGTATTTCGTTCACTTAACACTCTAGGTCGCCCAGATCTTGGTTTATTATCTACACTGCCAGTTAAGTTAAATTTTTTTACAATGCTTTGGACGGTGGGACGACTTACTTTAACTATTCCGGCAATTTCGCCCAAAGATTTTCCTTCCTGTCGCAATTTAACAACTAAAAGGCGTATATCCTTCGAAATTTCTTTTCTAGAGCTCATTTTTCCACTATTTCAATTCCAGCGCTTATCGAAAGTAACTCTAAACAAATAGTGAAATACAGAAAAGCAATGCAACCAACAGTTTTAAAATTTCTGAGAAATGTATAGTTAAGAAGATGCAATTCGTTGAATTAAATTTCCTGTATGTAGACTTTTGTGGTGTGCTCATCGCTCCTTTTCTCGTTTTTCTAGAGAAATAACGGATTCTTTTGGTATTTTTTATTACTTTATTGTTTGGTTCATACTATTGCATATTTTAGCTTCTTTGGTTTGAATCTAGTCTTTGTTTTTTTTTTATATAACATAATTGAGCGGTGTATGTAGACTTTTGTGACCGTGTGTACATAAAAAAAGGACGTATTACAGGTGGTTGAAGTTTTTAATAGGCTCTAGTTGAAATAAGCTGTGAGTCACCGTAAGTTAGAAGCTTTTCTCGATTATCCCTACATTGGTAGATCGGACTTGATTACCGGAAAGGAGTGGAAATGATTTGACGATTAGAATACGTCTCATAAGCTAAGTATAAACGATTTCAACAAGAACGTACTATTCTTGTTAATGTTTACCAGAGAAGTTCCCGCCAATTCTGATTAAAAAAAAACAACAATAGGCCACAACATTAAACTCTCCTTCCAAGCAAATCATCGCAAGAATAGTGAGTGAGTGTGCTTTTGTTATCAGCAAAACACGACACAAGCTCAATGATATAAAATTTCGATTGAACTACAATCTGATATCAAGACGTTCTCATAATGGGGAGAAAAGAAGTGCGTGTTTCAAAAGTTCTGAGCCCTATATTTCGAAAGCTTTTCGCATTCATGTATCGATCTGAATGAATGAATGGACCGACCGAATCCTAATTATTTAATGTTATTATTGAATGGCTGAAGATGCCGGGACGGATGATACATATATCTTCTAATCGAACAGGAGAACTGTTTGCAGTCGCAAAAACATTGCATTTTCTTCAAAAAACAAAAATTATGAAAAAAAAACGGGACCAACCGAGAGTTGGTAGCCTAGCTATCTAGCTTCGCTAGTCAGCGAAGCCAAAGCAACCCAACCAACAAACGAGAAGCGAAATCGACTAAAAAACATCGCCTGCCTCTCTGGCAAAAAAAAAGAAATACAGAAAAAAAAAATCATGCGCCAACTTCATTCCTTTATTCTATAATCTACAGTATTCCCATATAATATCCATGGCTCGATAGTAGCACAGAGCGAAGCTCGTAGCCATCATCATCGTCGCTGTTTTCGTCACCGCACCGCGGCACTCGTAGTCGCTGTGTTCATTTCGTTCCGTTTTCCCTCATATTCGTTGTACTGCGCATAAAATAAAGTATACGTAAGTATATTTTTCGTATATTGGATCCATCTACGACTGCCTTCATACTTAGGGGCTTTAGTGTACTGTGTACGATGGCTCTACTCTACAACACACCGTCGTACACTGCGCTCTCGATATGTGTGCTATTGCTGCCAACAGCCAGTGTAGATAGATAGATTTCCATTGTAGAAAACCTTCAGAAGAAATCCGCCTAAAAGCCGAAGTCATACGACCCGGATATTGCTCAACACACGGTTGGATGATGTGAACAGAGCCGAGTGCATGTTCGGTCGCTTTCGTCTCCGACTTCGTTCGTGGTCGACACGTGTCGGCCTGTTGGACCGATTTCCTCGGTTTCGACTTTCCATTAACAGCGCAATTTAGAGAGAACAGACGCAAGCAAGCGAAAAGTAAGGGAACAAATACACAGTGAACGCAGTAGTATAGATACATTCATAAAAGCCAAGAGGAGACTAACACAATTTCGTTTGGTTCGGTTCGGTCGGGTCGGTTGTTGGGTCTTTTGGCGTGGTATGGCAGCAGCAGCAGCGACGACGGCGGCAGCACCTCTTAAACGACCGAACTACACCACGTTCCTACGTTGATATTCCGAGACACCGACAATCGAGTCAAGTCGTCGTCTTCTTGGTCGGATATAATGTATATCAAAATTATGTAGAAATGACTACAACACAACCTCTTCTCTTTGCCTGGATATTTTCGTCTTTTCTTCACTCTTGTTATTTTTCGAATTTTTTCTTTTTATTTTCGTTTTCTTGCCGCTGGATTTTTATCTTTTATATTTTTGAGTCATTTCGGTATTGTCGTATTTTTATTTTATTATTTTTTGTGTAGAAGGGGGGAAAAACCGAAATGAGGCGCAAAACAGCATCGCAAAATAAAATTATTATTAACTATAACAAGACTTAAAAAAAAGGTACACAGAGAATGCAGATACCAACAGATTGGTTCGAGGCTAGAGTAGACGGACTTTTCACATACATTAAAAAAAAACAGCAACAACTGCATGGTGAATTCCATCTACATCTTGAAATAAAGGTCACCAAATGTGTGTGGTGAGATTGTTAGGTTAGTTTCGACCGCCGCGCCGAGCCGCTCGCTGTTCATTCATTCATAGCATTCATACGTTTGTTGGCGCGGCGAAGGAAACGACGACTTTAATCGCTATAGCGTACCCGGAAAAGCTTCTTTCAACATAACGAAATAAAGCGAAAGGGGTACATACAACATGCGTTATTGAGAGAGCCACCCAGCCAGGCAAGTCGGCCAACAGCCAGCCAGCCCGTCGTGAGGCAAGTAAAGTCCTCGATTTCAGTTCCGAGCGCCATTCTTCGCGAACACGAGTCATGGACACACAAGGCACAAATTGGGTATAATTGCCTAAGAAGAAAACGCTATTCGAGAAATGAATGTACCCCGAGTACTATACGGAAAAGAGGCGAATCACAGAGGTGGTGGTTGTTTTTGTTGGCGATATGATTGGGTAAAATACGTATGCAGACAGTACCCATAGCTCAGAGCACAACTGTTGCACATTTTAAAAAACTTTCGAAAGCTAAGCTGTGCCGTTTGTTCGTCTATTGGTCTCGAGCTATTTTATGCAAGGAAGCAGACATCTCATGGTAAGAATTTTATGATACTCATAGATTACTTCTTACTAGAAGAAAGGGGAGGGAGTTTTTATTTTGCAGAGACGCCATGCCACCCCCATAGGACGATGATAACCGTAAGGATACTTCGGTGGTTCACAGAAACTACTACCATTTGCCTTACTCAATTGCCCTAACCCCTTGTGGGGCATAGCGCGTCAACTGTTCCATGTGGCCCAGTTGACGTTTCATTGGCATAAACAGGTTTCGGAGAATACAGTTGCCAGCATGCACCTCCTGCACATCCATGGCCACGAACGTCGTCGTGGACGGGATTCGAACCCGAAACGCCGGTAGTCAAACATGAGACTGATGCCTCAACACACTGCGCTACCAGTCGCCCCTGCCCCTAGACCTAACTCCCAGAGGCATTGCCTAAATTAACTATTTTCGCGCCCTGTTCAACTAATAGAAAATCGCTTTTGACATTTTAGTATAGTCCTTAAAATGAATACTGTGTAACGAACATTTTGATGGGCATCCGAGGATGCTCGTGGGGACGGAGCCTTAGGTAGCATAATTGATCGTGAAGGTCGGGCTTTGTCATCTGGCGAAGAAAAAGGCTCCTCAACGAGCTAAGCAGCGGCCTATGCTTGCTGTAGCTCAGTTCGGGAGACGTGGGCGGGGTTTTCGCCGCTCGTCGCCCCTGTCCTTTACGTATTAACAAAAATTCATCGGCTTGGGGGAAAACAACACAAACAGGGGAGGCAAAAATTGGGAATGAAAAAAAAATGAAGCGATAAGGATGGAATGGTTGGCGGATGACTCGATTGCCCTCGCGCTCGCATTGGGGTCCAGGTGTAATGGGACCCTCGGCCTCTGGTTTCGTACCACCAACAGATCCTTATTCATCAGGTGCTGCCGTAGATCTGCCGGTGGAAGCAGCACAACCAGGCCAGAATATGGTTCATTACAACTGGACATACACAGGATGACAGCATCGCTTCGAAATCACTGCACCTACCTTTGAAGTCGACCGTTAGTTTAGTGTCATGTCACGCCTTCTTTCAACCAGCCAGACTTCCCTGCAGAGGGCGTAAGAGTGCAGATTTATTCCTTGTAATAATAATGAGCTACCTATCTTGTTTATAGGTTTCTATGGAAGTCGGAGTTATTAAAAGGCGTTACAGGCGCCTGTAAACGTAATCCCCTTTCTCTCTTGATCGTCAAAACAAGATAAACAGGGCAAAGACACGTCACGCACACTTGTTAAAAGGACTATTGAAGATCAGAGCCTGTTACAAAAAAGTGAAAATAACGATCGAGGATCCCGGATGTAATATTGAAGGTAAACTCGCGACACCGGGGTATCCATATCGAAACTGTTGCAGCCTATGATGCAAAATCCCTACAACAACTATGCAAAAGATCTGAAGACAAAACAGCACAGGCACTGTCTTTTGAGGGACAGGTGTGGGAAAGTAACGGATAGATGGATGGGAAACGATTAAAAGAAAAAGCAGAAATCAACCTTAACGGATTCGGTCACCTCAGGACCGAAATCAGCCCTAACGGTAAATAATCGGACCCCGCGTTGGGCGCCATTTGATGACTTCTGTATTGATGAAAACGTCCAAAACATCCGTCCAGCCTGCAACGGACCACCTCACGACGTAGACCACATTTTCATGTGCCCAGCTGCACCCTGTTGTTGTTGGGAAAACCCCATCGAAGCAGCTACATTCCCTGGCCTTGACACCGAGAAGCTCGAAACGGAATTAGACATATAACACACACACACACTCCAACTCTGACCATCGCTACAACAACAACTAATGAAATCATTGACGAGTTACGCCATCCACGACAAACTAGTACAAGCTTCCTTAAGACGACCCTAAGGTTTTTTAGTGACAGTGGCGCTCTACAGGAAGAAATAATCGAAAAAAAAAATGGTTGAAAAAGCCCTAAATATTTGGCGCCCAATGGGGGATCAGTGTGATTTTATCAAGTTAATTAAGCCGAAATGTGTAGCCGACCAGGGGCGGCGGGTCGATGGCGTAAGGTTTTTTTCACGTCAGTGACACTTGATAGCAAAAAAAAAAAAATTGTCGAAAGAATGTTCGAAAATCGTTAAACTGTTCGGCGCCCAATGTGGGAGCAATGGAATTTTGTCTTGTTAATAAAGCCGAAATGTGCAGTCGACTAGGCGGGTCGATAGCGTTAGTCAGAAGGCGTACAAACCGATGGCGTTTAATATGTACATTAAAGCTGCCTTAAAGTTTTCTTTAATCCCACGAAGTAGTGAAAATTTACCATTGAAAATAATCAAAAAATTTGGCGCCCAATGTAGGGTCGGTGTGATTTTATCTATTCAGTGAAACCGAAATGGGCAATCGGACAAGTGCGCGGTGACGTTAGTCTAAAGGAAAAAGTAACAGAACTAACCTTAAAGGTCGCCACACATGATCGCACAGAACCACGACCGAACTTCCATCGAACCTTCAAATATTATAGAACGGTGGAAATGAGGAGATTTCCTCCTATCGAGTTTGATGTGGCTCAACGCATCCCCTCAACCAAAATGATTGTTGTGTGTGGCGATCTTAAGGCTTCCTTTTATTTTTAAAATGTAACGTCGAGAATTTATTAGATTGGAGGTTTCACGCCCCTACATAATGACAGTGTTCAAATGGGAACAGTCTGCACATTTGGTGGAACCGGGCCCGCCCAGAGGGCCATAAATAGCTCAACTACTCTTGAGAGGCTTAGTTGCCGTTTCGTTAGCATATAACTGACGTTTTGAACGATTCCACGTTGCTAGTATACACCTCCTAACCATCCATTGTGGGCATAGTGCATGAAAACTACTCCAACGTGGGGCCTAGTTGTCGTTTCCAACTTTCCAACTCCTGCGATAAGATTTTGGAGAATATGACCAATTCGGCGGGCACAAGTTTTCAGTCAAAGTGTGTTTAGACGGCGGCAGAGGTCCTTCAAATCATAAATCCCATTGTCACTTAACTACTCAGATTTTTAAACCCGCGTGATTTCGTTAATGTGATAATGGGCGAGTTTCTATGACGGATCAGTTTTCTAGGATATTTTTTTCTGATTTTCTGAGAAACGCTTTCCGATGCGGTCCCGATCCAATGGAACATGATCCAGGTAACGTCATTTTGCGGATCACCATTTTCGGTCTGTTCTGACAGTTCGCAGCTGATATCTTCCGACGTGTTTCCAATTGTTGTGGTGATCTTTAGTTATGGAGTCGTCAGTTTTCACTTGCTGTCGTGTAAAAATTGTCTAATAGACATTATCAACGTCACGAATCATTTTGCGATACACAAAATGTTTAATATCTCCCTGCGTTCTTTTTTCCAGATGCACCAAAAAAACTGTCATCGTGACGTTTCTATCCGAAAATTTCATCGTATAGAATTTTTGATTCCAAAAGACATGACACAACGGCAACAACAAAGTACGATTTCAGATAATCAATGTCGAAGTACGAGTAGATGAAGTTTCTACCTTAAAAAGAAATTGTGTGTGCTGTCTTACTTTCAAAATTCTGTACGGTTCGGTATAACCTTAAAGAGAACAATGGAACGTAGCAACGAAAAAAAAGAAGAAGCATTAAGATACAACATTAAGCCAACACACATAGAATGTTCGAAATCGACATAGCTAGGCTATATGGTACTATGGAGAGAAGTACTAGTACTCGTAACACATCATAAATGCAAGCTCCCCGGCACACAGGGATCTTGCCGGGAAGAAACTGAACAGAAAACCCTGAGCTCTTCTTAGTAAACGAATGGAAATGGGGTTATCTATAGATGTACGGATCTCTTCATAGTACAGCCGCCTCTGCTGCTTGACACATTATTAGAACACATTCAACATTACTATACGGTCGTTGTTTGTGCTGTACGGGCAGAGAAATAGAGAGACAGAGAGAGAGCGCCTGCACCCTACTAGCCAACCAAATATCCATCCATCGTTGCCTATCCTCGTTTTTGCACTCGGTATCTGAATCGACCCAACATCAAGCTTACCACCACACCATCCACCTACAGGATAGGTGGATGGCAGGCTCTCCTGACAGACTGAAGGATCATGCATGTATAACGTACTTCAATACATACAGCCTGAATAATATTATATAGATAACTCCCCAATATTCTTGGTTTGCTACTTCTACACGAGATATGCTATAGCAGGTTCATTTACTATAGGTATAGTCCTGAATTGAGCGAATGGTGGAGCGAGTGAACACAACCAAGAGGGTGGTTAGCCTAACCGCTCCCAACTGCCAACTGCCTGTGTCGCCTACTCTCCTGCCGACCAGGCTGATGGTTGGGTATAAGAACACAAGGGCTTATAGCAGAGAGCCAGAGGTATATCATCGTCAATTCCACCGACCCAAGCACATAGCACGGAAAGCTGCTCACGGTAGGTAGGGTGATACAAGGTGAAGAAGAACTCACAGAGGACACCACACTACTATCCTTCTAGCCTCCCCCCTCCGCGCACCGCCTTATAAAACGACGCCATAATACCAGGGAGACATAAAACAGGACATAATGCTATGAGAATAGACGTGAAAGCTATTGGAAAGGGAGATAGGATTCAACCGAGAACTGAAATGAATGGTATGAAGGGATAACACAAATCGCGTACATGTACACAAGGATCGGCGGTATGGTATGCCGGGCGTAGAGCTTGAATGGCATCAATATACAACTACGTACCGACCGCCGCGCGCGTTCACAGGACACGACATACGGCATAGGAAACACCCTCGTGTGCGCTCGACTCTCTCCTCTACCAACACTGCTGGTGGTGGATCGATGTATTTCGCCCTCGCCTCGATGCCATCCGACGATGTTCCTGCGAGAGGGTGGATTTTATATGATGTGATGTACTATATGTAGGAAAAGCTAAATAGAATAGAAACCGAGTAAAACCGCTTGGGTTTCTGCTGTGTATAGTCCGTTCGAAATGAGGAGAGGTCGTCGTCGTAGTCGGATCGAATGTAGCAAGCGAACTAACTGCCTGGGAGAAGAACGAGTGTGACAGAGCCGGGTGGCTAGGGCTAGGTGGATACGAAATGGTTGGATTGGATGGATAATGGCGGGTTAAAATAGTATCCTGGAATTGCAAAGGCAATGCCGTACATACAGATACAGAATTGTACCGACTATATTATGAGTATATATATGTATCTATACAGTGCAGGTCGCCCCAAATAATATAAATAATGCGAGGAGAGGTAGAGAGATCTGTGGATTGGATGGAGAGATGGTTCAATGTTAAAATAATTAATAATTAAACCAAGAGACGACTTTTGTTGTGCTTAATATTCGTGTGTACCTGTGTGTTGTCTTTAGCCTACATTTTCATTTCATTTATTGTAGTTACACCCCCGGCCCGGTTCAATACATAATCGACACAAACTGCCCACTACGCTAATTGCGTAATAAGTGATGCAGGTCAAAACTAGGGGGGGTGCAACTACATATCATCCTCTCTATATGTCAATGGCATTCCTGTGCTAGATGCCGAATGAATTCAATAAAAATAACACACAATTATCAGCCAGCGAGGGACTTATAATTCTTTTTTTTTTGTTTAAAGTCCCATTGAAAACCACTCTCCCATTGGCTTTTATACATGCATATAAATATTTTCTGTTTTATTTTCAATCGATCCTTTCAGCCCTGAAGAACTGAATGTACTACGTAATATTGTGGAAAAGTTCCGCAACCCTTTCTCGCTTTTTGCGTTCATCTACTCGTCACTATGTGGCGCATTCGGTTCATATTTTCACATTGGACTGTTTTGTTTCTGTTTCATTTTTTTTTATGACGCTTTCTTTTTTTTTGCTTTGTTTCTTGATTTTATTTTTGTGTGTCAAAGGTGAATTCACTGTGTTCACTGGATGGGTAGAGGTAGTCGAGTCGTAGGCATGGGCGGCAATAATTTCCCAAAGAGTGCGAAGCAGGAGACGATGTAAATCGCTAATGGTGATTAATGCTGGATGTTTTATGTGACCTAAATATTTTGGTGGTCGTATGACGCGGGGCAATGTTTTTGGTCATATTCTTTTATTATGCGATGTAACAGTACACCATATATCGCATTGATCCAGTATTGGATTCTAAAATCCGAATATGATTGAGTCAGGAGTAGTTTTACCGTGACGACAGAATGGACAGGTAATGCGAGTTACGACTGAACTGGACACAACAGTATGTTGTGGCGACCACAGCAGGCTGGATACCCCCTCTTAGCTTAATTAGAATAATCACTGCGGTTCTCGTCCCGATGATCCAGGAAAAAAAAGGATTGCTGTCGATTTATCTTTGAAAACAAGAACGAGAAGGCCGGAATCGTTTTAGCATTTCATTTTTGTGTACATTATGTCTATGTTGAGAAGTATAAATAATAACGACCGGGGGGACAGAAAAGGCAAAACGTTCTCGTGTTCTTTTTTTTCACTTCATTTAATTTTGCACGAAAAGAACGTGGCACGGGACAACTGTTGAATGTGACACTTAATGAGATTTATGTGTTCATTGGTTTTTGAATTGAGCGCCGCTGAATTGTTTGAAAGATTCGTGATAGTATTTTATGGCGGCGACGAAGGGATTTTTTCGGGCATGATTATCGGTCATTTGTTAGTTAATGAGACCGTGAACTTGGAGGCGAGAGAAGATTCTTCTGCTATCGATCATTTTCTTGTGTTTATTTTTGAGGGTGTAATGAGCCACCTGTAATGGACCATATCCTGGTAATGCTACTTTCATCGCCAGATCGAAGGCAGCACCTGGTGAGTAGTGATCTGTCGGTGGTACGAAACCAGAGGCCAAGGATCGCGGTACAACCGGACCCCGATGCAGAATGGCAAAATTAAGTCGTATTTGCTGAGCAGCTGTCAGAGAATGTTGATTGACTGTCGCCGCAAGATCATCGGACGATATTCCCGACACCTGTTGAGACGAAGCAAATATATCCGAAGTCAAAACTTCGAACAAAATCGACCCCTACGGACAAGTTTTGACTCAGAGTTGGCATTATTAAAAACTCGAGAGTTTTGGTATGTCCACGAAACGTGACTTTGCCCGGATTTTACCTTTGTATGGCATGTACCGTCAGCAGTTGTTACTTCCAGTCTAAACTTCTTTCAAGGATAACGACTATCCATCGTGCTCGGTGGCCGTGGTCGTTCGGTCACCGCTCTACGATAATAATCTAGAGCTCGGAGTATAAATCTAGGCACGATCAAAAACTGCCTGTGAGTACTAATAGAACTCTCACAGTGCTCCGAGCTTGTCAGTAAAAAGACGGCGCGGATAGGGGGAGCATGCTAGTAACTGCACTTGCCAAGAAAAAAAAACTTCAAAACGCCAACAAGGCATAGAAATGCTAGAGATGCTGACGCGCTCATGCCCCCGGGAGGGGTCAAGACAATTAACATAACATAACCTGTATCGAATATCTGTTTGACCAAGGAGCGTGACTGCTGCATATGACCGGATGTCATCCTTCAGACAGTCCGGCAGGATTACTTCGCATTATCGATGACGGTTAGCCACCACCTTTTTCCAGAATCGCCGACAACGCAACAGTCGAGCGTTTCGATCGGCGAGGCTGAATTTCTTCAGCACCGAAAATTCGTTGTCCAACTGCCAAGTAATCCTTCTGTCGCTCATGTAGTGGTCTGAAAGTGTAGTGAGTGAGGGATGTAGTTATGGAAGGGCAAAATTTCAAAATCTTAACAGCCACTGTCTGAGTGACTGATTAATCAGTAGATCCGCACGGCAGCAGCTTGCTCGCAGCGCAAGTCTGGGTTGCTGCCTCGCCTGTCCACACCTGTCCGGTGAACTGGGCGAATCACCAGCCATTTCGCGCTCACCGGGCTTTATGTCCCACGCCCTTCTCTGCGACTTCTTTGATAGTACTTTTTAGTTCTTCCCAAAATCCGTGTACACCTGTGTTGCCGATGTTATGTAGCATAGGTGTTAGAAGTAGCATCGCTCAAGAATACGACTGCGCCGTAGAATCGCCCAGTGCGTTGGGCACTGCCAGAAATATTGACGTTAATTCTTCAAAATCGCTCTACGCCCTACTCCGTTCATGTAACTTTAACTTTTAACACAAAATAGTACCAGAAATGGAATGTCCTTTCCACTGGCTTAATGAACTACAAACAAAGAGTCGTTTCATAGTAGTATTATCTTATCAAAATTCATCAATCAAACTGGGCCATCATCTGTTGCACGTGTTGTGTTCGAATGTCTCGCGACTTATGCAAGCAGCAGAAATCGAGTTTGCATTCTAAACATTTATCAGGGAGAAGTGGCACGACACTAGTAATGTACTGGTACTCTTAGCGATAAGAAAACTGACTAATGTTTGGCCTTTTTTTTTGCGTCATGCACCCCATACACCGCTTATGCGGACAGAAGTATTATATCTGCTGATGAATCAGATTTTTCTGCAGATCAGTACAAGCCATTGGAGCTGCAGCCGCGTTACATGGAATGTCCCATGACTCGTGTAGTGTAACGATTTTGCTTTATATTTTATTTTGTCGAGCCAGCGATAATGTTTCCATTAGCGAGGGTGTTCGCACTGAATGTCAGCACTATATTTTCGTATCTGATTAGGTGTTGATTATTATTTGAAACGAACTGTTTACCCTCAAATTACCTCCCGCCCGACGCCCACCATCCCATCGTTAGGCCAGAGTACGAAACGGAATTCCAGCATGTCGAAAATTATGACACGGATCCGCGCGACAGACCGCATTTTGAGCAATAATCATAATCCTCGATTCCTATCTTATCTTGTCATATGATAATAATGTATATCTCATCTACACCGGAAACAATATCGTTGTCGAGATATCGCGCACAAAATCGCGGCGGCCTTCGCAATTCAGCGGTAAACTCTTCCGAGATAAAAAAAAAACATATTCGCGCGGTGTATGTACAAACTTAGTGAATACACCGTCCTTATAAAATGGGGTTACAGATAAAAAGATGATGATATGTACAATATATCTCAAGTATCTTTTCGTACTTTTCCATCATTTTCGAGTTATCTGTGTCGATCATATCTACACAACTCATAAAATGCTGAATGCTTTTACGCTCTTGCCTCCCGAGCCCGAGACGAGGAGACCAAAAGAGCTTTTGATTGGAATCTTCTTCTCGACCACGGATACAAAATGATAATGATAACGAATCGGCCGGCCACTGGACACCGCCCGTTTATGTGCAAAATCTGCAAGCACAAGATGCCACAACGATGATGATATGGTGCGATAACAAAAACAATAGCCTGCAATTGTAATTCGAAGCTCCTTACACGTTCGCAATAAAAGCGACCGGGGAAGGCGCAGGGGAAAAAAAAATTAAATAAATCGCGAGATGGCAGTGTCTGTTTACATCACTTGCGTGAAAGTGCATCGTTAGTCGTGCCGGAATTGTGAATAGTGCAGCGCACAGCACATGACCATCTTCCGATATGTATCTTACAGATAACGACATTAACACCAACAGTGTTGACACACCAAGACTCGCT
This sequence comes from Chloromyia formosa, assembly GCA_964017055.1. Lineage (NCBI taxonomy): Eukaryota > Metazoa > Arthropoda > Insecta > Diptera > Stratiomyidae > Chloromyia > Chloromyia formosa. The sequence continues at coordinate 5,390,550 of OZ024817.1, forward strand.
CTCTCTCTCTCTCTCTCTCTCTAAGCTATTTAAATGACTTTGCATATCAATTTACAAAACATAGCAGGACAGAGTGCTCTGTCCAAGACCACATTATCATCAGCTGAGAAAAGCACACAATTTGTCGCATAATTTTACATAGACTAGTTGTGCCTAATAGTGTGGCAAACAATTGGGGGAAGGCCGTTTGTTTTCCTGTTGTGTGGCGAAGAGAGCGCAGATAGTCTAGTCGTGAAAGATACTATTATGCCGACCACGTGCTTTTTCATTGATACCACCGCCGATTCTTACATGTTTACTTTTTCAATTGTAATGTGCTATGCGATAATCTGAAAGAGCGTGGAGAACACTACATGCTGGCAAGTGATTAAAATTTGGCTTTGGAAACAATTCAACACACGACGGGTCTTAGATTATGTTAAAACCACGCGCATGTATTTAGTTTCCACTTATCGGCACACTTGTTCGATTCGAATACCGAAAAATCAAGAGAATTCTTAATTTCGATTTATCTGAGTAAATTTCTTAAGCCTTGACAAAGTATATTAGTCGGAGTGATACTATTAGGGATTGAAAATCAACCATTACAACACAGGTGCATGCTCTGAATAAAGTCCTAGTGAAGATTTCTGATCTGTATGAGGCTAAATACTACTCTTTAAAATTTGCTGTGTTTACAAATAATGCGTTTCGTATTGGGATACTCCAAATTATCTCAAGCTTCGTTTACACGTGAACAGTGAGCGAAGCACTGAACATTGAAAAACTGCATTGAAAGCACCGACTACAAAAAAAGGTACCTTTCTGTTATAACAAGACCAACACGAATTCACGAGCATTTGAGTCGTTCCCATCTCTTATGGGAACGGCTTAAAACGAAGCATAACAAAAAACCATTACAACCCCCTAAAAGTGGCCGCATTCTCCGAAAAATTATCGACCTGTTGCACACTTCTTCAAATTTGATGTTTTAGCTAAAATCCTGACGTCACTACTCCCTATGCAACTTACGGTTTTTGAATAGTTTTTGTTTTTACTAGCGGACGATAATTGGAAAAATTCTAGAAACCTGGTCACATTTTAGACTGCACTGTCTGTACAACATATATCCCTGTATAAGGAATGAACAAGAAAAGCCGATTTGTATTTGAATATCCAAAAGGACACTTCCATGTTTGTTAATAAATCGTGAAGGTCATGCACGACTATCAACAGAGAGATGCATATATGTATCCACTTGTTAAACCGTCAGGACGTCTGAAAGCCGAATCTAATAGAATGGACGAGTGCGGGGCACGACACCCACCCACCCCTCTACACATTCCTCTCCTTTCAAACTTTACGTGAATACACTTTCTTCCCACGCACAATATATCGGCGTCTCACCCGAAATAAACAGTATACGTTACGTAGAGACAAAAATGTCACAAATGTCGACTGGCTGGCCGGCCTTCTCCCCCGAAATATTCCTACCCCAATTATACACCCGTGTATATCGAATGAAAGGGAGACCCCATTATCATCATCATCAACAGCCAAATGTGACACTTGTTTCGCATAAAGACGGATGCGATGGTTCTTCTTGGCTGGTTCAGCGCTACAACCAAGATACAAGATACTCTCTCCATAGTTCTGTTCGGTCCTCGCCTGCGATGAAGGTTTTTTTTTTTAATGCAGCCTAAGGAGCACCATACCCTTTTTTCGTTCCAATTCCCATAAGGGCGAATAAAAGGGGTTCGTATTCGTACCGATATGGTTTAGAACTATTCCTATTTTTGTCCTCCGATTACTCTTTTGTGCGAGGTGGCTGGCTTGTTGTTATTGCTGAGTATTTCATTTGGGACTCCACTACAGCAGTATATAAAAATAGTATTCTCCCGAGCCACTCGGCGACGCGACGTGGTGCACTCGTCGGAGTTTTTGCATCAGAAAAGGGGTGATTCCTAGTGTAAATAAGGAAGTCATCGTTGTCGGGTCTTTCTCTCCGTCGTGTGTGCATTTTATACACTCGGAAAATTTCATTGCAGCAACATTGAAAATATATTTGAGAGGAAGTCACACGAGTTATTTCCTCTCCCTCATTTTTCCACCGACTGACACACGTTGAGAAAAACGTGTATTAAAACGCGGCTCGAGAGGAAGAAATTCTCAAACGAGTTCTCCATGAGGGAAATATGGATGTTGATATTATTATAATGCCGGCTGAAACCCGGGAAACGAGATACACGAATGAAGCGATGGAATTCGTTTCATTCGTATTTATTCATGAGAGCAACAGTTTTATGATTCGTGATTACTCCTCTTGAAGAGGAGCAGAAGAATGGTTCAAATAGGTTTTAGGGTTTAGATGGATTGGAAGTTGGGGCTGGTGAAAAGATATTCTAGTCGTCCGTCTACCAGAAAAGGTTTCATTATTTTTTTTTCGTTTGTAACTAGGGCAGCAAATATATATATAGAAAGAAACCCCCCAAAAAGTCAAGCCTCCACAAATTGCTCAACTATATATTTGACATCGTGGGTTTCTTTTTTGCCCGTGCACAGTTCAACTTGATATCGACTCTTCAGACACAATTGTACAATAGTATGTCTTCTCAGAGATTTTTTGTTTGTCTTTTAGCCGATTCAGCTTCGAAACCTGACAATGATCCATACCGTCAAGGCCTAACGTCGGATTGCAGCGCCATAATGATGTTGTGGTTATAAACCTGAAACTGCAAGGTGTATCGGACCGGTCGGTGGGCATCCGAAGATGTCCGTGGGGACGGAACCTAAGGGAGCACAGTGACCGTGAAGGTCGGGCCATGCCATCTGGCAAATAAGAAAGGCCTATGCTTACTGTAGCTCAGTTCTGGAGAGGTGGCCGGGGTTTTGCCGCTCGTTGCCCCGTCTTTTACGTATTAACAAAAATTCATAGGCCTGGGGACGACAACACAAACAGGGGAAGCAAAAATGGGGAATAAAAAATGGGAAATTAAAAAAAAACTGGGGAATAAAAACATGGGTATGTATTTTCTACATCTTGCAATGAGTCGAGGGAGGCGAGATTCTGATGAGATTCTGGCGAGACGTTGGAGAATCTATTCAAGAGTCCCACAGTGCGTACTAAGCGTTTGCAGAAGCTGTGGAGAGTGGAGACGAAGAACAGGAAGAGACGATACATCACTTCCTGTGCACCTGCCCTGCTCTGGCCGATAGAAGAGAGGATATTTCAGGCTCCCTCTACTTTATTGACCTCGATGACCTAAAGGGCGTAAATGCTGGTCACCTGCATCGTTTCATTGATAGATCCGGGTGGTTTGACGACTAGGCTCACTTGGCGTTTTGTGCCTATGAGGTATCACAACGGACGCAGTGGTGGTCTATGTGTGCTGTGTTTATGCGCACCTGCCTTCTTAACCTAACCTAACGGTAAATTTAAAAAAATGTTAGAAGCTGAAACTTTACCTATTGTTTATTTACATTTCAGTAAGAACAAAAATTGCTTCCTCTCACTTGTACATATTGTAGGATAATCTACTCCTAACTATGTCAAAAAGAAGCTGATTTGACTTAAATGTGGTCCCGTTATTGAGGTGACAGGAGTTCATTTTTTTTCGATAGGCTATGTTATTATGACAAATAAAATCATAAACCAAGCTTTAACATATGTAGTATATGACAACGAAAAGTGTCTCTAGCTCGCGGCCTATTCACAACCGTCACGTCACGTGGTGAATAACGATGAGGCTGCTCGAAACGCACTTTGTCGCTTATTAATTGACCGCTGATTGACAAGAAACAGACCGACTGAGTTCGGAGTCCATCGATGCGATTCGTCAATGGGTGCGCTTTGGCGAACTCCGGATCTGACTTTTCTCGATTTCTCCTCCATATGCTTTCCCCTCCGGCAAAATATGTACCGACAACTATAAATTTTTGGATCTGAAAATATTCCCATCCGGATTTGAATACTTTTCTGATCTGGAGGGGAATATTATCAAATTGACAGTTGTCCTTACATTTTTTACCGGAGGGAAAAGGAGGAGGAGGAGAAATCGAGACAAGTCACATCCATAATATTTTATCAGAGCTCACCAAAATGCACCCAATGACTGGCTGCGTCCCTGCGAGCGAATCAGGTTTCGACATTTCTCGAATTCTCCCCCCTCCGGTAAAATCTGTACGGCACTGTCATGAAAATGTTCCCCTCCGGATCTGAGAAGTATTCTGATCCGGAGGGGAACATTTTCATTACAAATTTTACCGGAGGGGAAAGCATATGCAGGAGAATTCGAGAAATGTCAAAACCTGATTCGTTCGCAGCCAATGTGGTTCATCCGTCTTGAACTTCATGCACAGGAAAATGAAACCTTGATCGTATTTCCGTCATTTCCGGACACACGGAGCAAATAAAGCCTTTCCAGCCGCCAACCAGAACCCATCACCGATGACTATGACTACATTCTAAAAATATTGAAAACATTTCCTTATTCGAACTATACTCGCAGTGTGATTCACACAGATACGAAACTCTCCGGCGACGACTGGCGTTGTACCCTAATCACTCTCCCCAATACAATTTCCTTAATTGACAATGAATACTACACACTATTAGTTGTGTGCTTCTCAACTGCATTTTCGCTGTTACTGTTACTATATTTATTATCATCGTGTACTTTGTGGCGTACGGACAGGAATGCTGTCGTATCGGTCTCTCGTCTCGGGCTATTATGACGCACAATCAACATTCAAAAACCAAATCCTCCCATGCACAAAACAAAATAAAGAAAAAAATCGGGTTGTTGGCGTCGATGGAAGCGTTCGGTATTCCCATCATATCTCCTTCTCAGGAGCTTGCTCAGAGCTCTGAAAGGTGTAGGCTGGCCGTGTAGAGAACCCAACCACCCAAAGAGGGCAAAAAATTGTATAAGAAAAAAAAATTAAGAACGAAGAAAAAGAACCAACGACGTCGGCATAATGCTGGCGACGACTACGACGTTCGTCGAGGACGCAAGAAAATTCCCAATCCCCCAATATCACATCTGGACTTTCCTTACAACACAGCCAGCACAGAGTCTCCGAGTATGGCTGTAAATATATTGCCACACTGTGTGTACACACTCCTCCACCGGTACATAGCGAGATACAGATTCGAAGATACCATAGTTTGACAGCTAACGCGGTCAAATATTTTCCCAAAGTATATAAAACGCCATGTGATGAGAAAATGGTCCTACGAGGCAACAACAGACCAAAAAAATAAAAGGAAAAGAAAAAAAGAGGAGAGATTTTCAGCTAAAAGAGAATTTTTAAATGCATGTGTTTTCCCGACTTTTATTTTCCATTCTTCGCCGTATCTTTTTTTTTGTTGTACGGGTATACAACGAGTAGACCTCAATACGATACGAGCGATACGCTTCCACTGGGAAATAGTAAGCAGCAATTGTGTGTAGCACACATATTGCATAGATACTCGTAGTTAGATACGAAATGCTGAGACTCGCCACAGCCAGCAGCGCAGCGGCAGCGGTCGATGTGAAGAAACAGGCCGAACAATAACAACTGCAATAGCGACATTGATGTCGGCAAAATATAAAGGAAAAACACTTTGGCTCTGAACCTCCTAAGTGGATGTTCACACTGCGTGCGATGCCGAGCCGAGCCGGGCCGGGTCGAGCGATGCGATGTGGTGGGTGTTCACATTGCACGCCGTGCGATGCCGAGCCGAACGATGGCTTGCGATGCAAAGATGATCCGAGCGATGGCTTGCGATGCAAAAATGATCCGGGATGTTCACTGCACGCAATGATGGAGAGTAGAGACCAATTTAGTTCAAGGAATAGAATCTGTTCGACATCATGTCGTTTGTGCTTGACCCAGTAAATTTATTTCTGTTTCAAAACAGTGCTCTAAAAATGGAAGGGCGTCGCCATTGGGTGCATCCCATTAATGAAGAAAGGCCCAGTGTTGGTGAATTTCATCATCTCTTCCGCGATCTCAGACGAGAGGTTTCACAAGCAGATTGAGCAGCGGCGCACCGCTGTGTATAAACGCAAAAATCGGCAGCCGCGGCGGCTTTAGGACGATGAATGTATAAACCGCTCGACTCGCCGTTGCGACCACCGCCGCGGTTTGTGGAGCGGCGAGATTGCATTTGAATTCAGTGTAAGAGCCGGTACACATGGACGTCCAAATGACGCCGGACGCATCGTCACTTAAGCTCCTCCCTCTTTGATACCTACCTATCTGCATTTCAATTCACATGATGCGATAGTACACAGCGTCACTCTGTATTATATAAGCCGGGCTACATAATAGCGAACCTGAATTTACAATTTCTGTTATTTTTAGTTTTAAATAAACTGTCTTTTGGCCATAACTTCTAAAATATAAGGAATTTCGCATCTTTAACACCATTTTCACCCGCCTTACAAACCCCCGTCCGAGCTGAGAGCTCCCTCCCCACCATTTTTTTTTTTTTTTTCAAAATTAATTCTCAATTGTAGTAGTCACGATCAACGATTAACAATTAATTAATTGGCACTTAAAAGTGATCCTCAAGCGAATGGTTTAAGAAACATCATACAAATCAGACATTGTGACCGTGTCCGTGTTCCGGGTTCGAATGTATGTAGGCCGGCTTATTAAAAATTGATATGCGGACGCGTGAAATGACGCAGATAGGAGCAGAAACCAGCGTCATCCCAGATAGCTATCGCGGCGGCGAAATGCCGTCGATGCGCCGATAGTTATCGGATAGCTATCTGCGGCCATGTGCATCGCTTCATTGCCCGTAATGTATTTCTTCCTATCCGATTGAAAGTGACGCAGCGTCAGACGGCATTTCGACGTCCATGTGCACCGGCACTAAATATGTAAACCGCCGCTTCTGCTCTATGCCTTTATACGCAGCGGTGGCCGCTGCTTAAACCGCTTGTGAAACCACGCGACCTTATTACGGTGGTAATAACCTTTCATTTGAGCCATACTGAATCAAAACCGGAGTCCAAAGCGTATATACCCTAGACTTGTACAGACCTAGTTGTGATACCAAAACTTCCAACTGACAACGGCCATTGCATTAATAGTGAATTTCCCATATGGTCAGTTTGAGCTGTGGGCGTGGATCCAATGAAAAGTTTCATCGTTCATCCATTCGAATTTTGGATATTTACATTTGAACTAACGTTTATAGGGAAGGTTGCCGTTCATTCAATAGGATCTTGCCCATTCTCAAAATCAACTAACAACCTACACTATAAATATTTGTCGCATTTTGCAAGTCGCTAGCATCATTGTATCGAAAGTTATCGCTCATTTGAAGTTTCGTTTGTAGGGGACGTAGAGGTTGCTTGGGACGGAGCTTGGCCATTTCCAATACCAACCAACTAAATCTAAATCCAAATATTTGAACCAAATTTCAAGTCGCTAGCTTCATTCTATCGAAAGTTATCGCTCATTTGAAATTTCATCTATAGGGGTTCCTTCGGTCGGATCTTGCCCATTTTCAATACCAACCAACTAGATCATGCTACAAACATTTGACCAAAATTTCAAGGTTTTAACTTCATTCTATCGAAAGTTATCGTGCAAACGAACAGACAGATATGGCTAAATCGAATCAGGAGATGACCCTCATAATTTCCATGTATACACTGCCACACCGCCGCGCCTAAAAGTCTAGGGTATAAAAACAGACATACATGCATTTTTTCCAATGTGATCTTACATCAAATATTACTTTACAGCTCGTACTTGCACCATACTGGCTCCAAAAAGCTTCACATCGCAAAGCATCGCAAAGCCCATAAACTCCATCGCGAAGCCCATTAAATTCCATCGCAAAAAATCAGCAGCCGGTACTCGCACGAAAAAGCAAAGAAGTTTGTGAAAACATCGGGCCATCGCTCGGCTCATCATTGCATCGCGCGCAGTGTGTACACTCAAAGCGTGATTCCATTTAAAATTGAAGACTTTCCATTTTCTTGCTTTAAAAGCTTGTAATCGCATTGCATCGCTCGACCCGGCTCGGCTCGGCATCGCACGCAGTGTGAACATCCACTAATGCTGTAAAGAGAGAGCTGCTACGGATCGAAACACCACCACCGGCCTCATATAACCTCCGCGCGCCTAATCGAATTGAATATCCAAGTGCCTCACATGCCACGATATAACTATTTCACTGTAATCCCACAATAGATGCGTGCTTTGTTATACAACGTTGTCGAGAGTTGGGAAAGGAACAGTTTGTGGCATGTTTGTTCGTATAAGCGAGTTTTTGCCAAGTGGATGGATTAAAAAAAAGAGTCATCAAGACGAGGTCAAAGCTAGAAAATAAAATTATTAGGTGGGGTCCGAAGCACTAACCAATTTTGGGGAGCGAGTGGTGACTACGATTTGGCGAAAGTGCATTGCCGTTGGTGCCTATTGCATATTTGGGCGAGTTCATCCCGGAAAAATTGAAAATAAGCACGGTCCTCCATTGGAAGCGGATTCGAGCGGCAATGCGCTCCCGCGACACAAGCGGCGCGCGAAATAAGCGACTACAAGCGAAAGGGATTGCCCATTGCACGCGTCTTCGCGCCTCAGTTTGCTTAAGCGCGGTCCTCCACTGGAAGCGTATTTGAGCGGCAATGCGCTCTTGCGACACAAGCGTCAACAAGCGGCTACGAGCTACGCCTCAGTTTGCTTAACTATCTGCTCCATTGCAAACAAAATCAATCGGCAAAATGTTTCTTTGGAATGCATTTCTCGAACCAACGCGCGGCTACGAGCGGATATCTAACTTTTCTTACATTTGGCGCTCGAGTCGCGTGGCGCACGTAGACGCTCGTAGCCGCTTGGCTCAATGACGCTTGTAGTGGACGCATGTTAGTGAAAATTCGCAACTTTGGATCTGGCGCGCATTTTGCAGCTTGTTGACGCTTGTGTCGCGGGAGCGTGCGTTGCCCCTCAGAAATGCTTCCAGTGAACGGCCGCACTAAAGTTTTCAATCTCCAAATCTCCACAAAATCATAATAAGTCAACTAGCTACATGCAACATGCATAATATTTTGCTCAGTATTCTAAACGCAAACGAAAATTGCAACGTTTTCTGGAAACAGAAACGGTTGAAACAATATTTCCTCGTTCCAAAAAATATAACGGTTTTTTCCCAACAGAAACAGTCAAAACATAATTCTCACAGCAAAAAAAAACCAAGAATTTTTTTTATGCGAACAAAAAATTTCGATTTCAACTTCACGAACGACTCTACCGCCACCAGTGTCGGTAACGAGCGCCGAGTTAATTCCACATTTCGGAACCACTGATTTTACAAAATCACAACGACCCCACGTTGGGCGCCAAATATTTTCGCATTTTTTCGACTATGTGAAGGTCAGCAATTGTGATGCGTTGACTCAGCGCGCTGGCGTTTTAGGAATGCAGCCATAGATTTTATAAAATTATAGCCACCCCCCATTGGGCGGCGAAAATTTTCTGACTTTTTCGGGCGATTTTAACTGTGTTCTCTTGCAAATTTTCACCGAATTAGGGTAGAAATGTCTTAAGACAACCTTAAGGTAGCTTCAGGCGACTTAACGTATTATTAAGCTATCCCTAAGATAAGGTTATCAAAATATTTCAGTTTTCGTGTCGTGTGATGAACGGTAACGAGCAGTTACTTACTCGATTGCCCAATTTTATTTCATTAAACAGATCAAATCACACTGACCCCACATTGGGCGCCGAATATTTTCGCGTTTTTTCGACTATGTAAAGGTCAGCAATTGTGAAGCGTTGACTCGGCGCTGGCGTTTTAGGAACGCAGTAATTGGTTTTATAAAAGCATAGCCACCCCACATTGGGCGCTGAAAATTTTCAGATTTTTTCGACCATTTTTCAACTGTTTTCTTTTGCAAATTTTCGCCGAATTAGGGTAAAAATGTCGTTAAGACAACCTTAAGGTAGCTTCAGGTGACTTAAGGTATTATTAAGCCATCCCTAAGGCTTTCAAAATATTTCAGTTTTCGTGTCTTGTGATGAACGGTAACGAGCAGTTTCATTAAACAGATCAAACCACACTGACCCCACATTGGGCGCCGAATATGTTACGCGCTTTTTCGACTATTTTTTCGTAATAAAAAATGATGGCAGCTCTCCCATTTCGTAAATAATAGGAGAATTCAATTGCATTTAGCGTGGATTTTCAGAATTCCTTCAATGCAGCTTCAAAGTTCATTTCAGCTTTAGGTAGTCCATTTTCGCTTTAGGTGGTAAGAACCTAGAACCCGCACACGGGTAATATGATAGCTCATAAAGCGGACATTTCTTCTCTAAATACGATAGAGAGAATCCCATTAAGGAAGGTACTAACCTTCGTTTTTCATGCGAAATTTCATACAAAAGCTACAAAAAATCCGGTTCGCATGAGAATTTTCGCATTTCTCTCACAGACAAAAGTCTACACACGGTTTTGGGCAATTTCCACGCGTAAACAATTACTTTGCATTTTATTTCATATGGAAACCGATCATTACAGTGGTGATCGCTCTCTTTTGAGTGAACAGGAGAAATTCTTGTGTCATGCAGAGCGCCGCGGATAAGTGCTGTATGGAAGTTTCCACTGTCACTTTTTCGTGGGAGAGATAAGTGCAACATTTTCGCACGAAAAGGTAAGTATCAGCCTTTATTCGTGAAACAGGAATGTTCTATATCTTCCTAATTCGAAAATTCACAATTTCCGTACAAATTTTCATACGACGCACTGTACACTGTTCATTTCTTATTGTTATACTGGTCGGGTCGTTGTCGGGCGGTTGATGACGGTCGACGTATCTTTGCGTCGCGTCGTTCGAAATACCAACGAATTCCAGCAACAACAACACGAAATCATCAAGAGCTCGGGACTCGTTTCAACCAAGCACCGCACCAGCAACAGCAACATTTTCCCAGAGAAAGAGAAATACCCGAGTTTCGTCATTTATATACCCAGCGGATATACGATGAATATGCTCTTTTCTTACGTATCTATATATAGCATACATTTGATATTGTATATGCGGGGACTCGGTTATTTACTTCGCCTTCGCCCTCGGTATTTATATACAATCGTTTTTGGTATGGTTATGTTTTTGTACGCTATACGGGCATATAATATACGCGTTTGACGTAGGTACATCTACGATGGTAGTGGTAGTGGTTGTGAATTGTGTATGGTAGCTGCGATTTCACGTTTCTATCGTTCAAAGTGCGGAGACCAAGACCATCACTTTTCGGGCCCCAATTTCGCCTCCTTTTTTACTATACAATTTTGATATAATACCCCTCCTCTCTCTCTCTTTCTCGCTTGCTCGCTGGTTCGCCTTAATTTTCGTTAGATGGAATTGAGCTCACAAGTCAGAGCAACGGAACATATTTCGCCTCAAAAATATCTCCCAATATCGCAAAGTTTTTAATGGACTTTGACAGCTAACTCCTGTTTACATTCCTGATCCCTTTCATTCATATATATAATAAACGCGTATATACGAGAGTACGACTCCTCCGCAACATTTTTGCGTGACTTGATTTTTTTTTCTGTACCTTATCTACGTAGTTTTTTTGTTTTCTTTTACAATTTTTTTTTGTTTAGTATGTAGTAAAGGTGACGTTCGTCATTGAATTCGCTGGAAAAAAGGGTTATCGTATCGTTCGCCGCCATAGACTGGCCAATGTCACCGTCGTTGTCGTTGACAGATTTGTAATCGTATCGTACTACTTGAAGCGCGCTAGAGCGATGATGCAAAATAACTTTTGTATATAATAACTTGAAAGATACAGCACGGGAACGGCGACTATTGTAATCGTGCCATACATAAATAGTTGTTGAAACACATAAAATTGGCACATTCTCCCAATTTTTGTGTGTCGGAATAAAGAGAGCGAGAAAAGTCAGCCGCGCGACACAATATAACGACACCGTCTCCCAAGAATAGAAGAGTAGTATTATATATGATAATTGTTTGGTAATTAGAATCATTTTACTGCACAATTATGTTGGCATCTTGAATGGAATTTTACGTTAAGCGCGAGACACATAGCATAAGTATATAAGAGAGAGAGGTCGGTGCATTCATCTATGTATGTTTTGATTAGATTCGCACGTTTGATGTAAACAATCGATAGATTGCGGTTTGTTGATGGAATTGGATTTGGCGGCATTTTTTTTCCTGTTTTTGTGGAGCTGCATGGTTATGTGTGACAATATGGTAAGGATGAAAAAGGTTGATATTCTAGCCACTAAATCATATGGGAATTTATGAATGTGATTAGGTCGATTGATTTGTGGAGCGTGTAGAGGATACTCTCAGTCAAGATTAAAATATCCATAAACAAAAATGAAATACTACTCAGTCGCCCCCACCCCTTGTGGGGCATAGCGCGTCAACTGTTCCATGTAGCCCAATTGACGTTTCGTTGGCATAAACTAGTTTCGGAGAATGCAGTTGCCAGCATACATCTCCTGCTCCTCCATTTTGCCGTCTACCTGGGACAAGTCGGGAGATGCTGTGACTTATTATTACGCCCCATACCGCAGGAGAAAAACGACACACACATCCATGGCCCCGAACGTCTTCGTGGACGGGATTCGAACCCGAAACGCAGTAGTCAGATATGAGAGACTGATGCCCTCATATTAGAACCATCCGGAGTCACTGACGACACGAAGTAGATGTCCCATCTGCACATCAGCCAGTGCATCGAGATGGTTTTAAAAGTATTTACCAAAAGTTGACCTACTCACTTGTGCCAAAGCAGGACATTCGCAGAGCAGATGAGTAAAAGCTTTCCTCCTCTTCAACCTCCCCACAGCTCCTACAGTATAATCATAGGAAGGAAGCCGAAGCCTCCTAACATGTTCGCCAATAAGGCAGTGTCTAGTAACGGAGCCGACCACCATGCTTATCTGATAGTTCAGCAGTTCGACTGATATTCTGGCTTGGCCAGATAAGCTTTGCAATATGACATGTAATGCCACCAGTCCATCTAAGGTGGGATTCTCTAACCGAAGCTGATCTTCTACTACATTTTACCAGGGCAATTGGTGTAACAATATCGCTACTAACCAGCAAAGTCCCAACCGTGGCTCCCCTCTCGGAGCGAGCTCATCAGCCCTACAATTACCAACAAAGCCCTGATGGTGGGGGGCTATCGGGATATAAGGCCTCAAAAATCGTGAAAACAGGTCTTTTGCGGGCAAAACGACCACATAAGTACCCCGGGTACAGTTATTTCGGCTCAAGATTATCGTAAATAGCTAGGACAAGATGACTTAATATTCAGATTTCCCAAAAAACTACTGGCACTCACCACAAGGCGTCCTTAACTAGTATTACTTGCCATTCTTGTTGGCTTCAGCACGAAGAAAACTGGGTGCACCACATTCTCGCAAATATGTATGTTCAGATGGAAGCATTCGTCGGAATTTACAACGCTGCTTCTATTTAGGTGAAGCAACATTTTAAGTCCTTCGCTCCCACGGCAGTCGGTTTTACGTACAGGAGCGACCAGTTCACAATCAACAGCCAAGGGCTGCCAAACCCCTTCCACGCCAATAGTCGTGGCTAGTACAACAACACGTTTTAAGTCCCGTATCTAGACAAAAACTAGCTTTAAAGTACATCATGAGCGGCTGTGGGAGTCATCGCTTGGCCTTGTATAGTTGGAGAACACGGTAGGAGGCTTCGCACATCCCCTACAATGACTTCTTGTAGAAGCTACGACGACGAGGAGGACGAGTGAATTTTTCATCTTCTCTGCACCTGTCCTGCTCTGGCAAGAAGGAGGAAGACATTTCTTGGATACTACTTCACTGAATTAAATGACTTAGCAAATGTTAATGTTGGCAAACTCCATCGTTTCATTACTAGTTTTGCTAGATCCAATCACTGGGATGGCAATGAGTGATGAGTCCCCGGTGGTAAAACACCGGACCCTGTTGTGGGCCATGTATCATGTGCAGTGGACGCAGTATAGTCGGAAGTGTCTAGTCACGATTAGTAGCCAGATCGCTAAAAGCGTTTGTCCCACACAGGCTGTCTAAATATCCCACATTTACGTGAAAAAGCCTTAACCGTCGACATAGCCATTATCTGGCATTAAAACATTACAGAACAACCTATCGATTTACTGTGCACTAGAACCACATTTGTTTAGATTGACTTCAGAAGCAGGGGCGATCATAGTCTAACTTAAGGCGCAGGCAGATAAATTTTGGCATCTGCTCCCTAAATTTTGTCAACTTGGACAAAAGGGCAGTTGTGCGAGTGACTTTTAAGTAAATTAAATTGATAAAATTCCCTTTCAAACTTAGCTTTACTCTTAGTGCCCTAGGCGATCACCTGCTTCTCGCCGTAGACTTTGATCGACCCTGTTCAGAAGGTTGTTGCCTATCCTGTTTTACTTTTTTTTACTTGGCGTCGCAAATGCTTGTAAGACCCGTCATCAGATCGATCTGACGATGGATCGCCAACGATAGGCACATACACAGTGCGATCGATTTGACGATCGCAATATCGTCATATCGATCTGACGACGGATCGCATAGTATATAGGGGCTATAAGGGGGCGAGTTTTTGAATTCGCGTTGACTATTTCATAGTTTCTCTTCAAAATGACACCATGTGAACTGTGATCATTTGCCAGATTACTGTGATTAGTGACTGCGGTCAGAAGAGCACGAACAGCTCGCGAGCGATTCCGCAACTTGACGGTTATGCGGTCTTTGCCTGCTGAACGCCTCTTTATCGAACGATCTAGAGCACAAGTTGCCCGGTACCCTCGAAACGCAGCCACTGACATCCATCATCCCTTGAAATGTCCCACAAAATAAGAAGAAATCTGTCATGTTGGCCAAAAATCGCCCACTGTGGGATAAATCCCACGATCCAGTAGCTGCAAACACCCTTACTACCCCCCTTAGTGGAAATGCCAAACGGAAAAAAGTCGACGAGAACTCCCAATAAAGCGAGCCATTCGGGAGCTACGATTTTCATGATTTAGGTAACTCAGGTACGTACCCAACGTATTGTAGTTAGCCTGTTTTCTTTGGGCACCGTTGGTTGGCAAAATATCTATGATATTGATGGATTTTTTCATTACTCTATTCTTAACATCTCGTAACCCCCATGCGGGGGCTTCAAGATTCAAGTTTTGGCCACCCAGGTGCCTACCCTACTCGATTAGCCACACTTTTTGCTGGACAATTAAGCCACATGGGAATAGTTGACGTACTATGCTAACCACTAGTGGTTAGGGCAAATAATATAAGATTTTTTCATGACATCTTAAAAGAACATTTTCGTGATTTTGGCAGATCATTGTTGTCCTTTTCCCCGTTGGGCTCAATACCTCGGCATAATTTCTGAAGATCCATTTAAGACGAGAAATTTCCAGTCAAGGTAAACGCTACACGGACACAAAAATATTCATTCCTTTTTCATAAAGACCTGTGCCTACCTGATGCTGTCGCGCCTAATATGGCACAAAGTAACAAGTGATTTGCTTGAGGTCACCAGATATTTTGCAGGTATGAACATATCCTCGAGATATTTTCATTACCCACAACAACAATCAAAGCAAAAAGGATAATTTATGGAGAGGTGATATACCGAGTGATTGCGGCAAGTGTTAGGTGATTGTTTTTCCTGGCTTTCACGGTCCGATAATTGATTGGGAATAATTTTTAAACGGAATTGTGTTTAAGGATCTTATCAGAAGTAATAATTAAAAACTTATCTAATGTCCCACAACATGTGCTGATTGGAATTTTACGTTTACAGTCAAAATACGTTAGATATCGAGAAAAGGCAGAAAAGCGCGCAATCTAATCGACAATTAGTAGGTTGTAAGCAAGCAGCTAGAATAAGTAATCAAAACAATCGTTTAGCAAATAGAGAAAATCGGATCAGTGACGAAGAGACTATTGAAGAGAATTCACGTACACAGTACAGGACAGTGTACAATTTCAAAGATAGAGATAACACTTCGATTGACGCGGTCAAACGGTAACATGTCACTTTTTCTTTTTTGTGGCTGCGCTGCCCGCTGATGCTATCGTTTCTCTGCTGATTTATTTTTACGGTTTTGTGCTTATTCAACTGAACGTGCTCGCTCTCACTGAGTACGATTAGCAAAGCAAGCAAACGCTACCTAGTCGTTAGTCAGCCAACCAGATATTCTAGCTGTAATAATAGAAGCAGCGGCGTAAGCATTGCTGCTATCTCTTCTAGCCCGCAAAAAAAAACGTACACAACAAACATCAGCATAAAATATTAGTAACTACTGATGCCAGTCGCGAAGCTAAGCTAAGCTCTGTGTGAGTCAAAAATCAAGCAAAAGCACCTGAACCTGATTTGATATTGAGAGGTAGCACACACAAAAAAAGAAAAAATGAAAACTTGACATGGGACCGCGTATCTGAATATATCTATCTAGCCTGACTGTTGAAACTTTAGTATTTAGCTTGTGTGTCGCCCCCAATGCCTCGTCTACACTATACATAATCAATATACGCGACACATAAGAGCGGCGAATATAAATTGCACACAGAATGGCACAAAACTATACTATCTCTGAATCAGAGTCATTTGCGAGTATATAAGAGATTTTGGATAGAGGTATAACCAACCGCGAGTTGGAAGTGGAGCTCAAAAAAAGCACTGCTTTAAAGTAGAAAGGTACTATGTATATATATATATATAATGACATGTGTGAGCGCGTCAAAGCACTAAGCAATATTTTTCCCAATATCCACACTATAAGTGTACTACACTCTTTTGACAGATTTGATAACACACCGCACAAATGTATGCTCTGCGCTCCTCGCACAACGACTATCATAATAATGATGGAAATGTCAAAAGTGCGCGCGATTTAAAAAAAAAAAAATATATAAATACCCATCAAATATAATATGCCAAATTATTGTTATTGTTCTTGGGTGTTCGGAGGTTCGATTCTTGGCTATGACAATAATTTCGGTTGTGTGTTGTCATTGAACGTCAAAGATTGATCCAAACACAAAATATTGAAATATTATTTTTTGTCTTTCTACTTACGTTTGATTCGGTCCACATTTTCATTGATCACTGTACGATTTACTAGCATTTATCTTAGACAACTTGAACATTTTACTTTTACACTATCTTTTCCACAAAAACTCTCTAGCGGGGATCTGATCGGGACGTTTGTTTTTTTTTTTCTCTAATATTTTCTACAAAGTTTAGTTTAATTCAGTGTCACTCAAATTCACTGGTAATTTTTATATTTTCTTGTTTTTTATGTTGTTTTGTTACAAAATCAATTCTCAGCCACTGTACATCTCATGTTAGTTGTAACTGTCAAAGTTTTAGTTCATCCTTGTTATAAGTTCACTGAAGTTTAGTTGTCTCCGGGGAAAAACAGAATATTTTTCACTGACAATGGATGAATTTAAAATGAATATGTGCCGCTAGCCGATGACATTAGTTCACAATATCATTTACTTGACAAAACTCGCACTCTACACTATTATTTAGCTAACTTGTATGTTAAAAGAAACCATCCAACTCACAGTTGAATGCAAAGAACTAAAAGTATACTAGTCAAGACGACGTGCGACATGTACATGCCCAACCTTCTTCAGCAAATGCACAGGCCGTACTGATTTGGATTTCCATTGCTTTTCATTTTACACGCTTTACCCACTTCGAAAGCAGTGTACCAGCAGCCGCAGCAGGCAGGCAAGCAAGCACACGAGCATTTTTCGATATTTTGCTTTGGGCCGTAGTTTCTCGGTCGTCTTGTGTGCTGGGTGTACGTACTGTGTACTGGCTTCTTCTCTATGGCACGTCCGTCCGCCTGTCCGTCCGTACAAAATTTCGTTCGTTCATTCGTCTATCCGCACACACAATCTCTATACCTGACCGAACAACGCGAGCGTTCATACAACAACCCTCCCCTTTCGTGCCGCAACCAACCTCCGCATTCCACCGCCTCGACGATATGTACGGGCGCTTCACATCACATCGCATATACAGAAAATATGCTTCACTCGTCGATTTCGAGTTCGATTTTGTTGCTGCTCGCTCGGCTGCTTTTAGTTCAAATCGCACACATTTTCTGTGCGGTACCCACACATACGCAATGAAACGGCGCTGCCACCAATACAGGCGTCTTTTCTTGGACGCGAATTGTGTGCGGATGATGTACCCTTGGTTTTGAGATTGCTGGCTTTCGAGTTTCGACTAAAATTGTAGAAATAGATGTGGCTGGTGTTTGTGTTGTTGTTGCTTTTTGGTCGATTCGCTGATTTGCGCCTTCACTGTACCGGAGATCGCTGTAGAACGAATGGTTTTCGGATTCAATTTTCGATGTGTCCTTTTTGGCGATTAACCCGAACGTCAGACTTCTCACTGAACTGTTGCTCTCTTTGCTTTGAAAATCAGGAGGTTGCAGGAAGCGGAAGTGGAAACTCTTGAAATTTCAAAGTTCGTTGCAGTCACAATCAATAACACTTATTTAATTCACTTATTTTATTTAATATCACTGAACGGAAATAAAAAAGGATACAAAAAAACATAAGGAAACACTAAAATATAATCTAAAAGAATAAGATAAAAAGAAATGAAATGCGTGCTAAGACTACCGCGCGTCAAAAGTGTAACTTTTAGAAAATGTTTTTAAGCCGCCCCCCGCATGCTGAATCGTGAGTTTGAAAATTTTTTTTTTTCATCTTCTCACCCTAAACCATGAAGATGATGGCAGCCACGCAGTGACAGTACGCTATCAATCGGCCAATAGATTTAACACTAAAATTGGCGACTTTTATTTAACATCACAATCACCACTCCAGGGCATTCGCCTAATTACCCCGATTAATATGTGTAGCAATGGAGACCGGAGAACGAGGGTTGGTATGGCCATGAAGGCCTAAAGACACCAAGTGTTGAAAAACCACTCTCCCATGGCCACCCGTGACGTGGGCTGGCAGACCAGCTCAGCTGTCGGGAGTAGCGAGGCGGGTAGTACACGGCAGTCATCAGCGTCCTCCATACACGTACAAAAAAAATTATCGCACGTTCGGCCCGTAATTCCGAATGAAATAACGTACAATCATCATCATCGTGGCGCGACAGCCCGACGTCGGGCCTTGGCCGCCTGGATCATTGTCCTCCAATTATCTCGGTCACGTGACCGCGTCCTCCAATTTTGGGAGCCCAGCAGCTGCGCGGCGTCCACACCTACTGAGCTCTCCCAACGAGATCTCGGTCGTCCTCGCAGTCTCGCTCCGTCGACTCGTTCTGCATTCATTACTCTCTTAGGCATGCGATCATCGTCCATTCTTTGTACATGCCCTGCCCATTGAAGTCGTTGTAGTTTGACGATTTTCGAGACTTGCAGCTCATCGTACATTTCATACAACTCATGGTTGTACCGGATGCGCCATCCATCTCGATCGCAAACAGCCCCGAAAATTCGCCGTAGAACCTTACGTTCGAAAGTGTCTAGCATGTTTTCGGAGGCTTGAGTTAGGGTCCATGCTTCGCAGCCATAGCATAGCACTGGTCGTATAATGGCTTTGTACACGCGGAGCTTCGTGTTTCTGTGCACATGTTTCGATTTTATTATGGGGAGAACCGAGAAAAAAGTCTTATTAGCTAACTGTATCCGTCGCTTGATTTCGTCAGTTTCGTTGGCGTCCCTTGTCAGGTTGCAACCCAGGTAAATGAAGTTGTTCACGAACTCGATGTTGAGGTCCCCCACGTTGATGCTCGGTTGTGCAGGTGACCTTGTCACCGATTGCATCATTATTTTAGTTTTACCCTCGTTAATACGTAATCCAACTTCCTTTGCAGCGCTATCGAGCGTATGCAGAAGTTCTTCTGCGTCAGCCAATCTTCGGGACATGATGTTGATGTCGTCGGCGTACGCTGCTAATTGTGTCGACTTGATGAGCAGCGTCTTGCTGTTGTCCATATTCATGGCCCGAATAACGTATTCCAGTGCTAGGTTGAAGAGCGTCGGTGCCAGTCCATCGCCCTGTTTCAAACCAGTGCGTGTTTCAAATAGATCAGTAAGTCTATTCTGGATCCTGACTTGTGAGACGGAGTTAGTCATCGTCATATTTGTCAGACGCACTAATTTTGCTGGTATACCAAATTGCAGCATGATGTTGTACAGTACTCCACGATCGATACTGTCGTATGTCTGCTTGAAGTCGACAAAGATTTGGTATACGTTTACGTTGTATTCCCAGCACCTCTGGAGTATCAGTTTGACTGAGAAGAGCTGATCGGTTGTGGAGCGACCAGGTCTGAAACCGCTTTGATATTCGCCAATGACTCGTTCTGCGTACGGTTTTATTCTATTTTCCAGAATTTTCGTCAAAATTTTATAGGACGTACAAACTAGTGAGATGCCCCTGTAATTCTCACACCGCAATTTATCTCCCTTTTTATGGATTGGACAGATGATGCTTCTGCGCCAATCGTCTGGGATCTCCTCGTTCTCCCATACTCGCAGGAGTAATTGATGTATGGCATCAACTAGACTCGTTCCACCGAATCTTAGCAGTTCAGCTGGGATCTCGTCAGCGCCCGGCGCTTTATTTCGTTTTAGTGACCGCAAAGCGAGATCAACTTCCTCTACTGTCGGGGGTTGAATGGGTGGGCCTAGATCAACAATATCATCGAGAGCTTCCTGTGTGGGGATGTTAGATGGTCGGTTTAGAAGCTCTTCAAAATAGGAGACCCATCGTTTGTTAATACCATCGGTGTCGCTGATGATGTTTCCATCCTTGTCCTTACAAAGGCTAGTCCTGGGTTGGTAGCCGTTCTTAATTGTATTTACTAGTTTGTACGCTTGTCTGGTGTTCCTATTAGCTAAGTTTTCGTTTATGTTCAGCAACTGCTCGTCAAGGTATTTACGTTTCTTACGTCTAATTATTCTATTCGATATTCGCCGTAGCTCGTCATATTTTTCTCTTCTGGCTCTGGTTCCTCGTTGAATCCATTGTCTGTAGGCCTCGTTTTTCGCGTCAAGTGAATTTTTGCATTCTTCTGAGTCGCAGTTTGCTCCTCGATAGGAGCGGACATCCATGACACTAGACGCCCATCTCCTGCAAATGAGGACGTGGTCAATTTGGTTGACGGTATGTGCGTCTGGAGACTTCCAGGTCTGCTTGTGAATGCGTCGATGCGGGAAACACGTAGAGCTTACGACTAGATTCCTGCTGCAGGCGAAGTCGATAAGTCGCTGGCCGTTATCGTTACATTCTTCATGGAGGCTGTGGCCTCCAGAGGTCCCCCGATGCCAACTTTCATTCCCGACTTTCGCGTTTAAGTCTCCCAGCACCAATTTGACGTCGTTTGTTGGAAGTGAATCGAAGAGAGTTTCAAGGCGGGCGTAGAACTCGTCTTTTACCGCGTCTTCTTTAACTTCAGTGGGGGCATGCACATTGATGAGCCAGAGATTGAAGAATCGAGTCTTGATGCGAATCGCACACAGCCGTTCATTTATGGGTTTGAAGTCAGTAATATGCGGTTTGAGGTGATTGTCCACTATAAATGCTACTCCAAACTCCTTGCGGCCCGATGGTTTGCCACTTGTAAAAATTGTGTGCGATTTCTTGTCATTAATCTCGCTGCCAAGCCAATTTGTTTCCTGGACTGCAGTAATGCTTAGTTTGTACTTTTCGACCTGTTGAAGGAGGGCCTTCTCGGCCCCCGGTTTGTTCAGGGAGCGTACATTCCAGGATCCGAAAGAATAATCCTTTATTCGTTTGCGTGGTCGTCGTTGTTGATCCGTCCAATCCGAGGCTTTTGTTCCAGGTTTCTTGACATGGAGTGGTTTTTACAAGGACGAGTTGTCAGCACGTCGCTTAACCCCATTCAGGGGATGGCCTCGGAGATAGCTGCTTCAGATGGTTTAATAAACGTGCTGGAGCCCACACAACTATGTAGCAGGTCCAACTACGCAAGTCATTCCATCCTACTAGACCTGAGACGCTTAGGTGTTTGTCAGCCATTCAGGCTACAGCTATCTGCCTTTTCCAAACTGTCTTATCGCTAAGACATTGGCCGTCAGCGAATTGATACACTGCCGTTACCAGGGGGCGCCCACGCGGAGGACTATGGAAAAGGTCTTTGCCCCCCCCTACAATAAAAAAAAAATATATATATCGATAGAAAAAAAACGCACAAAACTCCCAAATATTCAAAACAACAAAGTCCCGTGCAGGGATAGGGACGTACATACCCGAAAGGTTCTTTTTCTCTCCACAGAACTCAAAATGCTTTCAAAAGTACTCTAAGGTATTTGCTTCATCACGCCAATTGAGATGACACCCGTATTGTCGAAGAGTGCGCTAATGTCAACACCAAAGGGTTAAAAATGCCTTCAGTAACTCTCCAGTACATTGACCGATTTACCCTTATTTTCTAGATTTCACTTCATTTCATGTCGAAGAACGTGCTCATGTAAGTACCATAGGGTTAAAAAATACCTTCAACCACATCAACCCGATTCAGAAGACAATCTATTTCCGAGATTTCGCTTCATGTTCAAGAATGCGTTCATGTTAACGTCATAGGGTTAAAAGTACTTCGGTGGCGTCGGTAATCGAACCAGTGACCAATTGCTTACAAGTCTGTAATGAACCACCTGTAATGAACCATATTATGGTCTGGTAGTGCTGCTTCCACCGGCAGATCAATGACAGCACCCGATGAGTAAGGATCTGTCGGTGGTACGAAACCAAAGGCCGAGCCGAGGGTCCCATTACGCCTGGACCCTGATGCGAACGCAAGGAAATCTGCACCGTCCGCCAACCATTCCATCCTTATTGCCTCATTTTTTGTCATTCCCCATTTTTTCCTCCCCTGTTTTTGTGTTGTTTTCCCCAGGCCTATGAATTTTGGTTAATACGCAAAGGACAGGGGCAACGAGCGGCGAAAATCCCGCCCACGTCTCCCGAACTGAGCTACAGCAAGCATAGGCCGTTGAGGAGCCTTTTTCTTCGCCAGATGGCACAGCCCGACCTTCGCGGTCAGATAAGCTACCTTAGGCTCCGTCCCCACGAGCATCTTCGGATGGCCACCAAACCATCCGTTACAACTCCGGCTCGATAACCACCAAACCCACTAAGTATCTGTCAAATTCTTTTCGCGTTGTGCAACATACTCGTATGTACGAGTACAGTGCAAATGTAAGAGATTGAAGATTTTGTATCGAAGCGACGCGGGCGCGGCCTTATTTCATTTCGATCCACTACCAGTCGAGGTGTCGTCGCTATAAAACAGACACTTCAAAAAAATCCCAATAATGTAGTAATGAGAAGAAAAACCAGACCAGTCCGAAGCGTATATACCCTAGACTTCTATAGACCTAGTGGTGATACCAAAAGTACCAATTGTCAACGACCATATGCATTAAAAGTAAGTTTCCTATATGGCCAGTTTATAGGGGAGGCTGGCACTCATTCCGAAGGATCTTGACCATTCTCAAAATCAACTATCTAACCGACACTACAAATATTTGTCGAATTTTTCAAGTCGCTAACTTCATTCTAGCGAAAGTTACCGCTTATCGAAGAGTCACCCGTAGCGAAGGTAGAGGTTTCTTTTGTCGGATCTTGCACATTTTCAATAACAACCAACATGATCCTAGTACAAATATTTGACCAAAATTTCAAGTTACTAGCTTCATTTTATCGAAAGTTATCGCTTATTTGAAGTTTCAGTTGTAGGGGAGGTAAGGGTTCCTTGGGTCGGATCTTGCCCGTTATCAGTAACAACTAACTAGATCTTACTATCAACATCCCACCAAATTTTCAACTCGCTAGCTTTATCCTGTCGAAAGTGATCGTAGTTCAATTATATTCCAATTTTCGTCATTTGTAGGGGAGGTAGGCGTTCCTTTAGCCTGATTATACTCAACTTAACTAAAGCAGTTTCTCATCTGAAGTTTACGTACCAAAAATCAGCTCCCTACTTCAATTGGTTCAAGAGTTATAGACAAAAGCCTTGAAAAGTAGGGTAATCCGGGGCTCTTTGTAGGAAAAGTACCGTTATATTGAGTGCGTTCAGAAGGTGGCAAAAGAGCAGAAACCGCTCGCGAGCAGCTTCGCAACTGCTCGCGAGCAGCTCCGGAGCTGCTCGGTTTGGAGTCTGCACCTGATGAACGCTACTTCACCAGCTGACAAATCGACCAGCTGAAAGCTGACGATGACAATTTTAGACGTCAAGTGCCGAAAAGTGGAAAATACATGAATCCCACGCTGTCCATTACAAAAATCATGAACAACGAGAAAACAAATTCAAAAGCACCCGAAAACCAAAGAACTAGAAGCCGAAAACGGCGAAAACACAACAACCAATTTGATAACTGTCAAAACTCGGAAACTCGCAACATGAGCGTGAGGTTGAAAAAGAAGAAGAAGAACCTGAGCACTGAGCACTGATCAGTGAGCAGAAATATTTCTTGCTCGGTGAAATTTGATCATGCTCACCCGAGCAGAAGTTGCTCAGTCACTTCTGAACCCGCTCGTTCTGAACATGTTCGCTGAGCGGAAGTTCCTTCTGAACGCACACATTCAAACTGATCAATCTCATTTTTACAGGAAAGTACAACATGACCCTTTCAAGTCATCTACCAAAGTTACAGCTTTTCACGTTTTTTCAATCGGGAGCTATAGATACATTTAATTATTTTGAATAAGTAGGGGAAGCAGGCGCTCCCTTAGTCGGATCACGCCCATTATCGTGTGAACGGACAGACGGAAAGACATGGCTAAATCGAATCAGGAGGTGGCCCTGATCATTTATATATACGAGTACATTGCTATACCTCCGGAGCCTCCTTTAAGGTGTTACATATTTTCGTCGTGACAAAAACAATATACCCTATACTTACAAAGTCTGTGGTATAAAAAGCAGAAGAAGGAAACACTAAAATATTACCTAAAAGAATAAAATCAAAAATCAAAAAGAAATTCAAAACTAAAGATTAAAAAAAAAAAGAAAAAATATAAACGAGTAAAAATAAAAGAAATTAAAATAAGAATTCAATTATTAAGTAGTATCCAACAGTAAATAACAAATATAGAAAATTTATGTAAAATACGTTTGAAAGCAAGAAGATATGTGGGCAGCACCCTAGAGGACTTACACCTATAGAGACAACTAAAAATCTTACGCACTACAAAAGTACACTTAGGTTAGAGTAGGTATGGGCTGCCACGGGAATCGACGGTACACTTGACTCAAAGTTGGGTCCATTGTGTTAACACAAGGGAGTGTCTTGTCCCTGGTACCTACTACTTAAAAGTACACTTACCCCGCTACATCGGCTGCAGCTCCAAAGTCCCGATGCAAGTTTTTATGTATTCTAGATCTACTTCGCAGTTTTCATCGATGGAGTCCACCTCGTGCTTCTCCGATTCACCACGATGTAAGTAACAAGTTGTCTAGCTTAGATGGTAGTTCAGACCTTTCCGGACCCCTAAGTGTAAGAACTTCCTCAGTCGGTGACGAGGTGAACTCGAGTTAGATAGTTACTGCATTGAAGTTTGTGTTGGTGACATTTTCGTCATAGGTCACCATCGTCGTTCGAATTGCTCAAATGATTCGTTATAGGGTTCCCTTTTCGAAAGTTCTTATTTTCACCGGTGACTAAGTATGGGCTCCCACAAATGACGTTTTTCATCACAGGGGCGCCCCAGGACATTTTCCATCACATTTCGCTAACTTACACTGTTGAGTTCTGTGACCACAATTAATTATCCTTGCCTTGTTTTCAAAGTTCTGAAACAAATATGAAAAAAATAGAAATAATAAATAATAATAAATATAAATAATAAATATAATTAGTACGTTATAGCTCTTCATCTGCTTGTTTATCGTAAACCCTTGTGGGGAACAGCGCGTCAACTATTCATACGTGCCATCGTACTCTGTTCTGGGCAATGGAACCCATCTGTCCCCGGGACTTACCCAGAAAGCCACACGCGTCGGAAACAGATCGGCGCTATGAGCTTCACTGCTTGGTCGGCCGTAATTGCCCCCCCCCCCCATAATTAAGGCCGACCAAGCCATTTCATGGCATCTCCAGCAATACAGTTACCGCCCTTCCGCAAGCCATTTTCGCCTGCATATCAATTCGCCGATTGTCATCTGACCTGTATTCGCTGTAGTTTTTGTAAATCTTTCTGAATATTTCTTCGAATATTCCAAGACCAAGCACACAATATACCAAACCAATATACCGGCCCGGACCCCCATGGCCCCCCTCTGGATCCGCCACTGCATGAACATGGTTGGTTTGAGTGGCTGTTATTTGCAAATGAGGAGAAGAAAGTACGCCGTTTTCATATGAAACGCCCCGTAGGAGGAAAAGCTTTGCTGCCCACATTCTTCCATGATGTTCATTGGGGTGCGCTCTCAAAATCATCTCCCTGAAATAAGGAGATAGCGGATGCGCTAGTGATGAAAGTCCCGCCTGACTAGCCAAGAATTCATGCAGGAAATGGATCAGAGTCTCCTTTTCCGCCACATCCTTGCAGCTCCCCGACAGTATGCATTGTATGGAATACTCTATCTGGCGGTGTACTTTCTCACTGGTCAATATCCCATCGCAATAGCTGACAGAAGAGAATTTGTACTTCGTGCGTAGAATGACGGCCAATAAAGTTCCTATAGATGTGGCCCGTTAGATCTATCGCCAGCCCGTTTAACATACAGTCTATTGATCTCCTCCTTCACAGCATTCAGCGGAGCGTGACAAATTACCGCATAAGTATCGCGACTCGCTCGTTGTTCTGCTATCTCATTACCCGTTATGTTCACGTCCGTCAAGTTGGCACCGCCCCAACGAAAAATCGAGATGTGACATATCGCATAATTAGGTACTCAACTCGAAACTTTAGTGCTCCAACCGAATCGTCCCAATTGATTATCTTACATAGGGGTACTAGCTTGACGTCACGCTAGCACCCCCACTTTTTTTAACCGCAAATATCAACTTCCGAATAAGCGTATAATAAAGTTTTAATTAAGTGCAAATTTGGTGCTCCATTCCCGAATTAAGTGCCTCTGCATCTTCCATCTGCATCCTCCATCTAGGGCGACCGGTAGCGCAGTGTGTTGAAGCATCAGTTTCATGTTTAACTACCGGCGTTTCGGGTTCGAATCCCGTCCACGACGATGTTCGTGGCCATGGATGTGCAGGAGGTGCATGCTGGCAACTGCATTCTCCGAATCCAGTTTATGCCAACGAAACGTTAACTGGGCTACATGGAACAGTTGACGCGCTATGCCCCACAAGGGATTAGGGCAATTGAGGAATACGGTTTCCGTTCTTCGCTCTGCACCGGGGAGTTAATTACATATCTCGCTGAAAGATCGCTGTATCCACCAGTTTGGTGAAGCTAAAATCATTGCGCTCGTTATTTTGAAAGCTTTTGACAGAGTTTGGCATCCGGTTCTTTTAACTGAACTTCAGTCTTTTGGTCTGGACTCAAAATTAGTTGAAGGGATTGAAAGTATTTCCTCCACGACCGTTTGCTTCGAGTCGTCCTTGACGAAGTTACATAAATCGAATTGCCATTCCGCCAACGCTGGGGTTCCTCAAGGTACTGTACGATTTTTGAAGTGCGACATCCAAGTCAATTCACTTACTTCACTACATCTCTTCTCCACTACCCTAATTTTTTTTTACCGGCAAGTCAGTGCTCTCGCACCAAAGGGTATCCCCTAAGCTATGGTAAAAATAAATAACTGGCGCAACAGTCCAATTTGAACCATGGCCTCCAGATAAGTTAGCATCATCCCATTTTCTAGATCGTGACGGTATGTCTTGTGCAGAAGTGTATAATCAGCAACGCGCTCAACCGAGTTATTTACCACATAAAGTACTCATTTAACAGCTGAGTGGGTTCATAGTCTGACACGCAAATCCTTTTTTGTAATCGAAAACTACCACATTCAGTAGGAATCGAACCGGGCCCAGTGCGTAGAAGGCGAACGTGCTAACCGTTGCGATATCCGGACTCCATGAGCTATGGTATCAATACAAAAAAAAAACCAGAAGTCCCTATACTATAAGTCTAGGGTATAAAAACAGTTGCCGTAAGTAGATACTCAATTGCCCTAACACCTTGTGGGGCATAGCGCGTCAACTGTTCCATGTGGCCCAGTTGACGTTTCGTCGGCATAAACTGGTTTCAGAGAATGCAGTTGCCAGCATGCACCTCCTGCACATCCATGGCCACGCGCGTCGCCGTGGACGGGGTTCGAACCCGAAACGCCGGTAGTCAAACATGATACTGATACCTCAACACACTGCGCTACCGGTCGTTTTTTAGTAAATATTTACAGTCTAACATTTTTTAGCCCCTTTCTTTATTTTTAATTTTACCTTTAAGATATTTTTTGAATTACTTATCTTTTATCATGTAATCGTTAATGTAACGATTGGGATTAACACCTCTTCACTGATTTTCAATAAATTTTCAACTCTTTGTTTCCAGTTCCAACCAATGAACGAGAGGTTCAAAAAAAGAAACCACTAATCAGGATATAAGGAACGTGTGCACTTAAAGTGTACACGATTTATGACCGACATAACAATACCTGAATAGCAATTCACTCGTATGAACAAATAAGGATGATGCGCTTATAAATGACGTACGAATACATTGTGAGTGGCAATGAAAGACCCTTCCTAGTCAATAAAAGGACTAATTGACTCGACTACCTACAGCCAACAATCCGAAACGCGTACACAAAAAAAGGAAAATATTATGAGGTAATATTGGCAATAATTAAACCACAAGGATGACAAGGCGTTGAAGGGCATTCCTGGTGGGCACACTTGCAGCAGGTACTTTATCCCGACAACAGAAGTGATGACAAGGCGCGGCGCGGCGACGCACGTTACTCTGTCAAGATTAATAACGCAACTAAGGACCATTGAATAATCACAGATAAACGGAAAATTAGAATCATTTTGATACAGTTTGAAATTTAGTGCAGATGCAGATTAAATATTTTGATCGGGGCGGCCGACAGCTCACTGCGTTGAGACGTCAGTCGGATGTCTCAGCATGTCAGTTAGTCACGGGTTCGAGTCCCGTGCACGTCGTGGCCATGGATGTTTGTGCTGTCTTTCTTCCTCCAGTGGTGTGGGGCGAAACAATAAGCCACAAACTGTCCCGAATTGGGAACGAGGTACACGCATCGTCCGAAACCGGTTAATGCTAATGAAACGTCTAACATCTAAGTCACGTGGGAATAGTTGACGCGCTATGCCTCACTAGGGGTTAGGACAAATAGTAATAAATATTATAGTCTGGGAGACGGACGCATTTTTAGTACCCCGATCGCGTTTTCTTTTCGCTTTGTAATTAGTTTAAAAGAAAAAATGTGCAAAGTATTATTATACATGTTCAGAATCGCCTTGAGCGGAGCAGTGGCCACTATTTAGGCATGCTCCTTGTCACTTTATAAAAGCTGACATTAAGGCTAATGCAACAAATAAAGCTAGCGCCATATGGACTGAGGACGATACGTGTCAAACTATGGAGCTGAAATGGCCCTTAGCGGACCCTGGTCACTCTGCCGCAATATTATCGCTGAACAGGAAGTACACTGGTGTGGCTGTTAACGTTATCACTGAGCACTGTCTCATTGCTAGACATGCTAGACGACTTCGCCTACTCTACAATGATTTCTGCAGAAGCTGTGGAGATGCTGATGAGGAGGAGAACACTTTCATTTTCTATGTACCTGTCCTGCTTTGGCCGCGAGGAGAAGGATATTCCTGGGGGACTCTTTCTTCTGGAAGACCTAAGAAACATGAGCCCGTTCAGGCTTTATCTGTTCATTGCTCTGCTGGTTCAATAAGTAATAACTTCAATGAGATAGGTATGTTCTGCTGGGTAACACAAACGGCCCTTTGGTGGCCTATGTATGCTGTGTCATTCATGACAGTCTCTTTCACCCAATCTAGATATTTTCACCCCGATGGATTTGTAAATAAAACAGAATTGTCGCATCTGATCTCAAGGATTATTAATGAAAAGCCTACGCAACCACGAAAAGTAACTGTTTTGTGAGGTTTTTTGGAGCGGCGGAGTCATTGGACTGTACTAAAACGAAGCCGGTCAAGCTGTTAGGCCGGTCGCATCTTGGACGTAGGCAGGGCAGCGCAGCGCAGCGCGCACATTGCATTGTAAAATCAGATTTTGCCCTGCCTACGTCCAAGATGCGGCCGGCTTTAAGCCCGACACACACTTGCGTCCAAAATCCAAA
Source organism: Chloromyia formosa (assembly GCA_964017055.1). Taxonomy (NCBI): domain Eukaryota; kingdom Metazoa; phylum Arthropoda; class Insecta; order Diptera; family Stratiomyidae; genus Chloromyia; species Chloromyia formosa. The sequence goes on from OZ024817.1 coordinate 5,420,840, forward strand.
TTTTCCCCGGGCGAATCCAAAATTTCCCCGTCAAATCCATTCATCGACAAGGGAAATTTTGGATTGGACGTGGGAAAAATTGGATTTTGGACGCATGTGTGTGTTCACCTTTACAATGAATGGCATAAGCTATCGCGCTATGTTAACGGATTTTTTATGGCCCCAATTGGAAGCTATATACGTGAACGATATGTGGTTCCAACAGGATGGTGCCACTTGCAACACAGTCGGCGAAAAAATCACTCTGCCACGGCAAAAGTTCGATAGAAACGGTGACGTCAATTTGCCGCGCATTTCTTGTCATTTGACATCGTAATGCTGGACATTCACGGACGTCGAAATACCAAATTTTCCCTGGTCGAAGCCAAAATTTCCCCGACCACAATATGAATTTGACAGGGAAATTTCACTTCGACCAGGGAAAATATTGATTTTGTCCGTCCGTGAATGTCCAGCATTAAACTTTTTTCTGAGGGGAAATTCGAAAGCGAAGGTGTAAAACGCCAGCAAACTATCAACGATTCCAGAGCTAAAGGACGAGATAATCGGTCACATTAACAAAATTGAGCCCCAATTATGCCTGAATGTCATCCAAAATATAGACACACAAATGGAGATGTGCCGCAATAGCCGCGGTGAACATTTGGAAGATATTTTGTTTCACACAGAATTGCAATAAGTCAGACTACAGAATAAAAAAAAACATTCAAATTAATTTAAAACTATTTGTTTTATACATTTCACATGGTGAAATTGCTATTGGGCTGGGACACCCTTGTGTGGTCCAGTGTTCAGTTCAAGCGGTTGCCTTACAGCGTCGACTCGACGAAAGGCGCGGGTACAAGAGTACAGGTCCTTGAAAACAGATTCCTTTTGATATGGCGTCACTAATTAGTCCTACGTTGGTGTATGTGTGGCGTCACCACGTTGTTCTACGTTGTTGTAGGTGTGGCGTCACTACGTTGTTCTACGTCGTTGTAGGTGTGGTGTCACCACGTTGTTGTTACCCAAAGTGGTGGAGTCCCAATGGGTAACTCGCACTTTTAGAATGTTTTCTAACGCAAAGCCAGTTGATTTTCGTGTTTAAGTAGTGCTTTTGAGTTATGTGATGTGTTAGGTGCGATACCCGCAGCGGAGATCACGTCGGGGTCACCAAAATCAAACCTAAACCAATCTAAAGGTCACACACTTGCGTCCAAAATCCAACAATTTATTCACACGATAAAGATCACAAGAGTACAAAAACGCGTGTGTCGGTTACGAGTTCCGAAAGACAAATCAGTGAAATGTCAAATACGAATTTCTTCCTCGATGCTGACAGCGCCGCTCTGCTCTAGTGGTAGAAAGTAGCGTGATGAGTCGCCACATCTTGTTTTTGGCACAAGATAAACAGAAATTTTACGTGTCCATCATGCGGGCGACATTCGTGAAACATTCATTTGGGCTAACATTCATTTTTTGGTTTGTAGTCTGGATGGTGGAACGGTTAGCACGTTTGCCTTCTACGCACTGGGCCCCGGTTCGATTCCTACTGAATGCGGTAGTTTTCGATAAAAAGGGGGATTTACGTGTCGTACTATGAACCCACTCAGCTGTTAAATGAGTAGCCATTTATGGGGTAAATAGCTCGATTGAGCGTGTTGCTGATCACACACCTCTGCACAAGACACACCGTCACGATCTAGAAAATGAGATGATGCTAACTTATCTCGAGGCCATGGTTCAATTTGGACTGTTGCGCCAGTTATTTATTTTATTTATTTGTTCATTTTTTTTTGGTTTGGTGAGTATTTATTTTATTTAAGTGAAATAAAAAATAGCGGAAAAAAAAATAAAAAATAGCGGAAAAAAAAAATAAAAATATTATATACAATATATAAAACGAATTTCCACTAAGTCGAAACGATGTCAACCGAATCGATACCGGAATATGTGTTGATATCAGTGATTAACCCTTTCGCGGACAGAGCGGCATATGCCGACAAAATCGCGGCCATGTGTAGGGACACGACGGCATATGCCGTCCAGCCATGTCTCGTCTCCTGGGACAGTCAGGCATATGCCGTCAAGTTTTCCTTAAAGTTTAGGCATATATTTCAGTATTTAGTGTCCCATCAGAAATTTGTTTTCCATTTTTAAAAAAAAATTTCTTAACATTGAATTTCTGTGGAAATCAACGGCATCTAAAACGGCACGTCGGCATTTGCCGACAGGAAATACATTGCTAGCACATTGGTTGTGAATTCGGTGTCCCACGAATAGGACTCTTGTTGTTATTGGCATTGCATTTAAGTTCGAAAAGGTAGTTTTGTTTTATTTTAATTTTTTTTTTAGTTTGATTTTTATTTCGATAATAATAGTAGGAAACTATGGATACTTACGAGAAATTGCAAGCTCGTATAAGAGAGATGCTAGCCGAGGCTGATGAGGAGGACATGTCAGATGCATCGAATACCGATATCAGTGATGATGTGGATTTTGACGATGACGATGATCCCAATTATAACCCAGATAGTGGCAGTAATACTGACGGATGTGATGACGAAGAAGAAGGAAGTCAACCACAGACATTTCAAAGAGCACCAAATTCAGCCACACCAGATGCAGAACGAAATACAGAAAGGACATGGGTGAGTGATACAATACCGATACCCGATTTTAACTTCGATTCAATCAATTGCGGTATAAGTAACCAAATCGCCGCTGATTCATCGCCGTTGGATATTTGGCATTTATTTTTCGACGACCAAATTTTGGATTTATTAATAATTTCATCTAATCAATATGGGAAACAATTGAATGAGTCCAAAGGATCCAAAACGCGACATTGCAGGTTCGCATCTTTCAAAGAAATAGACAAAGAGGAAATGAGAAAATTGCTAGGTCTATGCATGTTGCAAGGGCAGACTAAGGTTCCATCTGTAAGGAAACTTTTTTCAAATGACCCGCTGAACTATCATCCTATATTTTCCTACGTGATGTCTGGTCGCCGATTCGAGCAGATTCTGAGAAGTTTCAACTGCGCTTCCGCTTCTGATGATAGCAGCCCCATCATGCAGTTACTCATCTCAAATTTCCAGGCCGCTTACAAACCACCGCAGAACCTTTCGCTGGACGAATCGTTGCTGCTTTTCAAAGGTCGGCTTTCATTTTGGCAATATATCAAAAGTAAAAGAGCAAGGTTTGGAATAAAGTTATATGAGCTGTGTTCTAGTGAGGGCTATGTCCTAAATTTTGAAATATATCAGGGTAAATCTGCAATCTCATCAAAAGTGGACGACATAGTTTTGCGACTACTTCAACCATATCTAAATAAAGGACACCATGTGTTTATGGATAATTTCTATAACAGCGTTGGCCTCTCTGAATCTCTTCTTACTCTAAAAACACACTCTACTGGAACCTTACGTACAAATCGAAAACAAAATCCCACGGAAATGATAAACCGAAAACTATTAAAAGGACAACATGTGTGGCAGCGAAACCGGAACATATACGTCTCCAAGTGGAAGGACAATCGCGAGGTCACAGCGATTACAACATTTGTTCATCCCAAGATGATAAACGTTCAAAATCGATTTGGTAAAGAGAAAAATAAGCCTGCAGAAGTGGCGCTGTATAATGACAATATGGCAGGAATAGATAGAGTCGATCAAATGGTATCATACTACTCCTCGCCCAGAAAATCGGTTAGATGGTACAAAAAAGTGCTTTTTCACTCTTTGGATTTAGCAACTTGGAATGCGTACTTTATATAAAAAAAACTGAGCCAGAAAACAATGTCCTACATTCAGTTTCGGGAAATTTTAATTAAAGAGATGATTGGCCTACCAGCCTCGGTGACTACGGGACGTGACGTTGTTTTACAGTATCAGCCACGATCAGTACAAGGATCATCGACAAATCCAACGCGATCAGCAGAAACTCCACCAGCTAGCTTCCACTGCCTAGAGCTTATTCCCGTTTCAGAAGAACGTAAAAGAAAGAAGGCCTACCAGAGATGTCGGGAATGCTCTATGAACAAAATACGCAAAGAAACATCCTATAGATGCAAAGAATGTCCAAAAAATCCACCCTTATGTGTTGGCCAATGCTTTGAAAGCTACCATACACGTAACATAATATAAGCAAACATTTACTACTTATATATTTACCTTCACCAACAAAGTTATTATCTTATACATAAATAATGAATTTAGTTATTTTTTTGTTATTTGAAATATTGTTTTATTTAAAAAAAAAAATACAGTCATTTCCACAAGACCGTATACCTCACAAAATAAAAACAAAATGATACAAGTAAGAAATTTTATTTTTTATTGAAAGTAAATACAAAATACATTTTCGCAATTATATTTAATACATGGTCCAATCGCCGTCACTATTGATTATTGACTGGCATCTTCGGTGACAACTTTCGGCCAATTTTTCCGCGTAGTCTGTCGATTCGTTCGCCTTAAATGTGCTGCTCCTTTTATTTGCTTTCATTGAAGCTTCTGCTTCATTAATCCCCAAACATTTTCAATAGGATTGGCATCCGACGATTGCGAAGGCCAATCATTTATTTTCTTCTTTCCAGCGTGTACACAACCGGCTTCTATGTTTCGGATCGTTATCTTCTTGTAGAAACCAATCGGTGTTGTCGTTGCCATATAGCATCCTAGCAGACTTCAATAAGCCTTTCTTGTACAAAATGATCATCCTTTCAGCAGTAAGAATTCCGGTAAACGTTATTAATTTTCCGAAACCGCGTGCAGAAAAGCATCCATAAACATGGACCTTCACAGGGTGTTTAACGGTTCGGTTCACGACAGCTTCTCCTTTTTGTGCCCACACTCGTCTCCTGAACGTATTTACAGCAAAACTTGATTCATCCGTAAAGATCACGTTGTCCCAATCACGATCGATGTTTTCCTTAGCCCACTCTACACGTCTTCGCTTCTGGTTTTCGGTAAGTAATGGTTTCATCAAGGCATACCTGGTTTTGATGTTTTCCTCTTGTAATCGTCGCCGAATCGTATTCAAGGACACGTAAATATTCTTCTTCGATAACATTTCCTTTGCTTGCACTAAGGTAGTAACGGACGGATTTTTCTTAAAAATATCAATGATGGCCTTATCCTGGGTTTTTGAAGTGCTTCGGGTTTTACCCCTACCAGGTAGATCGTCTACATTTCCAGTATCTTTAAAACGCTTTATCCACTTATTCACAAACTGTGTCGAAACTTTCAGGTACTTTCCGGCCGATGCAGGTGTCATTTTTGGTCCTTTCGGATGACTTACTAAAAACACAGCTTCGAATCGTTTTTTGTAAATCGCACTTATTTCAGTTGACGTCTTATCACTCTCCTACTTGAACTTAGAATGACCAAATTTATACAATGCGAAAAAGAGGAAGAATGCAGGTAACTAAAAGTCCCCCACCACTCTTTGAGAAATGGTGCATTAAAAAGTTACAAAGTATACGCTCTTGTGAAAATTACTGTATGTACAATTGGAGTAATTAGTTCATTATTTTTTATCAGATTTCAGTTCTACCATCTGTCGGTATATCACGTAATGTGTCCCACACATTCTATTGTATCGTCATTTGGGACAGGACGGTATACACCGACAGTACGGTATTTGCCGTCGTGTCCCTGTGAAACCCAAATGTGCCTAGAGGGACAGGACGGCATATGACGTCAAAAAAAAAATTAGTAATACTATGTAAAACCGAATATACTAGCCATCATTAACGTTTGTGCGAAATTCCCGTTTGAAACAAATAGTTTATCCAAAGTTATTGATAGTGTCCTCGTAGGAGCCAATCAGCAAAATCCAGTGTCCGCGAAAGGGTTAAGGTTGATCAAGGGTTTAAGTCCCTAAAGATGACGTATCAGGTATCCTTTTATTTCTATTGATTTCTGGAGCTTCTAGGAGTTAAGAGTTTTCTCATTTTTGAACAGATAATGTAGAATCTTGGGTTTGCAGTTAATTCCAATAATTTAAAAAGTTACCTCTACCTACATCGATTTGTCCGTTGCTCGACGCACCAGGTTGATTTGTTTCCATAATACTCGTTCTTGTTGTCGATGTTTTCCACGCCTGTAAATAAAAAAGAAAGCAAAATTAACAAGAAAAAAATCATCCCCCTTCCTTTCGTATTTGTTTTTGACAACTGATTTTCAAATTAAGACGCGTATTGTCCTAGTTTTTCGAAAATCTTATTTTGAAATTTCGTTTTTGACTCTTTTCAAATATCGCCAACAATTTCATCCATTCCTCTATACTTTCCGCACACTGTTGCTATTTCCCATTGCCGAACGGGTGCTGTTCGTTGTTGCTGTGCTTGAGCGGTGTTTCGCTCTTGTCGCCGCCACGCATCTCCCGTACGTTCACAGCCTACTTTTATAAATGTGCCTTTGGCTATAAGCCTATGCTATATAATGCCGTTGTATCATCATCTTCATTGTACACACGAACGATGTACAGCGGCGACACCAAAAACTCTGCTATGCTTCGGCTCCTTTCCACCATTGTGCTGCCGTCTCGTTCCGTCGCACGGCGTTGACCGGCTTTTCGGCCCGTGATGCCGTCAGTCCGTCCATTCGTTCGCATGCTGGCTGTGGCTGGTTTCGATCGTGGGTTGCTTTTACACACACTGTACGCGGGTACACCCGAGTCCCACAGACTCGACTGTGTGTATCGAGTTCGAGTACGAACTCGAACCGAGGCAAAATGTGTTTTGTATCCGCTCTACCGATGCTGATGATGATGACGGTTGCTGTTGCTATACTCGTATTGCTGGCCTGGCTGTTGCCTTCATATATACATTTTTTTGTAGGTCTCTCCGTTTGATATTTTGCCGTTCGGCCTGTTCGTTTTCTTCGAATGGACGAAACGTTGGTACGGACGTATGAATTGCGATGAACATTTGCTTGTTGTTGGCTTGGCATGGCTCGTTGCTGTGCTTTGTGCTATAGCCAGCTAGCAAGCTAGCAGAGCAGCTATTCGATGACGACGGGAAATGCGAAGGTTGATGGTTCAACCAGTTCTCTTGGTGCTTGGTGCTTCTATATGGACTTAAAATACACCGAGCATATTATGAACATTGATGGTGGTGCGATGGTGGGTCGACGACGACGAGCCAATATTTCAGATAGTCCAAGTGTGCAGTACATTCGCCGGGCAGAGAAATGTTTGGAATCAGCCAAGAATCGAGGTAAATCGTTGTGTCAAGATAGCACAGATACAGTATTTCATTTTTGCATTCGTGCAACCTGCAAGTGCAAAACATTAACTGCACATTATGAAAAATCAGATGTAACAACTATTCGGGCTCAAATACTAATGACTAATGACACAAGGAGCCAAATTTTCAAAGCTTAAGCTCGTACAACGAATTCGTAAAGATTGAGATGTCCTTTGGATTGATATTATGTACATATTTGAAAAAATCAACGGTTAATATTAAAAAGTTTCACCTAAGATCATACAAGAATTATCCAATTTTGAAATTATGCTAAATATGTGAGGGGGGCAAAAACTCCTCTTCCATAGTCCTCCGCGTGGGCGCCCCCTGGAACGGCAGTGGTCATTGACCATTGCCAACCAACGTCAAGCCGCCAGTGATGGCGGTGCGATGATCTGGTTGAGGTACCCCTGTGGTGTGGGGTGTGAAAAAAATACCACGGCCTTTCCCTTTGAGGGCCTGTCGTTAAAACCGACAATCAAAGGACAGGATGTGTATGCCAGCAACTTGCACTATCCGAAATCTTTATATGCTAACGAAACGTCAACTATGCCTCGGATAAGGACTGACTCAACGGTTACGACTTTTAGCTATGGTACAATGACAAAGATTGGATTCTGGAATGTGCGTACTCTCCTGGACAATGGATCAGAAGGTCCCCAGAACGCACGATTTCTTCAATTAGAGAGTGAATTTCTGAGGTACAAATTAAATATCTTAGGAGTTAGTGAGATAAGATGGTGGAACAGCGGAGAATTCATCTCTCCAACGGGCAGCACTGTAATGTTGTACTCCGGTAAAGCTACCGGTAGTCGTCGTGAGTCAGGTGTGGGGCTCCTTTTAACCAGAGCCGCGCGAAACTGTCTCTTATCCTGGGAACCGGTCTCTGACAGGGTCTTGACCGCCAGGTTCCGGACCAAAATGAGGAACATCTCAATAATACAATGTTATGCCCCTACTGAACCCGACAATGTCTTGGCAAAAGACTCCTTCTACGAAGAACTAAACGCCGTTCAGAGCAGAACACCTAAAGGTGACATTGTAATGGTTATGGGTGATTTGAATGCGAAAGTTGGCGCTGATAACTATGGGCTCAGACATGTGATGGGGAGACACGGTCTTGGTGATCGTAATGACAACGGTGAAAGATTTGTAGAGTTCTGCAACTTTCACAGTCTCTTCATCGGTGGTACTATGTTTGAGCATAAGGACCACCACAAAATCAGTTGGTCCTCTGTTGATCGGCGCAGAACACAAAATCAGATCGACCATTTTGCCATTAGTAAAAGATTCAAGAGTTGCCTCCTGGACCTGCGAAACAAGAAGGGTGCCGATATTGGGATGGGAAGAGACCATTATCTTATGATCGCTAATGTTCGATTGCGTATTGCAGCCGTGCGCCGCCCCAGCGACGAAAGATCCAGGCCCCGCAAATTCAACACCGCTCGACTAAAAAATCCAGCTGTCTTACAACAATATAATGACCATCTTGCGCAAAAAGCGGCTGAGATAACTAGTCACCCAGATAGTGACATAAACGAAAACTAGGATGCCATAAAAAATGCGTACATTGATAGCGCAAATACCATCCTTGGCCCAAACCCGGATTGCCGGAATAAGCCCTGGATGTCCGACGCTTCATGGCAGCGGATTGTTGAAAGAAAGGAGCTGAAAGTTCGTTTGGCTGCAGCATCAGACGACAATCGAAGCAGCATCGAACTCCTTTACCGTCAGAAAGCTCGAGAAGTTCAGCGTTGTGTGCGACGCGATAAAAGAGTTTATGCCAATTCTCTTTTAGCGTCAGCAGAAGAAGCCGCTAGAAGTAACAACTTAAACGCCGTATACGGTGTCATCAAGGAGTTTACAGGTGGTCGTAACTCCTGCCAACATCCGGTGAAAGATAGTGATGGAAAGCTACTTATCTTGGAAGAAGATCAAATGAGGCGGTGGAAAGAACACTTCGCCGCGGTCTTGAACCGTGTAACCTCTGGTGAAGTTCCCCCTCATATAGATAATTTAGCTAACCATCAAAATGTGCGTATACGGTCCACTGCCCCGACTAAAGAGGAAATAGTCACTGCAATTATTGCACTAAAACGAGGAAAGGCCGCCGGACTTGACGGCATTCCTGCCGAACTTTATCAAGCAGCGCCAAGCGTAACTGCCGATTTGCTGCACCCACTTGTTGATAAAGCGTGGAATACAGAGACCTTTCCCACTGAGTGGAAGGAAGGTTTGATCATTAAACTTCCAAAGAAGGGTAGCCTCACAGACTGTAATAATTGGAGAGGCATTTGTGTGCTTCCTGCCGTTGCCAAGATAATAGCTAAAATCGTCCTGGAAAGACTAAAGGCCCACTTAGAAAGCACAATTGATGAAGAGCAGGCTGGCTTTCGATCCGGATTCTCCTGTGTCGATCACATTAACACCTTGTGAATCATCATCGAGCAATGCGCTGAATACGATTCTCCGCTTCACTTGCTTTTCATCGATTTCGAAAAGGCTTTCGATAGTGTGAACCGGGATTCTATATGGGCGGCCTTGCGCAGGAGAGGCATCCCTGAAAAGCTTGTGGCTATTATTAAGGCAACCTATGACGGCGCGAAATGTCGCGTTCTGCATAAAGGTAAGGTGTCGGGGGACTTTGAGATTCGCAGTGGAGTTCGGCAGGGGTGCATCCTCTCACCGATCCTATTCCTCATTGTGATCGGCGATGTGTTGCATGCAGCCCTATCCGGACTCGACAGAGGAATTCAATGGACTTTGACATCTTATCTACAACATCTTGACTACGCTGACGACATATGCCTACTCTCCCACAAAATCATGGATCTGTCCGCAATGGCGTTAGATCTCGAGAGGGAGGCAAGCAAGGTTGGGCTAAACATTAATACCAACAAGACCAAGGTTCTTAGCCCGCCGTTGCGAAAAAGAAATCCGACACCTATTGCCATCAATATTAATGGGCAGCCTGTGGAGAAGGTGGACAACTTCGTCTACCTGGGTACCATTGTTGCCGAAAATGGTGGTACGGAGCAGGACATCGCTCGTCGTATCAACCAGGCTAAACGCGCATACGGCATGCTGTCCAAAATCTGGCAGGGCAGTTATCTCAGCATCAAGACCAAGCTGGGCCTGTTTCGCTCCCTGGTACTATCAGTGCTTTTGTATGGGAGCAGTACATGGAAAGTTTCCGTAGGAGTTACCAGAAAGCTGCAAGTTTTCGTCAACTCATGTCTTCGTCGAATTTTAAGAATTTTCTGGCCCGTAACAATATCAAATGAAGAGCTAAGTCGGCGTACGGGTCAGATGCCAATCGACGAATTGATACGCAGGCGAAAATGGCAGTGGATAGGTCACACATTGCGGAAGAGTGATAACTGCATTGCTTTGCATGCCATGAAGTGGAACCCCATTTCCAACCAAAACCGACCAAGAGGGGGTCCTCGAATCACATGGCGTCGATCTGTGGCAAAAGAGTGTCAGGTGCTGGGTAAGTCTTTTGGGGAGTTGCGCCCCATTGCCCAGAACAGAGTACGATGGCGCGCAGGAGTAGTTGACGCGCTATGCCCCGCTAGGGGTTAAGGCAAAGTAGTATAAATATGTATGCAATGTTCTTGCAATGTGCAAGTGCGAATTATATTTTTCAGTGAAATTGGAATTTTTGTGACACTTGGTTCCAGTATGCGTCTGTACCCGTAGCTTAGCTCGGCAACGCACCGAGCATTTTTTACTACTCGAAATACGGCCGTTTGAGGTTCAAGCCCCTTAGCGGGACAAATACTTTTTATTCTCAAATTCCCTCTAGTTAATTTCTTCAAGCTTAGTGGTTTCGTACGGATTGAAGCGTAGTGCTTCTATCCTGAGTTGCTATGCAGAATGAAACCTAAGTGTCGCAAAAATTCCAATTTCACCGAAAAAATTGAAATGATGTTTTTTAATTCATTTCTCTAGGAAATGGCACAAAAAGAGCGTTGTTCATTGACACTTTAGGCCCGTCCCATGCGAAAATATTTTCATTTTGATCCACTTAGCTTCAAGTTGTCTATGATTGCTTTGAAAAATGTTGCCTCCAAAGAACTCATTCTTTAGGTGCACATCCTTCAGTAAATGTGCGTTTGACATAACTTTGACTTCTTTTCGAGGACATTATGTTTTTTGGGTCCTTTATTTGCGTTACATCCATTCTATCCTATACGTCTCTTATGCCGAGCTAATTGGTATCACCACCCCATCCAAAAATCGCCGATGTTTTCTAGGTTTTTTTTTAACAAATCTTAGCCCTCTACGGCCGCCAAACCCACCCTTGGAAGCTTGCTAGACTGCTAATTTTCGTATTCCTGCATTACAAAGAAACAATCGCGAAAGTTCTATATGCTAACGAAACGTCAACTGTGCCTCGGATAAGGACTGACCACCTACACACTGCCGAATGAGTGCAGCATTTTCCAGGCGGAGGTGCTTGCGATCCAAAAGGCAGCTGAGGTGATGATTTCATCCCGGAAAAAGGGAGGAATCGTCATACACTCGGACAGTCAAGCAGCACTAAAGGCGCTACAGTCCGCCACAATCAAGTCGAAGACAGTGTATAACTGCCTAACAGCTCTACAAGCTCTGGGATCAGCTAGGACCCTGGAACTCTGGTGGGTTCCGGGCCATAGCGGAGTTCTAGGAAACGAAATAGCGGATGGACTAGCCAAACAGGGGGCTATCCTCGAACGAGAGGCAGCTCTAGAGCTGCCGACGCCAATACAAACATGCAAGAAAATAATGGACGACAGTATGCGTCAAAAGGCCACATCTAACTGGCTCAACACAAACGATTCCAGAGTAACGAAAATATTCTGGAATTCTTATGACAAAAAGAAAACTGAAAGCCTCTTGGGACTCGCCAGAAGTCAGTGTGCACTATTAGTGGGCATACTAACGGGCCACTGCCTAATAGGGGAACATGCCCACAGATTAAAGCTAATAACCAGCGATGGCTGCAGGAATTGCCAAATACCAAACACGAAAGAAACTCTAAAGCACCTCCTATGCGATTGTCCTGCACTCGCTAGAAGTAGATTAAAGTGCATAGGAGCTCACTTCTTCAACGATCTTGAAGGAGTCGCAGGACTCAGCTGGAGAAGCCTCTTGAGCTTCGCCAGCGAGTCAGGTTCCTTCAAGCTCAACGACGATCTTCTGGTATGGGCCAGCAACGACACGGGGTGAGTGCCTGTTATATGTGGTATCGCTATGAACCTCAGCGGTCTATGCGGAGTCGACTAGGCTGCCACCCTACCTAACCTAAGGACTGACCAAGGCCGTCGAGAGCCAACCTGGGCCTCAAGTCTAGGGTCTATCGGGCCGCCCGCCTGCCGGAAGTATGGAATATCACCCAACCGGTCCGGGGGGCTATGAGTCACATATTAATCGGTAGGTGAAGTAAGATCTCGCTCTTCAACCTAGCACTGGAATACGTTGTTCGGGCCATGAATATGGACAACAGCAAGACGCTACTCATCAAGTCGACACAATTAGCAGAGTACGGCGACAACATCAACATCATGTCCCGAAGATTGGCTGACGCAGAAGAACTTCTGTATAGGCTCGATACCGCTGCAAAGGAAGTTGGATTACGTATCAACGAGGGTAAAACTAAAATAATGATGCAATCGACGACAAGGACACCTGCACAACCTAGCATCAATGTGGAGGACCTCAACATCGACTTCGTGAACGACTTCATATATGTACCTGGGTTGCAATTTGTCAAGAGACGCCAACGAAACTGACGAAATCAAGCGACGGATGAGTTAGCTAATAAGACTTTTTTCTCGGTTCTCCCCATAATGAAATTGAAGCATGCGCAGAGAAACAAGAAGCTCCGCGTGTACAAATACAAAACCATTATACGCCCAGTGCTATGCTATGGCTGCGAAGCATGGACCCTAACTCAAGCCTCCGAAAACATGCTAGACACTTTTGAACGTAAGGTTCTACGGCGAATTTTAGGGGCTGTTTGCGATCGAGATGGACGGCGCATCCGGTACAACCATGAGTTGTATGAAATGTACGATGAGCTGGAAGTTTTGAAAATCGTCAAACTACAACGACTTTAATGGGCAGAGCATGTACAACGAATGGACTATGATCGCATGCCAAAGAAAGTAATGAACGCAGAACGAGTCGACGGAGCTAGACTGCCTAGACGACCGAGATCTCGCTGGGAGAGCTCAGTATATGTGGACGCCGAACAGCTACTGGGCTTCCGAGATTGGAGGACGCGGTCACGTGACCGAGATAATTGGAGTACAACGATCCAGGCGGCCAAGGCCCAACGTCGGGCTGTCGCACCACGATGATGATCCCTTGAGATGGCACCACTCGTCGCAACAGTTGCATCTAACTGAGGTTGCATTTGCGTGCAGCGTTCTGTTGCAGACGTAGCAGATCCATGGACCAGGGTTGAGTTCGATGCCGGTGCGGTGGAGGAGTATTGAGAGCAGCTGCGCCGAGGTGTGAAGCTCCCAGATTCCATAAAAAACGGACATGTTGAAAATATGACACACACATATAAAATACTTCCTTCTGCATTGACGGGGTTTGGCAGCTCTTGGCCGTTGAAAAACGAGTCACTCCGTTGCGTACAACCGGCTGCCGTAGGTACGTTTATATGGGTTGAAGGATTCGATGGCTCATTTGACTCTGGATATACGACAGCGATATTTTGTTTTAACAAGATTGTGGTAAGAGTCACATTATTCCAGTCCAGTAATCCAGTCCAGCTATCCAGTCCAGTGCTGGACTGGATCATATCGTCTACATGATTCCAGTCCAGTAGTCTGGCGAGTGTGTTGTTGATTCGGTAACTATAGTAACAATGATTTCTGGGCGAGCTGGAATCAAAAAGTAGACCGACAATCCAGTCACTGGACTGGATTGCTGGACTGGATTGCTGGATTGAATTGCTGTCCAGTGCCGGTTCACATTATTCCAGTAGCAGTCCAGCGCTGGACTGGATTACTGGACTGGATTGGTTACTGGAATAATGTGAACCGGGCATAAAGTTTCATCGGTAGATCATGCATTTTAAGATCTAAAGATCTAACCTCTTCAGTATGGAAGACATTTCCTCTCAATTAAATCAAACGAAAACTTAAAATTTACCGAGATTTCAAAAACTTTTCTCGCCAGAATGTCCATCTCTACTAACTACAGTGCATCGCACACAAAATTTTCACATCGTGTGGGAATTGTGTGTCCCAGACACGACACTCACCACTGTATCGTCAGCCTCAACTTAAATAACTCGCGCTGTGGAAATTTTCCTCCTCACACCATTCACCTCGAGAGATCTCATGCAATGTTCATTCGCTAGTGTACGGTGTACACGAGAAACGTCGAGTTTCATGGACGCGGGCGGCGTGGACCGGCGCAACGGACGGAATGTTGACGAGACAGAGAGACGAGGTCGGTGGTGGTGGTTTGGGGTGAGGTAAAATGACACGATACTGTGCTGTTGTGATAGAGTGTAGTGCGGGCTTTTGCCACTATACCGCACCGTCGTCGCCTGCTTTCTCGTCCCTCCTGTTCTTAATATAATATGTTTAGTAATAGCAGTGATGGCGACGCTATAGTAGCATAGCGTAGCGAGCGACACACAACGGGGCAAAAGCAGAAATTCAGAAATTTCAACCTGCTCCTCTCTGCTTGCTGCTTCGTGCGCTTGTTGGCTGTGGATTTGACTTGCTTGCTGACTATACGTACAATTTGTGCCATGTTTTGTAGAGATGTGGAGTTATTATAGCTAACACGAATAACACTAAAAGCTGTGGCTGGCTTCCTTCGCTACTTTTGCTGTTTGCTTCGAGATTCGATTCGTATAGCTCGACTAGTACGTAGTTTTGCTTGCTTTCTAGCTTCGGTCCTGCCTGCCTGCCTGCATCGCTTGCTATTTGCTAGCTTGGCCCGTTGGGTAGTTGTTCGATATAACGACTCGTGAGGCAACTGCTCTGCTGTCAAGTATGAACCATCTAGCCCGTAGTCAGACACTGGCTCATGTAAAACCTTTGTTCGTTATAAAATGGTGAACTATACAATACACACAACGCTTTCGAGGAGTTTTCAGGGCATACTACGGTTTTAGCGCAATTTTTGTAAATGCTATTACTTTCGAGATGAATATTAGACGTACTATGCGATAGTGCGGATGATGGTGCTGTTTCTGTGGCTACCACTCCGTGTACTTCTTCCACAATACCCTTGGCAAGATGCAAAACCGTAAACACATTGCAACAAGTCAATTTTCGGTTAACGATGAATTTCGGAAATATTCATTGTGATTAGGGATCAGAGTCTTGAGAATTGCATGAGAGTGTCATTTGCGTTCATTTGTTGGCAACAGCCTTCATTTTCCTTGCTTCCATATGCTGTGACCAAGAAATGCGTGATAAGGCACAACACCGTCAACTGATAGTGGCGCCCCCGTCGATAACAGATATTGCGGGGTACCTAACCTACGTACTTCAGATTGCGTTATCTGTGCTTTTCTAATCATCCTAGAGATAATCAAAAAACGGAAAGTTAGTTCTCATTAAAAAACTTCAAAAAATTCATATATTTGACGTTCGAAGCGCCAATATTTGAAATTTTTCTACTCGTAGATAGATAGTCGCCTCGGCGACTCCTTTTGGGTTCTTTCTTTTTTGAATAGTTCTCCGACACTTGGAGCGACATGTCTACTTCAATCCAGAGGTCGACTTTCGACTTCCCTTATAATGACTTGAGCGCAGGGGCCCACAAATGTGTCGCGGTACAATAGTGCGATAGCGGCACGGCCGGTACCCACAATTTCAATGCGATGATGGGGCGGTTGCATGTTGTTGTTTGCTTCAAAGTATATTTTTAGGGAAAATTATCTTTGGTCGAAACGGGAACGATTTTTCCCACCTTTTTTCCACATTTTTGTTTTGCGTCATGAAAAGATTCGTTTGCTGCTGGTTTGATTCGGAGAGATATGTAGATAGGTTGGGCGCGGAATTGTGAAAATATTCCGTGTACTACGGGAAGATACGTTCGTGTAGAGTGTTTTCGATGTCAGTCTGGTTCCATTTGCTGTGTATAATCGCGTTCTGATTATAATCACACTGGATTCAGTACGCTTCCATCAACATTGGGAAAAATATCAAACGAAGAGAGCGTCTATTGCAAGGTCGTCATTATATGGTGACGACCGGTGGCAGCTATCGACTTGTAATAGCGTAGTATTCGTAACGATATTGTTTTGGAAGCGAGCACTATTTTACCTATGCGGAATAGAAATATTAGTTATGGAAAACGATTAATAAGTGCGTCAACTACCCCTTAGCGGCTTAGTTGATGTTTTTCGATAGCATATAACCGATTTCGAACGATGCATGTTGCTAGCATACAACTCCCAGGGCCGGTCAAAGACTAACTTAAGGCACGGGCAAGGATGTTTTGGCGCCCCTTTCCCCTGTTCTTATTTTTTTTCAAAACAGCTTTCCGTGTGATATATCGCTTCAAATATTGTTTTCAAGTATTTTTCGTATTTGGAACCATTTTTGTATATTTTTTCGGCACTAATTATCGTTGAAAACAAATGGGGGGGGAGGGGGGGGTAGGCTAATAACACGGGTTACAACAACACACACTTATACGGGTTAATGTCGCTGCCCAAGTGATTAATCTCGTGTAAATTTACTCGGGATGGAACCTAAGCTCAACTTTAAATCCACACGATCAACGAATTTCCCTTTATAAGATTGTGAATTTCATGGAGTTGTGAAATTGGAAATGGCGATTTTGATTTTATTTTGTCTGATAACATAATCTTTTTCGGTTTTAGCTAATTTATGCTGTCGCAGTAAGCAGCGACAAACTCAATGTTTACTTATGGTATGTTATAATTAAGTTTAGCCTCTGTCCTCAATGAATATGTCCCCCACATCAGAATGCGGCGACGCACGATGCGTCACACACGCAATACGCGATACGAAACTCAAACAAATGAAGCGATAATTATCGTGTTATTGTTGCGTGTATCTAGGCGCGGTTTTTTCCAGAAAAACCTTCGAATATCCATTATCGTTTAAAAAATTCAAATTCCCAAACTGATGCTGCTAGCCACGGCACTGTTAATCATCATCATCATCGTGGCGCGACAGCCCGACGTCGGGCCTTGGCCGCCTGGATCATTGTCCTCCAATTATCTCGGTCACGTGACCGCGTCCTCCAATTTTGGGAGCCCAGCAGCTGCGCGGCGTCCACACCTACTGAGCTCTCCCAACGAGATCTCGGTCGTCCCCGCAGTCTCGCTCCGTCGACTCGTTCTGCATTCATTACTCTCTTAGGCATGCGATCATCGTCCATTCTTTGTACATGCCCTGCCCATTGAAGTCGTTGTAGTTTGACGATTTTCGAGACTTGCAGCTCATCGTACATTTCATACAACTCATGGTTGTACCGGATGCGCCATCCATCTCGATCGCAAACACCCCCGAAAATTCGCCGTAGAACCTTACGTTCGAAAGTGTCTAGCATGTTTTCGGAGGCTTGAGTTAGGGTCCATGCTTCGCAGCCATAGCATAGCACTGGTCGTATAATGGTTTTGTACACGCGGAGCTTCGTGTTTCTGTGCATATGTTTCGATTTCATTATGGGGAGAACCGAGAAAAAAGTCTTATTAGCTAACTGTATCCGTCGCTTGATTTCGTCAGTTTCGTTGGCGTCCCTTGACAGGTTGCAACCCAGGTAGATGAAGTTGTTCACGAACTCGATGTTGAGGTCCCCCACGTTGATGCTCGGTTGTGCAGGTGTCCTTGTCACCGATTGCATCATTATTTTAGTTTTACCCTCGTTAATACGTAATCCAACTTCCTTTGCAGCGGTATCGAGCGTATGCAGAAGTTCTTCTGCGTCAGCCAATCTTCGGGACATGATGTTGATGTCGTCGGCGTACGCTGCTAATTGTGTCGACTTGATGAGTAGCGTCTTGCTGTTGTCCATATTCATGGCCCGAATAACGTATTCCAGTGCTAGGTTGAAGAGCGTCGGTGCCAGTCCATCGCCCTGTTTCAAACCAGTGCGTGTTTCAAATAGATCAGTAAGTCTATTCTGGATCCTGACTTGTGAGACGGAGTTGGTCATCGTCATCTTTGTCAGTCGCACTAATTTTGCTGGTATACCAAATTGCAGCATGATGTTGTACAGTACTCCACGATCGATACTGTCGTATGCCTGCTTGAAGTCGACAAAGATTTGGTATACGTTTACGTTGTATTCCCAGCACCTCTGGAGTATCAGTTTGACTGAGAAGAGCTGATCGGATGTGGAGCGACCAGGTCTGAAACCGCTTTGATATTCGCCAATGACTCGTTCTGCGTACGGTTTTATTCTATTTTCCAGAATGTTCGTCAAAATTTTATAGGACGTACAAACCAGTGAGATGCCCCTGTAGTTCTCACACCGCAGTTTATCTCCCTTTTTATGAATTGGACAGATGATGCTTCTGCGCCAATCGTCTGGAATCTCCTCGTTCTCCCATACTCACAGGAGTAATTGATGTATGGCATCAACTAGACTCGTTCCACCGAATTTTAGCAGTTCAGCTGGAATCTCGTCAGCGCCCGGCGCTTTATTTCATTTTAGTGACGGCAAGGCGAGATCAACTTCCTCTACTGTCGGGGGTTGAATGGGTGGGCCTAGATCAACAATATCGTCGAGAGCTTCCTGTGTGGGGATGTTAGATGGTCGGTTTAGAAGCTCTTCAAAATAAGAGACCCATCGTTTGTTAATACCATCGGTGTCGCTAATGATGTTTCCATCCTTGTCCTTACAAAGGCTAGTCCTGGGTTGGTAGCCGTTCATAATTGTATTTACTAGTTTGTACGCTTGTCTGGTGTTCCTATTAGCTAAGTTTTCGTTTATGTTCAGCAACTGCTCGTCAAAGTATTTACGTTTCTTACGTCTAATTATTCTATTCGATATTCGCCGTAGCTCGTCATATTTTTCTCTTCTGGCTCTGGTTCCTCGTTGAATCCATTGTCTGTAGGCCTCGTTTTTCGCGTCAAGTGAATTTTTGCATTCTTCGTCGAACCAGTCATTTCGCGCTCGCCGGGCTTTATATCCCACGACCTTCTCTGCGACATCCTTGATGGTACCCTTGAGTTCTTCCCAGAACCCATGGACGCCTGTGTTGCTGATGTTGTGTAGCATAGGTGATAGTTTTTCCTCAAGGGCGGTAGTATACGCCACCGCTGTAGCATCACTCAAGAGCTTATCAACCGCAAAGATTTTGGGAGGGCTGATTCTTGACTGGTGCACTGAGGAAATTCTACATCTGTAGGTCGTCTTCACCAAGTGATGATCTGAGTCGCAGTTTGCTCCTCGATAGGAGCGGACATCCATGACACTAGACGCCCATCTCCTGCAAATGAGGACGTGGTCAATTTGGTTGACGGTATGTGCGTCTGGAGACTTCCAGGTCTGCTTGTGAATGCGTCGATGCGGGAAACACATAGAGCTTACGACTAGATTCCTGCTGCAGGCGAAGTCGATAAGTCGCTGGCCGTTATCGTTACATTCTTCATGGAGGCTGTGGCCTCCAGAGGTCCCCCGATGCCAACTTTCATTCCCGACTTTCGCGTTAAAGTCTCCCAGCAGCAATTTGACGTCGTTTGTTGGAAGTGAGTCGAAGAGAGTTTCAAGGCGGGCGTAGAACTCGTCTTTTACTGCGTCTTCTTTAACTTCAGTGGGGGCATGCACATTGATGAGCCAGAGATTGAAGAATCGAGTCTTGATGCGAATCGCACACAGCCGTTCATTTATGGGTTTGAAGTCAGTAATATGCGGTTTGAGGTGATTGTCCACTATAAATGCTACTCCAAACTCCTTGTGGCCCGATGGTTTGCCACTTGTAAAAATTGTGTGCGATTTCTTGTCATTAATCTCGCTGCCAAGCCAATTTGTTTCCTGGACTGCAGTAATGCTCAGTTTGTACTTTTCGACCTGTTGAAGGAGGGCCTTCTCGGCCCCCGGTTTGTTCAGGGAGCGTACATTCCAAGATCTGAAAGAATAATCCTTTATTCGTTTGCGTGGTCGTCGTTGTTGATCCGTCCAATCCGAGGCTTTTGTTCCAGGTTTCTTGACATGGAGTGGTTTTTACAAGGACGAGTTGTCAGCACGTCGCTTAACCCCATTCAGGGGATGGCCTCGGAGATAGCTGCTTCAGATGGTTTAATAAACGTGCTGGAGCCCACACAACTATGTAGCAGGTCCAACTACGCAAGTCATTCCATCCTACTAGACCTGAGACGCTTAGGTGTTCGTCAGCCATTCAGGCTACAGCTATCTGCCTTTTCCAAACTGTCTTATCGCTAAGACATTGGCCGTCAGCGAATTGATACACTGCCGTTACCAGGGGGCGCCCACGCGGAGGACTATGGAAAAGGTCTTTGCCCTCCCTTTATAAGATTGTGAATTTCATGGAGTTGTGAAATTGGAAATGGCGATTTTGATTTTATTTTGTCTGATAACATAATCTTTTTCGGTTTTAGCTAATTTATGCTGTCGCAGTAAGCAGCGACAAACTCAATGTTTACTTATGGTATGTTATAATTAAGTTTAGCTGAACCCCAAAACCCCCCGTGCGCACGGGCCTGAGCTGCCGTAACATGTTACAGCACTCTTAGACAACATGAACGATTGAGCTGAGTCGCGCTAGCTTGTTGAGGTCCTCCAATCGAAGAAGATCGAGGAACCAAGAAATCTTCTCCTCTTGACCGTAGAGCTTTGACGGTCAAGAGGAGAAGATAACACAAAAGGTGAATAACGCTTTCCTCCTTTTCCACATCCTCACAGCTTCTACAGTAGTCATGATGAGGAAGGCGGAGCCTTCAAGCGAGCTCCCCGATGGGGCAGTGCCCTGTGATGACTCCCACCACCCTGGCGATGTGTAATTTACTTATAACACCAGTACAGCCGAGTGGCTAGGATCGAGTCTGGGCCATATCGACCTCGTCGGCCGTGGTCGTTCGGTCACCGATCTACGATACTAATCTAGAGCTCGGAGTTCAAATCTTGGCGCGACCAAAAACTGCCTGTGGGTACTAATAGAACTCTCACAGTGCTCCGCGCGTGTCAGTATAAAGACAGCGCGGATAGGAGGTGCATGCTAGCAACTGCACTTCCGAAAAGTAGATATGCTATCGAAACGTCAACAAGGCATAGAAATGCTAGAGATGTTGACGCGCCCATGCTCCTGGAGGGGTCAAGGCAATTAACAACCGAGCCGCATCTTGTGTTGGCTCTATCGACCGCAGCGAACTTAATTACCATTTTACATGCTACAAAAGGCATTTTGACGCTTTCACGATTCCCAGCCACAGTTCTCACGCGCAAGCTCATCCAGTCTGTAGTTGGCTGCAAAGACACTATGACCAGGTATCCAACAAAGTTTAATGTTGAAAAATCCGCCCATTATCGCGAGGTCTGAGCGACAATCCGCAGTTGTTTTGGATGTAGTAAGAACCGATCTAGGTGAACATATTGAGGCTTAACTGTCTGTGAAAATAATGATATGTCTGTGCAAGTCTCTATGCCATGAAATGGAACCCCATTTCCAACCAAGAGGGGGTCCTAGAATCACATGGCGTCGATCTGTGGCAAAGGAGTGTCAGGTGCTGGGTAAGTCTTTTGGGGAGTTGCGCCCCATTACCCAGAATAGAGTACGATGGCGCGCAGGAGTAGTTGACGCGCAAGCCCCACTAGGGATTAAGGCAAAGTAGTAAGTCTCTAAGTGACTTCCCAACTAGGTCAGAGCCACCCAAATCGCCGAAACCTCTGCCTAGAGGACGGCATAAAAGTCAGAAAGACGGAACGATAAGTTAATACCAAGCCCCTCTGAGTAAGATCCGACCCCAACCCCATAGTGCGTCTTGGAGCCATCCATGTAGATGAAGACTACATCATTTTTTTTGCGCGCGAAGTTATATTTATTCCACAGTTGCCTTCGAGGGCGATACACTTGGTATAGTGATTTTCCAACATTTCGATGCCCTTTCTGTAGTACGAAACGTCCAAGCCTTCGAAATACGCCTCGGTTTCCGCGATGACTTCCTCATTCGATCCGAATCTCTTTCCCTGGAGCCGCCGCTTCAAGTTTGGGAACACATAATAGTCGCTGGGGGCCAAGTCTGGAGAATACGGTGGGCCAGCAACCAATTCGAATTGTAATTGGTCTAATTTGGCCATCGCTTTCAAGGAAATGTGTGACGGTGCTTTATCGTGATGGTACATAACTTTTTTCTTCGCCATTTTCTTTATTTCGTTGTTCAGTTTGTTCAATAATGCTGCATAATACTCTCCTGTGACTGTTCTTCCCTTCTGCAGATAATCGATGAAGATTATTCCACATGCATCCCAAAAAACGGAAGCCATAACCCTCTCGGCCGAGCGTTGGTCTTTCGGCCGGTTTGGTCGGCTTTCGTGGTGTTTCAGCCACTCTGCAGACTGCTTATTGGACTTAGGCGTATCGTAATGGACCCATGTTTCACCCATCGTAGTCCGGATGGCGCAACGGTTAGCACATTCGCCTTCTACGCACTGGGCCCCGGTTCGATTCCTACTGAATGCGGTAATTTTCGATAAAAAAAGGGGATTTACGTGTCGGACTATGAGCCCACTCAGCTGTTAAATGAGTACCCATTTATGGAGTAAACAACTCGGTTGAGCGTGTTGCTGATCACACACCTCAGCACAAGACCGTCACGATCTAGAAAATGAGATGATGCTAACTCATCTCGAGGCCATGGTTCAAATTGGACTGTTGTTGTTCTGGTGTTCTTGAAGCGCGCCGCTTAGTACATCATTAAGGGCAATTAAAACCAGTATAGGTGACAAAATGCAGCCTTGTCTCACTCCGCTATGCACCTCGAAAGGATCTGATAGTTTATCCTTGTGTAAGACGTGACAATGGGCTCCCTGGTAGGACTCCTTGATGATGGAAATTATTTTATCTGGTATGCCTCACCTACGTAAAGCCCTCCAGATGTATTCCCGGTCAACGCTGTCAAACGCCTTCTCGAAATCGATGAACATGAGATGTAATGGGTATCTCCACTCTGTGCGGATTGTTCAAGAATAATTCGGAGGGTGTTGATGTGGTCGCTACAAGAGAAGCCCTCGCGAAAACCGGCCTGTTCACCATTCAATGTGCGGTCAACTGTTTGTTTCATCCGGTTGAAGATTATTTTTTCGCAAACATTTTCAACTGACTTATGTCTCCACTTCTGCGCGCCTAATGAAAATCATGACATCCAGCGTGACGGACAAATTTTCAGCTTGATCCCCAGTCATAGGACATATCCATGTAAAAATGGCGGATGCAGATATAAATAATAAAATAAATAACTGGCGCAACAGTCCAATTTGAACCACGGCCTCGAGATGAGTTAGCATCATCTCATTTTCTAGATCGTGACGGTTTTTTTGTGCAGAGGTATGTGATCAGCAACACGCTCAACCGAGTTATTTACCCCATAATGGGTACTCATTTAACAGCTAAGTGGGCTCATAGTCCGACACGTAAATCCCCGGAATCGAACCGGGGCCCAGTGCGTTGAAGGCGAACGTGCTAACCGTTGCGCCATCCGGACTACTATGCAGATATGCTAGGATGAAAAGGATGCTGTTATGCATAGAGCGAGTTAAGTAAGCGACGCAGGGCTATATAGGGGTGGTCTCAACCCCTTAGGTGCGGAGCGAGCGCAGCTCATTCCAAACCAATATTGTCCATGCACACTTCGTGCCTTACTGAGGGTTGTGAATCAACAGTTCGTTGTGTGGGCTTCAGTACTACCTCTCAAACCTTGCTCCCTCCCTGTGACATTTTTCCATTTCCAAAAATAATTAAAGTTAAGTAAATTCGCTACGGACGCACTTAAATGGGCGTCTGATTCGAGTCCCACTAACTGAAGGCAGTAGTCTATTGAAGGACTTCCATTTCACTGAGTACCCATTTGGTGTTATTAACTTGAATAAGCATGTTACTGATCACACACCGCTAAGTACCGTCATACCGTCATGATCTGGTAAATGAGATGATGTGTTAACTTATCTCGAGGTCTGGGTTCATATAAATTGGACCTTTGCTCCTTTAACAAGTTTTCATAAAATACCAAAAGGTCGTCAGCTTACCATTTCTAATTCTTTCATATCTGAATTTACCACAATTGTCACTTGATAATAAGCACACCCTCTTTCAGAGGGAAATTTCCTAATTGAAAATATTCATTTCATAATATTTTCTTATTCCACCACCAAATCAAATTTCCCTCTAAAACAAATTACGACTCACAGCACTTAAAATACCAATTCGCTTTTTGTGTGCGCAGAAATCTGTCAAATTTTTGTAACGATCGCTTCGGGATCAAATTCAGCGGAATTCAGCAAATCGGTAAACTGTTATACAGGGAAATTGCAGAAGCTGAATGCTATATTTCTTTCTTTTTTTTTCTTTACGCCGATTACGATTGCTGCCACACAATAACCTGTTATTGCCACAGAGATATATAGATATAATTCTCTCTTCTGTGGCTATTGCGGAATATTCTCTAAACAAAAACGCAGTAATTTTCAAATAATTTGAACAAGTCAACAAATTGCACGTTTCCCTATGCAGCTTTTTCTTTTTCTAAGGAAGAAGAAGACACACCGCTTTTTTCCAGCTGACAATTGCCACTCAAGAGATTGCAAGATGTTGGCGCGAAGAATGGTCAAAGTATTTTAAAATAATCCAATTGTGTAGTCCTAATTTACTGACACGACTCTGTATTTTGTAGCTCTTACCATTGACTAGAACTGGCACGGCTGTTTCATGTTCGGTACCGGGACGCAGTTACAGCGGCGACAATCAGAGGTCGGAGAAAAGTAAGTTTTGGTCAGAGTCAAATGTGCGAGTTACAAGAATATCCTTTTAACACACATTGCAGGTATCAATCAGGTGAATTTGCTAGGAAGAGTAGGAGCGGATCCCCAGAAGCGTGGTAATGATGAGCATCCCGTCGTCACTTTTTCGCTGGCCACGCACAACAACTACAAGTAGGTACAAGTATTTTAATAACGTACTATTCGCGTTTCTTGGAATGAATGGTCTTTAACATCTTGACTACGCCGACGACATATGTATATGTGCCTACACTCCCACGAAATCATGGATCTGTCCGCAATGGCGTTAGATCCCGAGAGGGAGGCAGGAAAGGTTGGGCTACAGATAAATACCAACAAGACCAAGGTTCTTAGCCCTCCTTTGCGAAACAGAAATCCGACACCTATTGCCATCAATATTAATGGGCAGCCTTTAGAGAAGGTGGACAACTTGTCTACCTGGCATTGCTGCCGAAAATGGTAGTATGGAGTAGAGCATGTTGTTGTTGTGGTAGCGGTTCTTCGAATACTGCAGTTCTTACATCGAGGGGGTTCGGCAGCTCTTGGCCGTCGAGAAACGGGCCGTTCCGGTGCGAAGAACCGGCAGCCAGAGTAGGGCATCGCTCGTCGTATCAACCAGGTTAAATGCGCATATGGCGTGCTGCCCAAAATTTGGCAGAGCAGTTATCTCAGCATCAAGTCCAAGCTGGGCCTGTTTCGCTCCCTGGTACTGTCTATGCTTTTGTAGAGCGATGCTAAAAGAGTTCTTAACGGAGCTCCTGCATCGACTCCAATGGAGGAAGAAAAGTTCTCTGAAGACGGGGGTGACTACGCAGAAATTCCAATGCCTGCCGCACATGTGGCTGAGGACGACTGCCTGTCGCTCGATTCTGACTTCGCTGACTTGGAGGAAACCTCGGAGCCTACTTTTTGTCAGGGCCTATTTGAATCTGACACGGACGTGTCTGTATCCGACGTTGAGGGGGAGGCCAACGTTACTGTGGTGGAGTCGGTGAATTTCCCGCAGTAATGGTCAGATTCATTCAAGTCAATCTTCACCACTGTAAAGCAGCTTCGGCTGCACTTCTTCTCCGTCTTGCGCGAGAGGGAGAAGATATTGCTTTGGTACAGGAACCCTGGATTGTTCATGATGCAGTGAGGGGACTAGGGTCTCCTGACTACAATATTTTCTACGTTAGGGATCAGGGCAAACCCCGATCTTGCATTCTTGTAAAAAAGACCCTAAATGCACACTTGGTATCGCCTTACTGCGATGGGGACTCTGTGGTTGTCAACCTGGAGATCGGAAAGAGGTCGTATTGGTTGATCTCATCCTACTTACCACATGATGATGATATTCCATCGACTATTTTGAAACGTATCATAGATGCAGCCCATTCGCAGAATATCAACGTCATTCTCGGGTCAGATTGCAATGCACATCATGTGGTGTGGGGCAGTTCCGACACGAATGTGAGGGGAGAATTGTTCTTCGACTAGTTATTGGGAACAAACCTCCTTATTTGCAACGTTGGTTGTGAGCCTACCTTTATCACGAGGTGCAGACAGGAAGTATTAGACATTACTCTTGTTTCGGACAACATACAGCATTTGATACGTGATTGGAGAGTGTCTCCGGAGCATTCGTTCTCTGATCATCGTTATCTTCAATTTAGCTTGGACGAGCAACCTAACAGTAAACCAGTAATTGTAAATCGGAAAAGAACTGACTGGTGTAAGTACAGGGAGTGTTTTATGAATACATTACCCCCGCTACCTTGTCAGCCAAGCAACACGCAGGAGTTGGATGCAATGGTGGAGACTCTGACGGGAGTCTTCATGAAATCTGCTGATAGATCATGCCCTGCTAGTAGACAAAGAGGCAGGACTAAACCGGCGTGGTGGAGTGCTCAGCTTAGTGAGCTTAGGGCCACATGCCGAAGGTGCTTCAATAGGGCTAAATTTTCTAAACAAAGCTCAGACTGGGCAATCTACAAGGGTCAACTCAGCCTTTATAAAAAAGAACTGAGAAGAGCCAGGCGTAGTTCGTGGAGATCATTCTGCGAAAGCATCGATAGTTCCAGCGATACCTCTAGACATCGGAAGATTCTGTCGACAAACCCAATAACACCTTGTTATCTCTTAAAAGACGACGGCACTTGGACATCCTCAAGTCAAGAGACGATCGAAGTCCTTTTAGACATACATTTTCCGGATAGCTTCTGTGGTCTCGCTGGAAACTGTTTCTACAATTAATGTGGCGCCATGCGACTCCGCGTCATTTTTTTCGAAAGAAAAGATCGAATGGGCCATAACCAGCTTTGACTCCTTCAAGTCTGCTGGCCCTGATCGTATAATTCCTGCGGACCTACAGCACGTGCTGGACGTAGTATACCCTTGGCTTGACTCGATTTTTAAAGCCTGTCTTGAATTAATCTACATTCCTCGAATCTGGAGGGAGGTTAAAGTAGTCTTTATCCCGAAAGCGGGTAAAAGCTCTCACGCGAGTCCGAAAGACCTTAGGCCCATCAGCCTATCATCGACTTTGCTGAAAGTATTGGAACGTTTGATTGACATACACTTGCGGAGCACTATTCCAGCGGATCTTCTATCTACCTCCCAGCACGCTTACTGGAAGGGTAGATCCGTAGATACTGCCCTGCATTCTCTGGTGGGTCTCATCGAAAAGTCTCTTGCCTGCAAAGAGTACACGCTTGTGGCCTTCGTTGATATTGAGGGTGTCTTTAACAACGTGAAACCTGAGGCCATCACAGATGCCCTCTCAAACCTTCGGGGGGATGACTCGCTCTGCAGGCTAATATACATGATGCTTACATCACGAATTATCTCCACTAGTCTGGGCACATCATCTGCACGTAGACACGTGAACAGAGGTACTCCTCAGGGTGGTGTTCTTTCTCCCCTTCTCTGGAACTTGGCGGTCAACGGACTGCTTTTGGAACTGGAAGGGATGGGATGCAAAGTTATTGCTTATGCGGACGACATTGCTATTGCCATCTCGGGTAAATTTCCCTGTGTGCTTAGTGGTATAATGCAGAACGCCCTCTCCATCTTGGCGAACTGGGCTAGCAAGGTTGGTGTCAAAGTAAATCCGCTTAAAACGGAACTTGTCCTTTTTACTAGGAGAAACAGCCTACCTTCTTTCGAGCTACCATTGATGGAGGGCGCAAGGCTTGTGCTCACTGATAAAGCCAAATTCCTTGGTCTCATCCTGGATAGGAAACTTTCCTGGAAGCTGAACATTCAGGAGCGTGTTAAAAAGGCAACTGTTGCACTATACTCGTGCAAGAGGGCTATAGGGAAGAAGTGGGGCTTACAACCGAAGGTTGTATACTGGCTCTACTTATCGGTTTTGCGTCCTATTCTACTGCATGGGGTTGTCGTCTGGTGGACGGCACTTAGGATTTTAGCTTACAGAACCCTACTGGAGAAGGTCCAAAGATTGGCATGTATTGCCATCACGGGGGCTCTGAGGACTACACCGACCGCTGGCTTGGGCGTAATGTTGAATTTGCTTCCCTTGGACATTTTTGCAGAGCAGATGGCGGCGAGCACGGCTGTTCGCCTTCGCGAAACCGGTTATTGGGCCGCGTCAACCATTGGTCACTCGTCTGTATTGAGGAACTTTGATATTCCCGAAGTGACGGACTATACCTCCCCGAAATACTTGTTCGAAAGGGGTTTTACTAGCTTGATCCCCTCCAGGACTGACTGGTCAGCTGACGCTATTCAGGAATCAGATGCTATTAGCATTTTTACTGATGGCTCTAAGACTGACGATGGAGTGGGGGCTGGCGTATACTCGGAATGGATGGGTTTTAATTTATCGTTCCGTCTCCCGGACTATTGTAGCGTTTTTCAGGCGGAAATTACAGCAATATCTGAAGCTCTAGCCTGTTTGGCGCAAAACGTCACATCTGCTGGGAACGTTGTGATCTACACGGATAGCCAACCGGCGATCAAATCGCTTAGCTCTGCTTTGGTCAAGTCGAAGACAGTACTGAATTGTCGCAATTCCCTCTTAGAGATGGGTAGACTTTTCAACATTTCCGTGTGCTGGGTGCCTGGCCATAGTGGCTATCCTGGCAACTGTAGGGCCGACGAACTAGCTCGGGTGGGCTCGACTGATGAGACCAGCGGGTTGTTTCGTAGTACTAGCATGCCTCTAGCTGCTTGTAAACTGGCTATTAAAGATGCGGCATATGATAGGGCTAGCACCAGATGGAGCAATGGTAATACCTGTCATGTGGCTAGACAGATGTGGCCCAAACTGGATCCCAAGCGATCCTCTGGGCTGCTAATGTTAAACAGAAATCAGCTGAGAACTGTCATAGGAGTTTTAACCGGACACTGCCTAATTGGGGAGCATGCTAGAAGACTTCGTCTTCCCCACAATGACTTCTGCAGGAGCTGTGGGGACGAAGAGGAGGAGGAAACTATGTCTCACCTTCTATGTACCTGTCCCGCCCTTGCAAATTTTAGGAAGGACCTTCTTGGCTCCTACTTTTTCACCGATCTGGATGACCTGAAAGAGGTTAGTGTGGGTCGGCTTCATCGATTCATTGTGTGCTCTGGCTGGTTTGACGAGTGAGTTGGTCTCAGGTTGCTGAGTCTTAGGGGTATCACAACGGATCCAGTGGTGGTCTATGTGTGCTTTTTGCGTTATCTTTAAGCAGCCCTTTCAACCTAACCTCAACCTATGCTTTTGTATGGGGGCAATATATGGAAAGTTTCCGTTAAGAGTAATCAGAAAGCTACAAGTTTTCATCAACTCATGTCTTAGTCGAATTATAAAGAATTTTCTGTCCCGAAACAATATCAAATGTAGAGGTAAGTCGGCGTACGGGTCAGATGCCAATCGACGAATTGATACGTAGGCGAAAATGGCAGTGGATAGGTCAGACATTGCTGAAGGATGAAAACTGCTTGCTTCACATGCCATGAAATGGAACCCTATTCCCGACCAAGGCCAAGAGGAGTCCTAAAATCACATGGCGTCGATCTATGGCAAAATAAGGTGCTGGGTAAGTCGTTTGGCGAGTTGCGCCCCATTGCCCAGAACAGAGTTCGATGGTGCGCGGTGGTAGTTGACGCGCTATGCCCGACCATGGATTAAAGTAAAGTAGTAAAGGTCGAAGTAGGACAGGAGCACATGGCTCCCACCATTACAGTGTGGCATGCAAGCCTTTTTATTTTGATGGAGAGTGTTCCTACCAGGTGAGGTGATCGTTTTACAACCATTTTCTTTTTTCAGATACGAAAGTGGCGACTGGGCACAACGCACCGACTGGCATCGAATTGTTGTATTCAGACCGCAACTAAGAGATTCCGTTATGGAATATTTGAAAAAAGGACAACGTGCTATGGTGCAAGGAAGAATCACATACGGCGAAATAACCGACAACGAGGGAAAGCAGCGTATGAGTACGAGCATAGTGGCCGATGACGTTATATTTTTCAAAGAGAAATCCTAAGCTCCCCACCTGCTGAAAGAAGCATCTCGAAAAAAATAGACTGTAAGCTACAAAGGTAGAATTGAAAAACATAAGAACACAAAACAAATTTATTTTTTCCAAAGGAAAAAAAAAATACCAAAATGACTAAGATTAAAATTGTTCCTGAGTGATCGCAGCTCACGAATGAAATGTTTTTTTTTTTTTTTGTAATCCCTTAGTTTTTTTTGTTTTTAAGCTCTCCAGACTGTTGTTCATCGTGTTCTAGCCTTTTTAGATGTTTTAGGCTTCATTTAGCATGCCCAATATTTTAAAAACTCGCATTCAGCTACGAACTGTAAACAAAAGTCCTATTGCAGTATTTGTACACCGAAAAACTTGGGAATAAGCACAAAGCGCTTGGCTAATTTCATTTTATTTCTTCGATCGATATTCACGCCTGTGCTGCGCTATTTCCATAGAGAATACCTATGGAGGAGCAATCCGCATATACTCAACACTAAACTACTTGAAGCAATTCCAGTCGTAAAAAGTAAAGAGAGAGACACACGCCCTCCACTGCGCAACACCCGCGCAGTCTATATTAAAGCACAGGAAGCACGCAAGATGTCATCCCCTCTCCTACTTTTCCAATTTTAACAATAACATTCCAGTCTGTCTCTCTGCCGCGGAACACCCGCTCGGTCCATATAGAGCAAAAGAGATGTCAAATTTCCATCCCCCTTCCTACTTCCTCACTTGTGCCGAATTGCTTCGTTTCTCTCGCTCTTTTTCACTTCCTCATATACTCTCTCTCTTCAAAGGCTATTTCTTTTTGAATTGAAAGAATCCGAAAAGGATCAGTATCAATGGACAACATGTGGAGAAGGTGAAACAATTCATCCACCTAGGTAGCATTGGCTGCGTTCTGTGAAACTTACAGGATCAGACAATTTGACAATTTGTTGGTTCGTTTCCCCAGCCCATGATTTAAAATATAAACAAATACATCTACCACACTCTCTGTCTCTTTCGCTCTGGTGCAATTATTAAGAAACAGGCTTAACGAAAATTGGTTGGTTGTCATTCTGCTCTCTCGTGTGCGTCAAATGTGTGAATGTATCAGTTAAATGCATCTCTCTTTCACTTACGGATACACAATGCTTTGCTATCTCTGTTGCTTACTGTCATTTCCTTAACCGGTCAGGCTTTCAGGACCGCGACCATTGTTGTCGAAAATGGCGATACGGAGTAGGACCTCGTACCAACTAGGCTAAATGCGCTTTCGCCGGCAAACTGTCTAAAATCTGGCGAAGCAGTTACCTCAGAGTTAAGACCAACCTGTTTCGCTCCCTGGTACTGTTCGTGCAGTTGTATGGGACACATGGAAAGTTTCCATCAGTGTTACCAGCAGGTTGGAAGTTTTCGTCAACTCTTGTTTACGTCGAATTTTAAGAATTTTCTGACCAGGAACAATGAGTGAATTCACGACACTCGTTTCATCCGGAGCGCTACGGAGTGCTCCGTAGCGCTACTACCCCTCCGGCTCGTGATTGCAATGAGTGCATTCACGACACTCGTTTCATCCGGGGCGCTCCGTAGCGCTACTACCCCTCCCGCTCGTGATTGCAATCGCTCCTTCCATCTGCTTCGGAGCGGTTACTTCCCCTTGGTATCAGAAATTTTTTACGCTCTCTGGGCATGTAGCCGCTACATTTGACAATTCGCAGCTGGTATGTGCGTTGTGACGTTTGTGCGACATCAAAAGCGCAAATAGAATCCCCGTCTATGTAAATTCACTGTCTTCTTGTCGTTTGATTTGATATTTCCTTGTTTCGTGATGTGCCAAAGAAATGTTTTGCGATGGAAAATTGGTGAACGAATATTGTGGAGAGGATTTTAACATGTTAACATAATCACCATTGAAGCGGTTCGATCACGAAAGAAATGTTGACAGGTAGCGTCTCCTCAAATGTGTAGTGGAGGGGATGTAGCGTTCCGTAGTGAAAATTGTTCACGTGAATGCAGTCAATGAGTGCGTTCAGAAGGTGGCAAAAGAGCAGAAACCGCTCGCGAGCAGCTCCGCAACTGCTCGCGAGCGGCTCCGGAGCTGCTCGGTTTGGAGTCTGCACCTTCTGAACGCTACTTCACCAGCTGACAAATCGACCAGCTGAAAGCTGACGATGACAATTTTAGACTTCAAGTGCCGAAAAGTGGAAAATACATGAATCCCACGCTGTCCATTACAAAAATCACGAACAACGTGAAAACAAATTCAGAAGCACCCGAAAACCAAAGAACTAGAAGCCGAAAACGGCGAAAACACAACAACCAATTTGATAACTGTCAAAACTCGGAAACTCGCAACATGAGCGTGAGGTTGAAAAAGAAGAACAAGAACCTGAGCACTGAGCACTGATCAGTGAGCAGAAATATTTCATGCTCGGTGAAATTTGATCATGATCACCCGAGCGGAAGTTGCTCAGTCACTTCTGAACCCGCTCGTTCTGAACATGTTCGCTGAGCGGAAGTTGCTCAGTTCCTTCTGAACGCACACAATGAGTGCGTTCAGAAGGTGGCAAAAGAGCAGAAACCGCTCGCGAGCAGCTCTGCAACTGCTCGCGAGCAGCTCCGGAGCTACTCGGTTTGGAGTCTGTACCTGCTGAACGCTACTTCACCAGCTGACAAATCGACCAGCTGAAAGCTGACGATGACAATTTTAGACGTCAAGTGCCGAAAAGTGGAAAATACATGAATCCCACGCTGTCCATTACAAAAATCGCGAATAACGAAGAAACAAATTCAAAAGCACCCGAAAACCAAAGAACTAGAAGCCGAAAACGGCGAAAACACAACAACTAATTTGATAACTGTCAAAACTCGGAAACTCGCAACATGAGCGTGAGGTTGAAAAAGAAGAAGAAGAGCCTGAGCACTGATCAGTGAGCAGAAATATTTCTTGCTCGGTGAAATTTGATCATGCTCACCCGAGCAGAAGTTGCTCGGTCACTTCTGAACCCGCTCGTTCTGAACATGTTCGCTGAGCGGAAGTTGCTCAGTTCCTTTTGAACGCACACACTGAGAAAAGGGTCTTTGCACGACAAACATACAAAAATAATCTTCACTTTTATATATTACGTTAAAATTACGTTTACACTATCCGCAGATTACTTCATCTGCGCCGGCTGAGATAATCTGCGACTGTCAAATACATACAATTTTGAACTCACCACACCCAGATTACGCAGCAGATGAAGTAATCTGGGGATAGTGTAAACGTAAAATAAGATAGTTGACGGTAATTGGCGATATCACTAGGATATTTTTAATCAGATTATCGCTAAAATTGTTCACCGGGTTGACTGTATTTGTTTTTATATTTTCACTGTTTGCTTTACTGCCGCTGCTTACTGTCCCATTTGTGCTTCCCTCCTATGTACTAAAGATTTAGTCAGTACATCAACCACTGACTTTTTCCCTATTTTCCGCCAGAGTGGTGAACGTCTGCTGTCAGTTGACTGTCAAGAATATTTGACATCTTTCAGTTAGTTGATGGAAAACAACAACACTAGAGTTGCGCCCGGTTCGATTTTATAGTCCTGTGAATTACAAAAATGTCCTTCCATTTGAGCACCAAGGAGCGGCTCTTGCTCCTGATTGATGATATTGAAATAATTGCCAAGTAAGTACAGTGGCCAGTCGGACTCAATATTAATTTTCAGTCATTACGAGTGAACGTTTCTCTACTCGCAGGGAGCTAATTGAAAATGGCATGACGCCTAAACATGTACGACCGCCGACCGTGGATTCTACGGCACTAGTTGATCTGCTCGTCGCCAAGGATGAAGAATTTCGCAGTATGCTACAATTGGCCGCCGAACAAGAGAAAATCGAGCAAAAGATGAACGCATATCGGGCACAGGTCGAGATTCAGGTAAATGAGTTTCAGTTGGGCGGGAACGAAAGTCAGTGGGATGGATCTTGTAAACTGCCGCAATCTGCACGGCTAATAAACTCCTCTTCATTCATTGCCTTTAACCACTTCAGTGAGGCATGGCCGCGTCAACATCTCTTGATATTTCGTTGGCATATGCATTTGTTGTTGTTGTAGCAATGGTCAGAATTCGATGTGTTTGTTACATGCCTACGGTTTCGACTTCATCCCCGGTGTTGAGGGAGCATCGAGAGCAGTTGCGCCGAGATGTTTTGCTCCCAGTGAGCATAAAAAAAGACGATACGAGGCATGTAACATACAAACACACTTTCCTTCTTGCATTGAAGGGTTTTGGCAGCTCGTGGCCGTTGTGAAACGGGTCGCTCCGGTGCGTACAACCGGCTGCCGCAGGAACGGGCATATGAATTTCGGGCGGTGTAGTTGCCAGCATACACCTTCTTCATTTAGATCTACATTACTCTCACGCAGAGGATTGACTCTGGAAAGTTGTTTTTTGCCGGTCCATCGTTAAAGCGTAGACCAGGTGGCACTACGGTTAGCACGTTCGCCTTTTGTGCACTGGGCCCTCGCTTCGAATCCTACTGAAGGAAGTAGTCTTTTCGATAAAAGATGATTTACGTGTCAGGCTCGTAGCTCGACACTTAGTTGTTAAATGAGCATCCATTTGGGGAAAATAACTCGGTTGAGTGCGTTGTTGATTATACATCACCATCATCAAGTGAAGATGGGGGGCGACCGGTAGCTCAGTGCGTAGAGGCGTCTGTCTGCCTCATGTCTGACTACGGTCGTTCACGTTCCGTCCACGGCGTTCGTGGTCATGGATGTTTGTGTTTTCTTTCCCCTGTGGTGCGGGGCGTAAGAATAAGCCACAACATTTCCCAATTTGTCGCAGGTAGGCGGCTAAATGGGAGCAGGAAGTGCATGCTGGCAACGTGCATCGTCCGCAAATTGTTTATGCGACCGAAACTAAGTTAAGCCACATGGAATAGTTGACGCGCTATGCCCCACTAGGGGTTAGGGTAAATGAGATGATGCTAACTTGTCTCAAGGCTTTGGTTCATTAATTGGACAGTTGAGCACTTTATTTATTTATTTATTTATTTTTAACATTAAAAAGCGGAAGTTCGATGGGAACAGCGTCGAGTTATCAAACTAGAGGTCGTCGGTCCGACTTAAGCCACGAACATGTTTCTCTCTCTCTCTCAATTGTCCTAACCCCTTGTGGGGCATAGCACGTCAACCGTTCCATGTGGCCCAGTTGACATTTCGACGGCATAAACTGGTTTCAGAGAATGCAGTTGCCAGCATGCACCTCCTGCACATCCATGGCCACGAACGTTGTAGTGGACGGGATTCGAACCCGAAACGCCGGTAGTCAAACATGAAACGGATGCCTCAACACACTGCGCTATCGGTCGCCCCGAACATATTTGAACGGTGGCTTTTCACGTCGGCCTCCACTCGACTCAGCTGTGAACGAGCACATTGATTTGATAAAAATGATTGGAGTAAAAGTGGGGGACGTGTGTGATACTGACCACGTCACCTTTCAGTTACCATCATCCCGTAAAGCGGTCTCGAAAACGAAGTGCTTAATGAAACTATTTTAATTTCAGGATCGCGAAATCAATCAACTACAAAAGCAACTCAAAGAGGCCGAACAAATCTT
The DNA here is from genome assembly GCA_964017055.1 of Chloromyia formosa. Lineage (NCBI taxonomy): Eukaryota > Metazoa > Arthropoda > Insecta > Diptera > Stratiomyidae > Chloromyia > Chloromyia formosa. Next base: position 5,457,082 of record OZ024817.1, read on the forward strand.
GTCGACGGCCCTCTTCCAGGCGCGCCAAAAACTCAACAGCATTGACCGCGCCAGAAAACGTCCCGTATCGTCCGAGGAGCTAATCAAGTACGCACATCGAATAAGCGCCTCGAATGCCGTTTGTGCTCCGCTAACGTGGAGTCAAGGCGACTTGCGACGCCCGTACCCGACCGATATCGAGATGCGTGTCGGATTCTTGGGCAAATCAGATTTGAATGCAAACGGACATAGTGTTGTGCAACCGAATAATACGAACGACATTCATCGAAATACCGGCGAAGTTCCGGCCACGTCACAGAATCAATTCGCCTGGCAATTGGGCGAATTGCATATGATGGGCGGTTCGGGTAGTTCCGTGTCGTTGGATACACGCGCTCACAAGGAAGCGTCACAGGATGACGTGGAAGTTATGTCGACGGACAGTTCAAGCTCCAGCTCGAGTGATTCGCAATGATTTACAGATGTAAGAAATGGTCGGGCGTTGGCGTTTGGTGGGCATATTGTTCACGACTATTATGTGTAAGTTTTATGATTGCTTTGTAATTATTAAACTAGTGTTGAGTGTAAAAATATACAGAAAATAATTTAATTTCAAACATTTATTGCGAATGTTTTGCACTAATTGGGGAAAGTCGGCACAGGAACTTTTCCTTTACTAGGAAAAGTATTGAATCATGTGTATGAATTTTTTTGCAGAAGCCCAAGAATGTCCTGTTACCTGTTGTCCTCACCAAAGGTCTGACAATGCCCTCAACAGTATTGTAGTGCATTGGTCTCGTATCTCTAGAGTGTGACGATTATTGCGGTACTCAAAATTTATATTCAGACACCGAAACAAACGAGACATAAATGTCAAAATGTAGGTTCATACCACCTAAAGCGAAGATTCTCTCTCTCATCGCCATGAGGGGGGGGGAGGAATAAAATAACAGTTGGACTACCCGAGCACCCTCGCACACAGCCATAGCGCGTCCTTGTGTACACAAAAAGAGGATTTTCGCTTTTTGTGCGAAATCTCATACAAAAACTGTCAAAAGTTTCGTTCGCACAAAAAAAAATCGCTTTCGCAGTACTGACATATTTCATTCGAAGAAAAAAATTTCCACACCATAATGAGCAATTTTCACTCGAAAGCAATTACTTTGCAATATGCATTCAATGTTCTTGTAGAGCGCCGAACAGTGGTGGTTCAGAAACGGCATTTTGCGGAAAGAACTGTTTTTCTCGAAAATTCCTTTGGGAGGGTGCCATGTGGAGTATCATATCAAAGTGGAAGATGAGTACATTCCACTTTAGGTATTTTTTGGATTTTAATTGGAGCAAGTTTGGCGATTTGAGATGGTAAAAGACGAATTTTTCAGTGTAGCTCCGGTTAGGGTACCCCACCATAAAACTAGGAAAAAATGTCTGTGTAAATTGATAAATAACATCGCAGGATTGAATTTGACGTTTAGGTAGCTCATTCGACGCAGAGTTTTATGCTCTTCAGTTTATCCAAACTTTTTAAAGCTAGGATCCACGATTTTAAAGTTATAATCGAAAAATAAAAAAAAGTACCGAAATTTATAGATTATTTTGAGATTTTGACCATGCTCCGCAAAAAAAATTCGATGAGAAGCTCCGGATTCGTGTTCAGTACCCCAAAAAACATAAAAAATTGAAGAAAAAAATTCTCCACCACAATTTGTTTCCCCGAAGCCCTTCTGAGCTCCTAATGACTGGATTATATGGAGATGAGTTTACGACGAATACGACATATACGACAAGGAGCGTGAATCCCCCTAAAGTCAATAGTCCTAGAACTTACTGATCAGCTTCTCTCTTCAGCCTCTAGCAGCTTGCAAAATGATTACCCATAATGTGGCGTATGACAGAGCCAGCGCCAGATGGAGTAGTGGATTCACATGTCATGCAACTAGACAATTATGGCCTAAGCTGAATCCAATCCGATCCTACGGGATGCTGATGCTGAGCAGACGGCATTTGAGAAATGTGGTGGGGCTCATCACTGGACACTGTTTAATCGGGGAGCATGCTAGAAGACTTCGACTCCCGCACAATGATTACTGTAGCTGAGCTGCGGGGACGTAGAGGAGGAGGAAAGCTGTCATCACCTTCTGTGCACTTGCACTGCTTTGGCGGAACGTAGGAGAGATATCCTTGGGTCCTACTTTTTTGTCGATCTGAACGACCTAAGGCGGCTATTACACTATAAAAGTTCTTTTACAAATATCTTTGTCGCACGCCATTTTCAAAGAACTTTTATAGTGTAATAGCCGGTTAAGAGAAGATTTGCGACATGAGCGTTGCTTGTTTCAAGTACTTTTCTTACAATCTTGCACACCTTGCCCCTTAGGCGGCTAATATCATTAATAAAAGTTCTTTTAAAATATCGTGCATCAAAGATATTTGTAAAAGAACTTTTATAGTGTAATAGCCGCCTAAAGCCAGTTAGTGTCTGTCGTCTTCGTCGATTCATTTCCAGCTCTGGCTGGTTTAACGATTGAGATAAGCTCAGATATGCTGTATTTAGGGGGCATCACAACGGACCCAGTGGTGGTCTATGTGCGCCTTTCTCTTCTAGGCAACCCATCTAACCTAACCTAAGCTACTGATCAGCTTCATAACATGATTGTTATGTTTTTGAACTAAATCAGAACTTGTAACGGACGGTTTGGTGGGCATCCGAAGATGCCCGTGGGGACGGGGCCTTAGGTAGCGCAACGACCGTGAAGGTCGGGCCGTGCCATCTGGCGAAGAAAAAGGCCCCTCAACGAGCTAAGCAGCGGCCTATGCTTGCTGTAGCTCAGTTCGGGAGATGTGGGCGGGGTTTTCGCCGCTCGTTGCTTCTGTCCTTACGTATTAACAAAAATTCATAGGCCTGGGAAAGACAACACAAACAGGGGAGGTAAAAATGTGGAATGAAAAAAAATAGTCGATAAGGATGGAATGGTTGACAGACGGATCAGACGCCCATGCGGTCGAATCTGGGTCCGGGTGTAATGGGACCCTCGGCTTCTGGTTTCGTACCACCAACAGATTACTACTCATCAGGTGCTGCTTCAATCTGCCGGTGGGAGCAGCACTACCAGACCATAATATGGTTCATTACAGGACAGCTTCTACTTCGAGGCCTGCCAAGAAGAAGAAGCTGAGGACAAAGTGTGCTAGAAATAGAAAAAAAAACATAAAAGAACTACGATTGGGGTAAACCCCAATCATGCAATACTCTAGATGAATTTGAACCTGGTTAAAGCCAATAAATAATTTTGGTTGCAATCTCGGATGCATCGTTAAGACTTTGTTGATCCCATCACCTCTCAGATTTCATCTAGAGTATTAGTTTCTGAGAAAATCTGATTATTGTAAATTATCAAAAATGTGTCATTTTGTATGGGAGGGGGTAGACGGAGTAAGGGTAATCGATTACTTTTTTTGAATCTAACTGATATTGTTAATTAAGTGTTAAGTACAAAATTTCAGCCCGATAAATTGTATACGTACTGAGTAAATTGGCTTAACGTATTTCATGAAATAGTGCAGTTTGTATGGGAGGGGGTAGAAGGAGGGTGAGGATTACAATAAGTTTTATAACATAGGTTACAATAAAGTGATTTATTAAAAATTTCAAAGCACTATGTTTTATAGTTTCTGAGAAAATCTGATTATTGTAAATTTTCAAAAATGTGTCATTTTGTATGGGAGGGGGTAGAAGGGGTGGAGCGATTTAGCCCGTTCACGAACTTAGCCTTCATTTTTTGTCAAAAATAACGTGTGCAAAATTTGAACTTCATAGCTCAATGCGTTCTCGAGCTAGATGCTAGAGAGGTCACGGACGGACGGACGGACGGACAGACGGACATCCGGTTTTGAGATATTCGAGTGATAATATGAACTTCTGTATCATTCATTTTTTTCTGCGAGCCTTATTTCTTAGCGTTACAAACTTTGTGGCAAACTTATAATACTCTCAGATTTCATCTAGAGTATAAAAAACAAAAACGAGCTGGGCACCGGAGTCAGCCGACAACCATTGTAGAGGGGAAAATGAGCAAAGAGAAAAAAAATACTACATTTCCCAATTATTCAGATGATCAACAGGTTACAAAGAATTCTGAGGCCAGCAGAGGCGCAACACTGCATTCCTTGCCGTAATTCACTCATAAACTCTGTAAGCTGCTGAGCACATGAACAATAGAAAAAAAGCAATACTGTGTAAAGATTTTTTTTTTAAGTTACTTAGAAGGACAATCCTGGCAAACAAAAAGGTATCCAGGGTCCTCCGTGCTTCGTCCGGTCACCGAAGAAGCTCCAAATGCCGGAAATTCAAAGCATGGAGGCCTTAAATACGTGGCTAAACCACAAAAGACAAACACAAAGCCCGGACTGCCTTGTTAAACTGAATCTAAAAGGAAAAACTACTCTATAGGAAGGATGGGGGTGCTACAGAGGAAAGCACAGCTACTTGAAGGCAAAATACGTGAAGTAAAGTGGCTAAAGTCCTAAGACTTAGAGCAACTAGCCTTAATGTGCTTGTGGGGATACAAATCGGTGGAAGGACCAAAAAGGAACTCGATGAGGTCCTTCTTAGTCCTGTTCTTCACCAGAAACGGGCCCCACGTTGGGCGCCACATGTGTAACGGACGGTTTGGTGGGCATCCGAAGATGCCCGTGGGGACGGAGCCTTAGGTAGCGCAACGACCGTGAAGGTCGGGCCGTGCCATCTGGCGAAGAAAAAGTTCCCTCAACGAGCTAAGCACCGGCCTATGCTTGCTGTAGCTCAGTTCGGGAGATGGGCGGGGTTTTCGCCGCTCGTTGCTTCTGTCCTTACGTAATAAGAAAAATGCATAGGCCTGGGGAAGACAACACAAACAAGGGAGGTAAAAATGGGAAATAAAAAAAAATAGTCGATAAGGATGGAATGGTTGGCGGACGGATCAGACGCCAAAGCGGTTGCACCTGGGTCCGGGTGTAATGGGACCCTCGGCCTCTGGTTTCACTACTCATCAGGTGCTGCTCCGATCTGCCGGTGGGAGCAGCACTACCAGACCATAATATGGTTCATTACAGGTGGTTCATTACAAACTTTATAGTCAAAACGAGAGCTGAATTAAAATAAGTCACATGAACGTAACGATTGCACTCCGTTTTTAAAACATCCCTTATCGCCACCTGTTGCACTTTCTTTCACGTGCGGGGATTTCCCGGACGAAGGACTCTCCTATCAGCTGTTCTTTGTTTTGATGCGAACGGCGATTGCGCGACCCGAAGCGACAAATTCTGTGAATGGACCGTTGCACGCCGAGGAATTTGGACGATTCCAGAAGATACTTTCATATGGCAGTACGTGAGCGTACTTCGTGTTGAACGGTCGTCGGTGGTTTATCGCCGGTTTGCGCTCAGCTGCACAGCTCGCGTGAAGAACTTGTTGGGCTTGGTCGCGGATAGAGAGGACGTGTGCGCGGGCACCGGGCACCTCAATAACAGACAGACGAAACGAAGCGAATAGCGAGACTCGTCTCGTTTTTTGTTTTTGGTCCAGCGAAGCAGTAGCAGCACAGTCCAGAGCCGGAGTGCGGCAAGACAAGTTGAGAGCAACACAAAAAGTGTTCGCTCAAGTTGAATCACACACAGATCGTCCGCTGTTCTGTCTGTTCAGTTCACTGTCGGGGGTTGACGAGCTGTGACTTGTCTCCTGTGTCTTTCGCGGACGTGGTCTCGTTTTTCGACCTGTCGTCGTCGGGGGTGTGGTTGACAATTTTTGCGGATTTTCCACACACACGGTACTCTATTTGATTGCGCGACCGGATATTGTGAATTATTTTATTATCGGAAGATTGTGAAAATTCGATCGAAGCTTCGCGGTGCTAATATCGTGCTCTGTGGCAGTGTCCCGGGTTTTGTGTACGCGCGATTCAATTCCGCACTGTTTTTGTTGATATTTTGTGTAGTGAGTGAGGTGCTTTGAGCAGAGCGAACGTGTCGTGGAGTGTGCGGTGCCGGGCTGGCGTCGTTCCCGTGTGGCGCAGTGCATGTGTATTGGTGTGAATGCAAATGAAGTGCATTGTTGAGATTTGTGGCAGATCAAGGATGCACAACAGCTGGTCCTTTGTGCAGACATCGTCAACATAATCGAATTGCGGACACCGCGAATAGCAACAGTCATCGAGGCAAAACGCGCAAACTGCATGTGTAAAGTGTAAGTACAGGGTACAGGTCATTAGTGACCTCAAATTGTTCATGTAAACATTCAGAGAAGCCGTAGATTAGTGGGTAAACATTTATGTGGATCAAGTGACTATACTATACACGCGGAGCGTGTATCTGGACGTACATAGCTGTGTGGGATTGCGCCACTCAGTTTGGCTCCAAATCGAAATAACCATTTCTTCATTTCTCGAAATTCTCTTGGCTTTGTCAACAGGCCAAAGTGTTGTGAACGATGTGGTTGACCGTCTTTTTTGTTGCCATTTACTAGATAACGGTAACATTCTTGATGACCGGTTTAATAATGTCAAAGACCAGAGATTTAAGACTTGTAGATTGAGAGATGCTCGCGCTCGTGGGAACAAAAGGTGCTTGGGGGGGAAAGGCACACTTGGCTGTTGGCTAAGCTACTGGCTAGAGCTAAAGATTGAACAATAGTGCCTGGCCTATGTCCATGGATAGATTCTAATTTTATGCATTTAACCATTTTTCTACTACAAAAAAAAAGTAATTTGAATGATGCTTTACAAGTTTCGTATTTGTTTGTGTATTCTTATAAATATTCATTAGGAAAAAATGGCTTTCTCCTATTTAAAATTTGCTATGAAATGGAACAACATCTTGTAGTACGCTGGAAGCAGTGAGTCGCAAATTTTAGATTTCATTAACTATTTTGTATTATTTATTACGCTCTTAACAAGAATCAGCATTGATACACAGTTACTTTTAGCTGTGTATCAATATCTAACGTTTATCTTGGTTAAGCTAGGCTCAGTCAGAATGAGGATGGAGATCGAGGCATGCTCGTTCAGACCAGCCGTGACACCTACATATGTACGTGTCAAAACCTCCTCAGAACTAGTTCAGCTATCGGTAGTGTGCGCGAGGTTTTATAAGGTCAGTCTGCCTCGTCATCGCTACAAAAAATAAGATCACGCGTCGGTCCGAGTGCCGAACGTAAGCGGGATGTCCCTCATAGGATATAAAAACAAAATCTAAATGACCGACGAAATTCCTAAACGTCCCTGCCACTAGCACGGGAGTCCTCCGATGGCGACGGGGCTCCGCGCTCCCTCCCCGACCTTGGGTTGAGCTGTGCGATATTTCTCCACCTTCTCCGAAAATAAAGCTCTCCACAAACCAGCCCGGTACGGTATAACCGGTACAAATATAACATTCTCCAGGACGACGATATACTCTCTGACGTCGATCACTTCCATGTAGACTCACCCTGGTCTCATCAGTGAAGAGTACATTACCCCACTGTTCGAACGTCCAATTCCTATGCTCTCGAGCAAATTCAAGTCGTGCTCGACGGTGGGCTACAGTTAATGCTGGACCTGTTGCAGCTCTCTTTGGAGTCAGGTTCCGTTCAGCAAGTCTTCTTCTGACGGTATCTGAACTAATGACCACTTGGCGTTCGTCACGCAGACTTTGTTGGACTTGAACTGCGTTGAGGCGGCGATTTTTTTATTTTTTTGACATGGATATGTCTTATAGCTGGGGGTCATCCTAAAAATCTGCCCGTCACACGAAATGTCTGTTTTGACATGGATATGTCTTATAGCTGGGGGTCATCCTAAAAATCAGTCCGTCACACGAAATGTCTGTTTTTCTACTCGGGGGTCAGAAGAGGAAACAAGCCCATCGAAAATTTTTCTTTTCTGGTTGTGCATGTCGTTTGAGTGAAGTGGTCATTGTGCATGGCTGTTGCTTGTAGATCCGCGCGGGCGGTGCACTTGCGGGGATCCTGTGTGTACATGTTGGGATGTTGATTTGATAGCGATAAAGGTTGACGTTGTGGACGGCAAGAAATAACATAGTGTACGGGTGAACGGGCGGACTTTCAATGACCTTCAATTTCCGCCAATTCCCATTCATCATTTAATAAAATAGCCCGTGTTGTACTATCTGAATCACTAGGGTCCCAGAAAAGGTAGCAAGTAAGTAGTCAGTTCGACTAACATTTGGACATGCGCAGACGCAATTTGAGAGAGTGTACATAGTTCCCGCCCCCGAAGATGAGCGGATGAAGTTCATTCGAGCCAAATCGGGTGATCCAGCGACTGTGTTTGTGCATTTGCAATGGCGGCGATTTGAGGTCTGACTGGTCCACAATGTGGGCCCCCACCCCACGTGCAATAAACATATAGAACAAAATGGCGGATTTATACTAGGCGAGTTATAATCTCTCAAGTCCCGAAATAAAAAAATATTCGTCGCAGGATGTTATATGTTATGATGTACATTCAGAGGTCTGCAGAAGATCAAATGCCCCCCTTCCGCAAAAATTCCAAAATGTTCAAAATGGCTGGAATCCAAACAAATAAAATAGCGCACGTTGTACTACATATCTGAATCAATAGGGTCCCAGAAAAGGTAGCAAGTAGTCAGTTCGACTAACATTTGGACATGCGCAGACGCAATTTGAGAGTGTGTACATTACATAGCTCCCGCCCCCCGAAGATAGAAATAGAGCGAGAGCCATCGCGGATGAAGTTCATTCTATCCAAATGGTTGTGCATTTGCAATGGCGGCGATTTGAGGTCTGACTGGCCCACAATGTGGCCTCCACCACACATGCAATAAACGTATCATAAAACAAAATGGCGGATTCGTACTGCGCGAGTTAAAATCTCCCAAGCCCCGAAATAGAGAAATATTCGTCGCAGGATGTTATAGTTCCGGGCAGCTCATCGTGACATGATGTACATTCAGAGGTCTGCAGAAGATCAAATGCCCCCCCCCCCCTTCTGCAAAAATTACAAAAATTTTCTTGTGCATTCTCTTTGTGCGTGTGTTGGAATGTTTTGTTTACTTTTGTTAGTTTCCCTTTCTGTTTGCTGGACACAATCGCATAGAGTGGCACGCGTTACTTGAGAAACGGATTGTGTGTGCCGGACCCGGACTGTTGATTAAAGGGGCGGGATGAGGCGGATAGTGTGGGAGCGATTTTGCAATAGATACACAAACACAATACACGTCCGATTGGGAAAAGATGGTGGGAAGCGTGATTGCGATTAGCAGAAACGTACTCAGCGAAATGTTGATAGGCTGCAGTCTGCAAACTGTACTGAACGGGTAGATGGAACAGGGTGCACGAGAGGAGGTGAATATTGCACACACGCGATGCAAACGAAAACGAAACGATCCCGCGAGAGAAAGGAGCCCAAGCGGACAGAACAAAGCAAAGCAGAATTTATGACGAGTATCTACACTGCCACCAGATACATGGGTACATGGATATGTCTTATGCCTACCGAAAGCGTGGGACGTGTTTTCTCGAATGATTTCATCCAGTATAACTATACTGGGATCTTTACAAAACTTACGTCGATATCTTCAACACAACAGGTTCCACGCAGTCGGTAGTCATAGACATATCCATGTTCCGATGTATCTGCATGCAGTGTAGATACTTTGTATCTTTTTTAATTGCCTTGACTCCTCCCAAAGGGCATGGGCGCGTCAACATCTCTAGCATTTCTATGCCTTGTTGACGTTTCACAATAGCATATCTACTTTTCGGAGGTGCAGTTGCTAGGTTGTACCTCCTATCCGCGCCGTCTTTTATACTGACAAGCTCGGAGCACTGTGAGAGTTCTATTAATACTCACAGGCAGTTTTTGATCGCGCCGAGATTTCATCTCCGAGCTCCAGATTAGTATCGTAGAGTGGTGACCGAACGATCACCACGGCCACCGAGCGCGACCAGAAGTTTGTTTTGGAGAGGTGTAGTCGGTTTCCGAAGGGAGACCGCTATATTCCATAGCAGGAGAGAGAGCACACCTCCTTGCGGAGTACCCCTGCAGACACTCCTGCGTTCAGAGGATACACCCAATTTGGAAGAAATAACCCTGGATGTTAGCATCAGATTAATTAGTCCAACCAGGTTCGGATCCACGTTAAGTCCTGAGAGTGCATGCGTAATCACCTCAGGGTTGGCGTTATTGAAGGTCCCCTCAATACCTAGAAATTTAACCATAGTATATTCTTTATAGATCAGGAATTTCTCAATTTGACTAATGAGTGAGTGTAAAGCTGTGTCCACTGACCTACCCTTAGAGTAGAATATGTTGCGAAGCCGAGAGTAGTTGTTCGGGAATGGTGTTACGCAGGTAGAACTCAATTCGTCTTTCAAACATCTTAAGTAGGACTGAGAACAAACTCAGATTCTTTTGGCGGGCGTGTGAACTTTTTCCCGCTTTAGGGATAAAGATCACGTTGACCTCCGTCCATATCAGGGAATACAGACTAATTCCAGGCATGTTGTGAAGATATATTCCAACCAACAACAAGATCCGACGTGGCGTGGGGTGTATGTGTGCCGAGATAATACCATCGGGTCCAGCCGACTTAAAGGGTTCGAAGCTGGATGTGATTCGAGTCAGCCGAAATCAATTCGCATTCTTGTGCGTAAGTGTGTTGAGTGACTTCTGGTGAACTATCCGAAAAGTGTGTATCCAGTAGGACTTTCAGTGTCTCTTCGCTGTAGGTTGGCCAGGACCCATTTGGCTTTAGAATATAGCTGGGTTTGGATGGGTTAGGTTAGGTTAGGTTAAAAAGGCTGCTGTATAGAACACAGCACACATAGACCACCAATGGGTCCGTTGTGATACCTCAACGCCATAAGAGCCTAGTCGTCAAACCACCCGGATCTATCAATAAAGCGATGTAGATGACCAGCACTTACGTCCTTCAAGTCATCCAGGTCAAGAAAGTAAAGGGAACCTAGAGTGTCCTTTCTTCTACCGGCCAGAGCAGGGCAATAGCACAGGAAGTGAGCTATTGTCTCCTCCTCCTCCTCGTCTCCACAGCTTCTGCAGTGATCTCTATACGGAAGCCGAAGACGCCTGGCATGCTCACCTATGGGATGGGTTAGTTGATAGAATTTTTCGGAGACTAGAGGCTTCGCTCGACCTCTCCATACGTTCACAAAAGAGCCTCCACGAAAGGAAACGAAGGAACAGTCGCAAGGCTTTTCTCCTCTTGAGCGAAAAGAGATCAAGTTGCAAATTTCTTGTCAGCAGTCTGAACCTTTGTCCGCGATTCTGTCAGATTCGAGCGTCATCATATGTAGATCATCATAGCTCTATCAGCCATCAGCACTTTTTTTCATTTTTCATTCGATGTTGGAAAAAAGTTTGGAATATCATTAGCACGAGGGTTACTCAACACACTCAAGGTGTGGGAACTGCATAAAAGTTTCACATGGGATACAAAAAAAGTTAGCAAACCATCGTGTACCTTTGTATAAGGTTTTAATAGTGGAAATTTGCAAATCGTTGCATATGTACTCGTACTCAAAATCACACGCTTGCAGCTCACTAGTCAAGTATGCATAACTTTGCACAATGTTCACCGAAAAAAAGTCCGAATTTTACATTCACTCATATTTGTTGATTAAATTCCATTAAATATTAGCACAGGCTCTCTGTTTATAAAACCTTTTGCGAAAAAAGCCCATGCATACACAAGTGGAAAATTATTCTACTGAATAAAAAAAAATAAATTTCATGTTGAACAATTTTTGAGGTAATTTTAGTGGTACAACTACATAAAATCCGAGCCCATCCGATGAACGGCCCGTTTATGATATGGAAAGTTGAAAACATTAACAATTAGCAGTTGTAGAGCACTGCAGGTTGAAGTCCATTGTACGTTTTAAATATTTAAAAGTTAAAACGGAAAATTATTAATTGAAATGTTGCAAATTATGGTGGCTTACGTTTAAATTCAAAACATGCATATTTGTTTCTGTCCGTCCACGAGCAGGTTGAACCCGCGGATGGGACTCCTCCTCCGCGGTGGTATGGAAAGAGTACATTTTTTTAAGCCGAACTAATAATATACTGGAGTTGACTCACATTTTTATCGGTAACGGCTGATTTAAGGAAAAATTGTGATTTATTTCTCAACATACGTCTCCTTTTAGCTCGATACACTTGACCCAGCGATGCTCCAACTTCTTTAACCCGTCTGAAAAATACGTTTTCTCGGGGTCTGCAAAGTAGGCCTCCGTGGCGGCGATGACCTCCTCATTCGACTCAAATTTCTGCCCGGCGAGTGACTTTTTCAAGTTTGGAAACAAAAAGAAGTCGCCCGGGGTTAAATCTGGAAAATACGGTGGACGGGGCAACAGTTCGTAGCCCAATTCGACCAATTTGGCCGGCGGAGGTGTGAGCCAGTGCGTTGTCATGGTGGAAGAGCACTTTTTTCTTCGCCAAATGGGGCCGTTTTTTCTGCAATTCGGCGTCGAATCGGTTCAATAATTCGGCATAGTAGAGCCCGGTGACCGTTTTGCCCTTCTCCAGGTAGTCGATGTAGATTACACCTTGTGAATCCCAGAAAACGGTGGTCATAATCTTTCCGGCCGATAGGACATTCTTCGCCGTCTTCGGAGCACGTTCGCTGGGTGAAGTCCACTGTTTCGACTGTTCCTTGGTCTCTGGTGTATACCAGTGGATCCATGTTACGTCGACGGTCACGAAACGAGGCAGCAACTCCTTCGGATTGCGCTTAAACAGCGTCAAACACTGCTCTGAAGTGGTCTCACGGTTGCGCTTCTTGTCCGGAGTGAGCAAACGCGGTACCCATCGCGCCGACAGCTTCCTCATGCCCAAAATAACTCCTCCTATGCATATTCAAATGAAAAAAAAACTCATAATTACACCAGTCATTCCACTCCCATAAATATTTATACTACGACTGTACCTTCAAAAGTTGCCACCATTCCTGAGTCTGAAGAAAAAACCTCAAGCCTCGTGCGCTATCGCTTTTCCTCCAACCAAACTGATACAAGCTTGCTCGCCTCGGTATCTTCATATTGTCATACCGTCAACAGGTTGATTCACCTTGAAATATTCCATTTTATCTCTTAATTAACTTGTCATTTCGGTGATAAAGTTTCAAAGGATGTTGCCAGGATGAAATCCTAGAAATTGTACATTATACCGTCGTCATCATCTACCGACAACAATACGAAGCAACTTTAAAACCATTTCCGTAGATTTTCTCTCTCTCTCTCCCTCCCTTTTCTCGCATTGACATAATTACCCGGGAAAACTGTGTCCTTAAGTGTGAATGACTATGAGGATTTCGGCACGAAGGACACGTTCGTAAATAAGTTTAAACTCCTGATATGTCTATAAGTTTGTTAATTGAGCTCGATTGGAAGTGAAGAGGAGCTGGTTTAATTAACTGCATTGTATTGATGTAGTAGATGGTTTGAGTGAAGATTGGGGGTAGTAGGGAAGGATAAGTTTATTGTAATTTTGCCCGTACAATTATGTAAATGTATCGCTAGGTGGCCGTGTTCGTTCGGTCACCGCTCAACGATGTAGAGAATGGAGGTTCGATCCTCGACGCGAACAAAAAAAAATTGCTTGTGGGTATTAATAGAACTCCCACTGCGCTTCGAGCTGGTCAGTATAAAGACGATGCGGATAGGGGTGCATGCTAGCAACTGCACAAAAAGAAAAAAAAATAGATTTGCTATCGAAACGTCAACAAAGCAAAAAAATGCAAGAGATGTTAACGCGGCCCATAACTCTGAAGGGGTCAAGGCAACTAACAATTAAAGCACGGCAGTGCGATTCAAAAATTTCATTTTCTGAAAATCGCACTGCCGGCTGACCGCGATGAAGATATTAAAAATATGTCGTTATCGGAAGCAAATTATTCTACGGCTTGGGATATGCTAGTTAAGCGTTACAACAATCCTCGTGTATTGTTCATGAACCAGATGAACACTTTGTACGCACTACCAGTTTTAAATGAGGAACGTTCGACTAGCATAAAATCGTTGTTGACCACCACCAACATGTGCATTAACGAATTTAAGCGACTGGAAATTCCCATTGAGACTTGTGACCACTGGCTTGCTCATTTCTTAGCAACCAAGTTACCCAGAGAAACTCACCAGGCATGGGAACATCACTTGGGGAGTAAGACAAGCATTCCTTCATTCACGGATTTGGAAAACTTTCTAAATAATCGACTTGTTACCATTGACGCGATCGAAAATCGGAATTTAACGGAACATCTGACGCCAACAAAGCCATCATCTTTTAAGTCGAATCACCCCCATAAAGATTCAAAGTCGAATAAAAACTTTAAATTTCAAGGTGCGGAAAGAAAATCTTTCCACGTCACAACTCAACCCCAAACGAAAAATGAGCAGTGCCCAGTGTGCAACGGTAGCCACATTATTCGTCGATGTCCAACTTTTCTCGACAAAGATTGCTATGAACGCAAATCGATTGTCGATCAACACAAACTATGTCTGAATTGCTTGAGCAAAACACACCTCCGCGCAAAGTGTCCCAGCTCCAAAAATTGTCTACAATGCGGACAACGACATCACACGTTGCTCCACTTCCCGATCAATTCGAATATAGCATCGTCAATTCAGCCATCGACATCGAAGACAACTGCATCCAACGGCGCTCAAGCAGCATCCAGTGCACACAACGCGGCATATAGTTTTCCGACTGTTCGTACAAATGCCGCAAAACTCGTTTCGACCCGACCTCCGAGTGTCCTCTTGGCAACAGCTCTGATACCAGTCGTTAACGTTAAGACTGGTCGAACCATTGTCTTACGTGCTTTTCTAGATCAGGGTTCTGAAGGCACACTCATCACAGGAGAGGCAGCGAACGCTTTGGGATTGCAACGTACCAAATTGCCAACCGAGGTAAAGGGTGTAGGAGGATCTACGACCAACAGCAACGGCATTGTTTGTTTTGCTCTACGATCAAAGCTCAACCCGAAGTTCGAAGCACTCATAGAAAACGCTCTCGTAATGGACGTCGTAACATCAGAACTGCCGAGCAGTAGAGTAGTGCCTTCCGAATGGCCACATATTCTTGGTCTTAAGCTTGCGGACCCATTGTACTTCAACCCCAGCAAAGTTGACCTACTCATCGGTTCCGAAATGTCGGCATCAATTTTATTGCCGGGCCTCAAAATCGGTCGTCCCGATCAACCGATAGCCCAAAACTCACATTTCGGCTGGATTCTGTTTGGCAAGACGGCGCCAACAGCGGTGACGTATGTCAACACAACATCAATCAAATCTCATCACATCACTGTATCTGCGAGACTCGAAGCACTTGTCAAAACATTCTTCGACAGTGACCAAATAAGTGAAGAACAGTGTCTTTCTGATGAGAACAAATGGTTCCTCGAGTTCTTTCACAACAATACAATTCGTCAGCCAAATGGAAGGTATATGGTCCGTTTGCCCCTCAAGTCCATTTTTGACCCGGATCAAACATTGGGACGATCGAAGCAGTTAAGTCTCAACCGATTTCATCAACTCGAAAGAAGGTTGCATAGGACCCCTGGATTAATGGAACGATATACTGAAGGTATCAATGATTATTTTGAATCCAATCAACTTTCACCAGCTCTAAATACAGAAAATCAGCATTGCGCCGTCACTGAGACCAACAAACCCACCGTTACTGCTTGTGTTTTGCCTCATCACGCTGTCTATAAGGATGATAGTCTCACCACGAAAGTACGAATTGTATTCGACGCTTCGGCAAAAACATCGAATGGGAGGTCGCTCAATGATATCCTGTGTGTCGGACCACCATTGCAAAACGAGCTGCCATCTGTTATTCTCAATTGGAGAATGCACAAATTTGCGATAATAGCAGACATCAAGGGCATGTTTCGATGCATCGACATGCATCCCAACGACACTCCATATCAGACAATTTTATGGCGAAACGACTCCAACGAGATAGCTGAGTTTTGTCTCAAGACAGTAACATTTGGCACGGCTTCAGCACCATGTACTGCCATCAGCATCATGCACAGGCTTGCTGATGACGAAAAACAGAGCTATCCACTAGCGGAGAACGTTCTAAAACAGGAAATCTACGTTGATGACGTGCAAACTGGAGGGTCAAGCATCGAAGCTACAATCGAGATTCGAGATCAAGTCATCGACGCGCTGAAGTCAGCTGGTATGGAATTAAGGAAATGGGCAAGCAACCATCCGAAGTTATTAGAATCAATTCCCATCGAACATCAATGTAGCAGTACTTCGCTGGAAATGAACAGTAACGAGACTGTTAAAACATTAGGAATGATTTGGCAGCCAAGTGCCGATGTATTTAAATTCAAAATCAATTTCGAGTTACACACCACGGTCACCAAACGTTCCGTACTTTCAACGACGGCTCGTTTATTCGACCCATTGGGATTAATTGTTCCAGTAGTCATTGCAGCAAAGATCATCTTGAAATCTATTTGGCGTTACAAGGACTCGAAAACCAATCCAACAAAACAAACACTTGATTGGGATGATAACATTCCTGATCCAATACACACCCAATGGAAGTTGTTTTTGCAACAGTTACCGGCTGTTGAAGATATTTCCATTCCCAGATGGATCGACTTTGTTCCGGATGATTTACGATCAATTGAGTTGCACGTATTCTGTGACGGCTCGCTATCAGCATATGCAGCATGCGTCTATATTCGAGTGGAGTACGCAAATAACCAGGTACATACGCATCTGCTTTGTGCTAAAAGTAAGGTAACCCCAAACAAAACGTTAACTGTTCCTTGCATCGAGCTCTGTGGAGCAGAATTGTCGTCGCGTCTAGGAAAGTGGGTAGGAGCGCAATTGCGAACACCGTTCAACAATATTCAAACGTATTTTTGGTGCGATGCGATGATCGTTTTATATTGGATAAAGGGCGATATCAATCGTTGGAAAACTTACGTCGCGAATCGAATTACTAAAATTCTCGATCGATCAGCACCCAATGATTGGCATCACGTCGATTCATTCGAAAATCCTGCGGATTGTGCAACAAGAGGACTCACACCGAACCAACTAGCAAGCTTCGAGCTATGGTGGAAGGGTCCCCCATGGTTGTCACAAACACATTCAAATTGGCCTTTGTCTAAGCCTATTAACCAACAATTTGACGAGGATAGCTTGCAGCTCAAATCCTCGCAGCTTCTCGTTCACATCACCATTCCTAACGATTCGATTATTGATCGTTACTCCTCGTTTACCCGTTTGCATAGGACTACGGCATGGATTCTTCGTTTCCAATTCAACGCGCGTAAAGAGAATAGAGAAAAAAGACGCTCTGGTTGGCTTTCCTTAAAGGAATTGCAAGAGAGTGTTTTTACATTAGTCCGAATCGTTCAGGCAGAAACATTCGGGAAAGAGATGCATTTAATCAAATCAAATGAACCGTTATCAAACAAATCGAAAATCCGCGGTCTAGCTCCATTCATCGACAACTCCCAGTATCAGCTCATGCGAGTACGAGGTAGATTGCAGCGCTCTATGTTGCCGTATCGACAGAAACATCCACTAATTTTGCCAAATAACCATAATTTCACACGCCTGTTGATTGATTACACCCACCGGAACACACTCCACGGGGGAGTACAGCTTACTCTAGCGAATTTACGTCAGCAGTATTGGATTGTAAGTGCACGCCAAACAATCAAAACTCAACTTCAGAAATGCATCAAATGTTTTCGTAACAACCCGAAAATTAGCAATCAAATGATGGGAAACCTACCTTACCATCGGGTTAATCCTCCACATCGACCATTTATTGCAACAGGAGTGGACTACACAGGCGCAATAGAGCTAAAATCATCAAAGTATCGAGGTAACACAACATACAAAGGGTATATTGTCATCTTCATATGCCTTGCAAGTAAAGCCATCCACCTGGAAGCTGTTACAGGAATGCAGACAGAACACTTCTTAATGGCTTTGCATCGATTTATAGGAAGAAGAGGTGCTTGCAGAGACATGTATAGCGACAATGGCACGAATTTTATTGGTGCCAACAATGTAATCGATTCAACAGTTGCGGAGCGCGGAATACAATGGCACTTTAATCCGCCTCATTCGCCAAACTTTGGAGGAATCTGGGAGGCGAATATTAAATCTGCGAAGTATCATTTGAAGCGAATCGTCGACGGCAAACGTTTAACTTATGAAGAACTCTCGACTCTACTTGTAAGGATTGAATCTTGCCTCAACTCAAGGCCATTGTGCCCGCTTACATCGGATCCTGAAGATTTATCCGTGCTTACGCCAGGCCATTTCCTAATTGGAGATGCGTTACTAGCTCCGCCTCCAGAACTTCCGGACACCAAAGTTCAATTGACAGAGAATTACATCGCCTTACAACGCATGGTTCAACAATTTTGGAAGAAGTGGTCATCGGACTGGTTATCACACTTGCAAACGCGTCCGAAGTGGCATCAGCAGCAACCGAACATACAAGTACACGATTTGGTATTGGTGAAGGACGACAAATTACAGCCGAACGAGTGGTTGCTGGGCAAGGTTGTGGAAGTACATCCCGGAGCAGACAACTTGGTAAGGGTCGCAACTATTCGAACGAAGGATGGCCTTTTCAAACGGTGTGTATCCAAACTGAGCCGACTACCAATTAGCCCAGAGGCAGGCAATCCACAAAAGTAGCCTTGACGAGAAGTTTTGTTTAGGTATTTTCTTTTGCTCAATAAAAAAGGAAAATACCAATCCAGGTTATAATTTTTTCTTTATGTAATATTCCAAAAAGTAATCCCATATTTTGTTTGCAGTATGAAATTGAGTACAATGCTGTCCAGGACAGCATTGGGGGGAGTATGTACAAGTTCGCAATAAACAACCCGCTAGAGAGTCGACAACATTGAACGCATTATGAACAAGTTCGCCGAGCCGTGGATGAAACGATCATCATCACTTTTCGTTCTGTTCGTTTTGGGTAGTAGAAGCGAGAGCATGTGATTTGTGCAGTTTCGGAAAATCACCATTTTTGTTTGTGAACCCGCTTCGTGTAATATAATATATCATACTATAAATTGTGTTGGAAAGAAGTGGTTTTAGTTTAAACACAATTTACAACAGTATCAGCACAAGGAACATCGCACTTCGCCTAGTTGCTTCATTTTGTGGATTTCGGTGCAGTTTTTACTTAGTAAAGCGGCCATTAAAATAAAATAAATAACTGGCGCAACAGTCCAATTTGAACCATGGCCTCGAGATGAGTTAGCATCATCTCATTTTGTAGATCGTGGCGGTATGTCTTGTGCAGAGGTGTGTGATCAGCAACACACCTCACGCTCAACCGAGCTATTTACCCCATAAATGTTTATTCATTTAACAGCTGAGTGGGTTCATAGTCCGACACGTAAATCCCCTATTTTTTCGAAAACTACCGCATTCAGTAGGAATCGAACCGAGGCCCAGTGCGTAGAAGGCGAACCTGCTAACCATTGCGCCATCCGGACTACAGACTAAGCGGCCATTCCACAGTCAAAACAATTTGACGCGCTTGGTTGCTGGATAAATACGAATTAATGTGATCATTGTCAAACTTTTGTAATGTGTAATAGTTAAAAATTTGACACAAAAAATAGTCAAATATTTGACTGTATAATGGCTGCTTTACTGTATTCCAGTCCAGTGAAATAATCGGTGCTATCCGGATCGGTATGATCTAAATACACTGATCCACAAAAAACCTGACGCCCCCACTATTTTTCCTATTGAAGAGAGCAAGGAAGGAAAATTGCAATTTTTGGCTAGTCCCATGTAAAAATACAATGGCCGGGCATATAATCTGATGTATGCTGAATGTTTGTTCGCTTTTCCGGGCACTTCTGTTCTGATCTTAACCGAATTTGATATGTAGGTTCCTTGTACCACACTGAGTACAAATCACTTCCCAGCACGCCTACTGGAAAGGCCGATCAGTGGACACGGCTTTGAACTCCTTGGTAGGCTACATAGAAAAGTCCCTCGCTGGTTGCCTTTCTCGACATCAAGAGGGCTTTCCACAATGTTAAACCTAAGGCTTTTATTAATGCCCTCTTAACTCTGTGCGGGGATGACCCACTGCCAGTTAATTCACCTAATGCTTGTATCTCGGGTGGTGTCATCTAGTCTCGGTGCATCATTTCTACACAAAAAAGTCACAATATACTGGATCCCTGGCCACGTTGGCGTTTCAGGATTGTCGATGAGTTGGCTAGGAAAGCATCTGCCGATCCATTTATTGGACCTGAACACTTTTGTGGTATACCCCTATGCAGGGTTAAAATTCATATTAGGAGCGTATAGATACCGTCGCGTACTGGGAGAGTCTCCCTGGCTTGAGACAGTCCAAACTGTTCATTCTAGGTCACTCATGCAGACGCACCCTGGAACTGCTAAATCTAAGCGGGAGCAGGGTAAGAATCATTTGCGGCCTTCTCACGGGGCACTCGACCCTGAAGTACCACCTACACAAATTGGGCATTGTCACTGACGCCAGCTGTCGCTTTTGCGAAGCCGATGATGAGACATTACAGCACATCCTGTACGAATGTGAGGCACTTTCTCGTCGTCGCCTAGAATGCCTAGGAAATCTCTTCCCTGATGTGGATGAAATCGCCTCACTCCTCGCCAAGCCTAAAGCCATACACTATCGCGCTCGGTGGCCGTGGTCGTTCGGTCCCCGCTCTAGGATACTAATCTAGAGCTCGGAGTACATATCTCGGCCAGTGCTGTCGTTTTGAAATTTCCTAGGGTAGCAAATTGGGAGAATTTCGGGTAGCATTTTCACATGATGGGTAGCAATATGAAACAAAATTTATTTAGCGCAAAGATTATAAAATGAAGCGATCATTTCTTGTTTTCAAACAACATAAAACATAAATTGCAACGAAACAAACTTACCCCTTAATTATATTGTGCGCGAAATACGTTCACAAGTCGCAATTAACGAAAATCAGATGTTCTGCCTGTTATAAAATAGTTAAATCTCTTGGTCACGTTCGTTTGACATATCTGAACTTTGGAAAACATCTTCAAACAACTTACTAACATACTTGCAACACCTTTTTAAATTAAGAATAGAAACATACACTTCCAAGAGCTTAACAGTAACTCAGAACAAAACAAATGATAGCCCTTAGTTCTTTGCGCAGACTATAATTCAGCCTTTGAAGTGTTATCATTATCATAATAAATAAATAGTAAAAAAACAGACCTGGAGTGTGAAGCGTATATACCCCAGACTTGTACAGACCCGGTGGTAATACCAAAAGTAACTATTGGCAATGACCATATGCATTAAAAGTGAGTTTCCTATATGGCCAGTTTATAGTGGAGGTTGGCACTCATGAGGATTTTGACCATTCTCAAAAACAATTAACTAACCCATTCTACAAATATTTGTCATATTTTTATTTGAAGTCTCACTTGTAGTGGTGGTAGAGGTTTCTTTTGGCGAATCTTGCGCATTTTTAGTAACAACCATCTAGATACCAGTACAAACATTTTACCAAAATTTCGAGTCGCTAGCTTCATTTTATTGAAAGTTATCGCTTATTTTAAGTTTCATTTGTAGGGGAGGTAGGGGTTCTTTGAATCGGATGTGGCCCAACTTTAATGTCAACTAACTCAATCCTACTACAAACATTTGACCAAAATTTCAAGACGCTGGCTTCTTACCGTCAAAAGCTATCGTTTATTTGAAGTTTCATTTGTAGGGGAGGTAGGGGTTCCTTGGGTTGAATCTTGCCCATTTTCAATACCAGCCAACTAGATCCTACTACAAACATTTGACCAAAATCAAGTCTCTAGCTTCATGCTATCGAAACTTATCTTCCGAACGGACAGACAGACATGGCTAAATCAAGGAGGTGACCCTGATCATTTATATATACTATACTATAAGTCTAGGGTATAAAAATCACAGAAAAAGTAACAGTATTCATCTTTGTTTAACAGTATTCATATTTCAAATGCTATATACGCACCTCAGAACAAAAAAGAACTAAATCAAAAAAATTCCTAGTGATTTGACATACGACGTATAATATCTTCCAAGTTATTATTTGTCTCTATTAAGTACAATAATTAATTTGGTTAATCCGATATTTACGTTTTGTGACTTCATACGGTTTTGTTTTAAGATACGGATATATAGTACAATATTGATCAGATAAACACAATATTATCAAATAACACTTGTTTACTAGAAATTTTTTTTATTTCTCAGATACTAACATTTCCCGAACAATTTATTCCCTTCCTAAATGAGAAGCGCTCAGTTCGACAATACCCTTGCGTCCAAAATCCAATTCCCCGGTCAAATCCAATATTTTACAGAGAAATTTTGGATTCGACCGGGGAAAATTTGAATTTTGGACGCAAGTGTGTGTCGAGCTTTAGACAACATTACTCATAAAGAAAGGGAATAAGCTGTTCCCCAAACATTAACATCTCGGTAAAACAAATTCTTTCTAGTGCATAAAACAAGTGTTGTTTCGATTTAGTTCATTTAGTGACAAGTAAGTAAATTTTTGATGGTTAACATCTTTCAGCGAAATTGCCCAGCTCCATCCAAATTGTCATTCACAGCAAAAATGTGTCATCCGCTTCCGCATGTCAATTAATTTTTTTCTGGGAATCCCAGTTTAGTGTTGAGTTTTCCGCAAGAGGACTGCTATTTGTTATGTAGTATTCAGAATAGAAGAAGATCAGTGATCACCACTTATGAAATTACTTTAAAATCGCAAATAATTGTACCAAGCAATCTCATTGCTTATGAGAGTATCAAAACTTAAGTAAGAGTAGCATAGTAGCAGAGCTGACGAAATAGTATCAAAATGCTACTAAAGTAGCAACTTCGACAGCACTGATCTCGGCGCGATCAAAAACTGCCGGTGAGTACTAATAGAACCCTCACAGTGCTCCGAGCTTGTCAGTATGAAGACGGCGTGGATAGTAGGTGCATGCTATCAACTGCACTTCTGAAAAGTAGATATGCTATCGAAACGTCAACAAGGCATAGAAATGCTAGAGATGTTGTCGTGCCTATGCCCCTGGAGGAGTCAAGGCAATTAGCACGACCTCTCCTGGTCACGGTGCTTGTGAGCCTCTCGGACTCACTGCCCTCTTCCTCTAATCTAATCTAAGCAGGGATACCCTTCAAGGTGGTGTTCTCTCTCCCCTTCCATGGAATCTGATGATCAATAGGCTGCTTCTAAGCTTAGAAGGTTTGGGATGCATAGTTATCACTTATGCAGACGATATTGCTGCAATCTCGGGAAAGTTTCCCTTTGTCCTGAGCGATATAATGCAGAATGCCCTATATATCCTGACGAACTGAGCTGGTGAGGTTGGTGTTAGAGTAAATCCGCAAAAAACTGAGCTTGTTCTCTTTACTAAGGGACACATTGTACCCTCGTTCG
Source organism: Chloromyia formosa (assembly GCA_964017055.1). Classification (NCBI taxonomy): domain Eukaryota; kingdom Metazoa; phylum Arthropoda; class Insecta; order Diptera; family Stratiomyidae; genus Chloromyia; species Chloromyia formosa. The sequence goes on from OZ024817.1 coordinate 5,480,533, forward strand.
AACCACCATTAATGGAGGGTATAGGGCTTATGCTCACTGATAAAGTCAAATTCCTTGGTCTCATCCTGGATAGAAAACTATACTGGAAGGCAAACCAACCCAACAAAAAAAGACATAAATTCATGATCCAATATTTTTCCTAATAAGAGAACGTTTCAGTGATATTTTCATTGAAGTGAGTCGGCTAATGAAGTGACCTCCGAGGCGACGAGAGCTTACAATGTAATGTCATGTACGCGACAGCTTCACCTTATACCACAAAAAAACTAACTCATTTTTCATCTTTTCAAAGTCCCAAGCCGGCAGTGATTGAACTCCCTTAGTTCACTCCTAATCATAGTCCCAGGAATGTCATCCACTTTTTTTAACTCTACAAACCTTTGACCCTAATAAACAACTAAATAGCCATCAGCTCCTTTAATTTTACATAAACCCTGTATGTTGGCATCGTCCACCCTTTTCATTGTATGCTCCTTTTTTGCTTGACCGAAATGAGAGGCCATGATGAAGCCAATGTCTGAAATTAACAGCAAAAAAAGATCATTCAAAAGGAACCCCGGGAGCATGTCGACCCCGCCACAACGACAACAACCCTTTATGTATCCACCAACGAGAGATAATGTAATAAAGTGAAAATGGTTTTCGTCGAAGGTGGCGCTACTGTTTGAGTGTGCCTCATTCTCTCGCGAATCGTGACTCTCCTCCCACAACTTCGCCCAATTAAGAGAAAAGTTTTAAATTACGTTTGGGATACAGCGCGGAAGGGGTTTGTTAGAAGGTCTGCAAATGAGCGGAAAAGTTTGTGGAAATGGAGAATGTTGATGATGAAAATATTTAATATAGAAAAGATTAAGGCATTGGAATGTCATTTTCGTGGAATATGATTATTGAAAATTCAGGTTGGTTTGATGTTGAAAAATTTATGACGCATAAATCTGAAAAGAACTAGGGTTCGGAGATTTTGGAACCGGTCTGGTATCCAGTACAGGCCAATGTTGAAAAACTACCCGTCACCAGGAGAGAGTTGCGACAGTAAAGTACGGTCGTTTATGAAATCCAGGACAGATCGAAGCGACTTGGCAGCAAACTTATTCAGTTCCCCTGTCGCTGTCAGACCCCGACATTTTATCCAACTCCTGTGTATTACATGGCCATCCCTGTACTTGCCCCAGTCAGTTGTTTTACGATTCACAATTACTGGGTTAGGTTCAGGTAGCTGCTACACAGAATGGCACATTACTTGCAGTCTGAAGCCATTGCCAGTGTAGACGGGCGGATGGCGTCTTGTACAAGAGCCACTGCAGTCATTGATGCGGCCAGTATTGAGGGTCATTGTATGTAACAGCTATTAACTTCCACACCATGACATCTCTTGGTAGTCTTAAGAAGGAAAGCGCAGATGACGACAGACGTTGCGCGCGGGAAGATTGCATTGGTGTAACATGCCCTTTGTGTTTGGTTGGGTTTGTAAGGGCCCTAACCGTTGACCAGAGCTTATTGACGCCCGTTATCAAGTTGCAATTGCCGAGGTGAAAGTTCCATTTCCTTCTCCTGTGATCTGCTACCTGTTTAAAGATGTAAAGGTTTAACTCCTTGATCCTTGAATCGTCCGGGCTAGTGCTACGCATGCGGTCTCTATCATCTGCCAATCTAGCTGCCGAAGTACTAAAATTTGGTCGAATTTTGGGTATTCGACTTGCTGGGATGAACTTTGTAATCGCTTCCTGGAGTATGTGCCTTTCATTTCATTCGGCCGTGCGCACCTCAGTTGGAGTTGGTAAGGCAACGAAGGCCGTCTTGGTGTAGGATTTGAAGCCATCCCAACCCGCTTTAAGCGGAGAACACATATACGCGATCGCGATGGCGATTGCGTTCGCGATGGCGATTGCGTTCGCGATGGCGATTGCGTTCGCGATGGTGATCAAACGCGTTCCACGTTAGTAAGTTAAGCAGCACATACGTGTCGCGATCTGTTAGCGATAGAGAGGACATCTGCAGCGTTCGATTGCGGGGTAGTCGGCGATCTGCGATCAAACGCAACTGGTTGAATTTATTCCAGATCGCGAGTATTAAACAGATCTGCAGATCTCACAGAAAAATGAATTGAATATGTCAAAAAGCATAATGTTTTGTTTGATGCTATATGTCACATGCTGACTACAATATGAAAAAAAAATAAAAAAAAATTAAAATTTTCCTTGCGGTTGCGATCGCAATTGCAACATGATGTGTTCGCTCCCTCCTGTGATTGCGATCGTGATCGCCATCGCGACCGCGTATGTGTGTTCTCCGCTTTATTATAATTGATGAACGTGCGGTAATCAGCAAACTGAGTACTTGATGGTTTGTTCAATTTTATTAGGATTGGCAGATGATCCGAGGATAGCGTCAGGATTGATTCCCATTGTGCATCATTGATAAGTTCAGCGCTGACAATTGAAATATCGGGCAAGCTGGAACATGTTCCAGCGATACGAGTGGGCGTGTCATCGTTAAGTGGACTGAAGTCTGACGCGTCAAGTTGTTCGGCTATGGTGACCCCTCTGGCATTGTTGTCGAGATTAGAGTGCCACAATTCGTGATGAGCGTTGAAGTCACCAAGTAGGAGACGATATTGGCCAGCTAGCATTGGTGTGATATTGACACTGTATCCCGAGGGACAACTGCAATATAAACGTTGTAGATTTCAATATCGATATTGCCCGACTGAATTGCAATGGCCTGTAATGTTGTCGGCGACTGTGACGTCGATTTCACAATTCCATCACCAACATTGGACACTCTGTCCTTTCTAATGATGTTGTAATTCCCATAGGAGTTGGGTGACGAATTGGTGTTAAGCTTCGTCTCCTGTATAGCTCCAATCATGACGCGGTGTCTATCCATGAAGTCTGATAATTCTGCAATTTTTCGCTGTAACTCATCGCAATTAAGTTGTACAATTGATACGGTGTTGAGACTTGCAACAGCTGGTGCAGGTGTCAGGTTGTGTTGCAATGGAATTCTGTTGGAGTCGAGGAGAGGGCCTGGAACTTGTGTTCGCACTAACAGGTGGTGGTACGTTAGGTGTTTGCGATGACATTGATGCTTGCTGTCCTCTGAATCTACATTGGCTCGCAGTAAAAGAGGAATTCCAGTGTCGATGGCGTTTCAGCCCTGAACAATTTTTAAGGTGACACTAGTTGTTGCAGCGTGTACATCTTACTGTGGTAACGCTGGGATGCAGCGTTCTGTTACAGACGCAGCAGATCCAAGGGCCGTGATTTGGACCTGGGTTGAGCTCATTTCCGGCGCGTTAAACAAGTGTTGAGCAATAGCGGCGACATGTGTTGCTGCCAATTTCCAGAGAAAATGGTCAGTCAAATTGTTTAACACACATAGATCTTCCTTCTTGCATCGAAGGGGTTGTGGCAGCTCTTGGACGCGTGACAAAGTTGTTCCAAGTAATACGGGTCGCTCCGATGCGTAGAACCAGCTGCTATCCTGGTCGTAGTTTGTTTCGATTTGAACATTTGAATTTTTTTTTTTGTATGTTTCTTGACCACGATGGAAATTGATAAATTAGCAACAACTACATCGTCTCCCTCAAATTCAAACTTAAGATCAAGGAGAAGCCACGATGCATGTTCATCCATAGAATGGAAACGACTAGGTTATGTTTGATTTAATATGCGGTGACTGAACCACGCGTAGGCGTGGGGCCGTTCTGAGTTGGCCGTGGCTTGTCCGTGTACTGGGTCCAATATGCGGCGGTCCTTACCGACGCATTTAGTGCTTGCGTGTGGCCTCGGACCTTACGTTACATTTCGTATAATTCTGTTTGTAATTGCAACATTATTTTCGAATGGTTCCAAATTTTATTCTGAACCAATGAACCGAATAAGTTCATACGGATTTGGCATACAGATGCTTTCACATCATCAGTTTATTAATATCACAAACGTTGCCAGGCTGCCAGTCGTTTCGTCTGCACAAAATGTTATACAGAGTCAAAGAGAACTTCAACTTTTAATTCTACCATCATTATTCTCCGTCTGTAATTAAACCAAAAAAAAAATAATGAAGAATAATTACAGTCATCGTATACTACGCGCCTTTTCACTTTTATTTTCCTTTTTTTTTCCAGGAAAATTGATTACAATTTTTCACACTTATTTGCCCTTTAGGCAGCTTTTCATTTTTCATAATGCGTCGGAATTTTTTTTTCTATTTGCCAGGACCAGTCGGTAGGTTTTGTTACAATGATTCATCGTTTTATGCCGTTTTTAATTATCACTTCGATTTTTTACGGGCACTTCTTGCTTCCAGAATTGTGTAATGGTTTCGTCGTCATATTTTCACACGTTTGGTTATTTTTCGAGAAGGATATGTGGGTGGTACTCGTATGCTTGTCTCCTTTCGTGTTCATGTTTCCATGCGGATTGAACATTTCGTTTTAGTGTTTTGGGTCGATTGAACAATTTTATCGTTGAGGAAGCATAGCATAGTTATAGGTCATAGGGAGTCAAGTCAAGTCGATGGGGTGCATTTCCTTTCCCGGCGTGGTCGTAGAAGTCGACTTAATGGATAGGATGTGCATGCTAGCAACATGCATCGTCCGAAACCGTTTATATGCTAGCGAAACGTCAGCCCTTTATGGGATATGCCCCACAATAAGTTTTATCTCAAAACAACCGAACTTACGACGTGTATCTCGACTATTTTTTTATGATCGCATACTTTGACAGTATCGTAGATGGAAATTCGAGACGCACCCCAACAAGAAGTACCCATCCACACACAGAGACGAATTTCATTGATTGATTTTTATTTACGCGGCAGTATTCCACCAAAATTCCTGTCAATATCTCAGCATGCTTAGTGGAAGGGTAGGTCGGTGGATACAGCCTTGCTCTCCTTGGTAACCTAATATTGAGAGGTCTGTTAGTCACAAGGAATTCACCATGGTCGCCTTCCTGGGCATCGAGGGCGCTTTAAATATTGTTTTGTCTGAGGTTATTATCCGTACTGACAAATTCGCGCATTTGAATGTAACCGCGTCTCCTGTCAAGCTTATCAACATGCTGCTTACGTCGACGGTAGTTCGCACTAGTTCTGGCTACTGTAGGTGCCTTCAACTGCCTCCAAAAGAGCGCAGCAGGTTGATAAACTGTGTAATGACCATTACCTGCACCTAGTCCTTGCCGTAGATACGGCTTCTATGACAAGGCTAAGGGAGTGATTGGGTACCGCTTCTCAACAGTGACCCTTCCTTAACCTGAAGGGCAAGGTCGTGAGGCCCAAAATGTCCCCGACTCTGATGTGACGTCACCTCCCGTAATTCCTTTGCTGCCTTCAGATCGCTAGGTTGGTCCGCGTGAGTGCTTTCGTGATGCGGTGCTAACGTCCACAAAAAGGGATATTTCGGATCCTTTTACATGCCTTCAACATCCGGCGCATCCGGCAGTTCAACTGCCAGTCTTCCGCTGGCCCCTTCTACCGGTTCAGTTAATGTATTCGGAAGACCAGTAAAGAACGCAATCAACCCTGTGGATTTTAGGGACTTAGGTTAGGTTAGGTAAAGGGGCTGCCATGCTAACGCACAGCACACATAGACCACCGCTGGGTCCGTTGTGATACCACTAAATCCACCTTAATAAAACCTAGGCATTAAAACCAGCCTGTGCTGGCAATATAGCGATTGAGCTGTATTACACTAGCTTCCTTAAGGTCCTCCAGTTCCCAGAAAAATCGGGAACCCAGAAACCTCCTCCGCCTCTCAGCCAGGGCCGGACAGTGACATAGGAAATGGAGAACGCTCTCCTCCTCATCCACGTCATCACAGCTCCTGCAGTAGTCATTGTGAGGAATGCGAAGCCTCCAGGCGAGCTCTCCAATAGGACAGTGCCCCGTAATAACCCCCACAACTCTGCCGATGTGTTTCCTGTTCAATGAAAGCAGTGTGGCGGAGCGGCTAGGGTCAAGTTTCGGCCAAATCGACCTCGTTGTTTGGCACGTAACGCCGTTTAACCATCTCATGTTCGCCCTGTCAACCGCAGTGGCTTTGATAGCAAGTTTGCACGATAAGGCTGGCATTTTGATGTTAGCGCGGTCCCCGTCAATAACTCCGGTTGTCCCCACCCGAGCCAGCTCATCCGCCACGCAGTTACCTGCGAGGCCACAATGGCTCGGTATCCAACAGAGCGTTATGTTGAAATAACCACCCATCACTCTGAGGGTTAAACGACAGTTCGCGATGGTCTTCGATGTAGTCAGGACGGATTCAAGTGATCGAATTGCAGCCTGACTGTCCGTGTAAATAGTGACGTCCCTCGTGGTCACAACATGATTTCCCAGCCAGTTCAGAGCTTCCAGGATTGCAGAAACCTCCGCCTGTAGGACACTGCAGAAGTCAGGAAGACGGAAGGACAAGTAAATTCCCAATCCTTCCGAATAGATGCCAGCCCCGACTCCGCCGTCGGTCCTAGAGCCATCCGTGTAGATGACAATGGAGTCGGTGGTCATAAGCGTGTTAGCACACCATAGATCCCTTGACGGAATCAAGCTGGTGTGGTTCCGACCGAAAATGTATTTCGCGCAGGTATAGTCCGTTTCCACAGGGAGATCAAAGTTGCCCAGTACAGTCGAGTGCCCACCACTCAACGTGCGCCACTGGCCAGTTTCGCGAAGGCGTAGAGCCGCGTTAGCCGCCAACTGTTCGCCACAAATGTCCAGGGGGAGCAAGCCGAGCACCATGTCTAGCCCGGCTGACGGAGTTGTTCTGAAAGCCCCTGTTATAGCCAGCGCCGCTAGCCTTTGTACCTTACTTAGTAGGTTGCAATAGGCCGTTACTCGAAGTGCCGTCCACCATACACTTATTCCGTACAGTAGTATAGGACGTACTACAGCTGTGTATAACCAATATACAGCTTTAGGCTGCAGGCCCCAGTTCTTACCTATGGCCTTCCTGCACGAGTAGAGGGCAACAGTAGCTTTCTTGACCCGTTCTTCAATGTTGGGTTTCCACCCAAGTTTCCTGTCAAAGATGAGACCGAGGAACTTAGCTTTGTCGGTGAAAACCAGTTGAATGCCCTCCAGTGAGGGAGGTTCAATAGGGGGAATCACGCGTCTTCTGGTAAAGAGCACAAGCTCCGTCTTAAGCGGGTTAATTCCGACGCCGCAGAAGTTTGCCCACTTAGTTAGAAAAGAAAGGGCGTTTTGCAATAGTCCGCAGAGGACACCAGGAAACTTACCTGTGACTGCGATGGCAACGTCATCCGCATACGCAATAACTTTGCACCCGACCTCTTCCAGTTTTAGAAGCATTCTGTTGATCGCTACATTCCAAAGAAGGGGAGACAGCACTCCCCCTTGCGGTGTTCCTCTACAGACATCCCTACATACCGACGATGTACCAAGGGTAGTGTGTATGCGCCGAGATGTTAGTAGTATGTTAACGAGTTTACAAAGCGACTCGTCGACCTGGAGGCCCAGGAGTGCCTCAACTATCGCACTAGGTCTATTATTGAAAGCACCCTCGATGTCCAGGAATACAACCATCGTGTATTCCTTTTGATCAAGGGATTTCTCAATCTGACTGACCAAAGAGTGCAGAGCCGTGTCCACCGACTTACCTTTCCAATAGGCATGTTGCGACGTGGATAAAAGCCGTGACGGGATAGTGTCCCGCAAATGGATGTCAACCAGTCTCTCTAATAGTTTCAGTAAAGTAGAAGAGAGGCTTATTGGTCGGAGATCGTTTGGGCGCGCATGTGAACTTCTACCCGTTTTCGGGATAAAAATCACCCGCACTTCCCTCCAACTGCGAGGAACGTACACCAGCTCCAGGCAGGCCATTAGGATACACTCTATCCAAGGATATATAATATCTACACAATGCTGCAAGTCCGCAGGAATGATGCCATCGGGTCCAGCCGATTTATAAGGTTCAAAGCTGGAAATTGCCCACAGAATCTTCTCACGAGATAAGATGGATGCACTATCACATGGCGCTATGCGACGCATGGAGGGGTCCCTCAGCGGGACTGCCGCCGAACTACCAGGGAAGTGTGTGTCAAGTAGACACATAATGGTTTCCCTGCTCGAGGACGTCCAGGACCCGTCTTCCTTTTGTAGGAAACTTGGCATAGATGGACTTGACGCCAGGACTTTCCGAAATCTAGAGGTCTCACAAGATCCTTCGATACGTTCGCAAAAGCTCCTCCAAGCATTGCACTTCGCTCCTCTTAATACTTTCTTGAAAGAGTTCAGATGTTTTTTATATAAGTGCCAATCCGACTCCAGCCTTGAAGCCTTAGCCTTATTGAAACTTCTCCTACACTCAGCCCTAAGTTCGGAGATCCTAGTACTCCACCAGGCTGGTTTTTTCTTTCCTGCACGTGAGATAGCCGGACATGATGAAGACACCGCTGCCTTCATAACATCCGTGAGAGTGTTCACCATGTTGTCCAGCTCCAGTTCGTTGCAGGGCTGTCTTGGTAGAGGAGGTAGCCCTCCACAGAAAGCATCGCGATACTTAGGCCAGTTGGTCTTTCTGCGATTTATAATGGGTTGAACTGCTTCAGGACGCACGGCGAGGCTGAACTGAAGGTATCGATGATCAGAGAAGGAGTGCTCCGGCGACATTCTCCAGTCTCTGATAAGGTGGATGATGTCATCCGACGCCAGAGAGATGTCAAGGACCTCCTGTCTGGCTTTTGTTATAAAAGTAGGCTCGCGACCCACATTACAAATTAAGAGATTAGTACTCATAATGTACTCGAGGAGAGATTCTCCGCGCTCATTGGTGTCCGAGCTGCCCCAGACATCGTGATGCGCATTATTTTAGGGACTTACCACCAACTAGCCGGGGCGTAATGACTTCGTCAAGGGGTTGGGGCCATGCCAGGAGTTATTCAGTAGGGTGTAATGAACCACCTCCTGCAATGGACCATATGGTAGTGCTGCTTCCACCGGCAGATCTATGGCAGCACCTGATGAGTAAGGATCTGTCGGTGGTACGAAACCAGAGGCCGAGGGTCCCATTACACCTGGACCCCAATACGAGTGCGAGGGCAAGCGAGCCATCTGCCAACCATTCCACCCTTATCGCCTCATTTTTTTTATTCCCCATTTTTACCTCCCTTGTTTGTTTTGTCTTTCCCAGGCCTATGAATTTTTGTTAATACGTAAAGGACAGGGGCAACGAGCGGCGAAAACCCCGCGCACGTCTCCCGAACTGAGCTACAGCAAGCATAGGCCGCTTTTTAGCTCGTTGAGGAGCCCAACGTGGGGCGCCAAATATGTAACGGACGGTTTGGTGGGCATCCGAAGTTGCCCGTGGGGACGGAGCCTAAGGTAGGTTAATTGACCGTGAAGGTTGGGCTGTGCCATCTGGGGAAGAAAAAGGCCCCTCACGCCTTGGCAGCGTAACTTCGTTGGAAGATATGTTTGGTGGACGGGACTGGAGTACCGGGTTGGAGCGAAGGTCTTGGATCGATCGTCATGCTTCCTCAGTGTGTATCGATGCAATGGCAGTTTTTTAAGCTTCGTTATCGAACGGCACCCTCTTGAACCTTTAGACCTTCCTCTCAAGGTCTCTTAGGTTACTTCTGATGTTTCTGGGTGGGGGAGTTTTGTCCATGAGATGATGGTTAGGATGTCCGCTGCGATAGCACCCTACAAAATATTGCTTCGACATCAGGAGGTTGTGTTGTTTGGCTGGCAGCACGTTGGTTTCCTGGTGAAGGTGATCCTGGGAGGACATCAGATGTCATCACCGTCACGGTGCGAAGAGCAGCATTCTGACAGATCTGTATCTTCCTCCAATTAGTATCCTTGATGTTCTCCGTCCACACAGGGGCAGCATTATTTGTCACAGATCGTCCTATGGCTTTGTATGTAGTAAGCATGGTCTGTTTGTCCATTCCCCTAGAGCTACCGGCTCTCATTCGTGGGGATGGGTACGTTGCCTATGCTTACATTCAGCTGTGTATTGACCTCCTTGGTCCAAGATATGAATAGCGTTGCTGTAGACTTACGTGCTGATAAGTGTAGGTTACGACTGGCGAAGATGTTGAGTTCCGTCAGATATCCGTGTTAATCTTTTCATACATAACCGGGATATTATTATCCGCAGCTATAATGGAGCAGTCATTCGCGTAGAAGATGAGACAGATCATCAAGCCGAGATGGCATACCGGCTATGTAGAGGTTGAATAGGGGGGGGGGGGGGGGGGCAAGACTCCTGAGTGTCGACTTTTTGCTCTATTAGTTACTGAATAGCTGGCGTGTCCAAGTGTTGTGGATTGTGCGCTTGATCTTGTCGATGGCGTTCCAGATGAGATTGTTGATGAGACTGACACTAGGAATCAAGATGGCAGGTGAGCTAGTGCATGAGCCGGTAATCCTTGTTGGAGCGTCGTCATTCAAGGGACAGAAATCGGAGGAGTCGAGTTGTTCGGCGATGGCAACTCCTCTAGCATCGTTGCCGAGATTGGAACGCCATAGCTCATGGTGCGGCTTAAAATCTCCTAGTAATAGTTGCAGCAATTGAATCTCACTGGCCACGTTTAGACCGTGGAACTAAAAGTCGATTTAACTAAATTATTTTAGTGTTAGCACTTGTTGGTGGAGTGTTTATACCGACCATACGGAGAGGTACTTCTTCTTATTCTTTCTCCGTTGACAGCACAGATAAATTTGATAGATATAAATTTTACGACAGAAAAAGGCTTTTTCTTGCCCGTGATCACGCACTGCTTTCCTGAAATTGCAAACAAAGCAAATGCCGAACAAAAAAAAAACGACAACAACGTCAACATTAGCGATGACAGCGACATAGTCCCAATTTTTTTAGTCCAGTTCCGCATCGCAAGTAGAGATAAGTCAAGTCCGAAACTAACTAAATCGATACGTTTATATCGTCGAGAGTTAGATCGATTTAGTTAGATCTCGAAGATAGTCCCGCGGTCTAAACGTAGTGACTGATGTAGCATTCGGGTGCAGCACTCTAGCGCAGACGCAGCAGATCGAATGAGAAGTAGACGAATACAGTTGCGCATGTGTGTGTTGTAACCGGCCAGTAAAGCTGTCAAAAATGATTCCGAAAGCCATTGCGGCTGTCATGACGACCTATGCCCTGGGTCATTGTGTGTAGCAGTTATTAGTTGTGCCACATTAGCTCCAAATTATATGCAGACGGATGGATGCGACGAGCGGACGTGACTACATTTATCTATTATCACGGGATCAGGTATCAATTAAACTCATTTGTTTTCGAATTCATTCAACGGCTCGCAGTTGTTCCCCCTTTGATCGTTACCAAACATAGTTTTTCAACAGCTAACTGTGTTTCTAGACGAGGGACGTTGGGCCGTATGGCATTGTTTCATGAGGCGAACGTTTGTTTCGTGGTTGTATTTACCTCCCACAAGTTGATGACTGATGAGAAACGCATTATCATTGATGGGGAAATAGATCTTCGAATATCGTTGCAGAACATATCCGCTATAAAAGAAACAAGCATCGTGTTCGTCGACTCTTCGCGGAAGGCAATGATATTTGAAAGCATTTGTTTGCACCCCACTAGCTGGCTGCTTTCCACAAATGGTTACGAGGGGGATGTCTACATATAAGGCAGTTGCATAATTTCCGAAAACGCTGCGAATGAGAGGATTGATCTAAAATTATTCAATGGAAAATTACCGTCCGTCTGTCGCGTCCATCCGTCTGCATGTAATTTGGCCTTTAGGATATATTTTACATAATTCGAATAGGCAGATTCCCTCCTCTGTTCATTGTACAATTCTTCATCTTATTAAATTTCAGGCCTGAATTTCAGGTGACTTATTTTCAGAATTCCTCCCTGTTTTTTTTTTATTATAATAAACAAGCTCAGCTGTACTTGTATAATGGATTTTCTAAAAGTCGACACTTTCAATGTTTTTTATCCCAAATTCTTAGAATATCCGTCTCAGATGCAGACTTCAGTAGCTGTACATGTCCTCGTATGTATATGCCATTTTTAATGACCCCATCACCTTGACGTTGACATTATGTAGGTTTCGTCCTGTTTTTCGGTGGTACTAAGACAACATGTAACATACATACTTAATGTACTCTTAGGATTTTTTATATACCCTCAAGGCTTATCTCCTCCACATGCAAACACAGCAGACGCAGGACATTTGACAAAATGCGTATTACCTTTGAATTGAATTCTTTTCCTAGAAGGCAAAATGGGAAATTTTTCAAGGCATAAACACACGAATTGAGAATAAATGTTATCCTTGAGAAAGATTATTTCCAGAAACTTTGTCTCTCTGGCCCCAATAAACACCTCGCCTGAAGATATGTATAATACGTATTCAATTTCCTGTGAATTGTCCGTTTAATTCAGTGTCCGGTTTCAATAACAAATTATTCTTTTGTCAAATTTTCTATAGCGAAAATTTGGGTCATTCTGAATTATGTATTGCCATAGGAAGATAAGGTAATAAATATGATATCATGCTAGACAAAAATTTTCCCAATTTGTTTCTTTGTGTTGAAAAAAATGTCTAAATTTACTGAATGAAATAAAGCTTTCGAGTCTCATTTCACCTATCAGGATAAAAATATTATATTTTCTTGTGAAGGCAACAATGAAAACTAAGAAGGCGTGTTAGGTAGATAGGCAGCCATGCCGCAGCACACGCAGACCTCATTAGGTCTTCCCTTGCCGTTACTGATAGGTAGTTAAAATCACCTATAGCTAACAATAAAACGTTGGAGTTTTTTTTACAACTAGTGATGGGCATAATGACTCTTTTCACTGTGCCAGCACATAAGCTCTGACTCTTTCCAATGAGTCGTTCAAAAAGAGTCGTTCAAAAAGAGTCGTTCAAAAAGAGTCATGCAAAGAGTCTGAAACTTGGTTAATAACATATTCAATAAAAGTCGTAGATGGGCAACTCCAATTTTTTTTTTCTCTTTTTTGACCCCATATTCGGAATTGGCGACCCCCCAATGAAAGGGGGCTGCCAGTCTGAGATGGGCGACCCCAATTTTTTTTTCTCTTTTTTTGACCCCAGATTCGGACTTAGCGACCCCTCAATACCCTTTAGTTCGAGCCAACCCGATCGGACCACTATTTCCCATGAAAAGGGGGCTGCCAGCCTGGGATGGGCGACCCCAATTTTTTTTTCTCTTTTTTGACCCCAGATTCGAACTTAGCGACCCCTCAATACCCTTTAGTTCGAGCCAACCCGATCGGACCACTATTTCCCATGAAAAGGGGGCTGCCAGCCTGGGATGGGCGACCCCAATTTTTTTTTCTCTTTTTTGACCCCAGATTCGGACTTAGCGACCCCCCAATACCCTTTAGTTCGACCCAGCCCGATTGGACCACTATTTCCCATGAAAACGAGGCTGCCAGCCTGGGATGAACGACCCCAATTTTTTTTTTCTCTTTTTTGACCCCAGATTCGGACTTAGCGACCCCCCAATACCCTTTAGTTGGAGCCAACCCGATCGGACCACTATTTCCCATGAAAAGGGGGCTGCCAGCCTAGGATGGGCGACCCCAATTTTTTTTTCTCTTTTTTGACCCCAGATTCGGACTTAGCGACCCCCCAATACCCTTTAGTTCGAGCCAACCCGATCGGACCACTATTTCCCATGAAAAGGGGGCTGCCAGCCTAGGATGGGCGACCCCAATTTTTTTTTTCTCTTTTTTGACCCCAGATTTGGACTTAGCGACCCCCCAATACCCTTTAGTTCGAGCCAACCCGATCGGACCACTATTTCCCATGAAAAGGGGGCTGCCAGCCTAGGATGGGCGACCCCAATTTTTTTTTCTCTTTTTTGACCCCAGATTCGGACTTAGCGACCCCCCAATACCCTTTAGTTCGAGCCAACCCGATCGGACCACTATTTCCCATGAAAAGGGGGCTGCCAGCCTAGGATGGGCGACCCCAATTTTTTTTTCTCTTTTTTGACCCCAGATTTGGACTTAGCGACCCCCCAATACCCTTTAGTTCGAGCCAACCCGATCGGACCACTATTTCCCATGAAAACGGGGCAGCCAATCTGGGGCGGGCATACAAAATCAACTCGCACAAAAAGATTCGTTCAAAAAGAGCGATACAAAATCGAACCGCACAAAAAGAGTCGTTCAAAAAGAGCGATACAAAATCGAACCGCACAAAAAGATTCGTTCGAAAAGAGACTCTTTTGAACGTGTCGCTCCTTTTGAACGTGTCGCTCTTTTTGAACGTGTCGCTCTTTTTGAACGTTTCGCTCTTTTTGAACGAATCTTATTGTGCGGTACGATTTTGTATCGCTCTTTTTGAACGAATTTTACATAGAGAAGGGAGAGGGATAGGGAGGGAGAGGGCTGAGGAGCATCCAAATAGTGGGGATGGATGCTCCTCAGCCCGGATGGGGGATCTAAAGGGGGGTCAGAATAGTGTCAAAAATGCGAAATTCCTTATATTTTAGAAGTTATGGCCACAAAACAGTTTATTTAAAACTAGGGTATAGTAGTGGTGTAATTGCTTGAAACAGAATGATTTATGGGATAAACTAAATAATGGTCGTGTGAACGGTCCACAACCCAAGGCAAAAGCAGTTCACTTTCCAGTCCACGCTCGATACAAGCATGAGATCGAAAGCGTGCCACGATGTCATGTATTGGCCCCGTCAGAACGCTGCTTTACACTGTAGCTGTAGTGGAAGTGGAAGCTATGGGTTTTTGTTTGGTTTCATCTAAAGTTGAGCTTGAGATGATGATACGTAAGACGAATACTTTTGTTTTAGAATGTTGGGATTGTTTTCTGTATTTGGAGAAACTTGGCTGTGCGGTGGGACGCGACGTAAGTAAATTATTTTTGATATGTTTGCATTTGCAGTCAGCATGGGTTGTTGCGTATATATTTAGAAGTATACACAATGCGTGCATTGCATACTGCATAGAGATGAATATGAATGGATTTAGATGGGATTGCTTTGGTAGATAAATGATGGTGGTTTTGCTTTTAGATAGATACTGGGATGGGATATGAGTGAATGAATGTATTGTAGTACATTATATGTATTGAGAAATGAGCGTGGATTGGTTATGCGTTGGGTAATATTTATGCGATGGGCTAGTTTGGGAATTAATTTTACAGTGAGTCATTCTTAAATTGAACGACTCGAAGGCTATGTCGTTGTGCCGAATCTTTCGCTCATCCTGATGAGTCGTTCAAAAAGAGCGACTCGTTACTGTGTTACACATCACTATTTACAACACATGTGATTTCCAGCTCTTCCAGGTTAGCGAAGAAATAGGATCCAAGTATCGACCTATTCCTACCTGTCAAAGTAGGCCAGGAGCAGAGGAGGTGGAAATTACTCTTCTCCTCGTTCACATCTCCGCACAGCTTCTTCCAAAATCATTGTAAGGAAGCCGAAGTCTCTTGGCATGCTCTCCAGTGAGACAGTGCTCATTTGCCCTAACTCCTAGTGGGGCATCGCGTGCCAACTATTCCATGTGCGTTAGCTGACGTTTCGTTGGTATAAACCAGTTTTGGACGATGCATATTGCCAGCCTGCACCTTCTGCTTCCATTTAGCCGCGTACCTGCGATGATTCGGGAGATGTCGTGGCTTATTATTACGCCCTCACCTCACCACAGGAGGAAAACAACAGAATCATTCATTTCTACGAACGCGATGATGAGACAGTGCCCAATGATAACACCCACTACGGAGCCAATATACCTTATAAATATTTAGCAATAGTGAATTTGCGGATCGGGTGACGTCAAGCGTGGACCACAGCGACCTAGTAGCATGACAGGTATTGCCATCAATTCATGGCCCTGATTGTTGACAATCAGTTATTCCCATTTGGCTTAATTGACGTTTCGTTAGCATAAACTGGTTGCGGACAATGCATGTACCCCCAGCCCATTTGGCCGCGCATACCTGCGACAAGTCGGGAAAGGTTGTGGCTTATTGTTACGCTTCACACCACAAGGAGAAGAGAACACAAACATCCATAGCCACAACGTGGACGTTACTCAAACCCGTAACTAATCGGCATGCTGAGACATTAGACTGACGCTTCAGTGCACTGAGCTTTACATGAAGACAACAGCTGGTAGATATTCCCATACTGAAGTAGCTCCTCGTTGAAGCAGCCCAGTCAGGCAAGCTCATCAACCGTGACAGTTAGCTTTCAGCACAGGACAATATTAAAGTATCTCCCCATTTCGGAGAGGGATGATCGACAATTTGCCACTGTCTTCGAAGGTATCAAAACTGATTCCAGCGGATATAACCCACGCGTTTTTTTGAGATGCCTACTGTCTCAGCTATCTCGCGCACCTTCAATCGGCGGTCTGCCAATACGAGATAGTGAACTTTTGTCACGTTATTCTTCGTGGTATTATTGCTCTTTTTCCGTTTTTCTAAAATCCGCGGACACGCCCGCTTCTACACGCGGTCAAAACAAAACTACGAGTCCGATTCGGCTGAAATTTTGACAGTAGCCGTCTACGAGAATGTACTGTACGATAGTAAATTTCTCTTGCGATAGTGGCGCCATCGGGCGGTGAGGCTAAGTACTTCTCGGACCGCCCTCTTAACATGACGTGTTATTTTTTTGACTGAAAGGTTAGGGTTTTTCGTAAAATCCAAGTCGTTTTTAGTGGTTTGTAGTCCTTCAAATTCCAATTTTTGCAAATTCGAAGGACACAATGACTCTTTGAGACAGTGTAGAGATTTTCAGCCCTGTTACAACCTTTGGGGCTTTACGGTCATGTAGTGGAATCAAATCAAGTACATACTACGTATCTGGTACAGTTTAGCTATGCTTCAAACTTCCATTCTCAATCGAGATTTGGAGTGGAGAGGATTGGAATTTGACGCTCAACACCCTTCCCTCCAATATTCTGAAGAGGTAAACAGATGGATTGTAATGGACGATTTGGTGGGCATTCGAAGATGCCCGTAGGGACGGAGCCTAGGTAGCATAGTGACCGTGAAGGTCAGGCCGTGCCATCTGGCGAAGAAAAAGGCCCCTCAACGAGCTAAGCAGCGGCCTATGCTTGCTGTAGCTCACTTCAGGAGGTGTGGGCGGGGTTTTCGCCGCTCGTTGCCCCTGTCCTTTACGTATTAACAAAAATTCATAGGCCTGAGGAAGACAACACAAACAGGGGAGGTAAAAATAGGGAATAACAAAAATAGTCGATAAGGATGGAATGGTTGGCGGACGGATCAGACGCCCACGCGGTCGCACCTGGGTCCGGGTGTGATGGGACCCTCGGCCTCTGGTTTCGTACCACCAACAGATCACAACTCATCAGGTGCTGCTTCGATCTGCCGGTGGGAGCAACACTACCAGACCATAATATGGGTCATTACAGGATCTAAAACCGAAGAGAGTAAAGGGGCGTGCGTCGCAGGCCTGTCTCACAAGATATCCATACCCATGGGAAAGTACGCTACGGTATTTCAGGCGGAAGTTAAGGCAATCGAAACCTGCGCGAACATATGCTTAGCTTAGTGATCGTGACTTGCAAAGATTAGGATCAGCAAACAAGGTTAACATCTGTTGGGTTCCGAGATAGTCAACGAGTTGGCCGGGAGGGCTTCTGCAACCTTACCCGGCGACGGCACTTCAGCGAATGGGGGCTTTCAGTAACCATTGCGCACTGGGACAGACAGTACTCCTGGTACGCTTGAGCTGTTAAGATGACGTAGATACCGGGTGAGAATTATTTGCGGGCTCCTTACGGATCATTTTACCTCGAGGGTTCGTCTATATAGAATGGGGATTGTCTCTGACCGCTTCTGTGAGAGTGACGATGAGACATCTCAGCACATTTTCTGTGACTGTAACGCACTTTATCTCCGCCGCTTGGAATGCTTTGGCGACGGATTCCCTGAAGCGGAAACGATTGCCTCATTAAAACTCGAGCAGCTGAGCAGATTCGTTTTAATAATTGGTCTCGAGAATTAGTCACTAATCTGCATAGACACCGGTGTGTAGGGTCGCAGTACTTGATGGCACTTTGGGCCAACTGCCCTCTAATTCTAATCTAATCTAACACAGGGATGGATGTTTGTATGTATTGTCTTCCCCTGTGGTGCGGGGCGTAATAACATAAGTCACATCTCCCGACGGCGGCTAAATGGGAACATGAGGTCCATGCTGGCAACATGCATCGTCCGAAACTGGTTTATGCCAACGAAACGTCAGCTAAGCCACATGGAATAGTTGACGCGCTATGCCCCACTAGGGGTTAGGGGAAATGAGTACAGTATACGCTGCGCTTCAATGCAAAATCGAAGATGAGCGTGTATAGCAGAGAAATTCCCCTTTGTCGGGTATTTTTTGTAATCGCTGTAATTTTTGTAAATTGTTTCGAGTGTTTCCTCAAATTTTCGAAGTCCAAGCCCTATTCGCCAAACATTTTGGCGGAGGCTCGCACTCCCATGGCCCCTCTCTGGATCCGCTACTGTAATACATCCTTTCCTACATTGGGTAAGCTACAACTCTTAAACAAAATTGCTCAACAACACCACCGTCAAAGTTTCAATTCAATTGTCCCCACGGCAAAGGAGAATGGAACAGATTGACGCTGTCTTTCAAGTTCATGCAAAGATACCGTGTACATATCTTCGCGCTGCGGTACAATGTTAGCTTCGTTATAATTAAATTTACTCAAAATTAAGTAATAACTTTAATTTGAAGACAAGCAAACAGCTATTAGATGGCGAACAAGATTGTCGTGCCTTTTTTCTTTTTAGTACACGAGTATGTCTTTTTCAACTGCTGGGTGCTCCCCGTACTATTATACCTTAGACTACATACGCAATAAATTATGGACTATGGGGGAATGTGGGCGTTTCGTAATAAATCTAATTAGACTCGCGGGCGGATGATGATTATTTCATTTTCTGCAGCCCGAAGATCTTGGTGTCAGGCAGCCAGCCATCAACGTGAGAGACGTGACGAAACCCCTTAAGACATTTTTCAATTGCGCGAATAAGTCAAAGCCGGGCGAAAATTGGCAATGTTTTAAATTTTTAATGTGCATTCTATTAGATTTTGTGATACCCGCACTCTCCGTCTCTCTTAACATTTAAGATGGGAATTTATATAAAATTATTTAAAATTCGATTTTCTGCTTGGCGTCGAACATGTGATTTACGGAGAAACCTTTGTGGCGGAGGAGCGCCCTTTGATGCTGAAAACTTAGTAGACGAATTCTCTAATGGGAAATTTGATAGAAGGTTTCCTTTGATAGTCTCGTTTCAGATAGACAGGAGCCGATGAATGTCGTGGGGGTGAAATATCGAATTTACAAAAATTTACTCGTATATGTATAGTCCTCGGGATGATTTTATTGATGATGTCGAGTCATGTGAGATGACGGTTCAGGAAAATGACATTTCAAGGATAGTACTCTGCATGAAATGTGCTACCCTGCTGAAATCAAGACTTTCGTTAAAGGGAAACATTTGCGGATCGCATAAAAATCAAGAAATATTGAATACTAAATTCAAAGCGCAAATTTTTAAATATTGAATTTCTGAAATGATTACCTTCCACAGTTAAACGAAAATTGATGAAGTCCCATGCGGGATACATACTTAATTGCCCCCTTACCCCTTGTGGGGCATTGTGCGCGTCAACTAACAACACGCTTGACCGAGTTATTTACCCCATAAACAGCTGAGTGGACTCATAATCCGACACGTTAATCCCTTTTTTTTAAAAACTACCGGATTCAGTAGGAATCGAACCGGGGCCCAGTGTGCGTAGAAGGCGAACGTGCTAACCGTTACGCCATCCGGACTTTTTCTATTCCGTAAGAATCAATGAGAATGTATTTCATTGTATTTGAAATCGCGACTTTAGCCACGGTAAATACGGGGGCTACTTGGTTAGTAACATTGCGAGTAATTACCTTTTTTTGAATGACCCTGAAGTTCATTAATTGTCTCTCTTCATTCAATTGCGTACCGCCCATGCGGGGAATAAGATTTTTAATTTTCGCCTACCCATGTACTTTTCAGCTGGATAGCCCCGGGTAAATACGGGGACTACATACTTGGTTACTAATATTAGAGGGCATTTCTGGTAGGTTAAAGGTCTTTTTGCTAGGTTCGCATATAAAGCATTATTTGCAAGCCATTCTACATTAGCCCCGATAGCGTATGCGGTAGTGCGATGGATTCTGAAGCACAACGACCCGAGATCGAGTCCCGGAGGAACAAGCAAACACAAAAATTTAATTTAAATGTTGAAATCAAATTGGAAAGTTATTTCTTAGGAAAATGATCCAACCTTAAAATCAAATAGGCATACTAACCGGATGTTGCTGTTTTTTTTCTATTTTTTTTATTTAGGGGGGGGGGGGGGGTATTTACGAGATCAACTTAGCATAGGTAAATACGTGGGCTACTTGATAAGTGACATGGGGGGGGGGGGGGCACTTTTGGTAGGTTAAATACTCGCCACCTTACTGGCATTTTGACATGGATATGTCTTATAGCTGGGGGTCATCCTAAAAATCTGTCCGTCACACGAAATGTCTGTTTTTCTACTCGGGGGTCAGAAGAGGAAACAAGCCCATTGAAAATTTTTCCGAGTTCTATGAATGTAGTGCCCGATCCTCAGTCAATCCGAGTCAGCCATCAAAGGGAACTCACGAAAATCGAAAAACTTCGCATCATGAACTGACTAAACAACCAGGCACCCATAAAACAAGTCAACATCATTCAACTGCCATCCCCTCGTGATTCAAATCTGCTCACAACACCAGCCACATCCAGACAACCTGTCTCCCTCACTCGTGCACAGCGCTATGGCTCCTCCTTCATAGCAATCTTTTTGTTTTCATCAATTAATCACTAACCTGACTCAGTAAGAAAATCGTTGGGGTAGGTCGGGAAATAGCTTCAACTGCACACACACACACCCATACACACACACTCGTATGCAGGCAATTGAGTCGAAGAAGTTCAATGGATGGGCGTTGCTTCGTCATCGGCGACAGTGCGAAAGAGATGCTTGCTCCACGGACCTTGGACTACACTTCCGCGGCGGATCCACCCCTTTCTTGTGATGGCCAATCCCATCCAGCCGACTGAAATCAGTGTCACCAAGGTCACCAACGTGTTTTTCCCGTGGATGTAAGGAACTTACGACCGTACTTGTATCGCGCATACCGCGTACTATCACGATCGATGATATATCAACTAACAGTGCACTGATTTAGTGAGGAGAATAGTGCAGATGATGCAGTTTGTGCAGCGCGGATAACGTAAACGTTAATGCAATAAAATTGTGTTGTCGCGCTTACCGTCTTTAGACTTAGACGAGTACTATCTAAGTATCTAATAGTAAGTGTGTTTAGCTAGACCGCGGCTTGACGCGATCGATCGCGGATTGACGTACTCACGAAACACAGGCGCATATAAATATGTAGAGTGTATGATCGCTTGATCCACACACGGGGCAACGGTTGGGTGTTTTTGTATTCTCCTGTACACCTTGCGGGACGGCATGTCTTGAAAATGATACAAAGTATCTACACTGCATGCAGATACATCGGTACATCTTATGCCTACCGAAAGCGTGG
Organism: Chloromyia formosa; assembly: GCA_964017055.1. NCBI lineage: Eukaryota > Metazoa > Arthropoda > Insecta > Diptera > Stratiomyidae > Chloromyia > Chloromyia formosa. The sequence goes on from OZ024817.1 coordinate 5,502,131, forward strand.
GACGTGTTTTGTCGAATGAATTCATCCAGTATAACTATACTGGGATCTTTATAAAACTTACGTCGATATCTTCAACACAACAGGTTCCACGCAGTCGGTAGCCAAAGACATATCCGTGTTCCGATGTATCTGCATGAAGTGTAGATACTTTGTATCATTTTTTTATACCCTAGACTTATAGTATAGGGTATATTGTTTTTGTCACGACGAAAATATGTAACACCTTAAAGGAGGCTCCGGAGGTATAGCAATGTATGTATATAAATGATCAGGGTCACCTCCTGATTCGATTTAGCCATGTCTGTCTGTCTATCTGTCTGTCTGTCCGTTCGCACGATAACTTTCGATAGAATAAAGCTAGAGCCTTGAAATTTTGGTCAAATGTTGGTAGTGTGATCTAGTTGGTTGGTATTGAAAATGGGCATGATCAAGCCAAGAGAACTCCCCTACATATGTAAAATACTTAAATGTATCTATAACTCCCGACTAAATAAATATGAAAAGCTCTAGCTTTGGTAGATTACTCGTGAGGGTAATCTTATACACTCCTGGGAAAATAAAATCGATCAGTTGAAAACTAACGGTAATTTTCTTACAAAGATCCCCGTACTACCCTACTTTTCAGGTTTTTTGTCTATAACTCTTGAACCAATTGACGTAGACACCTGATTTTTGGCATGTCACGTTGAGGTAAGAAGCTGCTCGAGTTGTAGTACATTGGGCATAATCAGATCAAAGAAACGCCTACCTCCCCTACAAATTTGAAAAAATTAAATACATATGTATAACTTTAATGACGATAACTTTCGATAGAATGATACGAGAAATTGGTGGAATGTTGCGAGTAAGACCTACTTGGTTGGTATTGAAAATGGGTATGATCCGACCCAAGGAACTCCCACCTCCGCTACAAATGAAACTTCAAATAAGCGATAACTTTTGATAGAATGAAAGCAGCGACTGGAAATTTTGGTCAAATGTTTAAAGTGAGATTGAGTTAGTTGGCATTAAAGATGGGTAAGATCCGACCTAAGAAACCCCTACCTCCCCTAGAGATGACACTTGAAATAAGCGATAACTTACAACAAAATAGCGACTTGAAATTTTGGTCAAATGTTTGTAGTAGGATCCAGTTGGCTAATATTAAAAATACGTAAAATCCGACCAACGAAACCCCTACTTCCCCTACAAATTCAAATTCAAATAAGCGATAACTTTCGATAGAGTGAAGCTAGAGACTTGAAATTTTGTTTAAATGTTTTTAGGGTGATCTTATTGGTCGGAGGCAATGATGGGCAAGATCCGACCCAAGGAACCCCTACCTCCTCTACAAGTGAAACTTCAAATAAGCAATAACTTTCGATAGAATGAAGCTAGCGACTTGAAAAATTCGACAAATATTTGTATAATGGGTTAGTTAACTGATTTGAGAATAGGCAACACCCTCCTGAATGAGCGCCAACCTCCCTTACAAACTGGACGTATAGGAGACCCACTTTTAATGCATATGGTCGTTGCCAATTGGTACTTTTGGTATCACCACTAGGTCTGTACAAGTCTAGGGTATATACGCTTCGGACTCGGTTTTAACTACCCTCTTCATACAATTCCGTACCCTTCATGCGGGGGTTATTTTCGTCTGCCGATATACCCACCCTATATAGGCATCCTTTTTTTTGGCTGGGAAGGCTTACCTCTGGATGAGCGAAAACTTGAGGAGAAAAACTTATCGTATTCATGTAATTGCGTGATACGATCTCGGCTAACCCTAGAATTCGTTAACCCTAGGATCATTTTTTTTTCTTTTATTAAATCTGACGTGAACGATTACAGCAACAAAAAAATGATTATATTTGCCGTGAAGGCATGCCTTAACACTATCTACCATTAAAGTATTTATCATTGAAAACGGGACACCCTGTATATCTAGGTCAAAAGTTACGACACATCAAAGCGACAATATCCCTTTTACATCGGCCACCTTCAAGAATAAGCTAATAACAATGCTAGTCTGCAAAGTGCGGTCAAATAGGTTTCCAATCGACTTCTCGACAAAGCATTCTCAACTAATTTACTCCGTATGAGATCCTGCGTATTGGTGTGGTGTGCGTATTGTGCCCATACTAATATAGAAGAGCCAAGATGCTTCCCACAATCCAGACCATTCGCTAGCCTCACACATAAGCAATACTACAAAATTCCTAGTTACTCACTAATTGGTCCTTTCGAAATCCCACTCACTGACTGTAACTAATTTAATGAAATTGGTTAGTTTTGCTATTCTCTGTATCGCTGGAGTACCCATCATATCATGCACTCGTACTATGTTCAGCGCTACATGGTCCAAAGTGCAGTTGTCTACCTGTCCTGGATTTCGATGTATGAATACCTCGGTATATTCGTACCCACCCATTTCTACATACGTACTCGTAGCTCTTAGTATCTGTATGCATTGCATATTTTAACGAACGTACTCGTAGCAAGGCTTTTGATAAAATATATTTTCATTTAAAAAAAAATAGTGCTGGCTGTCCTTTTTATAAGTAAGCATCGGTGGCTGGCTGAGTGATCCGACGAAATTAGATTTCACCTTGCCTATTCGCTCTTCTCCTTTTTTTTTGTTAACAGGGTTCAGACAAAATAGGCGGATGGAATTTATTCAATTTCATGAATTTAATTTCTCTGTCCGCGAGTGTCCACTTCCTTTTGTTGGAAGGGACTTCCTTCCGTTTGATGAACGATGGCAGTTTGTGGGACACTTTGTTAATAATCAGGAAAAAAGTCTGTTTCCGTGTTTTGTCGGGTAGAAAGTAGAGGCATTTTAGTATACATATAATGAGGATGGCGGTATTTGTCCCCAATTCTGTACCCTTATGTAGAAAAGGATGCTAAGGACATTTGCACGACAGCTCAGATGGAATCATTTTTTTTTTTTAATACCCTTCACGGATGTGATTGGGTATATTAACTTTGTCATGAAGTTTGCAACGCACAGAAGGAAGCATCTCCGACCATATAAATTATAAATATTTTTGGTCAGTATGGTCCGTCCGTCTGTCCGTCTGGATCTATACAAACTAGGCCCTCAGTTTTAAAGCTATCGAGCTGAAATTTTACATAAAGCCTTCTTTCAATTGCGTGCTGTATACATGTGGGAACCAATGGAATCATGCCTTCGGCAAGCTGGCCGAGGGCTAGCTTGTTTTTTTTTAATTGAAGGAAGTTTGAAATGATTCATGCTCTTTTGGAGTTTTTTTCGAAACCGGAGAGTGTGTCTAAAACTGCACAAAAAAAGACAGGCTCAGATATATAAAAAGCGCGCATTTTATGAGTGTTTAGTATTTTTTATTAACATGAGTTCACGTTCATCTACTTTTCTATTCCCCATATTTAAACGATATGATCTGATCATACCCCGATTCCGACAGACGGATCTATTATCAAACCTATTCACTGTTCATTAGGGTTTTGTAGTAAATACAAAACCCTTATGAAATCGGTCAAATGTCTGTCTGTCCGTCTGTCCGTCTGTCCGTCTGTCCGTCTGTCCATGGAATATCTCACGAACGGCTGAAGCTACATACATGAAATTTTGTTGGAATGTGTAGAATTACTATAATTCGCCGGAGAAAGCGAATCGTCGTAATAGGTCAACTTTAAGGGGAGGTCCCCATAGAGGGGAAATGAAGGTCGAATTTTTTTTTTCGTTTGGTACAGGCAAGTGGGGTATCATAAGAAAGGTACCGTCGAGTACATTCCATTTCTGGAATTTTTTTCAAATTTGAAGAAACGAGAAAAGAGGGAGAGGGGAAAATATGTCATCCGAGTTTGTCCCCCCCCCCTTGCATTTCGAGACCGTTATACTTAGAAATATGAAAATTTGCAGAAAAGCGCCATTTTACTAGCGTAAAAAACCTAGATTTCTAGAATTTTGAAATTTTATCAGAAAAGGTTAATAATAGTACATTTCTATAGTTGCAGTTAGCACACCCCTGCACCCCTTACGCTCACCCGAGGTCAAAAATATTGATGGCCAATGATAACCAACATCATAGGCAATAATACCTCCAAGTTTCATAACAACCACATAATATTTAATAATAGTACATTCATTTAAATTTTGAGATTTTGATGCCATTCATTCAAAAAATGCACATAACATACTCGTACGAGTACTATTACTGTATACTTGAATATTGTTTATTGTTTTTCGTAAAGTGAATTGGACTTAACCATTTCTGAAAGGGTGGAGATTGGTGGTATAGGAGTGGTAGGGGAGAGAAGTTTAAGAGGGGAGGTAGGTGGGCTGCTGCCTTAAGGGAGGTTCCCATAGAGGGGAAATTAAGGTCAACACTTTTTTTCATCTGATATAGGCAAGTGGGGTATCATGAGAAAGGTACTACAGAGTACATTCCATTTTTGGCGACTTCATCAAATTCGAAGAAAGGGGAAAAGAGGCAGAGGGGAAAATATGAGATCATATTGTAATTCGCCCCACCCCCCTTACCATTTCGAGACCGTTACACTTAGAAATATGAAAAATAACAGGAAGATGGCTTTCAACTAGCACAGAAAACAAAAAAAAATATGGAATTTTGATATCTTCTCAAAATAGGTTAATAATAGTATATTTCTATAGTTACAGTTAGCACACCCCTGCATTTCTCAAACTCATCCGAGGTCGAAAATATTGATGGCCGACGATAATCAACACCATGTGCAATAATATCTCCAAATTTCGTAATAATCACGTAATATTTATTAGTAGTATATTCATTTAGATTTGGTCATTTTGATATCATCCATACAAAAAATGCACATAACAGGTCTTTTGTACTACATACTAGTACTACGAGTACAACATACTTGCATATTGTTTTCCGTAGAGCGAATTGGAGTTAACCATTTTCAAAAGGGTAATGATTGGTAGGAGAGGTGGGAGGAGGGGAAGGGGGGAAGGAGGGAGGGGTGGTATGCTCGTCGCTGACTCTATTCTCTATAATTATTCAAACAATTTATTTTCAATATTTTTTATGCAAACTTACAATTTGCAATATTGTCTTAACATGAATGGTTAAGCATCTCCAAAAGTAGGACAGTTCATTTCCTATTGGCATGGGACACTACAAAACCCTCGGATTGCGGGCGAAGCCCTCTATTTTCCGGTTTCATTTTTAAACTGCTCCGATTCCGACCTGAACTTAAAAGAGTCAAATGATCAAACTGCTCCGATTCCGACCTGATCCGACATGAACTTAAAAAAATCAAATGATCAAACTGCTCCGATTCCGACCTGAACTTAAAAAGAGTCAAATGATCAAACTGCTCCGATTCCGACCTGATCCGACATGAACTTAAAAAAATCAAATGATCAAACTGCTCCGATTCCGACCTGAACTTAAAAGAATCAAATGATCTAGGTTCGTTTTCTTGCTCCGAAACTGATCATTTTTCGACTTGATCATTTTTCGATTGCGGACCTAGGTCGACCTAGTTCGGTATACGGAGTAGGTTAAAAATAGTAGGTTGGCGAATTGGCAACCATGACTATTTAGAACGTTGTATAGTATCGATGCAATGCTAACCTATCTTGTGAAACGGAAAACCTTTTTGAAACACTCAGAAAGGTGAGAAAATACCACCTACCCTCATTCCGTTGTTGTTATTGTTAACCTTCCCCTCTCAAGACCCGTGATATATGTTATCTTGTAATGACTGGAGCAACGAGCGGGCAGAAACCCCGCCCACATCTCCCGACACTGAGCTGCAACCAGCATATGTATGTCGTCGCTCAGCTCGTTGTGGAGCATTGTCTTCTAGCGTCGCCGGATCTTTATCTTGAACCGTGCTTGACAGGTTTGTAGCTCAACGAGTATTCACCCAAGTAGTGGCCGATCATTTCCGGCTTGATTTCAACCTGATTGAAAGTCTTGCCGTTGTAGATACCAATGATGGAGTCAACCATCTCAGGTACGATGATCATATTTCTCAAGTGGGTCTTGACGATGGCAGGTTTCTCACTTGGTGAAGCTTCCTTCTTTGCCTTGCGCAATTTCTTGTGTCAAAACCATTGGCTTGCGTTTCAACCCGCGCGCAAAATGCCTGCGGGCACGGCAGTGCATGAGTTCGACCAGTTGTTCATTGAGCATGTCAAGGAGTTGATCCAGAACAATACCTCGGAAGGTGAACTTTCTGAGTGCACGTTTCTTCTTTTGGGCTGCATCAGCCTCTGCCATTTTGCTCGGCTGAGGTTAAGAACGACTTTTCGCAGGTAGGCGGCGAAATGGGAGCTGGAGGTGCATGCTGGCAACGTGCATCGTCCGAAACTGGTTTATGCTAACGAAACGTCAGCTTAGCCGCATGGAACAGTTGGCGCGCTATGCCCCACTTAGGGGTTAAACTACTACTAAACTACTATCAACTCACATTGGTAGCCGTCCTCGAACCTTATGTTACGAGAGTGCCTTTATGGCTATCTGCCTAGAAGGGGAAGGTGAAGAAGGAGGGATGAAGTAAACTCGTCCAACTCAATTGCAGCGAAACTCCTCTAGGTGGGGTCCCTCTCACCCCTTCTTTGGAAACTGGCGGTCAGTAGGTTGTTTGTGGAACTGGAAGGGTTGGGTTGTAATCCCTTCGCATATGCGGATGACATACAATTGCCATCTCGGCTACTCATTTGCCCTAACCCCTAGTGGGGCATAGCGCGTCAACTACGGTTAGATAGTACTGGAGCCCGCTGAAAAAAGGCCTTCGTCATCTGTAATCGGCTGGAATTTACACCAGTTGTAAAATACAAATATAGTACGAAGACTACGAAAACGTACATCAGCCCAGCCCGGCCCCGGTCCGTGACCCATGCTGGCCATCTCCAAAATGCTCAACACGGTTAGTATAGGTCACGGACCCGGGCAGGATTGGGCTGACGTACGTTTTTGTAGTGTTCGTACTATGTTTTACATGTGGTGTAAATTCCAGCTGGTTACAGATGACAAAGGCTTTCTTGCAGCGGGTTCTTAGACTAAGAGTGAATCCTAACTGAACGGAACTTAGGGTTCCTTCGTTTGAACCCAAGTCGATGGAGGGTTCAAGGCCTGTTCTAACCGGTGAAGCTAAATTTGTTATGCTCATCCTAGACAAGAAATTATGCTGGAAGTCTAACATTCAGGGGCGAGTTAATAACATCATTGTTGCATTATACTCGTGTAAAAAGGTATAGTTAGGAAATGGGGCTACAATCGAGGCTGGTTTACTGCGTCTCTTATGTATGGGATAGTGGCATAGTGGACGGCGCATATAATCGCGTCGTACGAAGTTTGTTGGAGAAAGTTCAGAGGTTTGCTTGTGTCACCATGACTGGAGCATTTAAAACATCGCCTACTGGGGCCCTTGACGACATGCTGAACCTGACTCCTTTGGACATTCTTACTGAACAGTTTACTGCAAATGTGGCGATTCGTCTTCGTGAAACAGGTCACTGAACCATCACTGGACGTTCGGCTGTTCTGAACAGCTGGATGTGCCGAAACCATGGACTACACCTTGTCAAAATACGAGTTTGATAAGAACTTCTACTTCTACCCTCTAGAATCTGATGCCATAGTCATTTTTACTGACGACGGCTCCAAGATTGATGATAGTGTCGGAGCAGGTGTTTACTCGAAGATGTTGTGTATCAGATTGTCTTTCCGTCTCCGGGATTACTGTAGGCTTTGTCGTGGCTGGGTCATAATGTTATTTCGGCTAATCATAATTAATACTGATAGTCAATCCATTCTACTTCGGCTAAGTCAAAGACACTTGTTGAATGTCGTAAGTTAATCTTAAGTTTGGGAAGCTTTTTCAACATTACTATTCTTTCGGATTCGGGGCCACAGCGGCTTTGGCGGTAACTGTAGGGCCGATGAGCTGTTCCGCGAGGGTATTACGGATATTAGCAAGATCAGTTGTATAGTTTTCGCAACGTTAGGATGCCTCTGGCAGACTTAGCCTTGAAGGCGGGTTCCAATGTTGAGTCTGTTATGTTTATGTGTGCTCCTACTGTCGGAGCATCCCCTATAACCTAACTTAACTCAATGCGACTGGAGAAGGGAAAAGGGACAAGACGTCGTACAATACAATACAATACATAGGTTAGAAAATGGTCGGCTACGAGAAATAGAAACGCAAATGGAAGATGTTGTTGCTGTTGATTGCCTTGACCCCTCTAGGGGCATGGACGCGTCAACATCTCTAGCGTTTCTATGCCTTGTTGACGTTTCGATAGCACATCTACTTTTCGGAAGTGCAGTTGCTGCACCTCCTCTCCTCGCCGCCTTTATACTGACAAGCTCGGAGCACTGCGAGAGTTCTATTAGTACTCACAGGCAGTTTCTGATCGCGCCGAGATTTAATCTCCGAGCTCTAGATTACTATCGTAGAGCGGTGACGGAACGACCACGGCCGCCGAGCGCGAAATGGAAGATTAGATTAGATGGAGGGCAGTTGGCCCAGAGGACCAACAAGCACTGTGACCCGGAAGTCTATTGTGCTACACCCTGGAGTCTATGCAGATTAGTGATCTGACTAATTCTCGAGACCAATCATCCCAACAAATCTGCTCAGTTGTTCGAGTGTTAGTGAGGCAATCGCTTCCGCTTCAGGGAATGCATCGCCGAAGCATTTCAAGCGGCGGAGATGGAGTGCATCACAGTCACAGAGAATGTGCTGGAAAGTCTCATCTTCGCTCTCACAGAAGCGACAGCTTGGGTCAGAGACAATTCCCATTCTATGCAGATGACCCCTCAGGGAAAAGTTACCCGTGAGGAGCCCACAAATAATTCTCACCCGGTTTCTGCGTAGTCTTAGATGGAAAGGGAAGATGCAGAATAGGAAATGAGAACAGGAAAAATCAAAATAGAAAATCTAAAATTTAAAATTGCAAATGGAAACTGGAAAACAGGAAATGGAATAGAATGAAGTGGGTTGAAATCCCAAAAAGGAAAATTTATAAACTCGAAAGTTAAATTCCAAAAATCTAAATTCGGAAATGGACGATGTAAAATCCATAATGATAAAGGGGAATGAGGCACAGTGGACATGGTGCGAGACGTTTATATTAACACAAAGTAGCAATAAAATGGCAATGGTGGAATTAGGACATTTTTCTTGACGGGTGTATTTTTTGTTTTTGTAATATGCGCCATCACTGTTTAGCGGTAGCCTTTGCTATTATATCCGGTTACCTGATGTATTTGCTGTGTAAGAACAATTTCCGAGCTTCAGAAAGAGGTTATTAAGAGTTTTCGTCAGGTATTCAGATCGTATGCAGAGTCAGCTATTTCGATTCGAATTCAATCTGGTACAATTGTTGCAGTTGCTATTTACCTTCATCATCATCATCGTGGCGCGACAGCCCGACGTCGGGCCTTGGCCGCCTGGATCATTGTCCTCCAATTATCTCGGTCACGTGACCGCGTCCTCCAATTTTGGGAGCCCAGCAGCTGCGCGGCGTCCACACCTACTGAGCTCTCCCAACGAGATCTCGGTCGTCCTCGCAGTCTCGCTCCGTCGACTCGTTCTGCATTCATTACTCTCTTAGGCATGCGATCATCGTCCATTCTTTGTACATGCCCTGCCCATTGAAGTCGTTGTAGTTTGACGATTTTCGAGACTTGCAGCTCATCGTACATTTCATACAACTCATGGTTGTACCGGATGCGCCATCCATCTCGATCGCAAACAGCCCCGAAAATTCGCCGTAGAACCTTACGTTCAAAAGTGTCTAGCATGTTTTCGGAGGCTTGAGTTAGGGTCCATGCTTCGCAGCCATAGCATAGCACTGGTCGTATAATGGTTTTGTACACGCGGAGCTTCGTGTTTCTGTGCACATGCTTCGATTTCATTATGGGGAGAAGCGAGAAAAAAGTCTTATTAGCTAACTGTATCCGTCGTTTGATTTCGTCAGTTTCGTTGGCGTCCCTTGACAGGTTGCAACCCAGGTAAATGAAGTTGTTCACGAACTCGATGTTGAGGTCCCCCACATTGATGCTCGGTTGTGCAGGTGTCCTTGTCACCGATTGCATCATTATTTTAGTTTTACCCTCGTTAATACGTAATCCAACTTCCTTTGCAGCGGTATCGAGCGTATGCAGAAGTTCTTCTGCGTCAGCCAATCTTCGGGACATGATGTTGATGTCGTCGGCGTACGCTGCTAATTGTCGACTTGATGAGTAGCGTCTTGCTGTTGTCCATATTCATGGCACGAATAACGTATTCCAGAGCTAGGTTGAAGAGCGTCGGTGCCAGTCCATCGCCCTGTTTCAAACCAGTGCGTGTTTCAAATAGATCAGTAAGTCTATTCTGGATCCTGACTTGTGAGACGGAGTTGGTCATCGTCATCTTTGTCAGTCGCACTAATTTTGCTGGTATACCAAATTGCAGCATGATGTTGTACAGTACTCCACGATCGATACTGTCGTATGCCTGCTTGAAGTCGACAAAGATTTGGTATACGTTTACGTTGTATTCCCAGCACCTCTGGAGTATCAGTTTGACTGAGAAGAGCTGATCGGTTGTGGAGCGACCAGGTCTGAAACCGCTTTGATATTCGCCAATGACTCGTTCTGCGTACGGTTTTATTCTATTTTCCAGAATTTTCGTCAAAATTTTATAGGACGTACAAACTAGTGAGATGCCCCTGTAATTCTCACACCGCAGTTTATCTCCCTTTTTATGAATTGGACAGATGATGCTTCTGCGCCAATCGTCTGGGATCTCCTCGTTCTCCCATACTCGCAGGAGTAATTGATGTATGGCATCAACTAGACTCGTTCCACCGAATCTTAGCAGTTCAGCTGGAATCTCGTCAGCGCCCGGCGCTTTATTTCGTTTTAGTGACCGCAACGTGAGATCAACTTACTCTACTGTCGGGGGTTGAATGGGTGGGCCTAGATCAACAATATCGTCGAGAGCTTCCTGTGCGGGGATGTTAGATGGTCGGTTTAGAAGCTCTTCAAAATCAGAGGCCCATCGCTTGTTAATACCATCGGTGTCGCTGATGATGTTTCCATCCTTGTCCTTACAAAGGCTAGTCCTGGGTTGGTAGCCGTTCTTAATTGTATTTACTAGTTTGTACGCTTGTCTGGTGTTCCTATTAGCTAAGTTTTCGTTTATGTTCAGCAACTGCTCGTCAAAGTATTTACGTTTCTTACGTCTAATTATTCTATTCGATATTCGCCGTAGCTCGTCATATTTTTCTCTTCTGGCTCTGGTTCCTCGTTGAATCCATTGTCTGTAGGCCTCGTTTTTCGCGTCAAGTGAATTTTTGCATTCTTCGTCGAACCAGTCATTTCGCGCTCGCCGGGCTTTATATCCCACGACCTTCTCTGCGACATCCTTGATGGTACCCTTGAGCTCTTCCCAGAACCCATGGACGCATGTGTTGCTGATGTTGTGTAGCATAGGTGATAGTTTTTCCTCAAGGGCGGTAGTATACGCCACCGCTGTAGCATCACTCAAGAGCTTATCAACCGCAAAGATTTTGGGAGGGCTGATTCTTGACTGGTGCACTGAGGAAATTCTACATCTGTAGGTCGTCTTCACCAAGTGATGATCTGAGTCGCAGTTTGCCCCTCGATAGGAGCGGACATCCATGACACTAGACGCCCATCTCCTGCAAATGAGGACGTGGTCAATTTGGTTGACGGTATGTGCGTCTGGAGACTTCCAGGTCTGCTTGTGAATGCGTCGATGCGGGAAACACGTAGAGCTTACAACTAGATTCCTGCTGCAGGCGAAGTCGATAAGTCGCTGGCCGTTATCGTTACATTCTTCATGGAGGCTGTGGCCTCCAGTGGTCCCCCGGTGCCAACTTTCATTTCCGACTTTCGCGTTAAAGTCTCCCAGCAGCAATTTGACGTCGTTTGTTGGAAGTGAGTCGAAGAGAGTTTCAAGGCGGGCGTAGAACTCGTCTTTTACTGCGTCTTCTTTAACTTCAGTGGGGGCATGCACATTGATGAGCCAGAGATTGAAGAATCGAGTCTTGATGCGAATCGCACACAGCCGTTCATTTATGGGTTTGAAATCAGTAATATGCGGTTTGAGGTGATTGTTCACTATAAATGCTACTCCAAACTCCTTGCGGCCCGATGGTTTGCCACTTGTAATTAAAATAAATACAATTAATTTAAAAAAAATCGAGACATGTAATATTGACTATATCACCTCATTCCACGCGCTAAAATGATGTAGCTCCTAGTAGCCCAATTGTTCTGTACAGTTTCCAAACATTTGCCAGAAGACCTTGAGAGAAATTCTCTGATTTGGAGAGTTTGAGCTCTTCATCTACTACTGAGCCTTCCTATCATAGAAATAGCGCTCATAAAAAAAGTTTCCGATAAAAATGTATCATACTTAAACTCTACATAGTTATTTGAGTAACTCAGACGAACTTCCCAAGTTCTTGACCACCCCAACTGTGGAGATTCACTTAATAGCATCTCGGTAATTGCCAAAAGTTCGCTCGCACTCGACATGTACTCACCCTCTCTAGTAAATATGAGTGAATTTTTCATTAGCGCAAATGAAATATAGTAAGCGACCAGTGCACACATTAACTAACCGACATCATTATTTATAACGAAAACATTCTCATAAGTTGATTCCTTGTGAAAAATGATACTTCACGACTCCGTTCACTTTCTTCACATGTTCTCACCCTCACAATACAATTTATATTCTCAGATAGTGTACTACAAGTCAACATATATTACAAAAGTACGAGCAGATACTTTCCTTAACCGCAGCAATAGTACGTACGTATGGTACACGGTTAACCATAGAAGAAAATATCTGTACCACAATATGGGCAACTGAGTGGTATGCTGTGTAGTGTAGGACCCTCGTCACATTTCCACATTTTCTGCTGCGGACTGCGGTCCTGGTAACAAATGATGTCAATAATTACAGTTGGTTGGAGTAGGTGGAGTGAAGGAGTGCTAGCGTGTATCGACAAAGGGTGGTTGGCCCCATACCCGTTCGGAATTTTATATAGCAAGATTGCATGTTAACACAATTTAGATACTTTGAATAGTAACAGAACAGTTCCATTTGGAAAAGCACCACTTAAGATCACTCTATCTCCTGAAAAAAAAATAACCTCTTCAACCTAGGGCTTTATCCATTAGCAGTTCCATTCTTGACTTGCCATCCTTTCAATGTTTCAACTGCACAAGTTTTCGCCCATTCAGATATTTTCTTGCATAGAATCGTTAACTAGATTGCCAGAAGTTACCTCGTTTTCGTCCTGGCCGATCCAAAAGTACAACGCCTCACCTCATCCCGAAAATACTATGTATGTACATTGAAACGAATCCAATCCAACGAAAACTTCATTTACGGATTAACTCGTTTTGTTTTCTTAATGAAAATGTATCTGGTGATGTATGCTGTTGCATAGTTTCTTTTTTTTTTGTCAGACGTGTTTGAGCGCTCCTTTCGTTTCTGGTCCTGAAACGAGAAGCCCTGTCTACCTGGTTTCGAAGCTAAATTAAGCAATGCTGTGAAAGTGCGAAAGGAATTTCAGATTCAAGGAAAGGAGCTACTCTGTAAACCGTGTCGGAGTGGTTGCAAATTTCAGCACGAAGGGTTTGCAAAAAGTACTAAAGCTTTAGTCGTTTCTTCTGACTGCTCGCTTGCCCCCTGGCTACAGCTGAGCCAGTCGTGAAACAATTGGTATCCGTAGAAAGTGCCAAAGTTTAAATGTTCATTAGAGAGTCATCAGCACAAAATGCCAAATAGGTAGATATTAACTTAAGTTCGTAATTTCGAGTGTGGATCAATACTCTACTCTATCCATTGCAACCAGTTTTGTTACAAAGATTTTTAGTAGTTTTACTTGAGTGGTCTGAAAGCGCTTTTTTGGAATCTAATGCCATTAGCCTTTTTACTGACGGCTCTAAGACTGAGGAAGGCGTTGAAGCTGGCGTGTATTCGGAGAAGTTCAATATTGGTTTGTCGTTCCGCCTTCCGGAATACAGTAGCGTTTTTCAGGCGGAGGTTGTAGCAATTTCCGCTAGTCTGGCTTGCGCACAACGTTGTATCCACTAGGGATATTATCTTCACGGACAGTCAACCGGCAATTAAAGCGCTTAGCTCCGTGCTGGTTACATCAAAGACTGGACTGCCGTGACTCTCTCAGGGTGATGGGTACTTTTTTTAACATAACTCTGTGCTGGATACCGAGCCACAGTGGCATATTTGGGAACTGTAAAGCTGACGAACTGGCTCGGGCGGGAACGACTAACGAGATCAGGGAGTGGTGGCGTAGAACAGGGATGCCTCTAGCAGCTTTCAAAATGATTACCCAGAATGTGGCGTATGACAGAGCCAGCGCCAGATGGAGTAGGGGATCCACATGTCATGCAACTAGGCAATTATGGCCTAAGCTTGATCCCATCCGATCCTACGGGATGCTGAGCAGACGGCATTTGAGAAATGTGGTGGGGCTTATCACTGGACACTTTTTGATCGGGGAGCATGCTAGAAGACTTCGACTCCCGCACAATGATTACTGTAGGAGCTGCGAGGACGTAGAGGAGGAGGAAAGCTGTCATCACCTTCTGTGCACCTTTCCTGCTTTGGCGGAACGTAAGAGAGATATCCTTGGGTCCTCCTTTTTTGTCTGTCGTCTTCATCGCTTCATTTCCAGCTCTGGCTGGTTTGACGATTGAGATAAGCTCAGGTATGCTGTATCTAGGGGGTATCACAACGGACCCAGTGGTGGTCTATCTCTTCTAGGTAACCCATCTAACCTAACCTAGTAGTTTTACTTTTGAAAGAGTAGTTGCGAATAGAGGACAAATTCGCAACTAGTATTTCAAAAAATAAAATATATACCCGTATACTGAAGCGTAATTGTTATCCGGTCATTGACTAGCTTGTTGATTTTCCATGTATTATAGAGGAACTTTTTTTTTGTCTGGCGCGAAATCTGCACAACGCTAGTGAAGATCTCAGTATGCGTAAGCGCTCTAAAGGTCTGCTCCTAAGGTGAGTTTTTTTTCTTCGCTCCTCTAATGTCAAGTTACTTCGTTGTGATGCATTCAAACTGGAAAAAAACTAACAGAAATGAAATGTACTCTTTCTTCCCTTTTATGACGGCCATGTGTACAATCAGGGCCACATGAGCATTCTGGAGCGGGCTCCTTGCATACCGATCTGCTTGAGATCAGACTACATGACTACGGAACTTTGCTTCGGTAGGAAATTTTCGGTCTCCATCCCAAGCCTGTCGGAATGGGATATTGGCAATCTTTGTCCTGATCCCAGGTATATCATGTGGTTTACTGATGGGTCAAAAATGGAACAGGGAGTTGGTGCTGGGATCTTTGGATCGAACAGCAGGATCTCAATCGCTATGGGCATTTGGCCCAGCGTTTTCCAAGCCGAGATCCATGCTATTGAGACCTGCGCCAGAATAATTTTCCAAAAGAAGCTCACTGGCGCTAACATTGCTATCTGCTCTGACAGTGAGGCAGCTATTAAGGCTCTTTCCTCACACAAGTTCTCGTCGAAACTAGTGAAAGTGTGTTTTGATACCCTACAGTGTCTCGCAAACACAAACCAAGTCACTCTTTGTTGGATACCTGAGCATCGGGGCATCCATGGCAATGAAGCTGCAGATGAACTTGCTAGACAAGGCTCATCAGAGAAATTTTTCGGGCCTGAACCCTTCTGCGGTCTGAGCTGGGCCGCAGCCAAGGCGATGGTGAGGGTATGGTCTGCGGACGAAAGGTTGCGGTACTGGAATAATCTCCCAGGACTGCGGCAATCCAAAGATCTCATTGATCCCTACAGTCGGAACGAAGCTTGGCGCCTGGGAAGAGCGGACCTGAAGCTAATCGTTGGTTACCTCACGGGACACCACTGGGTGAGATATCACCTAAACAAGATGGGTCTGTCCACTGAGACAGAATGCCGGCTGTGCCTGGAGGACATTGAGTCCACCAAACACCTTCTCTGTGAATGCCCGGCGATCGCTCGCTCCAGGTTTACGTTTCTTGGAGATTCAATAGTGAGCTGCGCTGTCATTAAGAGTGCTCCTACAAAGGACCTATTGGCCTTCATCAGGTTGATTGAGGGTCTTTTGGATTAGTCAAGGCTATGGCACAATAGATCTTTTGGTCGCAGTGCCTACCATATGGGTATCTTAGCCTGCCCTTATTTATTTGTTCTTGTGTGCCCATAGCAAGTTTCATACTCCCGCCGAATAGCATAGGGTAAATCCGGGAGAGATGCAAAAGACCTTTTCCATAGTCCTCCACGTGGGCGCCTCCTGGTAACGGCAGTGTATCAAATCGCTGTCGGCCAAGTCTTAGCGATAAGCCAGTTCGGAAAAGGGCAGATAGCTGTAGCCTGAATGGCTGAGCAACACCTAAGCGTCTCAGATTTAGTAGGATGGAATGACTTGCGTAGTTGGACCTGCAACATAGTTGTGTGAACTCCAGCACGTTTATTAAACCACCTGAAGCAGCCACCTCCGAGGCCACCCCCTGAATAGGTTTAAGCGATGTGCTGACAACTCGTCCTTGTAAAAACCACTCCACGTCAAGAAACCTGGAACAAAAGCCTCGGATTGGACGGATCAACAACGACAACCACGCAAACGACTAAAGGATTATTCTTTCGGATCCTGGAATGTACGCTCTCTGAACAAACCGGGGGCCGAGAAGGCCCTCCTTTAACAGGTCCAAAAGTACAAACTGATACTGAACATTACGGCAGTCCAGGAAACAATTTGGCTTGGCAGCGAGATCAATGGCAAGAAATCGCACACAATTTTTACAAGTGGCGAACCATCGGGCAAGGAGTTTGGAGTAGCATTTATAGTAAACAATCACTTCAAGCCGCACATTACTGACTTCAAACCCATAAATGAACGGCTGTGTGCGATCCGCATTAAGATTCGATTCTTCAATCTCTGGCTCATCAATGTGCACGCCCCCACTGAAGTTAAAGAAGATGCAGTAAAAGACGAGTTCTACGCCCGCCTTGAGACTCTCTGCGACTCACTTCCAACAAACGGCATCAAATTGCTGCTGGGAGACTTTAACGCGAAAATCGGAAATAAAAGTTGGCACCGGGGGACCACTGGAGGCCACAGTCTCCATGAAAAATTAGCGACAACGGCCAGCGACTTATCGACTTCGCCTGCAGTAGGAATCTAGTCGTAAGCATTCACAAGCAGACCTGAAAATCTCCAGACGCACATACCGTCAACCAAATTGCACAGAAACAGGAAGCTCCGCGTGTACAAAACCATTATACGACCAGTGCTGTGCTATGGCTGCGAAAAATGAACCCTAACTCAACTTTCCGCAAAAATGCTAGACACCTTTGAACGCAAAGTTCTGCGGCGAATTTTCGGAGCAACTTGCGACCAAAATGGATGTCGCATCCGGTACAACCATGAGTTGTACGAACTGTACGATGAGCTGGAAATTTCGATAATCGTCAAACTACGTCTACAATGGACAGGATATATACAACGAATGGACGATGAACGTATGCCTAAGAAAATATTCAAAGGCTGCGAGAAAGACCTCGTTGGAAGGACTCAGCTGAGGACGCCGAACAACTGCTGGCTGATGCTGAGCGTCCAAGATTGGAAGACCCGGCCAATTGACCGAGATAATTAGGGGACGTTGATCCAGGCGGCCAGGACCCGATGTCGGGCTGTTGCGATGATGATCATGCCTCTTATTTGGAAGTTAATATATGCGGTTTAAAGAAGTAGGGGTGCTAGCGTAACGTCAAGTTAGCATCCCGATATAAAACAATAAATTGTGACAGTTCGTCGGGAGCACTAAAGTAACACCTATGCTTGGCATTATATAAAACATGTCAATATTAAAAGTATGCGCCTCTGCTATTCTGTGAAGTGGCGCATACGTACTTAAAATTCAATAAAACTTTGAATATTTTTGTGATCTTTTAAAACCAGTTCCATTCCGATTTCAATGCATCTGCTAGTGCAAAATTCAACAACCTAGCCGAAGTTCGCGGCAGTCATGGACACGATAATAAAAAGAAAGCTTATTTGGTAAGTGTGGTCGAACAACAAATCGGCGCGTCGACCTTCAAAGCACTCAATGTTTTGTCTATGGCTTTTTTTTTATACAATATATTTCTGCTGTGTGGAAAATTTGCACCTTAATCGCCTTAATATGCATAGACAATAAATGCTGCAATACCATGCAAGGCATAATCATCGACTTTGGATAACAATCGATCTAGAAAATGAATGACTAACAAAAACAAACTAAATTAACAACCATGAGATGAAAAAATTCCCATTCGTGCGCATCTTGGAAACGCCTTCTCTTCTGAGTCAAGATACACGTACAGCGAGTTCATCTTGTACGGGCTCCTCTTCTTCTAGCATTTAAGTTGAGATGTGAAAATAAGAAATTCATCACACTATGACTGCCATTTTTATTTTTTATAAGTTATAGAACTTTGTGTTTTTTTTTTGCATCCTCAATGCATATCATTATCATGATGTACAGAAGAAGATGACTCGCATTTATTTTTTCTTATTTATTTATTTTTTGTCTGTGATTTAAGAAGACGTTAACCTCAAAGGACTATGCATAGTTAATTTATTTAGGAATGCTCGAGAATTTTGATAATTTTTATTTGCAAAGCAGCCCACTGAAGATCTAGGACTGATGGGAAAAATTGCAGGCCAAAGTCGCAAAGCACCTCTATCATATCGGGTAACACATTTACAGTTCGGTATCTTTCGTTTATCGTCACTTCGGAGTTCAGAACGGTCGACAGTTCCGCCGCCTAAAGCTTTTCAAATGAAAACTAATTCGTCAGGTCATAGACTGCAGGCGGACTGCAGTCGAACTGTAGATGTGCGGCCGATTTAACCTTCAGACGGCCTGAACTGACGACAATCACGGTTCACCATTTTAACCCGTAGGTGTTTGATCATTTTATGGTCTCTTCCCCCAACCCATGAACGCCTGTGTTGCTGATGTTGTGTAGCATAGGTGATAATCTTTCCTCAAGGGCGGTGGTATACGCCACCGTCGCACAGTGTCGCGAAATGGACAAAAATAAAAAATAAATATTTATATATATATTTATATATATATATATTATATATATTTTTATTTTTAATCTAGTTTTAATGTATTGCATCCTTTTAAGGACATATTGGAGCTTCCAAAAAATATATTTTTAGGTGACGATTTTTGGTTTTTGTTAATAATACTACTGCCCAAAATTGACAAATTGGTAACATTCGAAAAGCAACGTATGGGTTGCGATTTGCCTGTTAGTCTTAATGCAAGGTCTGGTTACCCGAAGTTATATTTTTCGGGTAGACTGGATATTAAGCCTTCAGCTTAAGGCAAAAAAAAAAGTAAAAAAAAAAATTAAAAGTATTAAATAAATAACAAAATTAAATTAATTCGAAAAATTAACTTTTAGTAAGGATTAAAAAAAACGTCCTAAAACGTTTTGGGTGGTTGACGGTTTCGATAAGGTACATATGTATACTTTCATTTCAAATAGGGTTAGTTTGCCTTTAGGTGCCAACTTGGGCGTAATTAGCATTTTTGTCGATAAAATCACATTTAATAAGACAATTATTTTATTTCCAGACATCATAAAAGTAATAATTATAGCCAAATTATACTAAATAGGATAATATTTTTAAAGACTAAGTTGCAGGCTTACATTAAGGTGAAAAAAAAATAAAAAAAAAGTAAAGTATATTAATAAACTCCAAAAACTAAAATAATTCCAAAGGATTTCTGAAGAGGGACAGAAGGAAACGGAAAGAAAAATGTTTTATAAGATCAGCAGTACTTTTTAGTTAAACATATATACATTCATTTTAAATACTATCTAATAGCTTTTATTTGGTGATTTAGACGTAATTGGTCTTTTTCTTTGTTTAATCAACTTTAATATCGCGATATTCATATATATTTGCAGACATGCATAAATTTATAATTGCAGCAAAATTACGGCCTATTTAATATTTTTTTGATAGCATGGTTGCCATACTTACAGTTGCAGATAAAAAAAAGTAAATAATAAAATCATTTAAATTAATTAAAACAAAAGTGGATTAATTGTAATGTGCAATTGAAGTTATCATAAATAAAAATAATGCTAAAACGTTACAGGCAATTGACCGGACCTTAGATACTTATCTAATATAATCTAAGAATATCTACCTGTTCTAACAGTTCAGGGCGAAATTTTTTTTTATGATGGGAATTTTCCTTAATTACATCCATAAATGTGCAAACCTGCTTGCATTAAAAAAAAAACATTTCATTGTATTTTCGTTATCCTAATGATGCAATTACATATGTGAAAGGTATATTGCACATTTTATTTTCGTTATCCTTTTAATGACTAAACTTGTGAATGGTGATTTTATGATATGACTATTAGTTAAAAGTTGCTTCAAGGTAAATTCTAAGCATTTAAATAGCACACACACATGGCGTCGATCTGTGGCAAAGGAGTGTCAGGTACTGGGTAAGTCATTTGGGGAGTTGCGCCCCATTGCCCAGAACAGAGTACGATGGCGCGCAGGAGTAGTTGACGCGCTATGCCCCGCTAGGGGTTAAGGCAAAGTAGTAGTATAAGCAAGAACAAACGTGATCGAAAAAATGCAGTTTTTGAAAAAATTTGCGAAATGTGGAAAGTAAACGTTTCCAAATCTAAAAACAGAGAACACATTATGGCGCTAAGTAGGAGCTTTTGTCTCACTTTTGAGAAGAAATGGCATATTGTCAAGCGCTATCGCCGTCTTTTCCTGATCCGAAATGCGGTTTGGCTAGATCAGAATTTCACTTTTACAAACGAGTCGATCAGTCACCTAACCAACGAACAATCAACCGCTAGAGGACGAGGCCGACCGAGAGTATCGTATGAAGAAGCTTCTCCGAAAACGAAAAAGCGACGAGTATACGAGCTCTGTGAAACGAGGACTATGGATGAACTGCAGCTCGCGACGCAAATAGTTTCACAACAGTCACTTAGCGCCGATAAGACTATAGCTCTATGGCTCGACTTAGATCTATCAGTGAGAAAGTACAGAGTGATGCATTCTGTTGTGAATGCCGTTCACAAGGACTTTTTCCCACCGAATACGCTGTCAACGTAGCGAAAAACAAACTATTAAATCTCCGAATAAGTGCTTCTGAATCTTCGGCAGAGGTGGACATCCTGGAGCTCCTGCAAGTCACGACTCGAAGCATTTTGAAAATGATCAACTTGCAAGAAGAAAGTCAGCTCCAACTTACGTGCAAATGGGGCTTCGACGGCAGTGGCGGTCATGGCCAATACAAACAAACATTCTCAGATACTTCCAAAACTGATGAATATATGTTTGTGACAGCTCTGGTTCCCTTGAAATTGATGGACATCAAAACAGAAGCAGTTATTTGGACGAATCCGCGACCAGGGTCCACTCTTTATTGCCGTCCCATCAAATTTTCATATGAAAAATGGAATGCCAAACTCGAATCATTTGATGTAACGTCCAGTGACCAACAACGATTTTCCGTTAAAGCAGAAATGCTTTTTACTATGATCGACGGCAGTGTCGCTAACATTCTTTCTGATACAAACGCAACATCTAATTGCATCATTTGTGGAGCAACACAAATGCATTCCCAGGATATAGCTAGTAGACAATCTATAACGGAGCACTATCGATTCGGACTGTCGACGCTGCACTGCTGGATCCGCTTCTTCGAATGCATTCTACACATTGCATACCGACTTCCAATAAAGACGTGGCGGGTTCGAGGTGAGGTTAATAAGGCCTTGGTGAAGGACAACAAGAAACGCATTCAAGACGAATTTCGAGCGGAAATGGGAATTTTGGTCGATAAGCCAAAGCCCGGTTTTGGTTCTACCAATGATGGTAATACGGCGAGGCGCTTTTTTTCCCATCCAGAAGTCAGCTCAAGAATTACAGGAGTAAGCAAGGAGCTGATCATCAAGTTTTCTGTTATATTACGAGTCCTCGCAAGTGGAAGGAATATCGAAGCTGCGAAATTCAGAACACTACTGGAAGATACAAGGACACTGTATTTGGAATTGTATCCTTGGTATTACATGCCAAATACTGTTCATAAAGTGCTGTTACACGGGTGCGACATAATCGATTCCTTCTCTTTGCCGATAGGAGTCCTTTCTGAGGAAGCACTGGAAGCAACCCATAAACAAATAAGGAAGGATCGGTTATCTCACACCCGTAAATCTTCGAGAATCGGATGCAACAGGGACTTGATGAAAATACTTCTCCTATCTTCTGATCCCTTTTTAGCATCAGAAAGGAGAGTCTTTTCAAATAAAAATGTAGCCATTGATGAACATGTTCGGTATTATTTAAAAAATACCGAAGAGCCGACCACAATCTCAGTTCCGGGTTTGGATTTAAATTTTTTAGATTTGGGAAACAGCGATGACGATGAATCTTTCTAATTGTTTTTATTTTTATTGTTATGTATTTTTGTTTAAATTTGTTTTTCATGTTATTCTTGTTATTCAATAAATGCGACCTTTTGCCTGAAAAATAGTATGCATTTGCCTTATATACTTTAAATCATTTCCGCTCCAAAGGTATTTGATTGGGCCCATTTCCTGCAAATATTTGATAAACTATTGACTGTATCTCCTATTCGCATTATTTGATCAAGTTGAAATTTACCCACAACACAAACAAATTAATGTTTATTGTGTATACCAAGTTTCATTAAAATCGGTTCACCCGCTGATAAGATATTAAATTAAATACATTCTTTATTCTAAAATTCGGCACACAAGTTACTATATATTTAAAATACACGTTCGAAACGATTTAAAATTTATATATAACTAAGACAATTAACTGCTTAATATATGTACCAAATTTCATCCAAATCGGTTCACCCGGTCTGAAGATATTAAATTAAATCCACTCTTCCTGCTAAATTCGCACACTATTCACTATATCTTTCAAATGCGTCATCCAATCAACCTGAAATATACACATAAATAAGATAAGCAGCGACTTGATATGTGTACAAAATTTTATTCAAATCGGTCCACCAGTTCAGGAGATATTGATTTTTGTCCACCTTTTCATACATTTCGCGACACTGTGCGTCGTAGCATTGCACAGAATTCTATCAACCACAAAGATTTTGGGAGGGCTGATTCTCGATTGTTGCACTGCGGAAATTCTACATCTGTAGGTCGTCTTCACCAAGTGATGATCTGATTCGCAGTTTGCTCCTCGATAGGAACGAACATTCATTACACTAGATTCCCATCTCTTACAAATGAGGACGTTCAATCAATCAATTAATTTGGTTGTATGTGCGTATAGAGATTTCCAGGTCTGCTTGTGAATGCATCGATGCGGGAAACACGTAGAGCTTACGGCTAGATTTCTACTGCAGGCGAAGTCGGATCAGTCCCTGGCCGTTGTCGTTACATCTTTCATGGAGACTGTGGCCTCCAGTGGTCCCCCGGTGCCAACTTTCATTTCCGTTTTTCGCGTTAAAGTCTCCCAGCAGCAGTTTGACATCGTTTGTTGGAAGTGAGTCGCAAAGAGTCCCAAGGCGGGCGTAGAACTTGTCTTTTACTGCGGCTTCTTTAACTTCAGTGGGGCCGTGCACATTGATAAGCCAGAGATTGAAAAATCGAGTCTTAATGAGAGTCGTACACAGTCGTTCATTTATGGGTCTGAAGTCATCAACTTGCGGCTTGAGGTGATTGTTCACCTTAAATGCTACTCCAAACTCCTTGTGGCCCGATGGTTTGCCACTAGTAAAAATTTTGTACGATTTCTTGTCATTCGCTGCCAAGCCAAAAAAAAAACACTTCTGTTGAACACAGAACCCTTAAATTTTACTCAACAAAATAACGCGTCCTGTTAAGCAGGTGCCTTTAGATTTAGCAAACCCATTCCAGCATCTGTTTCGTGAGGGAAAATTGTGAGTTGTTTGAACGTGATCCTCACCCAAAACTAATCTCCCGCAAGGAACTCGCGCTGTGACGCACCCGGTGCCTCGCTGTGAGACTCAGTCTCGGATTTCACCTTATGAACGTTGCGCGAGTATGTTTCTGGTGAGAATGGTTTCGATGGGAAGCACTCGTCCGACCTGGCTGTTTTCATGGGGAAATACTCGTCTCATCGTGCTGGTTCGAACTGTCAAGTCAAAAAAGAAAAAAAAAGTTGGGTTGTCCACCCCAGAATGGCAACTCTGTTTTCACTCGTCCGATCGGGGTGGTTCGAACTGCAAGGTAATTTTGGTTCGCTGATTCCGAATCTGAAGTCAAAAAAGACAAAAAAAAAAGTTTTGGGGTTGCCCACCCCAGAGTGGGAACCCTGTTTTCATGGGGAAATACTCGTCCGAGCGGGCTGATCCGAACTATAAGGCCATTTTGGGTTTGTGATTCTAAATCTGAAGTCAAAAAAGAAAAAAAACCAGCCCGATCGGATGAGCATTTCCCCATGAAAAGAGGATTGCCATTCTGGGGTGGGCAACCCGAAATTTTTTTTTTCTTTTTTGACTTTAGTAGTCCAGATGGCGCAACGGTTAGCACGTTCGCCTTCAACGCACTGGGCCCCGGTTCGATTCCGGGGATTTACGTGTTGGACTATGAGCCCACTCAGCTGTTAAATGAGTACCCATTATGGGGTAAATAACTCGGTTGAGCGTGTTGCTGATCACATACCTCTGCACAAAAAACCGTCATCATCATCATCGTGGCGCGACAGCCCGACGTCGGGCCTTGGCCGCCTGGATCATTGTCCTCCAATTATCTCGGTCACGTGACCGCGTCCTCCAATTTTGGGAGCCCAGCAGCTGCGCGGCGTCCACACCTACTGAGCTCTCCCAACGAGATCTCGGTCGTCCTCGCAGTCTCGCTCCGTCGACTCGTTCTGCATTCATTACTCTCTTAGGCATGCGATCATCGTCCATTCTTTGTACATGCCCTGCCCATTGAAGTCGTTGTAGTTTGACGATTTTCGAGACTTGCAGCTCATCGTACATTTCATACAACTCATGGTTGTACCGGATGCGCCATCCATCTCGATCGCAAACAGCCCCGAAAATTCGCCGTAGAACCTTACGTTCAAAAGTGTCTAGCATGTTTTCGGAGGCTTGAGTTAGGGTCCATGCTTCGCAGCCATAGCATAGCACTGGTCGTATAATGGTTTTGTACACGCGGAGCTTCGTGTTTCTGTGCACATGCTTCGATTTCATTATGGGGAGAAGCGAGAAAAAAGTCTTATTAGCTAACTGTATCCGTCGTTTGATTTCGTCAGTTTCGTTGGCGTCCCTTGACAGGTTGCAACCCAGGTAAATGAAGTTGTTCACGAACTCGATGTTGAGGTCCCCCACATTGATGCTCGGTTGTGCAGGTGTCCTTGTCACCGATTGCATCATTATTTTAGTTTTACCCTCGTTAATACGTAATCCAACTTCCTTTGCAGCGGTATCGAGCGTATGCAGAAGTTCTTCTGCGTCAGCCAATCTTCGGGACATGATGTTGATGTCGTCGGCGTACGCTGCTAATTGTCGACTTGATGAGTAGCGTCTTGCTGTTGTCCATATTCATGGCACGAATAACGTATTCCAGAGCTAGGTTGAAGAGCGTCGGTGCCAGTCCATCGCCCTGTTTCAAACCAGTGCGTGTTTCAAATAGATCAGTAAGTCTATTCTGGATCCTGACTTGTGAGACGGAGTTGGTCATCGTCATCTTTGTCAGTCGCACTAATTTTGCTGGTATACCAAATTGCAGCATGATGTTGTACAGTACTCCACGATCGATACTGTCGTATGCCTGCTTGAAGTCGACAAAGATTTGGTATACGTTTACGTTGTATTCCCAGCACCTCTGGAGTATCAGTTTGACTGAGAAGAGCTGATCGGTTGTGGAGCGACCAGGTCTGAAACCGCTTTGATATTCGCCAATGACTCGTTCTGCGTACGGTTTTATTCTATTTTCCAGAATTTTCGTCAAAATTTTATAGGACGTACAAACTAGTGAGATGCCCCTGTAATTCTCACACCGCAGTTTATCTCCCTTTTTATGAATTGGACAGATGATGCTTCTGCGCCAATCGTCTGGGATCTCCTCGTTCTCCCATACTCGCAGGAGTAATTGATGTATGGCATCAACTAGACTCGTTCCACCGAATCTTAGCAGTTCAGCTGGAATCTCGTCAGCGCCCGGCGCTTTATTTCGTTTTAGTGACCGCAACGCGAGATCAACTTACTCTACTGTCGGGGGTTGAATGGGTGGGCCTAGATCAACAATATCGTCGAGAGCTTCCTGTGCGGGGATGTTAGATGGTCGGTTTAGAAGCTCTTCAAAATCAGAGGCCCATCGCTTGTTAATACCATCGGTGTCGCTGATGATGTTTCCATCCTTGTCCTTACAAAGGCTAGTCCTGGGTTGGTAGCCGTTCTTAATTGTATTTACTAGTTTGTACGCTTGTCTGGTGTTCCTATTAGCTAAGTTTTCGTTTATGTTCAGCAACTGCTCGTCAAAGTATTTACGTTTCTTACGTCTAATTATTCTATTCGATATTCGCCGTAGCTCGTCATATTTTTCTCTTCTGGCTCTGGTTCCTCGTTGAATCCATTGTCTGTAGGCCTCGTTTTTCGCGTCAAGTGAATTTTTGCATTCTTCGTCGAACCAGTCATTTCGCGCTCGCCGGGCTTTATATCCCACGACCTTCTCTGCGACATCCTTGATGGTACCCTTGAGCTCTTCCCAGAACCCATGGACGCATGTGTTGCTGATGTTGTGTAGCATAGGTGATAGTTTTTCCTCAAGGGCGGTAGTATACGCCACCGCTGTAGCATCACTCAAGAGCTTATCAACCGCAAAGATTTTGGGAGGGCTGATTCTTGACTGGTGCACTGAGGAAATTCTACATCTGTAGGTCGTCTTCACCAAGTGATGATCTGAGTCGCAGTTTGCTCCTCGATAGGAGCGGACATCCATGACACTAGACGCCCATCTCCTGCAAATGAGGACGTGGTCAATTTGGTTGACGGTATGTGCGTCTGGAGACTTCCAGGTCTGCTTGTGAATGCGTCGATGCGGGAAACACGTAGAGCTTACAACTAGATTCCTGCTGCAGGCGAAGTCGATAAGTCGCTGGCCGTTATCGTTACATTCTTCATGGAGGCTGTGGCCTCCAGTGGTCCCCCGGTGCCAACTTTCATTTCCGACTTTCGCGTTAAAGTCTCCCAGCAGCAATTTGACGTCGTTTGTTGGAAGTGAGTCGAAGAGAGTTTCAAGGCGGGCGTAGAACTCGTCTTTTACTGCGTCTTCTTTAACTTCAGTGGGGGCATGCACATTGATGAGCCAGAGATTGAAGAATCGAGTCTTGATGCGAATCGCACACAGCCGTTCATTTATGGGTTTGAAGTCAGTAATATGCGGTTTGAGGTGATTGTCCACTATAAATGCTACTCCAAACTCCTTGCGGCCCGATGGTTTGCCACTTGTAAAAATTGTGTGCGATTTCTTGTCATTAATCTCGCTGCCAAGCCAATTTGTTTCCTGGACTGCAGTAATGCTCAGTTTGTACTTTTCGACCTGTTGAAGGAGGGCCTTCTCGGCCCCCGGTTTGTTCAGGGAGCGTACATTCCAGGATCCGAAAGAATAATCCTTTATTCGTTTGCGTGGTCGTCGTTGTTGATCCGTCCAATCCGAGGCTTTTGTTCCAGGTTTCTTGACATGGAGTGGTTTTTACAAGGACGAGTTGTCAGCACGTCGCTTAACCCCATTCAGGGGATGGCCTCGGAGATAGCTGCTTCAGATGGTTTATTAAACGTGCTGGAGCCCACACAACTATGTAGCAGGTCCAACTACGCAAGTCATTCCATCCTACTAGACCTGAAACGCTTAGGTGTTTGTCAGCCATTCAGGCTACAGCTATCTGCCTTTTCCAAACTGTCTTATCGCTAAGACATTGGCCGTCAGCGAATTGATACACTGCCGTTACCAGGAGGCGCCCACACGGAGGACTATGGAAAAGGTCTTTGCCCCCCACAAAAAACCGTCACGATCTAGAAAATGAGATGATGCTAACTCATCTCGAGGCCGTGGTTCAAATTGGACTGTTGCGCCAGTTATTTATTTATTTTATTTATTTTTTGACTTTAGATTCGGAATCAGCTACCCAGAATTGCCTTGTAGTTCGAACCAGCCCTATCGGACGAATATTTCCCCATGAAAACGATTCGTATAACCATATCGCATTAACTAAACATCAAAATCATAGCGCGGCGACATTCTCACATGAGAACGTCAATACGAGAATGTCTAGATACGCATGAGAGTGAATGAGAATATTCTCATGAAATTTGTTCTCATCATATTCTTATGAGAATAGCCGTGCGTGTACCTAAATGGGTCTGAGAACTGTTCCAATGTATGACGCAATACAAAAAGCATTCTCGTGAGAGTGTCTATCGAGACCTTTAGTATCATCTCATTTTCTAGATCGTGACGGTGTGTCTTGTGCAGAGGTGCGTGTGATGAGCAACACGCTCAACCGAGTTATTTACCTCGTAGATGGGTACTCATTTAACACTTGAGTGTTTTGAATTGGTGTACAAGATTTTTGGCCACTGTGCGATGGGTTCAAATTCGACCCCAAACATAGTCGAATTGTCGCCTTCCTCCCAAGCAAGACATCACTTAATCGTCATTTAATCATTTGAAGTTACCATTTTGAAATTTATCCACAAGAACTGTGGAACAATAAAAAACGTACATACAACTTCGTTGCAGAGATAAAAAGATTCGAAACGAAAATTTCCTCTTATAAAATTTCTCAACACCATCACTTTTTTCTCCGCGAAAATCTTAATTTCGCGTGACCGAATCTGATCTAATGGGGTAAGCTTTACCAAGTCCTACTCCATGCCAGCATATCGTCTTCCACAATCTCTCGACATCTTTATCCTTTTTTTTTCGGCGGTGACCCGAGTAAATATTTACGCGCTTTCTTGAGCTCATTATTGGATTGAGATTGCCAAAGAAAAAGAAGCGAGTTCGCTTGCTTGGCAACTTAAGAAATATAAAGAAAAAGATCGTCCTGCGTTTTATTCAAATTAAAATCCTTCAGATTCCCGCATGTAATGACATTTCGAATTAGATTTCGTCGGATTGTGGGGCTGTTTGAGTGTACCGCCATGCCAGGATAAAGGAAGCGCCGAAAACGAGCTGCTTTTATCTGATAAATCTCGCCATGGTCGTACGTGGCGTGGCGTGGCGTGGCGTGGCTTAGCGGGAGTGAAGCCGAAGTAAATTTGACAGAATATTTCAGTTTGCATTATCTGATTGAGGGGAAAATGTAATTACACGAGGACCAGGTATTAAGGATGATAAATGCCGACACTTATCCTAATTACGGTCAGAAATTCCTTTTTCTCTCGACTATGCCTCCGTCTCTAATTACTGGACATCTATCAAATCTGTTAAAAAAAGGGTCCGTCACAGCTAAGGCTTCGCTGGTTGAATTCGGCCTGTTGGAATATGTATCCCGGACGTCTTGGCATAGTCGAGGCGTCGCGGCGGCAACATAGGGATAGTAGAAATTTCCTAATCGGATGATGGGGCCAAGGGGTTGTCAATTCTAATTATGCTTCTATTTTGCGGTGAGAGAGAAAAAAAAGTTTCGGAAACTTTTGAGTTGAGGCTATATGCGAGTCATTTGCATAGGTTCCTTTCGGCGCTGGTAAGGTTGTGTCGGTTCGGGCACGATACGATGACGGACGGTGGTAATTGAGTTTTGTGGATACAGTTGTGGTGAGTTTGTTCTTTTTTTCATGAGATGAATTTTCCAGGATATTTTCGAGGAGGTTACGTATTTGTTTGTGGCAACGTGTTCCGCTGAATGAATCGATGGGATGCAAACAGGATTTTCGATCGTTTCTTCTGAATCGTGTAATTAAAATTCTGTGAAGCGCTATGGGACGATAGGGGCCGGTAGCTCAGTGCGATGAAGCGTCACTTTGATGTCTCATCATATCGATTCCATGGGTTCCCACCATGGCATCAAAGTTGTTTGTGTTGGCTTCCCTCTATTGGATTGTGCGCAAAAATAAAAGCCACAGCATTTACCGGCTTGTCATAGAAGACGACTAAAACTTGGAAAACAATTGAGTAGTATTGGAGTAAAACAGTGCTTTTAACTTCCACACAAATTCGGACTTTATTACAACTAAGACTTAACATAACCTCTCAATCTGTCAACGATAGAGTTACCCGATGGATCACTGCATTCCTCCCATCTAAGACCAAGACATGGTGGGCCAAAATGATTATAACACGTGGTGCTCGGCTACTGGTGAACGTAATGGCACTCGGCCAGCGATGAGTGGAGTGCTCGTTACAGCCGGATAAAGGCTTCCTTACGAGCGGTTGTCCACTGGAACTTAATGTTCTTCCTGGTGAGTTCGTCCAGGGGCCCGCGTAGATCTGCTAAGTTGGGCAGGAACGAACCGTACCAATTGACAGCGCCCAGGAAGGATCTCAATTTGCGACAACAGACAGTTCTCGCAGAGTCAGCAGACGGTCGGAATCAGGATGGATACCCTGGGAATCCACACGATCTTCCCCAAGTACTTAATTACCGGCTAGCCGAATACGCACTTGTCCAGCCGTAAGGTAAAGCCGGCATCCTTCAGTGCTTTCAGAACTCGCATCAACCTCGCGTCGTGGTCGGCCTTTCCTTTCCCAGGAACAATTACATCGTCCAAGTATGCCAAAGCCCCAGTTCCGCGAGGATAGTATCCATGATCTCCTGGAAAATCGCAAGAGCAGTCGAGATACCAAGTTGGAGCCGGTTCACCTGGAAGTGCTAATAGCCATCACTTGTTTACCATCATCATCGAGTTGGATCTGTAGAAACGAGAGATGACCTGAGGTTAATGTTGGTTACCTCACGGGACATCACTGGGTGAGATATTACCTCAATAAAACGGGTCTGTCCACTGAAACGGAATGCCAGCTATGCCTGGAGGACACTCAGTCACCCAAACATCTCTCTAGGGTTTTGTTTCTTGGAGATTCCATCGTGAGCTCCGATGTCCTCAAGAGTGATCCTACAAAGGACCTTCATCAGGCTGGTTGAAGATCTTTTGATCTTTTCTGCTGATTTTTATTATTGCTGGCGCGTTTCGCTCTCTTGACACATCTTTAGAGGAATTAATTCCTCTGTTCCTTACTACAGCTCTCGTGAAAATACACTAGGCCAGGTATCCATTGAAATCCCGATGTCCGTCACGATAGCTTCTTCGTAAAAAAACATTTAAAACTACCAAAATAAGCAAAATATCCATTTCATGCACCTGCTTCAACACTACTCGTATATCTCCTTATCGAACCAATTTATAGCTCCAACTAATTAACTCTCGCGGTAAGTATCCAATAAGAGTTATCATCCTCGCCCATTAGCACCATCTGTATCAGCTCGTGTCTGTTCGTTTTCCGTGTATCCCTTCAATACAAAACGACCAGGAAAAAACTCTTCTGTTGAAATAAATGGATACAAATGCAATATTTTGCATCTGCTCCTGCCGAACAAATTGCAAGCAGTTTCGACGATTTTAAATGGGAATCCGAAATGACTGTCGCTTCTACTACATACAGTACAGAACTACAAGTCCTTGCATTCAGATTCATGCATATTGGAAAGTATATGTATCTCTGCACAAGGTTCAGCGGATGTACAAAATGCATTTACAGACAACTGGCCGGCACCAGACGGAAAACAGGCACCGATTCGTCTCTACAATTAACCCCGGCAATGTATTTAATTATTTATGGGCCTGTTTTTCGTGCAACTGCAAACTGGACTCATCCTTTCCTGGACAAAAGTTTGTCCGTGTGAAAAATGACCATTGGGTGGTTGGTGGAGGGACGACCCTACAGTGCGGGGTACTTCAGCGTTGAAAGTTCAGGGGATAATTAATGCTCAAAGTTTCAAGGATCTGTTGAGATTTTGGATTTAAATTTGTTGCATTTCTATTAGGAGAGATTCTGTTTTAATTGAGAGCTTGCTGAATATATGTATTGGGGACAATGGATGGGTTAGGATAGGCTCAACGGATGGCCGTGTTTGCAGCATACATAGACCACGACAAGGTCTATTGTGTTACCACCGAGGAATCATCTCCCGACCATCCTAATTATTAAACCGGCCGGAGCTTGCAAAGAAACGATGAAATTTCCAACATTGATATTGGCTAGGTCATCCAGTTCGGTGTAGAAATATGACCCAAAAATTACCTTCCTCCGGAAGGGGGGTTAAATGACTGTTGGATTAACTTGTTCTGTAAACTTTTTGTGATGTTATTCTCACAGTAAACGGATCCATTCTTCAAGGAAATAGCAATTAACGGATATCTTCCACTTGAACCAAATTGACTGATGATGGGTCCACGAACTGAATGTCTCAATAGCCCTAGTAAAAAAAAAGTTGCATAAAGAAAATGCATCCGTTCATCCGTCGCGTCCAGCCGTTTGCATGTGCTTCGACCTTTACTGAACACAACATCCGCCTCTAGTCATGGTTGCTCAAAATTGGACCTACTTTTCTGAACCTAGATCACCCACCCAGACCTAAGTCCGGTAGGTAGGAGTACAATTTGAAAAATATCTAGATTTGCAGGTCTGAGTAGGTCCGCAGACACGAAGATTTGAAAGAACAGAAGATCAGTGCTGGGTAGGTCTACTCAATTGCCCTGACACCTTGTGGGGCAAAGCGCGTCAACCGTTCCATGTGGCCCAGTTGACGTTTCGTCGGCATAAACTGGTTTCGGAGAATGCATAGTTGCCAGCATGCACCTCCTGCACATCGATAGCCACGAACGTCGTCGTGGACGGGATTTGAACCCGAAACGCCGGTAGTCAAACATGAGACTGATGCCTCAACACACTGCGCTACCGGTCGCCCCCCTTCGCACTATATGGGTTCAATGCTTAGCTTAGCGGTCATTCAGCGATTCGTTCGTTGTAATCTGCAGACGGTATATGTTAGGCAAACATTTGAAATATTCAAGCGATATCAACCCTCAAGATATCATACATAGACCGAGCCTCTAACGCTCGCTCAAACAGCGAAATTAAAAAAAAAATCAAATTATTTTGTCAGCATATTTATTTCGTGTAAAGAATTCGCATGTTTCGAGACGCTCAGACACGGGTTTGTGCGTCTCGAAACATGTGAACTTCAACCTCCATTATGACCAAAGGGTTAAAATGATCTAAATAGGCGACATCTTGCCCAAATTCCCCCCAACTCTAAAATCATATTCGTGCTAATAAGAATCCATAATAACACCCATGACTCATACCGCATCGCAGACGCGCCGAATTGCAATCGACCCGTGTGCGATGTAGGGCGTTATCGTCGTGTGGGAATGCAGACGAGCAAAAAATTGAATCGCCTACGAGCCGAATATCGAACGACGCGTGTGCGGAGGGACTTATTGCTCGTACTACAAATTCCAATAGGTCGAATGATAAAATGACGTCTGTTTGTAATGTCTGCTACAGACAATGGCCCATCGCGATGGTGAGTTTGATGGCCGCTATCACACACCAAATGTCAATTCGAATATTTTCAAATGTGTCCGTCCACACAATGGTCTTTGATGGGCCATTGAAATTAAAAGCTGTCGCTCTGTGCGTCACGACAGCTATAATCAAACGAATCGCGTACAACAGAAGGTCCATGATAGTAGCATTGCGATAATTGTGTAGTGGCCTGTCAACTTAAATCAGCCGTTCAAAGTTGTGTACGCGATGGGCCATCGCGTGGAGGAAAATGGCGCTCGGAGCCATTTGTGGCCATCCATGAAATGACGGTTACGCGGCATTGGCCACTGAACGCCATCCACCCGTCCACACAATGGTGATGGCTTCAAATGGCCGGAGATGGGCCATTGTCTGTAGCAGGCCTAAGATGTAAATTTCAGACATGGGAATTTGGAGGTTTACTTTTGTGAAGGCAGTTGCATTAGGTTAGCCTTACAAAATCTCTTGAAGAAGACGGTTTGATTTAGCTATCGCATTACGTCGGTAAAAAAATGCTGCTTGGTTGCAATGCGTTTTTATGAATCACAGGTGTGATGAGCCGACACTCAACGACTATTTCTTGGTTGACAGTAGCCCGTTTTAAGCAGATGGAATAAGGATTTAATAGATATGAATATCTGAGCGGTTCATCCGTCAATCATAAATATATTTTACATTTATGTATGATAACAGAAACCTTATGTGTAATGTCGTCGGGTATGCCCCACATCATAATAAGCTTGCACGAACAAATGTAACTGTAGCAGATTCGAAAGCCTATCGCAAGATATAAACGAAGGGGTTGTTTACCGAATTTCATTTTCTCCCTTATTCTGGCACTCCTACCTACCACCCAGTGTCCTTGACTTCTGCTCGAAATCATTTCCGACCCAATGTTTCCATCCCATCGACTCTAATGCAATTCACAAGACAAATAATATTACACCCACGTTATAAACGTGACAAACAATTTCCCTCTCTTTGACAAATCCTCTTTCTCGACCCTATGTATGACTTGGATTCATAGTCCTTCGACAATGCAGCGTTTCAGATTTTATTTATAGCATCATGTCCACAATATACTGCATGATATCTTTTATCTTAGCCAATTCATTTAAAAAAACGTGCTTTAAAGGAGCACAGAACAAGATTCAATGTTTTATCTCTCCCACGATTTGGCCTTTTATTTTTATATTTTTGTTTTGAGTTGAAGCAATGAATTTTCCTCCTTTGATTTCAAGTCGCAGTCGTCATATCCTTGATGGCGCGACGGATGTCGAGAAGTTGCTATTTGTGTACTTTGGTTTTATGGATTTGTGAATTGATTTTGACGATTCCACATCTGAGTGGAAACAATGGAGATTGGAAGATAAATGCAATAAAGCGATTTACGGGTGGTTGTTAAAAATTGAGCGAGGGTTTGGTTTTTTTGTTTATGAAATTATTTTAAAACGACTGAATTTCCTTTTGCTCTTCAATGTCAAGGAGCTATTTGTTTGATTCAGTTGTTTTCCAGCCAATCTTGGAGTATTTTCATTTTTATATAATAAAAAAAAAATCCCAGAAATCAGATTGAAGCTAGTTTAGGTCTCTTTTTATCCTATATTTCATAAAACACACATTTTTTTTTATAGGTGATGTAAGAATCTTCCAAAGAAAGCGATACTTGCCTTAGAACAGATTACAGTATACGAGTGTATCATCATTAGTTATGTCAGACTGACTCAGTTATGTCAGACTATGACTAAACCCAGAAACATCTTACTCCTCCATTTTTCCCTTCAGAAAACCACCTCTCGGTATTACCTCTCCGGGATGGCATTGGCTAATTAGCCATCACTCTGCCGTGCACACTTACGTCTTTCTTCCTCCCTCCTGAGATACTTATGAATTTCGCATATAGTGCGACTCACTGCTTCCCAGTTTTGCACATTCTTTAGCATATGCTCGATCAAATTGTAATGAGGGGCATTGAAAACGGGGCAGCATCGGCTAAAGTGAGGGACCTGAAGAATTTCGACCTGCACGGTCTCTCTCTGGTTCCTGTCGTCGTTAGAAATTACCTCCGGCCACCGTATGTGCAGAATGCGCCGTAGACACTGGTTCACAAAAGTTTGCAGTTTAGTTGTTAGCTTGTTACACCTTCCAAGTTGAATAGCCATAAAGATGCACCGCGTTTACGTTGATTTCGAAGATCCTGAGCTTGGTGCGTTTGGAAATGTTGCAAGAAAGGAGGCAAACTGAAAAAAGCTGCCCGAGTCTTATTGATGCGGGACTGTACATCAGCATCTGCTCCACCAACTACGCTTCCGAGGTAGCAAAAACTGTCCACTTTTTCGACCGCCTGGCCCGATACACAGATTACGCTTTGTCTTCCTCGGCAGATCTTCTTAACATCATCATCATCGTGGCGCGACAGCCCGACGTCGCGCCTTGGCCGCCTGGATCATTGTCCTCCAATTATCTCGGTCACGTGACAGCGTCCTCCAATTTTGGGAGCCCAGGAGCTGCGCGGCGTCTACACATACTGAGCTCTCCCAACGAGATCTCGGTCGTCCTCGCAGTCTCGCTCCGTCGACTCGTTCTGCATTCATTACTCTCTTAGGCATGCGATCATCGTCCATTCTTGTACATGCCCTGCCCATTGAAGTCGTTGTAGTTTGACGATTTTCGAGACTTGCAGCTCATCGTACATTTCATACAACTCATGGTTGTACCGGATGCGCCATCCATCTCGATCACAAACAGCCCCGAAAATTCGCCGTAGAACCTTACGTTCAAAAGTGTCTAGCATGTTTTCGGAGGCTTGAGTTAGGGTCCATGCTTCGCAGCCATAGCATAGCACTGGTCGTATAATGGTTTTATACATGCGGAATTTCGTGTTTCTGTGCACATGCTTCGATTTTATTATGGGGAGAACCGAGAAAAAAGTCTTATTAGCTAACTGTATCCGTCGCTTGATTTCGTCAGTTTCGTTGGCGTCCCTTGACAAGTTGCAACCCAGGTAAATGAAGTTGTTCACGAACTCGATGTTGAGGTCCCCCACATTGATTGGTTGTGCAGGTGTCCTTGTCACCGATTGCATCATTATTTTAGTTTTACCCTCGTTAATACGTAATCCAACTTCCTTTGCAGCGGTATCGAGCGTATGCAGAAGTTCTTCTGCGTCAGCCAATCTTCGGGACATGATGTTGATGTCGTCGGCGTACGCTGCTAATTGTGTCGACTTGATGAGTAGCGTCTTGCTGTTGTCCATATTCATGGCCCGAACAACGTATTCCAATGCTAGGTTGAAGAGCGTCGGTGCCAGTCCATCGCCCTGTTTCAAACCAGTGCGTGTTTAAAATAGATCAGTAAGTCTATTATGGATCCTGACCTGTGAGATGGAGTTGGTCATCGTCATTTTTGTTAGTCGCACTAATTTGGCCGGTATACCAAATTGCAGCATGATGTTGTACAGTACTCCACGATCGATACTGTCGTATGCCTGCTTGAAGTCGACAAAGATTTGGTATACGTTTACGTTGTATTCCCAGCACCTCTGGAGTATCAGTTTGACTGAGAAGAGCTGATCGGTTGTGGAGCGACCAGGTCTGAAACCGCTTTGATATTCGCCAATGACTCGTTCTGCGTACGATTTTATTCTAATTTCCAGAATTTTCGTCAAAATTTTATAGGACGTACAAACTAGTGAGATACCCCTGTAATTCTCACACCGCAGTTTATCTCCCTTTCTATGGATTGGACAGATGATGCTTCTGCGCCAATCGTCTGGGATCTCCTCGTTCTCCCATACTCGCAGGAGTAATTGATGTATGGCATCAACTAGACTCGTTCCACCGAATTTTAGCAGTTCAGCTGGAATCTCGTCAGCGCCCGGCGCTTTATTTCGTTTTAGTGACCGCAAGGCGAGATCAACTTCCTCTACTGTCGGGGGTTGAATGGGTGGGCCTAAATCAACAATATCGTCGAGAGCTTCCTGTGTGGGGATGTTAGATGGTCGGTTTAGAAGCTCTTCAAAATAATAGGCCCATCGTTTGTTAATACCATCGGTGTCGGTGATGATGTTTCCATCCTTGTCCTTACAAAGGCTAGTCCTGGGTTGGTAGCCGTTCTTAATTGTATTTACTAGTTTGTACGCTTGTCTGGTGTTCCTATTAGCTAAGTTTTCGTTTATGTTCAGCAACTGCTCGTCAAAGTATTTACGTTTC
Organism: Chloromyia formosa; assembly: GCA_964017055.1. NCBI lineage: Eukaryota > Metazoa > Arthropoda > Insecta > Diptera > Stratiomyidae > Chloromyia > Chloromyia formosa. Next base: position 5,539,963 of record OZ024817.1, read on the forward strand.
TTACGTCTAATTATTCTATTCGATATTCGCCGTAGCTCGTCATATTTTTCTCTTCTGGCTCTGGTTCCTCGTTGAATCCATTGTCTGTAGGCCTCGTTTTTCGCGTCAAGTGAATTTTTGCATTCTTCGTCGAACCAGTCATTTCGCGCTCGCCGGGCTTTATATCCCACGACCTTCTCTGCGACATCCTTGATGGTACCCTTGAGTTCTTCCCAGAACCCATGGACGCCTGTGTTGCTGATGTTGTGTAGCATAGGTGATAGTTTTTCCTCAAGGGCGGTAGTATACGCCACCGCTGTAGCATCACTCAAGAGCTTATCAACCGCAAAGATTTTGGGAGGGCTGATTCTTGACTGGTGCACTGAGGAGATTCTACATCTGTAGGTCGTCTTCACCAAGTGATGATCTGAGTCGCAGTTTGCTCCTCGATAGGAGCGGACATCCATGACACTAGACGCCCATCTCCTCCAAATGAGGACGTGGTCAATTTGGTTGACGGTATGTGCGTCTGGAGACTTCCAGGTCTGCTTGTGAATGCGTCGATGCGGGAAACACGTAGAGCTTACGACTAGATTCCTGCTGCAGGCGAAGTCGATAAGTCGCTGGCCGTTATCGTTACATTCTTCATGGAGGCTGTGGCCTCCAGTGGTCCCCCGATGCCAACTTTCATTTCTTAACCGTTATAACTAAACCAGAATAAGATGAAGAGTGGTGTTCTAACTGGACACTCTTGTCTGAGAGGCCATCTTTAAACATAAGACATGGACATGGTAGAGAACAGAAGCTGTCGCTTCTGCGGGGGTGACGATGAAACGTCACTGGATATTCTCTGTTAATGTGTGGTAGGGTACGTCTTGGTGTTGGTTTCCCCGATCCAGAAGATATCATCGTCCTGCCTAATATTCTGGCTAACTTCATCAATAAGGTAGATCGACAGCCTTAGTCCGTTTGTAAGATCTAAGGCTATAGCACCATATACCATCCAAAAAATTAATTAATCATCAAACTGCTTTTTCCCATTGATGAAAAAAAAACTGCAGCAGCTGATCGTGACCTTTGGGGAGATTGGGAAATTCCTGACTAAATACCTGACACCATAGACTAATTAATTGATTAAAAGTGGCACTTTTTAGGATTCTTGTGGGTATCATCTTTCAATATTGTTGAATTTTTATTTAGAACTACAAAATTTCGGAAGGGGACCGGACGCGCTAACCCCTCCTCCGGCAACGTCACTGCTGTTGACACGTTATCTTGTTTAGGTGCTTCCGATTTTAGAGGTAGTTTTTGATTATTCCCGCCAGATAATGTGTAACGGACGGTTTGGCGGGCATCCTAAAATGCCCGTGTGGGGACGGGGCCTTAGGCAGCATAATGACCGTGAAGTTGGGCCGTGCCATCTGGCGAAGAAAAAGACTCCTCAACGAGCTAAGCAGCGGCCTATGCTTGCTGTAGCTCAGTTCGGGAGACGTGGGCGGGGTTTTCGCCGCTCGTTGCCCCTGTCCTTTACGTATTAACAAAAATTCATAAGCCTGGGGAAGACAACACAAACAAGGGAGATAAAAATGGGGAATAAAAAAAATGAAGCGTTAAGGATGGAATGGTTGGCCGATGGCTCGCTTGCCTTCGCACTCGTATTGAGGTCCAGGTGTAATGGGACCCTCGGCCTCTGGTTTCGTACCACCGACAGATCCCTACTCATCAGGTGCTGCCATAGATCTGCCGGTGGAAGCAGCACAACCAGACCAGAATATGGTTCATTACAAATGTGAGACTCCAATCTTACTTAACGAAGCGTGAATATAACGCCAATTCACGGAATATAAGGCGTTTTGTTACAGCACAGCCTTTGCGCTCGCGCAGGTGATGCTTTGCCAAGTTTGTAACCGATTTGTTTGCATCAATAGCAGTAGCAGTATTGTCGGTCTGCGGGACCTCCTTTTTCCTTACACTCTGGGACAGTAGATTGAAGATGATCCGCTCAAGAACTTTGCCCACTGTGTCGAGCAGGCAGATTGGGCGTTAGGAATTCGGTTCGACCGGGCCAATTGTCTGGTTTTGGAAGCAGGACCAATTTCTGTCTCTTCCATACATTTGTGAAGGTCCTTTCTGCTAAGCAGCTCTCGAACGCCACAACATATTTGAAAGGAATCGTCCGACTCGCCACCTTCAAAGCCGTTTTTGGTATGATGATGATAACTCACTCACCTTACACACTCACACCTGAGCTCATCACGATTTTCAATCTATAATTCAAATGAAACGGGAAGCTGTATCTCCCAATTAGCCTATTTATCCTTCTAATTACGATATTTATTGCCAACGTAGAAGAAGCGTACTATGGACAAAGAAAACACTTGGGAACCATATAGGCACACAATTATTTCCGACTGACCCTATTCTATCCCTGGTTGTCCAGTGTATCTTTGTTGAGTGAGTGAACACCGAACACGGGTATGTTGAAGTTGAAGAAACGGAAACGAATTTTATACTTGTCCCGGATCCCATTGACCTCCCGACCGCCGCGCCGCTGCCCTCCAGACCTCATTTTGATGATAAGGACCATTTAATGTGATTGAACGGTTCTCAATGCGGTTGTCCCTTTAGTTGGGTATTACGTTGAATCACCTGTGACCTAAAGAAGTCAATATATGTGGAGACTTCTTGTTCATCTCTTCGTTTTTTTTGTGCTCCCAGTTGTCCCTTTCGGTCTGATCCTTTTGATACCATCATTTTTATTTTCCTTCTTTTTGTATTGACAAGATACAAATGTATTATAGCTGACATCAATTCGGACCAGGATGCTATCTGTTACACACGAAGAAGATGTTTCGAAGAGTTTTCTCCAGTTGGGAAATTGATTCATGTATTGTTGAAGTGTAATCGATGATATTTTTGTTGGTAGTTTTGACGAAAAGTCTTCTTCATATAAATCGTTATGTCTGGATAGATATACTCAACACACGTACGTGATAGATATAGCTGAGTACATATGTGCTGTAGATAGTACGTGGATATAATCGATTCGAATCGTTTCTAAGAATGTACCGCACGTGACTGATTTATTTTGATCCGAAGATTTCCATTGGATTTCTTCCGGAATGTCCTTTTTGTTGGGATAGTAGTACGATTCATTTAAATTGGTTCATTTGCCCCCAGGGTTTTGATAGGGATTTCTTCCCAAATAGACTCATCTATTGGCCTGGGCGGTTCTATTAGATTCGAATAAGGTGATGTTAGTGGACATGATCCCCACGATTAAGTCCTGGTTATGCCTATTTAAATTTTGATTAAATGGGAATTTTCTGCACTATCTGTGCAAGTTGTTGGTAGTGTTTCTACGAATACTGTTGTAAAGCTCCAATCAAAATTAGTGACGGTATTAGATTAAATAAAGTTTGGGGCGGTGGGCTCGAAGAGCCTACAAGTCTATTGTGTAATTGTCCAAAAGATCTAGAGTTGACGATCGAGTTTGATCAAGGCCACAAATTTGCTCAGCTGTATAGGTTTTAATGAGGCAACCCTATCCGCTCCAGGGAAAGCCTCACCGAGACATTCGCATAGGTTGTGCTGAGAGGTCTTATCATCGCTCTCGCAAAAACGACAATTGGGTTTAGTGGCAATACCCATTCTGTGCAAGTGACAACCCAGGGTCGATTGCCGTGAGACCAGTCCACAGATGATTCTCAGCCTCCTGGTTGTGCCGAAGCTAAGCAATTCCAAGGAGCGCTTGCGTGAATGAAGGGCCAGGGAGGTTTCCTCAGTGCCCAGCGGTTTCTAAATGTTCTGGCTTTCTTATGTGTAGTTTTACCCTACATAGAGTAGTACCACAGGAGGATTCCGATGAGCGGGCTTACAGAAACTTTCTTAGCTCGCTCTACGGCAATTTTGTTACCCGAAATGCCGACATGTCGGGGCACCCAATAGACGGTAACTTTATTTGATGAAAAGGAGAATTAGCTTAGCGCCTTGATGCGAAGATTGGCATACTTCTATCACGCTAACCAGCTTCTAGACTTAAGTTCGCCCTGAATCGTACCGAAGGGTACTTGCCCATAGGAATAGATACTCTAAGTGAGGGCCCTACTATAGGCACCCGCCCCCTTGCCTTCTTCAATTTTGAAGCCATAAGCAAACAACTTAAGAGTGTAAAGGCTCTGATACACGCCACGAGTTTGCTCGAGTCGCGTAAATGCGACTAATACGAGTTCTTACACCTAAGTAGATTTTACGCGTACGAAACGTCAGAAACGGATATCGAACCGAATTTTACTGAAGCGGAAATAATGCACACGTCGTTGTCTTTACACGAGATGCGTTTACGATTCGACAGCATAGATACGAGTACTGAAATTATCTTTTTTTATGTGTTTGTTGTTGGATTCATCGACTCATCAACGGCGGATAAGTACCCGTCGGGACCCGTCGTCAGCTAACAAGTTAAGCGTTATCGTAGACCCGTTTCCTGTTTACACGATACGGGTATCGTCGATTTGACACGCCCGACGGGTTTACGCGAACCTTTACGTGTAAACGTGTAAAAATTACGTCATCACGTATACGCGTCCCATGTATCAGAAGCTTAAGTCTCTTTTAACGATAACCCGGTAAGTCGCTCCGTATTCATTATAGCTCCAATAGCGCTTTCACATGTTCATAGCATGGAATCATAGGCTAGGTTAAAGGGGCTGCCCTGATATACAGAGCACACAAAGATCACTATTGGGTCTGTTATGATAGCACTATATCATTTAACAACGTTCAACCAAGACCTAATCCGCGAACCATCCCGAGCGGAAAATGAAGATTGATCTGACCGTTACTCACCTTTTTCAGACCATCCAAATCGGTGAAGTAGTGGGACCCAAGGGTGGTCTTTCTACAACCATGACATGCAGAGCAAATGAAAGAAGCACTCCTCCATTGAGCGGTATTCTCCTGGTATGTACTCCAATGAGGCAATAGCCAGTGGTAACTGCCACAATATTTCTTTGGTACCTTCTATGCAACAATAGAAATCCTGAAAAGCGGTTGGGATTCAGTGTAAGCCTCGTTTGCTTGGTTACATGGCATATATTGCCAATACTCCATCTGGTGTTCGACCTTAAAGTCGCAGCAGCCTTTAGAGCCAATTTACAAGCCTTACGTTACGAAATCTGACCACGCTGGTACCTTCAGGAGCCAGCTCTACCGCTTTACAGTTTCCAATAATGCCGCTGTGACCTGGAATGAAACAAAGAGTAATGTTTAAAAAAAAAAGAAAACTTTCCGTCTTAGTGTTGAGGTACTCTCTCAGTTGCCCTAACCCCTTGTGGGGCATAACGCGTCAACTGTTCCATGTGGCCCAGTTGACATTTCGACAGCATAAACTGGTTTCGGAGAATGCAGTTGCCAGCATGCACCTCCTGCACATTCATGGCCACGAACGTCGTCGTGGATGGGATTCGAACTCGAAACGCCGGTAGTCAGACATGAGACTGATGCCTCAACACACTGCGCTACCGGTTGCCGTTGGGGTACGACAGTCCACAAATGTCTTCGAATTAGCCGCAGTAGAATCAAGCGATTTAATTACCGATTGGCTATCAGTATAAGTTACTATGTCTTAGCCACGACGACATTCCGCCCTAGCCACAATAGAGCTTCGTAGCTTGGAGAACATAATTTTTCCATGTGGAAGTCATGACTATTTGAATCTGGGAGACGGACGGACAAGCTAATACATATCGTCTTCAAGTATGAGCCAGCTTAAACTCAACTTAGCCGTAAAAATACTTATGCTATCAGATTCCAGAAATGCCCTCCCATTCCGCCCGAAACGGGATCAGGTTGTTAAAATTCAGATCGAACAAGTGTAGTCCATGACTTCTGGAACAAAAGAGCTGTTCGGTACAGCCGCGGTCCTGCGGAACTAAGACGAATGTGCACATTTGCAGCCAGCTTTTTGACAAAAATGTCCAAAGGAATCAGATTTAGTGTAGTTTTATGAGCTTCCGCGATGGCGACACTCCCAATCCTTCGAATTTTCTCCATTAAAGTTCTATAAGATTCCATGGTAAGTGCCGCCCAGACAATAACGATCCCATGTATAGGTATGGGACGCTAGACTGACACATGAGCCTGAAATCCACCTTCGATTGTAAGTCGCACGAGTACAATGCAACATTTGTCTTTGTAACTCGCTCCTAATTGTTAGGCCCCCAGCATAGTTTCTCATCTAGCATGAGCCCAAGGAACTTAGCTTTACCGGAACAAGTCTTGTACTCTCCATCAACGGCGGTTCAAACGAAGGCACCCTGTATCTCCTGGTGAGAAGAACAAGTTCTGTTTTAGTCGGATTCATAATTACCCGCACTCTTCAGAATATAAAGGACTTTCAGCATTAAATCACTTAGAGCACAGAACTTTGCCCGAGATGACAATTGCAGTGTCATCCGCCTGTGGGTTTGGATCTCGACCCTTGCAGCTCCTTGAGCAGCTTGTTGACCGCCAGATTCCATGGAAGGGGAAAGAGAATACCACTTTGAGTTGTTTCCCTTGCATACGTGCCAACATGCAGACGATGTGCCTATATTTGTGCGGATTACCCTCGATGTCAATAGCATGTTAACTAGCTTGCAGATTGAGTCATATACAGTACACCTAGATTTGAGAGTTCATCGGTGATAGACGTCGGTTTTATATTAGGCGCGTTCTTTTTGCGTATCTATCCAGTGTTGGGTATATCGTTATTGTTGCTGTTAATTGCCCTGACCCCTCTAGAGGCATGGGCGCGTTAACATCTCTAGCATTTCTATGCCTTGGTGACGTTTCGATAGCATATCTACTTTTCGAAAGTGCAGTTGCTAGCATGCCCCTCCTATCCGCGCCGTAATTTATACTGACAAGCGCGGAGCACTGTGGGAGTTCTATTACTACTCAAAGGCAATTTTTGATCGCGCCGAGATTTGAACTCCGAACTCTACTACTACTTTGCCTTAACCCCTAGTGGGGCATAGCGCGTCAACTACTCCTGCGCGCCATCGTACTCTGTTCTGGGCAATGGGGCGCAACTCCCCAAAAGACTTACCCAGTACCTGACACTCCTTTGCCACAGATCGACGCCATGTGATTCGAGGACCCCCTCTTGGTCGGCCTTGATTGGAAATGGGGTTCCATTTCATGGCATGCATAGCAATGCAGTTATCACTCTTCCGCAATGTGTGACCTATCCACTGCCATTTTCGCCTGCGTATCAATTCGTCGATTGGCATCTGACCCGTACGCCGACTTAGCTCTTCATTTGATATTGTTTCGGGCCAGAAAATTCTTAAAATTCGACGAAGACATGAGTTGACGAAAACTTGCAGCTTTCTGGTAACTCCTACGGAAACTTTCCATGTACTGCTCCCATACAAAAGCACTGATAGTACCAGGGAGCGAAACAGGCCCAGCTTGGTCTTGATGCTGAGATAACTCCCCTGCCAGATTTTGGACAGCATGCCGTATGCGCGTTTAGCCTGGTTGATACGACGAGCGATGTCCTGCTCCGTACCACCATTTTCGGCAACAATGCTACGCAGGTAGATGAACTTGTCCACCTTCTCCACAGGCTGCCCATTAATATTAATGGCAATAGGTGTCGGATTTCTTTTTCGCAACGGCGGGCTAAGAACCTTGGTCTTGTTGGTATTAATCTTTAGCCCAACCTTGCTTGCCTCCCTCTCGAGATCTAACGCCATTGCGGACAGATCCATGATTTTGTGGGAGAGTAGGCATATGTCGTCAGCGTAGTCAAGATGTTGTAGATAAGATGTCAAAGTCCATTGAATTCCTCTGTCGAGTCCGGATAGGGCTGCATGCAACACATCGCCGATCACAATGACGAATAGGATCGGTGAGAGGATGCACCCCTGCCGAACTCCACTGCGAATCTCAAAGTCCCCCGACACCTTACCTTTATGCAGAACGCGACATTTCGCGCCGTCATAGGTTGCCTTAATAATAGCCACAAGCTTCTCAGGGATGCCTCTCCTGCGCAAGGCCGCCCATATAGAATCCCGGTTCACACTATCGAAAGCCTTTTTGAAATCGATGAAAAGCAAGTGAAGCGGAGAATCGTATTCAGCGCATTGCTCGATGATGATTCGCAAGGTGTTAATGTGATCGACACAGGAGAATCCGGATCGAAAGCCAGCCTGCTCTTCATCAATTGTGCTTTCTAAGTGGGCCTTTAGTCTTTCCAGGACGATTTTAGCTATTATCTTGGCAACGACAGGAAGCACACAAATGCCTCTCCAATTATTACAGTCTGTGAGGCTACCCTTCTTTGGAAGTTTGATGATCAAAGGTCTCTGTATTCCACGCTTTATCAACAAGTGGGTGCAGCAAATCGGCAGTTACGCTTGGCGCTGCTTGATAAAGTTCGGCAGGGATGCCGTCAAGTCCGGCGGCCTTTCCTCGTTTTAGTGCAATAATTGCAGTGACTATTTCCTCTTTAGTCGGGGCAGTGGACCGTATACGCACATTTTGATGGTTAGCTAAATTATCTATATGAGGGGGAACTTCACCAGAGGTTACACGGTTCAAGACCGCGGCGAAGTGTTCTTTCCACCGCCTCATTTGATCTTCTTCCAAGATAAGTAGCTTTCCATCACTATCTTTCACCGGATGTTGGCAGTAGTTACGACCACCTGTAAACTCCTTGATGACACCGTATACGGCGTTTAAGTTGTTACTTCTAGCGGCTTCTTCTGCTGACGCTAAAAGAGAATTGGCATAAACTCTTTTACCGCGTCGCACACTACGCTGAACTTCTCGAGCTTTCTGACGGTAAAGGAGTTCGATGCTGCTTCGATTGTCGTCTGATGCTGCAGCCAAACGAAGTTTCAGCTCCTTTCTTTCAACAATCCGCTGCCATGAAGCGTCGGACATCCAGGGCTTATTCCGGCAATCCGGGTTTGGACCAAGGATGGTATTTGCGCTATCAATGTACGCATTTTTTATGGCATCCCAGTTTTCGTTTATGTCACTATCTGGGTGACTAGTTACCTCAGCCGCTTTTTGCGCAAGATGGTCATTATATTGTTGTAAGACAGCTGGATTTTTTAGTCGAGCGGTGTTGAATTTGCGGGGCCTGGATCTTTCGTTGCTGGGGCGGCGCACGGCTGCAATACGCAATCGAACATTAGCGATCATAAGATAATGGTCTCTTCCCATCCCAATATCGGCACCCTTCTTGTTTCGCACGTCCAGGAGGCAACTCTTGAATCTTTTACTAATGGCAAAATGGTCGATCTGATTTTGTGTTCTGCGCCGATCAACAGAGGACCAACTGATTTTGTGGTGGTCCTTATGCTCAAACATAGTACCACCGATGAAGAGACTGTGAAAGTTGCAGAACTCTACAAATCTTTCACCGTTGTCATTACGATCACCAAGACCGTGTCTCCCCATCACATGTCTGAGCCCATAGTTATCAGCGCCAACTTTCGCATTCAAATCACCCATAACCATTATAATGTCACCTTTAGGTGTTCTGCTCTGAACGGCGTTTAGTTCTTCGTAGAAGGAGTCTTTTGCCAAGACATTGTCGGGTTCAGTAGGGGCATAACATTGTATTATTGAGATGTTCCTCATTTCGGTCCGGAACCTGGCGGTCAAGACCCTGTCAGAGACCGGTTCCCAGGATAAGAGACAGTTTCGCGCGGCTCTGGTTAAAAGGAGCCCCACACCTGACTCACGACGACTACCGGTAGCTTTACCGGAATACAACATTACAGTGCTGCCCGTTGGAGAGATGAATTCTCCGCTGTTCCACCATCTTATCTCACTAACTCCTAAGATATTTAATTTGTACCTCAGAAATTCACTCTCTAATTGAAGAAATCGTGCGTTCTGGGGACCTTCTGATCCAAAGGGTTTGGTGCCGTATCCACTGATATTCACTGCTAGTAGGCATACTGTGAGGTAGCCAACTGTTGTGTAGGAATAGACTCATTGTCCATATCTTCGACTCACCGACTTATTCACTTAACGCGAGCTCGAAATATTCGGTACGCAGAAACCGAAGTAACATTGTCTTACTTTGTATTTAAAAAAAACTGTTCACGAAGGAGAAGGGGTTCTCATATTTTCAAATTTGCATCGGGCGCCAAGAAAAAGCTTGCTACGGCATGGTTTCTTACGTCTAATTATTCTATTCGATTTTCGCCGTAGCTCGTCATATTTTTCTCTTTTTTTGGCTCTGGTTGCACGTTGGATATATTGTCTGTAGCCTTCATCAGTTATAAATTATGTATATTTCATGAATTTTATCACCTTAACTAACGAAGCTCCTTTCCAATATTCTCAGAACCTAATTCTCCACGTTATCATCCCATAACAAAATCTCCTCCTGCAGCACAATGATGATTAAACATTGCACTATAAAATATCACTCTCAGATAAACCTTACTTATAACATTATTTTTGCAGTCTAAATTAAATTTGCCGTCGTCATCGTTGTCGTTCCCGAAAACTTTATCCTCTCGGGAAAGTTTTGTTTTATTTAATTGAGAAAACAGATCGAAACAGTTGTGCAAGACTCAACTCCATAATGAATGAACTCCTTTTTTTCGGGATATCTACTCGTACAGCAGGGAAAGTTGCACATTGGATACTAGGATTTGATAGTCTTTGCAGCAATTGCTATACATACTTCTCGGCTACTGTTGTTGTTGTGAAACTTTTTAAGCTTTGCTTGTCTGCTGCAACGAGGAAAGTACGAGTATCTATAAGAAAATATAATTACGCTGAAAAGGTACTCAATATAATAGCAATTTGGACGAAATGAGGTTAAGTTAAAGTAAATTGTAGCAGGGCTTAAGACGGAATTCGCCGGGAAGAAATGTACAGAGGGTAATCGAAATTAATTTAGTAAGGATAATCAATTATATTTATATAAATTATATATTCATACCAGTCATATGATATCCATCGTGCCGAGATATCACTTCATTGCTAAAATGTCCTTTTTCCACACCAAAGGACTCAAAATACCTTCAACATTAGTCTAGTGCCCAGTCATATGTATGATATCCATCTTGCCTATTATTATCGCTTCATTGCCAATAATGTCCTTTTTTTTACCAAGAATGTCCTTTTATCCACACCAAAGGGCTCAGAATGATATCAGTCCTGACCAAAGGACTCAAAATGCCTTCAGCAGTACTCGAGTGTGGTCTTCATCATCCTCGTGGCGCGACAGCCCGACGTCGGGCCTTGGCCGCCTGGATAGTTGGCCTCCAATTAACTCGGTCACGTGACCGCATCCTCCAATTTTGGAAGCCCAGTTGCTGCTGTGGCCTTATCACCCGAATTAGGAGATACCCATTTCTAGCAGGCTTGATTTCCGTGTAAATTCATGATAAAGCGAGTCCTTTTTTCTGACGCACACATGCAGGAGGAACAAAATATCACCGTATGATACTTGTAATAACCCATGGAAGCTACGTACAAAATTTGGTTGACGGACGTTCCCCAGCCCTCGCGCTCGGGGTCCACGTCGGCTTCGTACCACCGACAGATCATTACTCATCAAGTGCTGCCATCGATCTGCCGGTGGAAGGAGCACTACTAGACCAGAATATGGTTCATTACAGTAGGGTGGTTGAAAGATTTTGGGGGGCAAAAGACCTCTTCCATAGTCCTCCTCGTGGGTGCCCTCTGGAGCGGCTAACCAAGCCAACCGAGTTTTGCACTGCAAAACATTTGGTAGAGGCACATAACGATGATCATCCTGAATGGCCAATAACACCAGTGCGTCCCAGTAAATAGGCGAACGGCGGTGTTGCAACATAGTTGTGAGAGTACCAACACGTCACACCCAACTGAAAGATTATCAAAAGAACGCGCGATTAAAAACACCATTGGAGAGCTACCTCTGCGCTATATAAAAAATAGCTCCCGCCGACTCTTAGGACTCCTAAGGAAGCAACCCTTACCTTAAGATTGGGTATGTGGGCTTGTAACCTGCGTACCTGAAATCAATTTACACTCGAAACATTAAGCGAGCCTCGGATACCACGGCCTGATTCACCGGCAACGACTTTTGGTTACAAACAATGGACCACGATCGGTTTTTCGAACGTTCGAACGATGTGGGGCGAGTGCAATAGTGCGAGGCTCACTGAAGTCGAACGGGAAATGACCGCATATAAAATCGATATACTAGGACTGAGCGAAAATCACCGACTCGGCGACACCTTCGACAAGACTCCCAAAGGTGACATAACAATTATTATGGCGGATCTCAATGCCAAAGTCGGGTCTGACAACCTTGATTTGCAACACTTAATGGGCAATCATAGTACCTTCAACACCTGGATTACGCGCTGACGATATTTGTCTTTTCTCAAATATATCGGATCATCTAGTTTAAATGACGGATGCCCTGCACCGGGAAAGTGGCAATGCGGGGCTTAAAATCAATGCTGCCAAAACTAAGTACTTGAGCTTGGATCCAGGAAGACGGAGCGAAATTTTTGTTTCGGGGCAGACGGTGGAAAAAGTGGACAATTTTTGCTACCTCGGAAGCGTGGTTGCAGCAGATGGTGGAGCGGATGCTGATGTACTGTCTCGCATCAATAAGGCTCGGGCAGCTTTTTTCAGTTTGACTCCTTTCTGGCAAAACAACAATATCTCCAGAAGTACCAAACTCAGGATCATCGACACCAATGTTAAATCTGTGCTTCTTAATGGCTGTTCAACTTGGAACCAGGGCGATAACAACTAGATTGCAAACTTTCGTGAATCAGCGTCTGCGGCGCATCCTACGCATACGCTGGCCGGACGTCATTTCTAACGACGACCTTCTGTTCATTATTGCCCAGGACAGGATAGACACCTCTATAAAAAGGCGGAAGCAATGGATAGGGCACACACTCCGAAAGGGGACGGAAAGTATTGCTAAACAGGCCCTCGATTGGAACCTACAAGGAACCGATGCAAGCCGCCGCGTTGGACGACCTAGAAACACCTGGAGAAGATCAGTTGAGGTCGAGAGTAAGTCATTAGGCAAATCGTGGAGACAGCTGAAGGCGATGTCGGAAAACAGGACGAGGTGGAAGGTCGGCGTGGTTAATGCCCCACAAGGGGTTGACAGGATCCAGAGAGAGAGAGAGAAAGTTGAAAGATTACACAAGGCCCACATTGCGGATGGAAACATACACAACGAGTGTATGTACAATGACATCAGCATTTTCACTGATGACTCTTTAATGGACGGGAAAGAGGGGCGGGGGTTTACTCTGAAAAGTTAAACCTAGCCTGTCTAGGAGAGTATGTGTCCGTATACCAGGCAGAGATGCTTGGCTTGTTGCATGCGTTGGACCACCTACTGGAAGGTCAGGTGCGGGGGAAGAAAATCCTCATTGCACTGGACAACCAATCGGTGATCAGACGACCATAAACTCTAAACTGATAGTAGAGTGTGTCTGAAAGCCCAACACGTGTGCCTCAGAAAATGAGGTTACGCTGATGTGGGTGAAAGGACACATAGGTTCAACAGGAAATGAGGCGGCGGATGCTCTAGCAAAACAGCGATCTGCGGCGACTTTCATTGGACCAGAACCCATAGTTGCTCTGGGAACGGCATGATTGGAGCGAAGGTTGGGAAGTGGATGGACTCCATTCATCAACGATGATGGCAGGAGTTAGTCACTTGCAAACAAGCTCGGAATGCAATGACCAGCCCTTTAGGCAGGGAAGCGAAAAAGCGACTCAGTTATATACGGAGTACCCTAAGCTAGATAACTGCCTTGGTTGGTCACAGGGCATGGTAATTTTAAGGCTCATCTGGCCAAGATGAAAATCGAGGAAGATGACGTTTGCAGGCTATGTCTGGAGGAGGCTGAGACGGCAGCACACATTGTATGCGAATGTCCAGCACTGGCTAGCACTAGGTTGAGGATCACAGGCAAGCACACGATAAGTGTGAAAGTCATGAGTGAACTCAGCCTTAAAGAAATGCTAGCAATAGCACGCGACTCAGTGATGAAGAAAGAGGTCGACAATTATCAGTCGACATCTGGAAATCATTGATGACCGGGAGGGGCGAACAGAGACCCAAGCGTTAGTGGTCTGCTTCGGATGTCTCCCGGAATACAATTATTAAGGTGGACACACACATGCGTCCAAAATCCCTTTATTTACCCGCGTTCAATCCAAAATTTCCCCGGTCGATGTATGGATTTGACAGGGAAATTTTGGATTCGCCCGGAGAAAATTTGGATTTTGGACGCAAGTTAGTGTCGGGCTTTAGAAGATAAAATGGAATGATCGCCAACCAACACCATTAGCGAAGACAGCAATACCGCACCTAGTCCTAATTTTTCAGTCTAGTTCTAGGGACTGTCTTCGAGGTTTAACTAGTTAACGGTTTAGTTAGTAGCTTTTAGCTGAACTGAACTGAAATTGGGACTAGATGGTGTTGCTTTTTTCGCTTATGGTGTTGTTGATGATAATTCTATTTTTATGTTATATAAAATAGTAGGCGAGTGACTCTATTTTAAACAGAACAGAATCTACCGTTAGGCTAGTCGTCCAGTGGAACCGGAAAGCTGCGAACTGCGAAGCAACGAATACGTCCGAACGCCGTTCGTCCGAATGACTACACAGTTAAAAATCTCGGTATTTTTTTTAAACCTGGTCTTGGACTACCACCATTTTTAATAATTTTAATTCTATAATCTAAACCCTTTGAAAGTTTACTTCTATTTTAAACCAAATTTGTAATAAATTCTAATACAATTCAAAGTTTACTTCTATTTTAAACCAATTTGTAATAAACTCTAATACAATTCAAACCTTTTTGTGTTCTTTTTGTTTTCGCATTAGTTTCTAATCTAAGTTTAATTAAAAGGTAAACCCCACAAAGTATATTTTTTGAGTCTCAAGTCTCACTATAACTACTCGCAGTCAGCTCAAAATATTATGCTGCGTGGCCGAGTGGTCTAGGTCGCAACTCTACAACACGGAGTTCACAGGTTCGATGCTGCGCCATGGCGAAAAAAGTTAAAGATTAGCTGGCTAACCTGCGATGGGCTTAATAAAGGATTTGGAAGTTTAGAAAATTGAAAAAAAAAATAATGGAGAAAAAACTTAGAGGAGTTAAAAAAACGCAGTAAAATTAATATTTTTTCATAGATTATAATATCTGTAGATTAAATTTTAAACCAACAATTTGATTAAAAAAATAATGCCAGAAAAGTTTAATATTTAAACCAGTGAAGTTTACGGAAGCAATTGTAATACTTTCATTTTATTAAAATCTAATACAATTTTGGTGTCGTCATATATGTAACCCCAATTAGCATTGATAATAGACCAGGATTTTTAACTGTGTATCGTCCATTGCTTCAGTATTCATCCGGATTCCTAGTAGAAGAGCAAAATTAACTTTTCACAGTCCATTGTTTGTTTCTATTTTCGCACTTGTTCGTAACTAAATCCCAGCAAGATGGGATCGGTTCGCAATTCGGGCCTGTTCGGACGAAAACTGACGAACGATACGGTCCCAGTGGACGCGGTCCACCACCGAGTCACGTGTTTGGATCGTTCGGCCGAATTCGGAGAAATCGATTTCGCAACTTTTCGCAGCTTTCCGGTAGCAGTGAACGAGATGCCTTAGTGCAGTCGATGATCAAAACTGCGGTCCCCGATTTGCACTCAGGGGGACACAAGGAACCTACATACCATATTTGGTTACGATCAGAACACGGGAAGTGCCCGGACAAACGCACAAACCAACAAACGTGCAGCACAGGATGCATCGGACTATATGCCCGTCCATTATATTTTTATGTGGGACGGGCCAAAAACGCGCCCAATGTTCTTTCGATGTGAATATTAGAAAGCGCTACGAATCTATGATTTCAGGCTGTTTGATACGCTTAGCTGCCGAACCAGATGAGTCGTTCGCCGGAGAAATTTTATTGTGAGTTTGGCCGTAAAAACAAATTATAAATATTAATAATAATCATAAATATGTACGAGTATATATTTTTATACCCTAGACTTTTAGTATAGGGTATATTGTTTTTGTCACGACGGAAATATGTAACACCTTAAAGGAGGCTCCGGAGGTATAGCAATGTATACCTATATATACAATATAAATGATCAGGGTCACCTCCTGATTCGATTTAGCCATGTCTGTCTGTCTGTCTGTCCGTTCGCACGATAACTTTCGACAAAATGAAGCTAGAGCCTTGAAATTTTGGTCAGATGTTGGAAGTATTGAAAATGGACATGATCAGGCCAAGAGAACGCCTACCTCCCCTACATATGTAAAATACTTAAATGTATCCATAACTCCCGATTAAATAAACATGAAAAGCTCTAGCTTTGGTAGATTGCTCGTGAGGGTAATCTTATACTCTTCTGGAAAAATAAAATCGATCAGTTGAAAACTAACGGCAATTTTCTTACAAAGAACCCCGTACTACCCTACTTTTCAGGTTTTTTGTCCATAACTCTTGAACAAATTGACGTAGACATCTGATTTTTGGTATGTAACCCTGAGGGAAGAAGCTGCTCAAGGTTCTGTAAGTTGGGCGAAATCAGATCAACGGAACACCTACCTCCCCTACAAATTTAAAAAAATTAAATGTCCCTTTAATTACGATAACTTTCGATAAAATGATACTACCGACTTAAAAATTTGGTGGTATGTTGCTAGTAAGACCTACTTAGTTGGTATTGAATATGGGCAAGATACGACCCAAGGAACCCCCACCTCCCCTACCAACGAAACTTCAAATAAGCAATATTTTTGATACAATAAAGCCAGTGACTTGAAATTTTGGTCAAATGTTTGAAGTGAGATTGAGTTAGTTGGCATTAAAGATGGGTAAAATCCGAACTAAGGAACCCCTACCTCCCCTAGAAATGAAACTTAAAATAAGCGATAACTTGTGACAAAATAAAGCTAGCGACTTGAAATTTTGGTCAAATGTTTGTAGTAGGATCCAGTTGGCTAATATTGAAAATACGTAAAATCCGACCAACGAAACCCCTACCTCCCCTACAAATGAAACTTCAAATAAGCGATAACTTTCGATAGAGTGAAGCTAGAGACTTGAAATTTTGTTTAAATGTTTGTAGGGTGATCTAATTGGTTGGTGGCAATGATGGGCAAGATCCGACCCAAGGAACCCCTACCTCCCCTACAAGTGAAACTTCAAATAAGCAATAACTTTCGATAGAATGAAGCTAGCGACTTGAAAAATTCGACAAATATTTGTAGAATGGGTTAGTTAGTTAATTGATTTTGAGAATGGTCAAGATCCTACTGAATGAGTGCCAACCTCCCCTATGAACTGGCTATATAGAAGACCCATTCTTAATGCATGTGGTCGTTGCCAATTGGTACTTTTGGTATCACCACTAGGTCTGTACAAGTCTAGGGCATGTACGTTTCGGCCTGGTTTTTTGTTTTCTCTCGCTATCCGTCGATGTTGTCACGAAAATACCTACGGGTGTGCGGATGACACACCCCATTGAATTTTTGTTCAGATCGTTAGACCATGACATTTGTGAAAAGCAACTATATTTTCCAAAAAAAAGCCGACATCAACCATTGCAGCAGCATGTGAGCTTTGAATAAAACAACAATCGAAACTCATCATACATAGTTCGTATCTTCATTCAGCACTGCATGCACATTCATTCACCATCTTCTATTTGTTTGTCCTTAAAAAATGCGCACAGATTTTCAGTTTATTAAAAAATTCAAATGCCAGGATCCATACAGTTTTACGATTTTATGCCAACCTTTAGAAGAGTGCACACAGGTGTGTGTTTTTCCAATCATTTATGTTTACCTCTCGACGAGCATTCGAATGAACCTACTCGGCCGGTAAGGTTCAAAGGGAAAATCATGATAGTGAACAAATGACGAGTTTTCATCCGGAAAAAAATGGTAAAGGATGCTAAAAGCGTCATGTCAAAAGGCGGCATTCATATCAGTTCAGCAAGGCTTCTGAAAAAAAAGAATGAACCGTGTTTTCCAAAGAGCAGACTACGACCAACTTCTAGTAGACTAGTCGAAATGATGCATGGCAATATCCTGACATTTGCTTTAACGGGTAACCTTCCGGCGCCCGTTGACAAACATGCTGTTTGACATGGAAATTGGAGTCAACAAGTTTTAATGTTTGACAGGTAGTTTTGTATCATATTTATCTGAATCGTCAAAATGAACTTCTTGTGAATTTGCCTTTTGGCTTTGAGCTGAAAGTGGTGCAACTGAACATGTCTCAAATGTTCATCCTTTTTGCTTTTCATCATCGAATCTGATGGAGTGAAGCTTGTATTCAGGCTTTTGTTGAGAGGATACTTTCCTGAGTTTTTTTTTCATTGCGACGAAAATTCGTGTGATTTTTTTAAGCCGACGAGTATCATGAATACCATGAACAAAGAAATCGAAAATAAAAACTAAAGCGAGACGGGTTTTCGAACTTCCGTAGCACGGACCTCGGCTGGCGGTGTCATTTGTCCTTATTTTGTCCAGTTATTTAAACGATATTTTCATATTTTCCTGTTCTGTGTCTCACATCCCCTGTCCTCTATCTCCTTCTCCATGTCCCATATACCATTTTAAATGTTCTATTTTATAGCCTTCTTTAAGAATTTTAAAATTAATTTCTTGAAAATTTCGGTGCTTCCAGATTTTTAAATTTTTTTTTAAATTTTAAAGTGTTTAACTTCTCAACTTTTTTCAATTTTGATTTGCGATTTTCGTAGGTTCGATTTTCGAATTTCACTCTATTCCGCTCTATTCCGTTTCCGATTTTCCGTCACCAAAATCCCATTATCGATTTTCCAGTTTATATTTTTGCTTTTTCGTTTCCCATTTCCCCTTCGTTTGTAATGCATGACGCCGCCGCGTATCCTTTCTCATTTGTCCGATCTCAGTTCGAGTTAGACAAGCATTTGTTTTTGCTTTCATTCTTTTCTACGCTCTCTTCCGTTCCTTTCCCCTCCCTCAGCCACTTACTCTTGCCTTGACCATTCCACTATAAATAATATCATAGTGATAAATAAGACAGGCTAGACTTACCCACATGGTAGGCACTACGACCATGCAATCTGTTGTGCCATAGCCTTAAGTTAATCCAAAAGACCCTCAACTAGTCTGATAAGGGCTAGTAGGCGCTTTGTAGGAGCACTTCTAATAACAGCGGAGCTCACAATGCTAACTCCAAGAAGTCTAATCCTGAAACGAGCGACCGCCGGGCATTCGCAGAGAAGATGTTTGGTGGACTCAATATTGTCCAGGCGAAGCCGGCATTTTGTCTCAGTGAACAGACCCCTTTTTTGGAGGTGATATCTCACCCAGTGGTATCCTGAGAGATAACCCATTAACAGCCTTAAGTCCGCTATCTCGAGGCGGCTAGCTTCTTTGAGACCGTAGGCGGTAATGACGTTTGTCGCAGTCCTGGAAGAGATATTCGAGTGCCGCAGTCGTTCGTCAACAGTCCACTTCCTCACTAACGTCCTGCCTGTACCCCAGCTCAGACCACAGTAGGGTTTGGGCCCGTAGAATTTCGTGGATCAGCCTATTCTGGCGAGTTCATCCGCAGCTTCGATGCCATCAATGCCCCGATGTCCCGGTACCCAACAAAGAGTAAACCGATTGGTGTTTGTAAAACACTCCTTCACGAGTTTCGATGAGAATTTTTGTGAAGAACAAGAACAATAATGGCTGCCTGACTGTTAGTACAGATAGCAATGTTAACGCCACTGAGATTCTTATGCAGAATTTCTCTGGCGCATGCCTCGATGGCATGGATCTCGGCTTGGAAAGCGCTGGGCCAGACGCCCATGGCGATGGAAATTCTGGTGTTCAGCCCAAAGACCCCAGCACCAACACCTTGCCCCGTTTTTCAACCCATCGGTAAACCAGGTGGTACACCTGGGGTCAAGAAAAGGATTGTCTGTATTCCATTGCGAGCTGTTAGTGATGAGGACCGAACATTTCCTACCGAAGCAAAGTTCTGTAGTCATGTAATTTGATCTCGAGCCGATCGTCATGTCAGGAATCCGCTCCATAATGCTCATGTGGTCCTGATTGTACACATGTGCATTATAAGTTGAATGCACTCTATGAGCCGCAGATTCCTGAATAAAAATGTGCAGCAGAGTAAGTCTAATAATCGCCTCTAGGGCTGCTGTCGGGCAAGTACGCATGGATCCTGCTATACCAAGGCATGCGAGGCGTTGTAATTTGCTATACAACTGTATGGTCGAACGCTGACAAGTTTTGGGCCTCTATAGTACAAGCGCAGCATAAGTCACTACTGGTCGTACCAGCATCAAATAGGAGTGACTCCCCAGGTTTTGCCAAAGAGGGATCCTGCAGGCCCACATGATCCGAGTGGCCTTGCTAACCACATTCCCGACGTGTTTCCTCCAATTGAGTCTCCAGTCGAGCGTTATGCCTAAGTACTTCACTTCAGTGGAGAACTCGATTGCCGTCATGCCTAGGGTGACCGAGCTTAAGTTTAGGTTTGTTTTCCGAGTGAAAGGAACTAGGACGATTTTTTGAGGGTTGACGCTCAGGTCAACTTAAGTACACCTGCGTAGGACAAGGTCGAGTGCCCCTGACTATGATGGTATATCATCGACGTATCCAATCGCCTGATAACCATAATCGCAGAGCCTTGCGTGTAACTCGTCGACGACCAGTGACCAAAGAAGCGGGGACAGAACTCCACCTTGAGGGCAACCCTTAACAGCGTTGACGCATATTGAGGTGCCACCCAACGTTGAGTAGATTTCACGCCCGCGAAGCATGTGTAATGAACCATATTATGGTCTGGTAGTGCTGCTCCCACCGGCAGATCGAAGCAGCACCTGATGAGTGGTGACCTGTTGGTGGTACGAAACCAGAGGCCGAGGGTCCCATTACACCCGGACCCAGATTCGACTGCGTGGGCGTCTGATCCGTCCGCCAACCATTTCATCCTTATCGACTATTTTTTTTTCATTCCCCATTTTTACCTCCCCTGTTTGTGTTGTTTTCCCCAGGCCTATGCATTTTTGTTAATACGTAAAGGACAGGGGCAACGAGCGGCGAAAACCCCGCCCACGTCTCCCGAACTGAGCTACAGCAAGCATAGGCCGCTACTTAGCTCGTTGAGGTGCCTTCTTCTTCGCCAGATGGCACGGCCCGACCTTCACGGTCACTATGCTACCTTAGGCTCCGTCCCCACGGGCATCTTCGGATGCCCACCAAACCGACACATGGCATCAATGCACACGATTGTGGCCGTAGGAATATCTCTGAGTTCAAGTGCTCTGGATATACTGTTATAAGCTCCTTCAATGACAATGAAGGCGCACAGAGCAATCTCCTTGTCATGAAGGGTTTTTTTCAACTGTTCCTACGAGATTGTATAAGGCAACCACAGTCGACTTACCTTTCACATAGGCGTACTGAGTTCGATACAGGGGTACCGTGCTGTCCAGTGTTTGCCTTATATGCAGATCCGGTACCCTCTCAATTGTTTTAAAAAGCAACGATGAGACAATGATTGGTCTGCAGGAAGATCCTCCAGCTTGATTTCGTTTTTTGAAATGAAAACCACGTACACAGCCATAAACGTTGTATATAGCTCAAGGTGTAACTGGCTCTATAAATGATGATCAAAGGAGAGATAATGATATCAAGGCTGTTTTGCAAAAGGGCAGGAAAAATACCATCAGCACCAGGTGCCTTGAAAGGTTCAAAGGACTCTACAGCCCATTTAACTTTTTCTTTGGCGAAAATGTTTCCAGAGAGGCTTCTTTTGCGGCACAATGAGATCCAATGCTCTGCCGAAGAAGAAGTCACACAGGGTTCAGCTTGGACTGAGCCAGAAAAGTGAGGTGTAAGAGGAGCTCCAAAGCTTCCTGTGGACCCTCAGTGAAAGAACCGTCCTGCTTCCGTTAGTGTGGTCTTTCGACAGGGCCTTGTAAATTCGTGACTGAATGCTTTCGTAATGTCTCCTCCCACTGACATCTGACCCATATATTCATGTGATGGACGAGCATATGGAATGATCTATGCTGTGCGTTCAAGCGTATGTCCGTGCACTTCTCGTGGTCCAATCTTAACCAAATTCGGTATGAAGGTGCCCTGACTTTGGAACGATGGCAGTAAATTCGGTCTTGACTGGACTAACGGTATATTCTGCAGTGTTTAAACTAGAGTTACTCGCCTAAGTCTTTTCAAAAATCACTCTTCCAGACTTTTCCCGCGTGGTCCGACTTTGCTTGTATGAAGTGCACGTCACTGGAAGTTATTATTGGCTGCGATCCTGCGAACGAATCCGGTTTTGACATTTCTCGAATTCTCCTCCATATGCTTTCCATTCCGGTAAAATTTGAACGGACAACTGTCATGAAAATGTTCCCCTCCGGATCAGAATACTTCTCAGAACCGGAGGGGAACATTTTTATGACAGTTCTGCTTACAAATTTCACCGGGGGAAAAGCATCTGGAGGAAACATTTCGAAATAATCTTTTTTCAATTCATTTACCAACAACATCCTTCTACTCCCCCTCTCTTCACCCCTTAGTATACATTTATACTTACTACCTACTTCGATTGCGCGTGTTCCGCCGCTCGATTCCTGTATCTGAGTCCTATAGAAAAAATACTATTCTCGACCTTCTATATGCAAGTTACTTTTCCGATGAATTATGATAATTTAGTTGAATTGAAAACTTGCAAAACGCGGCATCTAAAACCGGTCGGTAACTAGCGACTATAATGACCTCGAAAACAGAGCGCAAGCTTTTCACGAGACCTTGCATCCAAATAAAATTTTAAAATGTTTATTTCAGTATAAAATATTCAAAAATGTGCAACGATTGAGCCCGATGATGCGATTAAATTAGCATTTAAAACTGTAACGATACAAGAATCAGTTATGTATGTATGTACGTCTGTAGGCGTATCGTAAAAGATTGCCTCACGCATTCAATGGAATGAATGAACCCAGAATTAGTCAAATTTGAAGAAGTTAGTATGCACTATCTGCGAAGCGTTACCATTTACCTACTGGACCAATTTAGATCAGATGGGGATTATCCGCACCGATACAATTCGCGAGAGAAGCTAGTTAGAAATGTATCTCTATCTTTCGAGCAATGTCAGTCATCCGAGAACCAGTTGAATAGATGGAATGTTTGGAATAGTTTTGAATTGTTAGCGCCAACACGGAGACGGTATGGACCATAAGAGTGCCTCTGCAGCCACTGGTATCCACATATCCATCTAAACCGCAACATTCATCATCACACATGAAGAGATTTTCTCTCCTCACCTCTTGTACTAGCGAATTTTTCAAACATGAGTTGTGAGACCACTTTGAGTTGAGTAATGCAGAAATTCGCCATCATTATGTTGTGTTCGTAGTGCAGAGCAAAAGAGTGGCAGACAACTTTGCAAGTGGGAAAGTTGTGAAACTGGTTACTCCGGTTCATGGAGTTGACGTTGTCGTCGCCGCCGTTGTCGTTTTTGGATGTCAGTATGAGAAAACTACTCGTAAAAGAACGGCTTCAAGTGAGCCAACCCAACGATATGGGAGCCTACAACAAAGTCATTATGAAATACTTCAACCGGGGGAATTGTGTTGGTTAAGAGCTGCAAAGCGGCAACAGAAAAGCACCAGCTTCCCGGAGTAGTCTCATTATTTTGGTATTAAGAGTTCAGTGTAGTGTATTGTTGTGTATACGAGAAATAATGAAAGGAAAGAAAAAACATGTGCATGAACCCATAAGCAGCTCAAATGCTCATGTTTATATGGGAATAAATTAGGTTTGGTACCGGAAAACTGACGCGTATTAACCACGCATGGGGAACAACATCTGTCTTCCGTCAAACATTGAGGGTGATTTGCACAATGTTAGATGGTTACATTAACCCCAGCCTAGGTACATTTCCTTGTTTTGATTACATGATTACAGCTCCCCAATTAGTCCTTGTTTTAACATATGGGAAGACCGAAAGAACCTCAGTATCGTAAATTGGAATGGACCGAGATTCGATTCGTAATTCGGTTGACGGTGAAACATGGTATTTACGATGGTAAGGTGAAAAGTTCTCGGCCTGACAATGAACGATTGCAATTTTCAGTTAAAAAATGATTTTATTTTTCTATTGTACATAATCTCCCTTGACTTCAACACACTTAGTCCAGCGTTTCTGCAACATCAGTATTCCTTCCCGGAAGTGAGAGTCTGGAAGGCTGTGAAAATATTCATCTACGGCCCTCTTAACTTCTTCATTGGATGCGGACTGCTTCCCAGAAACTAATTCCTTCAAGTTTGGGAACAGATGGAAGTCTGAGATAGCCAAATCAGGAAAATAGGGGCGATGGTCGAGCGAATCGTACCCCAAATCCCGCAGTTTACCCATCGCTACGCCAACGCACACTTGTGTACAGGTGCGTTGTCCTGGTGAAAGATGATTTTTTTCTTTTTCAAGCAAGGCGTCTTCTCGCGAATTTTGGCATCCAGTTGGCCAAGAAGTTTGGGATAATATTCGCCTGTTATTGTTCTGCCTTTTTCAAGGTAATCAATTATCAGAATCCCTTTCGCATCCCAAAACACGCTAGCTATGACCTTTCCAGCAGAAGCGATCGACTTTGCTTTCTTTGGCGCTGAAACACCGGCTTCCACCCACTGCTTTGACTGCTATTTCCTTTTCTGGCGTGTAGTAGTGGACCCAAGTCTCATCCATGGTAACAAATCTCCGCACAAAATCGGTCGGATCCCGATATTTTCCGAGTAAATAGCACAAATTGGGTTTTCTCAGGATTCATACTAAGGCCGCAGTAAGTAAAGAGAGTGCATATTGCGTACCCTCGGTGAAGGTCCCAGGGAACTTACCGGAGATGGCAATAGAAACGTCATCCGCATAGGCAGCCACTTTACATCCCACCTCCTCCAGGCCTTAAAGCAATCTGTTGACCACGATGATGTTCCACAAGAGGGGTGAGAGTACACTAACTGGCGAAGTACCTCCACAGACACACCTGCGTATGGTCCAGTCCCCCAGACTCGACGATATACTCAATTGCCCTAAGTCCTTGCGGGGCATAGCGCGTCAACTGTTCCATTTGGCCCAGTTGACTTTTCGTTAGCATAAACTGGTTTCGGAGAATACAGTTGCCAGGATGCACATCCATGGCCACGAACGTCGTCGTGGACGGGATTAGAACCCGAAACGCCAGTAGTCAAACATGAGACTGATGCCTCAACACACTGCGCTACCGGTCGCAATCTACATCGAGTCCCCTTAGTGCATCAGTAATTGCTTCAGGTTTTACATTTTTAAAGGCACCTTCAATGTCCAGGAAGGTGACCAAGGAAAACTCCCTATAATGAAGAGATTTTCTATGTGACTCACAAGTGAGTGCAAAGCTGTATCCACCGACCTACCCTTGGTGTAGGCATGCTGCGAAGCAAAGCGTAGGTGTGTTGGAACGATGCTGCGTAAATGAATATCAATTAATCTCTCCAGCATCTTAGAAGGGTAGAGGACTTATGGGTGTTAGGTCCCTTGCGTTCGAATGTGTGCTCTTCCCCGCCTTGGGGATGAACACCACATTGACCTCCATCCACACACTGGGATGTGGGCTAGGGTCAGACAGGATGTGAAAATGTTTTCTAACCACGGAGCCACAATATCCGATGACTGTTGTATATCGGCCGGAATAATGCCATCAGGTCCAGCGGACTTGAAGGGCCCAAAGCTGAAAATCGCAACTAAGGTCACATGAAGCCAAATCATAT
Organism: Chloromyia formosa; assembly: GCA_964017055.1. Taxonomy (NCBI): domain Eukaryota; kingdom Metazoa; phylum Arthropoda; class Insecta; order Diptera; family Stratiomyidae; genus Chloromyia; species Chloromyia formosa. The sequence continues at coordinate 5,565,770 of OZ024817.1, forward strand.
ATTGTACTTGAGCGCAGGTGTTATGAGTAGGCATGGGTGAGCTATCCGGAAAATGTTTGTCCATCAGAATCTCCAGAGTTTTTTCGCTGGAGATCGTCCATGACCCATCTTACTTCTGAATAAAGCTTGACATGGAAAAGTTAGTGGATAAAATTTTGCGGAAAAAAACACAGGGGAGAACGAGACGGTTGTAAAAATGGCTGTGAAGAAAATGCCCAACAAAGAAAAACACTACGTTTTTAAAGTAACTGTGAGCCGATGTGACGCGTCACAATCGATGGTTACGCTACGACGCTAAAACTCAGGGTTTGGATCTCCGGTGCCTGTTCATTTTTTTTGTATGTACAAAACTCTCCTATCAGTCACAAATTTGAGTAGTCTCACATAAGTTTAGTTAATCATCTTCTTCGAAAAGTCAAATATTGTGCCTGAATACCATTGCCATTCAATCTCTCACAAAATTATCCAGTGAATTACTAAGCTTGCTCCCCTCGCCACATTCGGCTCCCCAACCATTTTATTTGTCCCTTAACAATTGAATCGAAACTCCATTATGCGAATAATTATATTTGCCGACAATCACGGCCTCGTGGTCCTTTTAGCATTATCACGGGTACCATAATATGTACGCGACTAGAAAAACTTCCGGGAGGGAGGCGAGAAGACGCCCGAACCTAAACCTAAAACTGAGAATCGGCAATATTTAGGCCTAAACCTGAAGGTGACATGAATGATTAATTTTATTTATCTCCGGCACAGCTTGACGGTAAACTTTACAAATGCGAAAATATTACGCTTTTAATGGAATTCTTCCGAAAATCTTTTGTTGGACTCTCTCCGTAATACGACCGCGTCTCCTCGTAATAGTAGGCCAACACAGAAGCCACCATTCAAAATTCAGTGCGGACCATCCCGACAGTTTAGTATAGTCTCCTTCGCAAGGATGATAAAATGAAGCCGCACTGAAACGCAAACGGATGGCGGCGTAGTCCTGGCGTGGTAATGATGAGCCTTCGGGAAAGATAAATGGCGAAAAGTGGAGCAGAGCAGCTTCTTTTGGAATAAACTGGCACGATTAAGTCCATCGCATACGTTTATAATATTAACGACGATTTGTTATATGACAGTGACATCATTTGGTTTGGAAAATTGATATGCAAAAAGATTGTCCGATGCTTTAGATGTGCCCGCTAGCTCTGTAGCTTGTTTAAACCAGTTGGTTAAGTAAATATCAAACTTTTTTTCCGAAAGAATGTGTCACTGACTATTGTGTTGATTATTGGAATGCGTCTGCGTCATCAAAACATTACTAAAAATTCCAATAATTGTACATTAACATATGATGGAAATAAATAATATCAAATAGCTGCGATAAGGCCCGCCACTCATCACCCGACTCGTCCTCTGCTCGACCTTGGCACGACATGACATCGACATGCTCTCGGTATCCAGTATAAAACATTCGGAGCTCAGACATTGGTCGGCCCAACCTCGACTCGAACTCTGTGCGACATCGAAATGCTCTCGATATGTTCTCGGAAAAATCACGCACAAGTAAAATCGATGTTCAGTTGCAGTTTACAGCCGGTTCTTCGTACCGGAACGACCCGTTTTTCGACGGCCAAGAGCTGCCAAACCCCCTCGATGTAAGAAGAACTGCAGTATTGGAAGCATCGCTACCACAACAACAACAACGAAAATCTGGAAACTGTATCTAAAATCTCTGGAAAAATAACCCTGTTGTAAAAAATTCCCCGCCAAGAAAAACTTCTCAGCCGCAAAAAAAGGCATGTTCGGCGCTTCGCGCCTCGTTCTCGGATGTGCATGTTGTGAAGCCTGCTAACAATGGGTAATTTCCTTAAACTCTGTAGGATCCGTCAAGGGCGGAAGCTAACCTCGAGAGTTGATTGGCCCGCTCGTTCCCGGCTATATTCTTATGGCCCGAAACTCAAAGGAGGCTAATTCTGTCGAAGCTGGCCAAACCGTCCAGCCCTTGTCGACACTGCTTTACTATTTTTGATAACTTTGTCTGCGAAAATTACGACGTCCGTTGTGGTTACTACTGTACTGTGCCTCAGCGTCCGACAGGCTTCACTAGAAAAATTTGGGAGGCGAAAAGACTTGAAAATTGCGAGGTCTTCAGAGAAAACCCCTCCAACAACCCCACAGTCCATTTTTGGATCATCATCGGTCAAAATCTTCAGGTCATATCTCAACGTCACATTTTCGTTACTCCATTCCGCTCTAGTTGGATAGCCAGTAGCGAAGTGTTTTTCGAAGTCTATTTCGGCGACGATGGATTCCGTTTGGAGCGTGTCATCCAACTCTCTCGCTAGGGATGTCCAGTTCGTAGACTCCCTGATTCTGGCCGCGCTACATGCGCCGTTGAACCTAATTTTTAGGTCGTGACTGAGTGAGGGGATACTCAAATCTCGGATACTCAACGACTGGAATGCGGAGACTTGGAGACTCGAGATTGTAGTTGCTCGTCATCTCCACGCGGCCCCGACTGAAGTTGTGAGTTTCCTGTCAACATACTCAGTTCCCTTCGGACTCCGGATGTGCGTTTCTCCAGTGCGCTTTGACAAATGAGGGAAACCAAGCGACTCGGAGACTAGCTTGTCGAGTCTCCTAGTCTCCGGTCGCGCAGTTGCTGAGTACTCGCGACTGGAGCATCCTCGTATGACTGCCACCATCTGATTACACATGGAAGATCTCTTAGTCGCCGAGTATCCCAGTCGCGCGGAGATTTTGAGTGCCTATGTGTAAGATAAAATTTGGTGCGTCCTCTGGAACATGATCGCATAGCACCTGTGACTCCAATGCATGCAGTCCTTTGCGATCATTGCGAAAATCTATTACAGAGATGAGATCATTCCACCTTGTGGCGTCCCCCTGCGTACATATTTGATCGTCCGGCACTCGCCCGGCACTCGGTCAGACTGGCAGATTCTGGTATGGCAATAATATATTTCAAAACAAATTTCTTGCCGGGCGACAGCCATCGTCACCATGCAACGTGCATGGCACTTGGCATGCCGTCGCCTTTCTCTCTCCAGAGTGGGACTACACGCCTCATATTTTTGTTAAGAATAATTAACTCCCCGAAGGGAGCCCAAATCTTGTTCTCCGGTTTCGATCGCTGGTGCGAAGCGCGTCTCATCAGACGCCTCTGCTTCGCACATCGCACCAGTGGGAGAGGCGTGACTGGGAACGACCAAGGCAGACGTTTTATTGCCTTATATAGGCCGAACAACACGACATGGGCGCGAATTCCTTTCGCATGCAAAATGACAACGTGCTACTTGCCGATACGGAATTCCACCAACTGTTTTGGCTTAGCGCCAGTGGCTAGTTTGCACAAGAAGTTTTTTGCCGGGCGGCAGCCATCGTCACCATGCAACGTGCATGGCACTTAGCATGCCGTCGCCCGTCTCTATCCAGATTTGCACTACACGCTTCATATTTTTGTTAGGAATAATTAACACCCCGAAGGGAGCCCAAATGGTGTTCGCCGGTTTCGACCGCTGGTGCGAATCGCGTCTCATCAAACACCTCTGCTTCACGCATCGCACCAGTGGGAGAGGTGTGACCGGGAACGACCAAGGCAGATGTTGGATTGCCGGTCGATGAGACGCGCTTCGCACCAGCGGTCGAAATCGGCAAACACGATTTGGGCTCCCTTCGGGGAGTTAATTATTCTTAACAACATCTGTCTTCTCTCGAATCATGGAATTTTAAATTTCCCCTCTTTATGCCTAAGTTTTTTTTTACAGATGAAAAAAAAAATCAGAAAATCACTGAGAAAATAACCGCGGTAACTTTTATTACCCCATACTAGTACAATTTTCCGTCACCCTCACCCTTAAAATGATTCCTTAACAGACGAAAAAGTTTCTGGTAATGTTGGCTAATCGTTCGCTACTTGAACAATTTCAAGGTGGAAAGTTGGTGAATTACGTCGCCCTCGTCCTTATATCCTCCAACAGTAGGTTAAGGAGCAGCTTAAAAAAATATAACCCAAAACTAGGCAAATCAGGGCAGTTCAGGGACGAATTTAACATCAATGAAATTCGGGGAAACAAGTCAAGTGTCGGTCCTGAACTGAGTTGGAGCTTGAACGACGAACGGGGTGAGACTAGGCCAAATCCTTTGGCATATAGCCATTTTCACTAGCATTATCAATTCATAAGGATTTCGATTATTTAAGTGCAACTTAAGCAGAAATGGGAAGGAGAATATTAAAATAGTGTAGAATAGTGTATAGTTACTCGTAGAAGGAGCACCTCGGCTGGGAATCGTCAAGTTGACTTTGTGCAAACAGTCCATGTGGAAATGGATGACGAAATAAATTGTTTAAGGACGACTCTGAATGAATCTAGGTGCGCCTAACTATCTTACAGAAATGGATTTGAAGGGAAATTACATTCAATCGTTTTTCAAAATAGAATCCGAATGTTCAGTGGCCTGCAAAAGTTTAATGACTGAACGTAATCTGAAGTTTATCTTTGAGAAAGTTTAAGAATCAATTATTATGAATTGAACTGGCCCGGGGACGAATTGATCCAGTCTGGATATTTCTCCTAATTGGGATACTTCTAGTTACAACTGTAGTCGCGGGAAAGAGTTTTTACAACTTTCTGTTCTTAACTATCGGATTCAATAGAGTGGTTTCGAAAACAACCGATTAAGTTCAGGTTGTGGGAAAAAAGTTTCGTAAGTCGTTATCGCTGTTTTCTTTTTATCACTTTTTCGATCGAGTCCCGATTCCCCCGGAATGTGAGCTGAGTTTCACATTACGACATTATCGCATCCCTTGCATAGGAAAAAAAAAATCCGGAGCTTCGAGGCCCGTAACGCTAAACATGAAAATGATGATGCATTGTTAACTTATTATCAATGCACTCTAAACGTCAACATACTGTGAACTAACTCTTAACGGTCTGTTGTCAATGCACTGTTAAAATGATGTTAGTGGGCTCTTAGCGTGCTGTTAATGCAATGTTAATGTATTGCTGATGTACAGTTAATGTACTGTGGAATTAAACAATGAATGAACAGTTAACAGATGTTCAAAAGGGTCCTTCTATTCTGACCAAAGGAATCAAAATGACTAATCCAGTGCATTGGACTTATCACCCCAATCAGAAGATATCCGGAGTTAAAATCTCGGCGCGATCAACTGCCTGTGGGTACTAATAGAACTCTCACAGTGTTTCGAGCTTGTCAGTATAAAAACGGCGCGGATAGGAGGTACATGCTAGCAACTGCACTTCCGAAAAGTAGATATGCTATCGAAAAGTCAACAAGGCATAGAAATGCTAGGGATGTTGACGCGCCCATGCCCTGAAAGAGCAGCTAAAGTGTCATTAAAAAGTCAAAAGTCGTTGAGAAGTGGGTGAAAAGGTACAAAAAAAGGCAAAAAAAAGTTAATGATCTTCCTGAACGCGAGAAAACAAAAGCGACGTCCAGCAATCACGACAAAGTGATAGTGCAGATGTTCAGGAGTCAAACTCGCCAGGAAGGAAATTAATGTCAACCTCAACACGGTTACATGAAGCCAAGCTGCTATACCGTTCTACGAGCTCGAAACCTCTTCTCAGCACAACCCACATGGAAAAACGCCTGAACTGGCCGGAGGAAAACCAAGGATCGCGATTGGTCGAAAACTACTTTCTCGAAAGAAGCAACTTTTTGGGCGTGGGTTCCAGTGAAGCGTGCCTGGTTGGGAAGCAGTACCGATTTCGTTCAGCGCACTGTTAAACATCCGGTAAAAGTTAATGTTTGGGAGTGCTTCTCAGAGCGGGGATTTGGTTGCTTGCGGCTTTTCACGCAGAATTTGCATGCAGTGAGAATGCTTGAAATTTACAAACGAAGCCTTATGAAGTCGGGCGAGAAAATGTTTGAACCTGATGACAGAAATTGGGTCCTTCAACAAGACAACGACCCGAAGCATCGAAGCCGCTTCTGCCGCGCCTGGAAGGAGGAAAATGACATCAACACCTTGGAATGGCCCTCCCAATCTCCTGACGCAAACCCCATCGAAAATGTCTGGGCTATTATGGAGAGCAAAATTCCGGAAGAGCCTGTTCCCAATTTGAAGCAGCTTTTTCGAGATTGGAACATTCCTGTTTCGCGAATATTAGGAGAATTCTCTCTATTGCATTTAGAGAGAATTCTTAAAACTCCCGGAACATTCCTGTTTCGCGAAAATTCGGAGAATTCTCTCTATTAAATTAGGGAGAATTTTCACAAAACTCAGGAAATTTCCGCTTTAGGACTTACTAATCCCCCCGGGTGGGTTCTACGTTCTTACCACTTAAAGCGGAGGAACATTCCTGTTTCGCGAATATTACAAGAATTCTCTCTATTGAATTAGAGAGAATTTTGTAATTCCTTAATTTCTGGCATTTTTGCTTTAGGTAGTCCATTTCCGCTTTAGTTGGTAAGAACCTAGAGCCCACCCGGGGGGATAAGTAGGTCCTAAAGCGGAAATTTCCCCGAGTTTTGTGAAAATTCTCCCTAATTTAATAGAGAGAATTCTCCCAGTTTTCACGAAACAGGAATGTTCCGAGAGAATTCTCGTAATATTCGCGAAACAGGAATGTTCCAAACTCCCTAATTGCGGCATTTCCGCCATAGGTAGTCTGTTTCCGTTTTAGGTGGTAAGAACCTAGAACCCACGCGGGGGGATTTGTAGGTCCTAAAGCGGCAATTTTTCAGGTTTTGTGAAAGTTCTCTCTAATCAAATAGAGAGAATTCTCCTAATTTATCCGAAACAGGAATGTTCCACAAAATTATTTTTATCCTGCGGCAGTTCACTAAGGAGTAGAAAAATCAGATTTTGCACGCACGAGCAACTCTGTTGTACTTGGTGAATTTCTTTTTTCGAAATTTTCGACAAATGGAATCAGCAACCCTTAAAACACGAGACGATTCGGGACAATAGTACTCCCGAATCAACAGCCGCGAAATCTATTCACTCAACTTCTCTACGCTCGGAAACAAATGTCCATTACCCACATCCACACAACTAAACAACCCCTCTCCAAGGCGCGGGCCGCTGTGGGGAAAATTCCGATGGGAAAATTCCGATATTCAACGGCACTTAGATGCCAAAAACTAACCTTGAAATGCACAAATGCGCTCGAAATTCCGTTTCGCGTCAAACATAGAGTGCATTCACGACGCTCGTTTTATCCGGATCGCTACGAAAAGCTCCGTAGCGCTACAACCCCTCCCGGTCGTGATTGCAACCGCTCCTTCCATCCGCTCAGGAGCGGTTACTTCCCCTTGGTAGCAGAAATTTTTTACGCTCTCTGGGCATGTAGCGCTACATTTGACAATTCGCAGCTGGTATGTGCGTTGTGACGTTTGTGTACATCAAAAGCGCAAATAGAATCCCCGTCTATGTAAATTCACTGTCTTCTCGTCTTTGATTTGATATTTCCTTGTTTCGTGATGTGCCAAAGAAATGTTTTGCGATGGAAAATTGGCAATTGTCAAATATTTGCGGTGTCACCTGTTTGTCAGACATTTCATATGTAGCGGTTCAATCACGAAAGAAATGTTGACAGGTAGCGTCTCCTCAAATGTGTAGTGGAGGGGATGTAGCGTTCCGTAGCGAAAATTTTTCACATGAATGCAGCCATATCAAACGCGACGCCGATGCCGTTAACTTGGAAACCAACCGTTTCTTTATCAAACTGGGCGCTCTGTGTCAGAAATGATAGAGTATTCACAAATTCTCTATATTCATTTTCGTCAAACGAACCACTAAAGAATCTTTCTGCTCTTCCTTGCACGCATTCGTGAAAAAAAAACTTATTCCCGTATTCGATATGGACGGAGCCTCCAAAAGTCACTCTTGGGCCAAAGATTAACCTAGGTCCTAGGTTAATGGCTAATCTTTGCTTGGGCCCCAAATATACATAACTGTCTTACTTACCAACGATGGCGCTTTTTTGGGGCCCGTTTTTCCACAACAAACGACTCTTCACCCTCTTCACTCAGCAGTTTTTTTTTTACCTTCCTGGCTCGAACGGGTCTACGGGTACGTCTTCCATTTCCGTTAAAACTACGCGTAAAACTCCACATACCGCAGGGAAAAGTGTCCTCTCGACAACCGAACCGATTCTGACGCGAAATTCCAAAGAAAAACTCGTTCCGGGTACACCTCCGAATCGTTTTTCTCACCAGCAGCCACACCCTACAATCATCACTCAACGAACACCCCGCTCCAAAATCCCGTAACCTTCCATCACTCCGGGAAAAGTGAAGTTCACATTCCTGGAAGGATGGAACGATCGCGTCACTTTGTGATTCGTTGGTTCAAAACAGTATGAAGCGGTTATTGGGGAGATGCTGGGAAAACTTCATGTTGGAAAGTTGCAATTCCATATTTTTTTTAAAAAAGAGCTGCCGTCTTTGCCAATATTTAATGGTTTTACCATTGCCATTTAAAAATACAGGCCTTCGCTCAGCTGATGGTGGTGATTTCTATTTTGACGTCAATTTTACGTCATTAATTCCTTGCCAAGGCAGTGACTGCACACGACGACGTCCCTGGCACGACATATGTTTACAATTGGAATTGCGTCAGACGGCATTTTGGTCCTCTAAACACACACTTTCTGGACACTTGCAGCAATTTGATCGAAGCTGCAGCCCCGGGGATCAGTCGCAGAGTATCGTGGAACAGTTCACACTTGAAAAAATACATCTTTTGACCGCACGACACATTTTCATCGCGCACGTGTTTGTTTTCTCGGATCACTAGATGGAATTCAACTAACAAATAAACACTTAATGCGGAAACAAAAACTAAACACGAAACGCTCAAAAACCGGGGACTCGTCGCCATCAGTCGCCGACCACTGGATTCTGGATACAGTAATCCCTTGACTTACGCCTCCCTTGTTATACGTTTTTTCGACTTACGTCGTTCATTACTTTGAGACCAAACCCTTGAAATTACGTCGTCCGTCCCTTGACCTACGTCGCCGTTTTCAGCGAAGATCTTTCCAAACACTTTACATGATATTATTGAAAATGGAGGATATTGCGCACAGGAGGTGTTTAATGTTGACGAGACAGGCCTGTATTAGAAACGCATGTCCTCAAAATCTACCGGTTATTTGGAGGTCCAACAAAAAGGCCTGGGTTACTTCTAATATATTTTGTGATTGGTTCGATCAATATTTCTGTCCGACAATAAAGAATATAAATAAAGAAATATTTGGAAGCCAATAATCTTTCTCATAAAGCTTTACTAATCATAGATAACGCTCCAAGTCATCCCATAAATCTCAACAATGATGCCATTAACGTGATTTTTTTGCCTCCTAATACGACCGCGATTCTTCAACCAATGGATCAAGGTGTTAATGCATCCTTTAAGGCCTATTATTTGCGGCGTACATTTCACCAATTAATTGAAGCTATTGAGTTGGGGGACAACAGTGAAATGTCAATTAAAAAACCAGGCCGAAGCTTCGTTTCGGCCCGGAATCCGAAGCGTATATACCTTAGACTTGTACAGACCTAGTGGTGATACCAAAAGTATCAATTGGCAACGACCATATGCATTAAAAGTGAGTTTCCTATATGGCCAGTTTATAGGGGAGGTTGGCACACATTCAGGAGGACCGAGGCCATTCTAAACATCAATTAGCTAACCCATTCTACAATACAAATACTTGTCGAATTTTTCAAGTCGCTAGCTTCATTCTATCGAAAGTTATTGCATATTTGAAGTCTCACTTAAAGGGGAGGTAAAGGTTTCGTTTGGTGAACCTTGCGCATTTTTAACAACAACCAACTAGATTCCAGTACAAATATTTTACCAAAATTTCAAGTCACTAGCTTAATTTTTTCGAAAGTTATCGCTTATTTGCCACCAACCAATTAGATCACCCTACAAACATTTAAAAAAAAATGTCAGGTCTCTAGCTTCACTCTATCGAAAGTTATCACTTATTGGAAGTTTCATTTGTAGGAGAAGCAGGGGTTTCATTGGTCGGATTTAACGTATTTTCAGTATTAGCCAACTGAATCCTACTACAAATATTTGACCAAAATTTCAAGTCGCTAGCTTTATTTTGTCGAAGTTATCGCTTATTTAAAATTTTATTTCTAGGGGAGGAAGGGGTGCCTTAGGTCGGATGGAACCCATCTTTAATGCCAACTAACTTAATCTCACTTCAAACATTTGACCAAAATTTCAAGTCGCTGGCTTCATTCTATCAACAGTTATCGCTTATTTGAATTTTCATTTGTAGGGGAGGTAGGGGTTCCTTGGGTCGGATCTTGCCCATTTTCAATGCCAACAAACTTAATTTTACTACCAACGTTCTGCCAAATTTTCAACTCACTACTGTTATTTCTATCGAAAGCTATCGTAATTAAAGTAATATTTAATTTTTTTAATTTTGTAGGGGAGGTAGGCGTTCCTTTGATCTGATTATGCCCAACTTACTGTAAGAAAATTACCGTTAGTTTTTAACTGATCGATTTTATTTTTCCAGGGGAGTATAGGACTATCCTCATGAGCAATCTACCAAAGCTAGAACTTTTCATGTTTATTTAATCGGGAGTTATAAATACATTTATTTATTTTACATATGTAGAGGAGGTAGGCGTTCTCTTGGCCTGATCATGCCCATTTTCAATACCAACCAATCATCAGATCATACTTGCAATATTTGACCAAAATTTCAAGGCTCTAGCTTCATTCTATCGAAAGTTATCGTGCGAACGGACAGACAGACATGGCTAAATCGAATCAGGAAGTGACCCTGATCATTTATAAATGTACATTGCTATACCTCCGGAGCCTCCTTTAAGCGTACGTTTATACTATGGCGGTGGCGGCGACGTTTTTTTCCGTCGACGTTCGACGTTAAAAAAACGTCGTTGGCTTGTGATTATATTAAGACGTTTTTTAACGACGTACGTGGAATCATTCGGTATTTCTTGAGCCTACATCATGGATAGACGGAGAATATTGCTGATTTGTGCATTGGAAGCAGAAGGACTGTTGAGTGATAACAGACGTAAAAGAAGGTGCTCAGTCCACCCATTTAACGCTAGTGAACACCATAAATACTTTTTTCGATTTTATAATAAAATAAGAAAGTACCGTGAAAATTTTTTTAACTACTTACCAAGTACGCTTTATTCGCACACTTACACGCACTCAGTTAAAACAATTATCAATGTATGTATAGTAATTTAAAACAAAAGCACAAATCACAGACAATTTCTTTACACGCACTCAGTTTAATATAAACAATTATCAACGTATGTATGCAGGGCCGTCGAGAGAAAATCCGGGCCCGGTACTCAACTTTTGTAGGGGCCCATATATGGCAACCGGCACCTCAATGAAGCAAAAAAAGAACAAAAAGGTTAAAGCGTACGTTTTTCTTTTTTTTTGTTGTAGGGGCGCATATATGGCGACCGGTAGCTCAGTGCGTCAGAGTGGTATGAAAGGGCAAGGAGCAAAAAACAAAAAGCTCAGTGCGTAGATACCTTTTTTTCTCTTTTTTTCCATCTTTCAAATTTGCGGGCCCCTGAGAAAAACAGGGCCCGGGGCGTTTCGCCCCTTCCGCCCCCCCCCCCCTTCTCGACGGCCCTGTATGTATGTAATTTAAAAATTTTAAAACAAAAGTACAAAAATGGGAAAGGTCTCTGTATTCCATGCTTTATCAACAGGTGGGTGCAGCAAATCGGCAGTTACGCTTGGCGCTGCTTGATAAATTTTGTATCGTACTACTAGTAGATTTGTATGCTGATGTGCTTCTCATGTTCACAACTACATAATATTTCACATGTAGAAACAAATCAACAAATATATCCCCATCCTCACCCTTATCCGCATCCTCATCTTTTCATTATCAAATATCCTTATCCTCCTCCGCATTCTCGAGCTCGGACAATTTTTTATCCACACCCTCATCCTCATCCGCAAAACAATATTCCTACTAAACCACCACAACAAAGAGTAATTGCATGTAATTATAAAAAAGATTCAAGAAAAAACGCTGCCGTTACCGTCGTAATATAAACTCTGCCATATAATTGCACGTGTTTATAGTGGACGTCGACGTTCGAACGCCAGTCCGCCAACATGCGACGTTAAAAATTTTGGACGCGACGTTCGACGTTAAAACGCGCTACCGCGCCTAATAACAACGTTCCCATTCATTTCCATGTGTTGTTAGCCATTAATTGCTTCGACGAAAAAAAAACGTCGCCGCCACCGCCATAGTATAAACGTACGCTAAGGTGTTACATATTTCCGTCGTGACAAAACAATATGCCCTATGCCTATACTAAAAGTCTAGGGTATAATAAATACATTCATATTCAAAAAATGAAAGCTTATACATTTATCGCCTGAAGTTGTTTCTACCCTCGAGTTACGTCGTTTTCGACTTACGTCGCAAATTTTTGGAACCTAACTCCGACGTAAGTCGAGGGACTACGTACGACGAAATCGTAGAAGTAAGTAATTATGTACGTAATTTAGCCGTCAAAATCAGCTGAGCGGAGGCCTGTATTTTTAGATGGCAGGTTTTACTCTCCTTGTGAGCGACTATTGCCAGATTGCTGGTGTACCATACCACCCCAAATTATCATCAATTGTGAGAGCACCAACAGGTTTAATATTGTAAATGACACAAACAGAGCGATGATGTACATCGGCACTTTAGGCCCATCCCATGCAAGTACATTTTAAGCCATTTCCTTTCAAGTTGTCTATGAGCTGCTTTCAAAATTATTGTCCTTATCGCCCCCGATTCAGGAGATAACCATTATATCAAAGGAATACAAGAATGTCCTCATTTTTTGATCAAAGGACTCATATCATCAAGAAGAGTAGTTTAGAGCAGTCGCAAGTGAAAACAATTAACGAGAAGTTACTGCAATTATTTTTATTATATTGTATTAAAAGTGCAAAGAAAATTTTTGATATGAAATAACTGTAATTTAGTGGAATTATTATTTCGTTATTGTATATTAATGCATTCGAATAGTGGTGACCATGGCCCTTGGGTATTCAAGCGAAAATCGATGTATCGTCTATTTCCCATGAGAATAATATGCAAGCTTTTCGGTCTATTAAAGTGCTTGGACAATGGCAAGTGGTTGGAAGTTTAAAGCCTGACCGAATGTACTGTTCCGATACGAGCTGCTGCCACCCGTCGTTATGTCTAAATGTTCGTATCCATGCTTGTCCTTTACAAGGAAAAAGTCCTTTTTTTTTCAAACTATTTGTGCTGTTTTTTTTGTTCCATGTGCACATCACAGCAACAGAGTTGCAACATTAAGGGAATAGGACATGGACATGAATGTGATGTATGCATGTGGGTGGGTGCATGTTTTAGTGAATACTGAAGAGTTCATGTAATAGATGACCCTTTTAGGAGCATCTTTTTTTCCGACTATGTATCGATGCATGGTGAGACTCGGGATTTTGTTTGATAGTTTTAGGTTGGTCACGAGATGCGGTGGTGGTGCAATGAAGGATCCTCGCTTGCATCCGATTGGAGACTCTCTGATAATTCGGAGCAAAGTCGGGCGAAATAAATAATGGAAAAACAAATGGGAGGCGACATAATAGGTTTTTTATTGAATCCAATTTACTCTACCTGCAAACATAATAATCCTCTTAGTCTTCCTTAAGACTTTAACGGATTTCCTTTTATATTGTATGTAGGCTTGAATATATATATACATAAAAGGAAAAACATAATCCTCTACCGAAAATACTCAACATCAGTGTTACACATATTAACGAAAATATGGAAAATCCTGTCGTCCTTATTAGTTAATTCCAGCCAACTTACTAAGCCCCATCATACTCTTCAATCCTGACAAACCTAAATTATATCGAAATATGTTTGACTACAAGCCAGGATATTCCTACATATTACTCAGATCTACCTGAATTGAATTTCCACGAATAATTTCCTTTGGTTTTTCACGTATACGTGAATTTAGTCGTCCGTGTTGTTTGTATGCATAGCGTACGGGAGCAAAATTGACGTAATTGTTCGCATGAAATAAACAAATATCGTAAGCTTAGCAGTTTTCCAACGAATCTCCCAACTATTTCATCCTTGTATATCCTGTACAAACATCAACTTGCAATAGCTATAGTCAGCCGGTTGCATTGGATATAAGTACACGTCCTTGCAAAAATCCTGTCTGTAGCGTAAAACAATTTTCCCTCTTACATCAACGAGGTGGACTGGAAATTTGCATAGAGTGGCGCTACGTGCACGTATTGTCAGTTGTTTTTTTTTTCGCTGTTCGAAATCCAGTAAGTATACCAGGATGTCGATGCTAGTCGTCCTCGTTCTCGACATGGTATCTGAATTTGTACGATTTGTGCATACAAAAGTACGAGGCGCGACACTGAGGCGTGAAAATGTTGAATCGAAGGAATATCCTTTCGTATAAATCCCGACAGAAATGGGATAAAAGACAAATTAAATGGGTTCATTCGGAATAGTGCCGTCTTTCGTCTGATGACCCGCATAACGTCAATCCTGAGACTATAAAAAATAGATAATTTTTTCCTGGGAAAGTCTGTTAGTATTTAGGGACAAGTATTCGCTTCAGTATCGATCAAGACAAACCGACTGACTATCTTCCAGTTGAAATGCAATCTTTTACTCTAATTTAAAAGTGAAACTTGTTCTGGAAGATAGATATCCTTCAGGTATATTGGGTTCTCTTAAGCCGTTTTCACACGTTTTTTTTTTTCCAAAAAGCACAAGTGGCAGAAAACTTTCCACCTACGATTGTACAATTTTAATTTAATCAACGTGCTCGTACTTACACAGCTCCCTAGCTGCTGGTGTTCTTTCCGGGAAACTCGTATACCGTATACGTTCCGTATGAAACCATCCTTACTGTACGGCAGACATCCCGGAGATTTCATGTAGAATGAAAAAATGCAGCGATTACCAATTAAAGTCTACTCTGCTCCGCTCTGTAAGTAGATTTATTGGCGTTTTATGCATTAAGGGGATATGCTGGCGAAGTGTGTTCTTAATCCTTAATGCGAACTGATAATTTTCCTGTTTAACTTTCATTGCACTAAGCGCAAGAGCAACGAATTCGCTTTTAATATTGTTTTCCTTTTATTTTTCGTTTCAGGTGCATTTAACGGTGAGTGCTTTCGAAGATGTAAATACTTTTTTTCTATCGTGCTCTGCATATTAAAAAAAAAATCTATTAGGGTCAATTAGATTTAAGTGCAATTAATGTCAAGGGTATGTATAATTTTTTTACAAGATAGATGAAGTGAGGCGTACATGAAGGAAAAAGGATATGCGAAGAAAGGTAAGTAAGAGACGAGTGGTATAATTTAAAGTGATAGGTGAGACAATGATTTATAGATTGTAGAGAGAGAGAGAGAATCTAATTAGCTCA
Source organism: Chloromyia formosa (assembly GCA_964017055.1). Classification (NCBI taxonomy): domain Eukaryota; kingdom Metazoa; phylum Arthropoda; class Insecta; order Diptera; family Stratiomyidae; genus Chloromyia; species Chloromyia formosa. The sequence continues at coordinate 5,581,217 of OZ024817.1, forward strand.
AGTTATATATCGATGTGCCTCAGAAAATGAGGTTACGCTGATGTGGGTAAAAGGACACATAGGTACAACAGGAAATGAGGCGGCGGACGCCCTAGCAAAACAGGGATCTGCGGCAACTTTCATTGGCCCAGAACCCAGAGTTGCTCTGGGGAACGGCATGATTGGAGCGAAGGTTGGGGAGTGGATCGACTCTATGCATCAACAAAGATGGCAGGAGCTAGTCACTTGCAAACAAGCTCGGAATGCAATGACCAGCCCTTTAGGCAGGGAAGCGAGAAAGATACTTAGTTATAAACGGAGTACCCTAAGCTGGATAACTGCCTTGGTGACAGGGCATGGTAATTTTAAGGCTCATCTGGCCAAGATGAAAATCGGGGAAGATGACGTTTGCAGGCTATGCCTGGAGGAGGCCGAGACGGCAGCACACATTGTGTGCGAATGTCCAGCACTGGCTAGCACGAGGTTGAGGATCACAGGCAAGCACACGATAAGTGTGGAAGCCATGAGTGAACTCAGCCTTAAACAAATGCTAGCAATAACACGGGACTCAGTGATGAAGAAAGAGGTCGACAACTATCAGTCGCCATCTGGAAGCCACTGATGACCGGGAGGGGGCGAAAAGGGACCCAGACGTTGGTGGTCTGCTTCGGCTATCCCCCAGAATATAATAATAATAATAATATATATATCGATCGATGTGGCTGCTGACCGAAGTGGTATTTTCTACGTATACATATGTAGTTTTTTTTTGAACCGGAGAGCATTGGGTGCATTTTGTTTTTATACTCATTTGCCCTAATCCCCTGTGAACCATAGCGCGTCAACTATTCCTTGTGGTTTAACTGACGTTTCGTTGTCATAAACCAGTCTCGGGCGATGCACGTTCCCAGCGTGCACCTCCTGCTCCCATTTAGCCGCCTACATGCGATAAGTCGGGAGGTGTTGATTCTTATTATTACGGCCCGCACCACAAGAGGGAAGACGACACAAGCATCTATGGCTACGAACGCCGTGGACGAGACTTGTGTAACGAATTGTGGTGGTTTCAGGTAGACCCAACTGAAGACGGAGATCGAGGCTGGTCGTTCAACCGCGCCGTCACACCTGAGTGACAAAATCTCCTCAGACATGACCTGAGCTGACGAGTGTTCGATATCAGCTCAGCTGCCGGTAGTGTGGGCGGTCAAGCTGCCTCGTCATCGCTACAAGAAAAAAAATTCATGCGCCTGCCCCAGTGCCTTAACAACACGGGAAGTCCCCACAGGATATACACTAGCAGGAATTGACCAGGAAATTCCGAAACGTCCCTGCCGCCAGCACGGGAGCCCCCTGATGGCGACGAGGCTCCGCTTTCTCTCCCCGAACTTGGGTTGAGCGGCGCAATATTGTTCAACCCCCTTTCCGATCTATGTGAGATGAACAGACGTGCGACAAAAGTGTATTTCACCCGGAAACAGGTAAATGGAAGAGGGTAGTTACGCCCCCGTTTCCTGGAACCATGGACGACGACCACGACCGACACCGAACCGATTACCGGAAATTGTTCGAGCAATAGTTACAGCTGACGCAGGACCTTCGCGAGAGAGATCGCGGAGATTCGGAAAACGAGAGACGACTCTAAGTCTCTGAAGGATCTCTTGGCGAGCCAGGTAATTTGTCGTAGAGACACTTGCGCCCCCAGTCGGACATTTGTCTCCGATTCCAGTGGAATCGCAAAGTCTTCGATTCCTTACCGGTTCCATTCATCGGTTTGTCTCCGAGGCTGGACAAATTCAAATGTTTTCAATTATGTATCGAGTTAGCCTGAAATTTGAATTCATTTGAAAGTATCTGGCATTTGGCGGCGTATGTTGTCATATATGAAATATGGAATAAAGGAATATGTATGTTTTTTTTGTAAGCCATGAATACAATCCGCCGTTAAATTAAAAGTGCCGTGAAATCAATCACGACACTTTTAGTTTCTGGACGAATTGTATATCAGGCTAGATTCAACCCATTTATACAGCCATCGATCCGAATTCGATCTGTGTCGATTCCTCGTTGGCCACAGTCATCGGTCCGGAATCGATTCCAGTCATCGATCCGGATTCGATTCCACGTTGACTACAGTCATCGATCCCAATTCGACCCCAGTATCGATTCTACGTCGACTCCAGTCATCGATTCTCCATCGACTACCGTCACCGATTCCGGATCGATTCCTGTCCTCATTTTCGGTATCGCAAAAGCGGCCATGCCCATACAAATATCTGCGACGTGTCTCCGATAAAGTCATCGATTCCTTAGTAGACAGTCATCGATCCAGGACCGGTCCAGTATCGATTCTTGTCCGACTGGGCTGCTAAGCGCTGACTCAGGAATGAATTTTTACGAAAGCCGCCATTGATCTGGTCGCTCTCGTTACACTTGAACCCGTAATGATCGTAGTCAGACATGAAACTGACGCTTCTACGCAACCGAGCTACCGGTAAAGTGCAAACCTTTAAATATCTCAAAATGAAAAAAGTATGACTTAGGCTACTTTCATAATCATGTGCTCATATGCCAACAGAAATTCAAAAAAATAAAAATTCCACTAAAATTCCACTTGATTTGACAACAAACTTACTTTTTGTACGACCCTCGTATTACAGGGAATTTTAATCCAAAACACAGAGCACTCGTGAATTAAAAATGACAGCTGACCATATACTTCTTCTTTTTTTCCTCGAACAAACTGTCTAATTTCATCTTGTGTCCACTATCGTCTACAGATACTACTCAAATCCCAAAAGAAAAGCCAGTTCGTACCAACGAATAAAAAATGACCATTATCTACGACGAGTGTCTATTACTGGAAATTTTCGAAAAGCAGAAGGACATTGGAATCCTTGAGCTCGACTGGGCGATAGAAAGAAAAGCTATTTCTCGGTACTTTTATCAATTTCATATTTTGCTTCTATGATGTCTTACGTACGTACGCCAGAAGCAGAGTACGATTCGGGGAGTATGTGAAATTGGATTTTATAGAAAAGTATAATAAAAGATATTTTGTGTATAGAAGATGTCCATACATATCCTGGAATTTTCAGTTTAAAGTATGAGGTCAAGAGAATTCTGTCAGCTGCAAATATTTCGAAAACACTGGAAATTCTTCGAAATGTTTCAAAATCATTTCACTACTCAAAGGCATACTCGGAAAACCTACAACGTTGTCAATTGTCCATTGGATTTATTCAAAAATTTCCTGGAATTGGCGAACAACATATTATTCGAGCTACGGCTAGGCCTCCCACGTCATCCTATTTGCCACTTGTCATTCAACTTGAATTCCAATAAATTTCAAAATTTCAGCTGAAATCAAACCTCAAAGGCGAACCACACGTCGAGGCATATAGTTCGCACTGCACACACTATACGAAGGATCAAACGCATGTCTGTTGACAGACTGACAATATTGATTATGTGTTCATCTCATACGCATATGCATATGGTAGGTTCACGTTTATTGATCCTGCCGACTGCATACCACGTCCCAATTCTATTTCTGATAGAAAAGTTGTCGGGCCGGAATGAAATATCTGTCAAATATGTCACAAATTTATCAACTGGATACCAAACGAATTGATCCTTTATCCCAGCCGTTTATATACAAGCGACCTTGGGTAAAAAAAAGTTTGTGTTGAGCCCTGACTTGTGCTATTTATTTTCTGGCTATTTTATCTCTTCTCTCGAAAAAAACGACGGTTTTCCCACGCCCTTTTTATCCAAGCACCGGGATAAGATAAAAATTCAGTTGTCGCGACGGATGAATGTTATAACTCATCAGAATTTCATTAGCATCCTCCTTTTTGCTTACCTCTTACCGTAAGACAGACGACTTCAAGTGGTCCCTTGGCGACAATATGAAAAAGAAGAAAATTATTATTTTTATTTTTTTTTCCTACCTATAAGATTCCATACAGCTTAATCTTATGTAAATAATCGATTTGCATGGGTCGAATATAAAGCTATTATCGCTTCAAACTTTATCATAGTCAAACGTCTTGTTGCGACTTTGCCAATCTGTCTTCAAGGCTCCGGCCGTATCTTTATGATGCAGACAACAAATATTGAAATTTCCTTCGGGATTCAGTAGCCCCTTTTCGTCCGCATCCTTCTCTTGCACGTATTTACGGACATTCAAACGGCTTCGAGATACGCCAAACGTATAAGGAGTGCCGTGAAAACTTCATTTATTGCACTGCAACCGTGTGTATTCAAATGAACCGAGGTTGGCTCGGGGGAGGGTAGTTTTAAGCGCTGATTTGGGAATATACCGACTTTTTTAAGCAGTTTCTTTTCGAGACTTCTTTTACCAAATCCCCAAAGTTCAACGGATATAAATTTATTTTCAACATTTCTCTGGTACTTGGATGAAGGATAAGAAGAACGGACAATGATGGTGTGCTTCGTCTTCTCTCTAATGTGCACAAATCGTCCTCATCGCGACGACCGGGGATGTTCCTGAACGGAAATTATGGGGACGGACGAGACGGGATTGGGGATGGGGGATGGACGGAAGGAAGAACTATCCCGGATGAAGTGTACATAAACAGACAGGCCGGCTGTTGCATTGTGTCATTAAGTTGGAAGAAGGCAATACAACATCATGACACTTCCATATTGTGGCACGACGGCTATTAATATTCATAAATTCATTTAAAATTTCAAATTACCGCCAAGTGTTTTTGCCACGGCAAATGAGAATAGCAACCGGACGAATGAGATTTTCCAAGTGGCCCCGGTTTAAAAGGGTTGAGTATTTTCAAGCGATATCGGTTTGTGAGTGTTTTCGAGAAATCCATTACTACATTCGTGTAGACTGTAGAGTATCTGAGCCTCCTATTTTGGCATGTGCGTATATGTTTTTTGGCTGCGATTAACGTAGTGATCAGATAAGTACTCTTAAAAGAACGGACGGTGGAATTACAAATGATGCCGAGGATACTGGTAAACTTTTGCTGAGTACGCATTTCGCTAGATGCGTAATCCTAGGAGGGAATGCCCCCCCTCCTATCTTCTCGGGTCGTCTACACAGGACACGTCCGTTTGATTGGAGAGCTGCAAGAACCATCTTCACTCCCGATAAAGTCAAATGGGCCATCGACTCATTTAGTCCATTAAAATTCCCTAGTACTGACGGAATATTCCCGGCCCTTCTCCAAAGGGGGCAGGAAGCACTGACTACATACCTCATGAATATTTTCGGAGTAACTTCGTACTGGGATACATTCCTGTCGCTTGGAGACCAGCGAAGGTAGTCTTCATCCCAGAGTTGGGCAATCGCCCAAAGGATGACCCCAAATCCTACAAGCCAATCAGCTTAACATCGTTCATGCTGAAAGCGATGGAAAAGATCCTTGACGAACATATAAGTCAAACTCTCCTCAAGAGGAATCCACTAGACGATAGACAGTTTTGCCTACCAATCAGGAAAGCCCACCGAGACAGCTCTACATCACCTCGTGAGTGAGATTAAATCGGCGATGGAGGATGCCTTCCTGACCATCGAGGGTGCCTTTGACATTACTTCTTTCACTGCTATCGACAGTGCTTTGAGGGCCAAGGGAGCGGACGTCACCACCGCGAAATGAGTGGGTCAAATGCTCTCATCGAGAAGGTTCATTACTACGATAGGAGACTGCTTTCTCGCGGCTAGTGTCACTCGTAGGTGGCCACAAGGTCCTATCGCCACTCCTGTGGTATATAGTGGTAGACAGTTTGCTTTAGGAACTTGTATCACGGAGCTTTTCTACGCAAGGATACGCGGATAATCTAGTGATCTTGGTTAGGGGCAAGTTCGAGGAGGTCTTATCAGGCATCCTTCAGCACTATACTCAGTTGCCCTAACCCCTTGTGGGGCATAGCGCGTCAACTGTTCCATCTGGCCCAGTTGACGTTTCGTTGGCATAAATTGGTTTCAGAGAATGCAGTTGCCAGCATGCACCTCCAAGTTGCCAGCATGCACCTCAGCACTATGCATAGTACAGAAATGATGCAACGCAAATGGCCTTCGAGTGAACCCCTTCAAGGCAGTTGCCGTTTCCTTTACTAAGAAAAGACATCTCAGACAAATCAGATGCCCCCTAATGTACAATCTACCCATACCCTTCGCAGACAACGCCAAGTACCTGGGGATCATTCTTGATAAAAAACTGCTCTGGTCAGAGCATCTGAAAGTAGTATCAGACAAAGCCACTAAAGCTCTGTGGATATGCAGACAATATGTAGGCAAGACCTGGGGAACCAACCCTCTATCGTCCTCTGAATTTACAAGGCGATCATTAGACCCATGCTAGAAAATGGTGCAGTTGTATGGTGGAAGAGAGCCTAAGCAGTAACTGGCTGATCTAACCTAGGTAAAATTCAGAGACTTGCTTGTCTCATGTACTATAGGGCATTTTGAATCGTGGAGTGCCCGGCATTAAGCGTTGTTCAGTTACCCGTTTCGCGAAGACGGAAGCCACGACGGTGCACGAAGCCAGCTACTCGGCCAGGATAGCAAGAGGGGGCAGATGAAACATTACATCGATAACGTCACTAGGAGTCGTCCTAAGAGCTCGACTGATAGCGGCACTGGCTGTTCTTTGTACCTTTCCCAACAGACTGCGATTTACCACTGTATTAAGTGCAGTCCACCAGACCACAATGCCATAGACACATTGAGCCACCGCAAAACTTTCAGCTGTAGGCCCCAGTTTCTCCCAATAGACTTCCTATAGCAGTATAGGGCGATGCTGGCTTTGTTCACGCACTGGATTTTAGCCTTCCAGTTAAGCTTCCTACTGAAGATTACACCCAGGAATTTTGCCTTATCAGTAGGTGTCAGTCTAACACCTTCCAGTATAGGAGATTCTACTGATGGTATCGTATATACTTCTTGGAAAAAAGCACAAGTTCCGTCTGGTTGGGATTGCCTCGAACCCCACAATTTGCGGCCCATTTGATTAGCAAAGAGGGAGCATTCTGTACATACTTCTCCGAAACAGCAAAGGCAACGTTATTTGCATAGGTAATCACCTTGCAGCCCAGCTGTTCCAAGCCCCAAAGCAGGTAATTTATAGGGACGATCCAAAGAAGTGGGGAAAGGACGACCCCCTGCGGAGTACCTCTATTCACGAACGAGGTGCCTAGCTCGGTATAAATGGTGGTGAGATTCCAGAAATCAAACGACGAATCCAGCTCGCAAACCGAAGCTTCTAGCCTGCTAAACAACAGCTTTGTTCATAGGAAAGCGAAGTTTTAAGTCTATAAGCTAATCGTTCGCCTTGTACTATGCCATGGGAGCGAAAAATGGAAAAATTATAAATGCCTTTGAAAGGAGGGTCCTTCGATGAATCATTGAAGCAATACGCGAAGGAGCCCGAAGACTGTACAACCATGAGTTGTACGAAATATTTGACGAACTGGACACTGGACGCCTCAAGATCCGAAGTCTATAGTGGGCTGAGACATGCAGCGAATGGATAACTATCGAATCCCCAAGAAGGCATTCGTCGAGAAGTACAACGGTACAAAAAATTCCGAAAGACCGAAAAAAACGTTGGGAGGTCGCCGGGCCGTCCGAGAAGACAGTAGCAATCTGTTTGAAGTGGCAAACTGGAAGCAACAGTGTATGGACCGAGACGTTTGAAGGCGAAAACTTTGGAGTAGCCATTTCCCTCAGCGGAAAACATGGCTATTAAGTAAGTAAGAAAAGGTCTATCTAGCATACTACCCCGACTTCTTGGCCAGATTCGATCCTTTTTACCCAATCCCGACTCTCTAATGAACCCCTATTCATCCAGTAGTCTTAGGCTACACCCCCATAATTTTAACATCATGACGCCGACGACGGTAACTTATGATGATGACGACGGCGGTGGCGGTGATAACTATGATAATCACACGCAAAGCAGGAATACAACGCCCCGATTCGGTTAGATGTGCTTTTCAGGATATGATGGTACACGATACTGAGGCTAAATGGCTACAGACTGTGGAGAATCAGGCTTCGCGTGGTCATATTTCATCATCACCATCACCAGTCAGGACATTGTATGAATTTGTGTTGAGAGACGGAACGACGCGGCACGCTTTAAATTGCCACGGGGAGTGCTAACGATTGATTTATATTTGCTACGACCACGGCCCGTAGTAATGGTAGATCTACAAAACCATTTAGCATAGAAATAAAAATGACAAATGAATTTCAAATCGCCTAGGAAAAGGAATAATAATGCTCGCCGTACACAGAGACCGAGAGAGTGAGTGAATTTATTCGTTTACGTAGGCAGTTTTCGTTTTTCACGTTTCACACAAATTTATGATTTTTTTTTCTGTGGGAGGGGATGCGAGTTTAAATAATTGATTGGTTTTGGAAGTATCGAAGGAGAGGAACTGAGGGCTGAAACTCACAGAGGACCAATCAAGAGAAATGATTTGAGAAATGCGTCATACATTTCGGTCACAAACGGCTCTGAAAATTGATGGCGCACCTGGTACACACATGAGCTGTACGAACTGTACGGTGAGCTGGAATTTTCGAGAATCGTCAAATTATGATACAATGAATTCTATTTATTACACACTACGAGGTTAGTATTTAGAATGAAATCAAGCAGGAACTCACCTCTATCGTTGATTTTGGTGTTCCCCCACAGTGTGTGTCGTGCGTTGACATCACACCCCACCAGCAGGTTGGCCTTTCTGGATGTGGTAAATTCCCCAAGTTGCTCCAGCTCCTCTGGGGGTACCGGTCTTCGATGGGTCATGTAGGCGGAGGAGATGTGTAGCTCGCCCTTCTCTGGAACCTCCGTTCTAACTACTGTTTGATCGGATGTGCTGAAATTAGGGCAGAGGAAGCGATCGGTTGCGCAGTGTGTTGAGTGGGGGCGGCCGGTAGCGCAGTGTGTTGAGGCATCAGTCTCATGTTTGACTATCGGCGTTTCGTGGCCATGGATGTGCAGGAGGTGGATGCTAGCAACTGCATTCTCCATAACCAGTTTATGCCGACGAAACGTCAACTGGGTCACATGGAACAGTTGACGCGCTATGCCTCACAAGGCGTTAAAGCGCGTTGACACGATCAAACTAGGGTTTGACAAACCACCTATGTACTTGAACGTGTCAACCCCTTGTCAAACTGGTTTGATGTCTTGTGCTTCTGTCAAACCGTAGTTGGACGGTGCTCAACTTTTCATCAAATGCTTGTTTGTCAAATCGTAGTTTGACCATGTCAACGCGCTCTAAGGGCAATTGAGAGAGAGAGAGACAACGCGACGTGGACGGGATTCGAACCCGAAACGGTCAATGTGGCGAGATATCAGACTGACGCCTCTACCCACTGAGCTACCGGCAGCCCTAAGACGCGTTATCACGTCAAAAACCAACAACGTGTGCCCTTCGTTTATCGCATGTTAAGGGTCAATTAATTAAATCAAATCCAGTTTTAGTTCAATAAATTGACCTTAATTTTTAGAGTCAGCATAAGCTCTATCGCTCCTCCTACAGAGCACTCGTTCAATCGAATTATATAGACGTCCTACCAGGCATTCTAGACTACTGTCACGAGTTTCTTAAACAAGTATCCACTACGCGCACAAACAAAAAAACCTGTTTCTTAAGGTAAGAAAGTGTGTGAAGTCTTTTCTCGAAAAATGGTCCTTTCTTTTCAAGTGCAAAGAAAAACACTCACAAAACGCTCTTTCATCTCGTCGAAGCACAGAAAAGAAGTGTATTTTTTTCTCGGAATCCCTTCTTTGCCATCACACATCCAGGATGTCTCGAATTCATGTGCCGCGCCGTATCACCGTACGCCCCGACAACCCCCTTTTCACCACCCCACCTGTCACAAGCGAATTTCCTTTCGAACAGCACTTAGGTCAAGTCAAGACGACCTCGTTCCACTTGAATCGTTTTGATCTAACCCATATATAAATTTTATATCATATTACGAAATTTCTAGATAGAGAGAAAAAAATCGAATGTATCCTTAAAAATTCCTTGCCTTTTCCTTTTTCCACCCTGACACTTCGAGTGTACATACATACATCGAGAAGCCATTATTTCGAGCGCTGCAGCTGCCGTTTTCGTAGATGTCGGGTGAAGTTAACCTGAAAACCCGAAGGATACACTTCGTCAATCCACACCCGATCTCCCATAATAAAATTATATGTGCTCCATAATGTACTTAGTTTATGGAATAATGTGTGCAGATGGATGTGTGTATGATCAGGGACGCGTGTATAAGCATCAGCCCCAAGAAGGGTTTCGTTTCCGAACCGTTCGATTCTTAATTAAAGGCCTGGCTAAGTGGCGGCGGGAGGAGGCGCATTGAACACAGCATCACGAAATTAATAAATGCCAAGGAAGTTAATTCGTTTGACGGCAATGAGATAATACGAGGCACTCGTTGTCCCTATTCATTTAACGGTGACGCCATTTAAGTTATGTAGTTACAAAGTATTTGTCGTCGACATTGCTCGGTTGAGTTTTAACAAGTGCCAGGAGTGGTATAACAACTTCTGTCGCCTTCGCCCGGGAAGCGGAGAAAGTGAGCAGTTCGAGTGGAAGGATCTGTACATAGGAGTCGGGACATTAGGTACAGGATGCTGCCTTAAAGTATGGAAAAACGAAAATTATTATGTAGTGTGTAATTATGCAGTCTTCAGCTCAAACGTTCGTCGAAGGATGAGCTACGTGTCTGCCAGACTATAAAAAGGAAACGGCTGGCACGGAAGTAAGATAGGAGCACAACGAAGAGTATCGACGGATGTTTCGTAAATTAGATTCGAAATTCAGGTGGGCTAAGTTAAGGACTCTGGAAAAAGGACTGTTGCCAGGATAAGGTGAAGGCGAATTTTATGGTAATTAGTCTGTTATATCGTTGAAGCAAGGTTATATTGACAGTCTTCTACCCTTTGAATGGGGAGTTATGTACTGTCGTAGGCGTTGTTTTAAACCTTCTACTAATAGATAAAGGCTCGTTTTCTCAATGTCCAGTTAAAATTTAATCTCGAGATAAAATTTGTTGTTTTTGTTGTTTTCCTGTAAAATTTGACAGATGGGTCCGTTCAATGTCTGTTTAACTGGAGTTTAAATTTTAATCAGACATTGAGAAAACGGGCCAAAGTGTTTTATAACAAATTCGTGACTATTTCAACGTTAGAGCGGTTTCGCACTTGATTTTTTTTTCTCACCAGCAGCCACACCTTACAATCACCACACTCAACTCAACTCAACTAACACCCCGCTCCATCGCAAAATCCCGTAACCTTCCATCACTCCGGGAAAAGTAAATTTCACAATTCCTGGAAGGATGGAACGATCGCGTCGCTTGGTCGATTCAACAGTCCCGAGAGGTCATTGGGATAGGTATTCTCTATGTTGGGGAGATGCTGAGGAAACTTTATATTGGAAAGTTGCAATTCCATATTAAAAAAAAAGAGTTGCCGTCTGTGCCAACCTTTGAAGAGAGAGTATAAGAGGAAGTGAAAAAGAGCGAGAGAAACGACGCAATTCGGCACAAGTGAGGAAGTAGGAAGGGGGATGAAAATTTGACATCTCTTTTGCTCTATATAGACCGGGCGGGTGTTCCGCGGTAGAGAGACGGACTGGAATTTTATTGTTCCGATTGGAAAAGTAGGAGAGGGGATGACATCTTACGTGCTTCCTGTGCTTTTATATAGACTGCGCGGGTGTTGCGCAGTGGAGGGCGTGTGTCTCTCTCTCTACTTTTTACGACTGGAATTGCTTCAAGTAGTTTAGTGTTGAGTATATGCGGATTGCTCCTCCATAGTTATTCTCTGTGGTGCCAACCATGTAGCCCCTACCTAGAAACGATCGGAGAAGCTGATATCAGAGAATCATTTTATCTAATTGCATAATCTCACACTAAAGAGCGGTTTCAAACTTGAAAATGTTTAGTCGGAATATCGGCCGATGTGCTTAAGCACTAGCTAGACGATTTGCAATGCAAAGCTGTGAGAGCCATACATTGTGGATCGTCTAGCTAAAGCTTAAGAATATCGGCCGATATCCCGACTAAACATTTTCAAGTTTGAAACCGCTCTAAGGCGGCTATTACACTATAAAAGTTCTTTTACAAATAAATACAATATATTTGACGAACGATATTTCAAAAGAACTTTTATGAATGATATTAGCCGCTAAAGGGGGAAGGTGTGCAAGCATATAAGAAAAGTAGTAGAAACAAGCAACGTCCATGTCGCAAATCTTTTCTTAGGCGGCTATTACACTATAAAAGTTCTTTGAAAATATGATAGCTTTCATAAAAGATATTTGTAAAAGAACTTTTAGGCTACGCGCATGTTGGCTCACGTTCGCGTGTCGCGTTCACGTGTTTTCTGTCAAACGGTTTGGGTCTATGGTGTGCAACCAAAGATGCGAATCTGTCAAATTGACAAATGCTCGGCTGTTGTCGTTTCACCAAACTGAGTTCATTATTGTGCTTTAAAATGGATAATTAGGTAAGAATTGAGTGGTGAAATAAACGACTGGAGAGTAGTAGGATGTGCATAAGCACGTATTTCATACTAAATTATTGGCGCTAACGCACAATAATGAATCCAATTTGGTGATACGACAACAGCCGAGCATTTGCCAAATTGACAGATTCGTGTCTTTGGTTGAAAACCATAGACTCACACCTTTTGACATAAAACACTTGAACGCGACACACGAACGTGTGCCAACTTGCGCGCAGCCTTATAGTGTAATATTACGTTTACACTATCCCCAGATTACTTCATCTGCAGCGTAATCTGGGTGTGGTGAGTTCAAAATTGTATGTATTTGACAGTCGCAGATTATCTCAGCTGGCGCAGATGAAGTAATCTGCGGATAGTGTAAACGTAATATAATAGGCGCCTTAGTGTGATTATGCAATTAGATAAAATTATTCTCGGATATATCAGCTTCTCCAATCGTTTCTAGGTAGGGGCTACATGGTTGGCACAGACGGCAACTCTTTTTTTTTAAATATGGAATTGCAACTTTCCAATATAAAGTTTCCTCAGCATCTCCCCAACATAGAGAATACCTATCCCAATGACCTCTCGGGACTGTTGAATCGACCAAGCGACGCGATCGTTCCATCCTTCCAGGAATTGTGAAATTTACTTTTCCCGGAGTGATGGAAGGTTACGGGATTTTGCGATGGAGCGGGGTGTTAGTTGAGTGTGATGATATGGTGATGATTGTAGGGAGTGTGGGTGCTGGTGAGAAAGACGATTCGGAGGTGTACCCGGAACGAGATTTTTTTTGGAATTTCGCATAAGAATTGGTTGTCGAGAGGACACTTCCTGCGGTATGTGGAGTCGACTAGCTGATCGATTTACGCGTAGTTTTAACGGAAATGGCAGAAATACCCGTAGACGCGTTCGTGCCAGGAAGGTAAGAAAACTGCTGAGTTGAGTCGTTTGTCGTGGAAAAAGGAGCCCCAAAAATTGAGAGAAGAGCCCTAGAGCCCCATCGTTTGCAAGTGAGAGTTATAGTTGGAACCCGAGAGTGACTTTTGGAGGCTCGTTCGTCCGTATCGAAAACGCGAATAAATTTTCTTTTTTTTTTTACGAATTCGTCAAGTATTTTTGAGCCCACTTGGGCATTTCAAGGTTAAGTTTCGGCATCTAAAGCCTTGTTCGCATTTGTTAAGTAATTTAGTCCAGTGGCAAGTAGCCGAGCAAGTAGCAACTCACCAAAAATCGTTCGCACTTCAGTTTACTAAACTGTACCAAATAGTATAGATTCCACAAGAGTTATCACTCCATATAAGTTTCTCCTCTGCCAGGAGATTTGTATGTATTGGCAAATTGTATAAACATAGTATAAACTACGCAGTATAGATACACAAGAGAATCAATACATACACATCTACCGCCGGAGGTGGAGTCAGCTTTCTTGTAAAGTCTATGCAATTTGTCAATACATACAAATCTCCTGGCAGAGGGGAACTTATATGGAGTGATAACTCTTGTAGAATTATTAATCCTCTTTGACTGTACAGTACAGTAGCTAGTGTTAACGGCGCGGCAGCTATGAACTAATGAACTGGACTAAAATCATCATGTTCGCACTTGTTTAGTGGACAGTGAAGCATAGTGGGGGGGGGGGGGCTCGCCAGAAAAAATCCAGTAGAAGGGTTAAAGTATTTAGTCAAGTAGTTTAGTCACTCACTAAACTACTTGACTAAAATGTTGCTGTTCGGACATTTACTTTACTAAATTACTCGCCACTTGACTAAACTATTGTACTTAGCCAAATGCGAACCAGCCTTAAGTGCTGTTCAAATCGGAATTTTCCCCATAGCGGCCCACGCCTTGGAGAGGAATTGCTCCGTTGTGTGAATGTGGGTAATGGACGTTTGAATTTGGGTGGATAGATTGTGCGGGTGTTGAATTGGGTGAAATATTGTCCCGTATCGTCGCATATTATAAGGGTTAGGCGGCTTTCACACGGAACGCACGGTACACGAGATCTATCTAGCAAAAAGCACCAGTGGCGAGCGAGCTTTCATACGAGTGCAATTAAAAATGAATCATCGCACATACAAATCCCGCTCGCCACTGGTGCTTTCTGCTAGAATCTCGTGTATCGTGCGTTCCGTGTGAAACCGGCCTTACACTTCGAGAAAAAATCACCAAATACAGCAGAGTTCAAGCCTGCTTGTGTGTGCAAAATCCGACTATTCTACTTCTTAGTGAACTGTCGCGACCGGTAGCGCAGTGTATTAAGGCATCAGTCTCATGTTTGACTACCGTCGTTTCGAGTTCGAATCCCGTCCACGACGACGTTCGTGGCCATGGAGTACAGGAGGTGCATGCTGGCAATTCTCCGAAACCAGTTTATACCAACGAAACGTCAACTGGGCCACATGGAACAGTTGACGCGCTATGCCCGACAATGGGTTAGGGCAATTGAGTAAAGTATCTTTCGCTTCCTACCCTTCAAATAAATGTGTCTCGCAAAGAGTAGCCCTTTTAGAGTGTGACGACTCTGATGTTTTCCGATTTAATCTGGAATTTCTGTAGTTCAGGATCTTTGCCGGGATACAAAAATCCGAGTGAAAAGTGATTTTCCCAGCTGGGGCCCCGGAAACTAAAAGGTTGCCGGAAAAGAGGTAGAGGGGAAAATATGAGATCATAATTTCTCCCACCCCTTTACCATTTCGAGACCGTTACACTTAGAAATATGAAAATACAGGGAGGTGGCTTTCAACCAGCCCAGAAAACGAAAAAATCATAGAATTTTGTTATCTCCTCAAAATAGGTTAATAATAGTATATTTCAATAGTTACTTTTTATGCTGGTCGCTGACTCTACTTTCTATAATTATTCAAACAATTTATTTTCCATATTTTTACGCAAGCTTGCAATTTGCAATATCGTCGTAACATGAATGGTTAAGCATCTCCAAGAGTGGGACAGTTCATCTCCTTTTGGCATGGGACACTACAAAACCCTTGGATTGCGGGCCTAGCCCTCTATTTTCCGGTTTCATTAAGTAAAAAAAAGTAAAATACTTTCCATCACTCGTACTCAGTATGTCTCTTGCAGTTATCCTGATAACGGTAGAGCTGGTGGCGATCTAGCCGAGGTACGTGAACCTAGCTCGCTTAATCGCCGGGCATTCGCCTTAAAATATGACCTGTTGTCTCAACGTCCTCCAAACTCAGACGGTACTTTGCCTCGATGTACAAACCCATCCTGTTTAGATGATATCTCACCCAATCATCGCTCGAGAGGTAACCCACAAGCTGCCTCAGGTTAGCTCTACTCATGTGTGTAATATCTCCACAGTTGAAGGGTCTCATTAATTTTTTTCGATTGCCGCAACCGTGGGAGATTTCCCCAATAGTGTTGTCGGAACCGTCGGAACGAGACCAGTCCTTGATTGACCTGGCTGTAGCCAAGCCTAGACTACAATAGGGTTCCGGTCCGAGAAAATTTAATGATGAACCCCGACGGGAAAATTCATCCGCTATTTCATTTCCCCTCAATGCTACGGTGAGCCGCGACCCAATACAGAAAGATTCGGTTGTCGGTCGCCAGACATTGAAGGAGCTCACGACGTTCTTGCAAAAGTGTAGACAGCATCCTATGCTAAGAGAGAGCTTTAGGGGCCGCCTGGCTATGAGCATCTAGCATATAATAAGTGATATATAGGTATAGGCAAGATGGGTATCATATGACTGGGAACCATGAGGCGAATGCAGTAGACTACTGTTGATGGTATTTGGAGTCCTTTGGGTAGGAAAAAAAACTTATTGTATTCGCCTGGTAGATTGGGGTATCTCCTGAATCGGGCGATAAGGACAATATTGTTCAAAGCAAATTATAGACAGCTTGAAAGTAAATTACGTTGATATGTTTTTTTTTTAAATTTGATTTTTTTTCCCGTATAAAAAACAAAACTAGATCGTGGGCCTGATGGAATCCAGAGACGGGCCATAGTTTGCCGACCCTTGATATAATGCAGTGGTCGACAAACTCTGACCCTTGATATAATGCAGTGGTCGACAAACTCCGACCCGCGGGCCAAATCCGGCCCGCCTCTGATTTTCATCCGGCCCCCGAGTTAATATTGTTTTTAAGATGAAACAATTATTATTAAAGAAATATAAATAGTTTAAAACGAAATTTTTCGTCAAAACGTATTTTTGTAAACATTCGCAAGTGCTGACCGCGTAATTGTGGACCCAACCATGAGTACGATAAGTATTTTCTCGGTGTTCGCCGCTTAATACTAGCTGACGAATATTATTCCCACTCGATGATTCGATGTGCGGGAAAATTCATATGTTCGCAAGTTGCTCAATATTTCATATTTGGTGAGCATTTGCTCGATACTCGCTGAGTTGCAAATGATGTGGTAGTACCATAAGACTGCCCACATCCACGTCTAAATACCAAATTACATTATGCATTTTGTGTCGCAAGAGCAGTTCGTTAAAGAAATCGCATTGATATTGCGACATAAATTTGAATGTGTATTTTACCTCCCTACATGCGATTTTTACTCCGCATCCGATGCTAGAAGAACAAATGCGATCCAATTACGACAGACTGGAGATCCAGTGCTGGTAATCATGTCAACTACATAATCAGCAAGGCAACACGATCAGGTAAATCTGTACTAATCCGAAAATTAGCAACTAAGAGATCGTAGTCCGGATGGCGCAACGGTTAGCACGTTCGCCTTCTACGCACTGGGCCCTGGTTTGATTCCTGCTAAATGCGGTAGTTTTCGATAAAAAAGGGGATCTACGTGTCGGACTGTGAGCCCACTCAGCTGTTAAATGAGTACCCATTTATGGGGTAAATAACTCGGTTGAGCGTGCTGCTGATCACACACCTCTGCTCAAGAGCGTCACGATCTAGAAAATGAGATGATGCTAACTCATCTCGAGGCCATGGTTCAAATTGGACTGTTGCGCCAGTGATTTATTATTATTTAAGAGGTCGTAACTGTTACGACCAGTGATGATACATACTGTCTTGTGTAGAGGTCCAAAAATCAATACAGTCTACCCTACAGATTGTAATGAACCACCTGTAATGAACCATATTATGGTCTGGTAGTGCTGCTCCCACCGGCAGATCGAAGCAGCACCTGATGAGTAGCGATCTGTTGGTGGTACGAAACCAGAGGCCGAGGATCCCATTACACCCGGACCCAGATTCGACCGCGTGGGCGTCTGATCCGTCCGCCAACCATTCCATCCTTATCGACTATTTTTTTTCATTCCACATTTTTACCTCCCCTGTTTGTGTTGTCTTTCCCAGGCCTATGAATTTTTGTTAATACGTAAGGACAGGGGCAACGAGCGGCGAAAACCCCGCCCACATCTCCCGAACTGAGCTACAACAAGCATAGGCCGCTGTTTAGCTCGTTGAGGGGCCTTTTTCTTCGCCAGATGGCACGGCCCGACCTTCACGGTCATTATGCTACCTAAGGCTCCGTCCCCATCTTCGGATGCCCACCAAAACATCGGTGTGGTGTTTATTACAAAACGTCACGTTTTCTGAAACACCAACCGTAGGTACCATCTGATAAGGTATACCGATGGATCGGTGTATTTCCATCCGAGATCCATGGCATTGTCATGTCTAATTCTATTGGAATTTTATGTATCATCAAACGAAAATACCATTCTCTATAAATGTCACGGTGAAACAATTTTCTGAACTTAAACTACTATTACAAAAGTATTTTTCGGATCTTAATTCAACCGTGCCCGAAACCCAGCACGAAGGTGCGTAGGAGTAGATGACGCCCTACGCCCGCTAGGTGTTAAGGTAAAGTATAGTAAAATAAATAAATAAAAATACAATTATGCAGTGATGTGGCATAATTGTGGCACTTCAGTCAAACCTTCAATTAGTAGTGCGTTGACCACACCGGTAAACAGTTACACTTAGGGTCACCTATCCTCCCCGCTGACCTCCAAATTCTAACGATCATCGGGCCCATTTCAGAAAAAGTTTGTTAACACCTGGTCTAAAGTATAATATACCATTTTATAGTCGAGGGTATGATACATCATTTTGTTGGAAATTTTATGTTGTTTGATTCAGTCTACGGACATTTTTTTTTCGAGGAATTTTTACTTTTCAAGATAACCAAAGAAAACTGAAGAAAATGACCTTTGACCTTCACTCCCATACACTTCCGGACCTTCTATCATCGGGGACTTTTGAGCACATATTCACAGAAACAGAGATGTCTGTCTCCTTTTAGGACTGACATTTTTGTTTCTGAGAAACTCAGTATGGGTGGTATCAGTCACAATTTCACTGAACTGTATTTTCAGGTTTGTGAATTTTCGTGAATTGAATTTTTCGGAAATTCATCATATCATATACCTTTAATGTCAAATGAGGACGACTTCGATGCAGTTCTTTGATGATTTGTGACTGAGAATATGAAGACTATATAAAGAACGGAAATCAGCTTAAATTTTTGGTACCCGTTTACACACTGTGACACATTACACACACCACAAAAATGTTCCCCTGGCTGTCAAATAATTTGTTTTGATTTTCAATCCTACCGCAACCGAGAGAGCACCAGCTGATAGGAGAAAGTAGGCAATGAAAAACAAATATTATAAAAAGCTGACAAAAATTGCAACTTTCAGTCAGTTAATTGGACAAACGAGGGAAAAAAGAGTGTAGGCTATGAAAAAAATGATACAAAGTATCTACACTGCATGCAGATACATCGGAACATGGATATGTCTTTGGCTACCGACTGCGTGGAACCTGTTGTGTTGAAGATATCGACGTAAGTTTTATAAAGATCCCAGTATAGTTATACTGGATGAATTCATTCGACAAAACACGTCCCACGCTTTCGGTAGGCATAAGATGTACCGATGTATCTGGATGCAGTGTAGAGTAGATACTTTGTATCATTTTCAAGACATACCGTGACCGTCCCGCATAGTGTACAGGAGAATACAAATTAACCCAACCGTTGCCCCGTGTGTGGATCAAGCGATCATACACTCTACATATTTTATATGCGCCTGTGCTTCGTTAGTACGTAAATCCGCGATCGATCGCGTCAAGCCGCGGTCTAGCTAAACACACTTACTATTAGATACTTAGATAGTACTCGTCTAAGTCTAAAGACGGTAAGAGCGACAACACAATTTTATTGCATTAACGTTTACGTTATCCGCGCTGCACAAACTGCATCATTTGCACTATTCTCCCCATTAAATCAGAATTGTGCACTTGTAGTTGATATATATATTTGGGGCGACCGGTAGCGCAATGTGTTGAGGCATCAGTCTCATGTTTGACTACCGGCGTTTCGGGTTCGAGTCCCGTCCACGACGACGTTCGTGGCCATGGATGTGCAGGAAGTGCATGCTGGCAACTGCATTCTCTGAAACCAATTTATGCCAACGAAACGTCAACTGGGCCACATGGAACAGTTGACGCGCTATGCCCCACAAGGGGTTAGAGCAATTGAGTATCGATCGTTCCTTACATCTCACGGGAAAAACACGTTGGTGACCTTGGTGACACTGATTTCAGTCGGCTGGATGGGATTGGCCATCACAAGAAAGGGGTGGATCCGCCGCGGAAGTGTAGTCCAAGGTCCGTGGAGCAAGCATCTCTTTCGCACAGTCGCCGATGACGAAGCAACACCCATCCATTGAACTTCTTCGACTCAACCGTCTCTCCATTACGTGCATACGAGTCTGTGTGTGTGTGTGAAGTTGAAGCTATTTCCCGACCTACCCCAACGATTTTCTTACTGAGTCAGGTTAGTGACTAATTGATGAAAACAAAAAGATTGGTGTGAAGGAGGAGCCATAGCGCTGTGCACGAGTGAGGGAGACAGGTTGTCTGGATGTGGCTGGTGCTGTGAGCAGATTTGAATCACGAGGGGATGGCAGTTGAATGATGTTGACATGTGTTATGGGTGCCTGGTTGTTTAGTCAGTTCATGACGCGATGTTTTTCGATTTTCGTGAGTTCCCTTTGATGACTGACTCGGATTGACTGAGGATCGGTCACTACATTCATATAACTCGGAAAAATTTTCAATGGGCTTGTTTCCTCTTCTGACCCCCGAGT
The DNA here is from genome assembly GCA_964017055.1 of Chloromyia formosa. Classification (NCBI taxonomy): domain Eukaryota; kingdom Metazoa; phylum Arthropoda; class Insecta; order Diptera; family Stratiomyidae; genus Chloromyia; species Chloromyia formosa. Next base: position 5,601,831 of record OZ024817.1, read on the forward strand.
AGAAAAACAGACATTTCGTGTGACGGACAGATTTTTAGGATGACCCCCAGCTATAAGACATATCCATGTCAAAATGTGTACGAAACACGTATGGAGTGTGTGTGATAATGGCCTCTCTTCAATACATGTTCCATACTCTCAGATTTGTGATTAAAAATTTCGTAATTGGCTGCCGAATGAAAAAAAAAGCGATTCCAACGTTCCATCGGGTTTCACTGACCTACCGTTGTAGCCTTCGACATGAGAATAATTGATGGGAGTATTATTCATTGACTTAATTAGTTGCAATTTTTATTAAAACTATTGTTAAGAGTATCATTGTAGTATGAGCTTTGAAAAAAAAGTCGTCATTTTAAATTCAGAGTCACATAATAAAAATGATGGACATTTTAAAAATTAAATTAAAATTAATTAAAAATCCTTCTCTTTCACAAATCTGACTGGCACTGACTACAGCACCGTCATTTTACCAATTCGGCAATTGTATATCCTTTGAAAAAATTTATTAAATTTTTTAATTTTACATGTTTGCCTTTATAATGGCCAAACAATTCAGTAAAACCCAATGATCCTATACAATGTGCATACATACTATCGAGCTTTATTCATTGCTCTTTTCAGTTGTGTCGATATTCGAATTATTCCTGAATTGAGTGGAAATGCTGTGCAAATTCTATACCCGTACACCATATTCACATTTCAGATACATATGCCTATTTGCGAGAGAACAGATAAAAAGGGAGAAAGAAGCAAAATGTCGACTGTTTTATTGAATTTACTTGGAAAGTTCATAAAGTGATTTGTATCGACCGTTAATAAAAATATATGATGGAATGCTTTTGAAAGAAAAAACCTTTTTAAGTCAGTTGAAGTGAAAACACATATCATACAAATGTATCTATGAGTATGTCAGTTGATGGAGGTTGCCCTATATACGGTGTCCCGCTTCAGATAATAGATACTTGAATGGGAGATATTATAGTACCGTTCATTTGTGGTAAATTGGCATCAAAATGACCACTCTGTCTTTACCGAGTTACAGAGTTGTAGCATTTTCTGTAAATTGTGTCAAAAAGCTCGACTTGCCGAAGAAAATCAAAATTTGCCACTCTCCCAATCATTTAATCCGAGATTTGACCTCACTTTCTGAAACTACACAACATTTCAAATCCAAATGTGTCAAAAAAAAAATTACCGTTGGAAACCCAACACATTGGGGCTGCTTTTTGCAGGTTTGCCAGTTCAAAGTATCCTTGTAAAATTATCATTTCAATTTTAGAGGAGAAATCTCGATTTTGAAATTTCTCCTGAACAGTTGTATCTTTGAAGTAAATTTTGATTTTGTTTGGCAAGTCAAGCTTTTTGACAACATCATCATCATCGTGGCGCAACAGCTCGACGTCGGGTCTTGGCCGCCTGGGTCGTTGTCCTCCAATTATCTCGGGTCACGTGACCGCGTCCTCCAATCTTGGAAGCCAAGTAGTTGTGCGGCGATCGCATATGCGGAGCTCTCCCAACGATCTGTCGGTTGTCCTCGCAATCTCGCTCCGTCGACACTTCGTCCGTTCATTACTTTTTTGGCATGCGATCATCGTCTATTCGTTGTACATGCCCTGCCCATTGAAGTTGTAGTTTGACGATTTTCGAAACTTCCAGCTCATCGTACAGTTCATACAACTCATGGTTGTACCGGATGCGCCATCCATCTCGATCGCAAACAGCCCCGATAATTCGCCCCAGAACCTTGCCTTCGAATGTGTGAAACATTTTTCCGGAGGCTTGAGTTAGGGTCCATGTTTCGCAGCCATAGCATAGCACTGGTCGTGCACATGCTTCGATTTCATTATGGGGAGAACGGTGAAAAAAGTCTTATTAGCTAACTGTATCCGTCGCTTGATTTCGTCAGTTTCGTTGGCGTCCCTTGACAGGTTGCAATCCAGGCATATGAAATCGTTCACGAACTCGAGGTCCGCCACATTAATGCTCGATTGTGCTGGCGTCCTTGTCGTCGATTGCATCATTATTTTAATTTTAACCTCGTTGATATGTACGTAGTCCAACTTCTTTTGCAACGGTATCGAGCGTTTGCAGAAGTTTTTCTGCGTCGGCCAATCTTCGGGACATGATGTAATTGTAATTGTGTCGACTTGATGAATAGCGACTTGCTGTTGTCCATATTCATAGCCTGAATAGCGTATTCCAGTTCTAGGTTGAAGAGCGTCGGTGCCAGTCCATCGTCCTGTTTCAAACCAGTGCGTGTTTCAAATAGATCAGTAAGTCTATTGTGGATCCCGATTTGTGAGACGGAGTTGGTCATCGTCATCTTTGTCAGTCGCACTAATTTTGCTGGTATACCAAATTGCAGCATGATGTTGTACAGTACTCCACGATCGATACTGTCGTATGCCTGCTTGAAGTCGACAAAGATTTGGTATACGTTTACGTTGTATTCCCAGCACCTCTGGAGTATCAGTTTGACTGAGAAGAGCTGATCGGTTGTGGAGCGACCAGGTCTGAAACCGCTTTGATATTCGCCAATGACTCGTTCTGCGTACGGTTTTATTCTATTTTCCAGAATTTTCGTCAAAATTTTATAGGACGTACAAACTAGTGAGATGCCCCTGTAATTCTCACAACGCAATTTATCTTCCTTTTTATGGATTGGACAGATGATGCTTCTGCGCCAATCGTCTGGGATCTCCTCATTCTCCCATACTCGCAGGAGTAATTGATGTATGGCATCAAATAGACTCGTTCCACCGAATCTTAGCAGTTCAGCTGGGATCTCGTCAGCGCCCGGCGCTTTATTTCGTTTTAGTGACCGCAACGCGAGATCAACTCCCTCTACTGTCGGGGGTTGAATGGGTGGGCCTAGATCAACAATATCGTCGAGAGCTTCCTGTGTGGGGATGTTAGATGGTCGGTTTAGAAGCTCTTCAAAATAAGAGGCCCATCGTTTGTTAATACCATCGGTGTCGCTGATGATGTTTCCATCCTTGTCCTTACAAAGGCTAGTCCTGGGTTGGTAGCCGTTCTTAATTGTATTTACTAGTTTGTACGCTTGTCTGGTGTTCCTATTAGCTAAGTTTTCGTTTATGTTCAGCAACTGCTCGTCAAAGTATTTACGTTTCTTACGTCTAATTATTCTATTCGATATTCGCCGTAGCTCGTCATATTTTTCTCTCCAGGCTCTGGTTCCTCGTTGAATCCATTGTCTGTAGGCCTCGTTTTTCGCGTCAAGTGAATTTTTGCATTCTTCGTCGAACCAGTCATTTCGCGCTCGCCGGGCTTTATATCCCACGACCTTCTCTGCCACCTCTTTCATGGTGCTCTTGAGTTCTTCCCAGAACACATGGACGCCTGTGTTGCTGATGTTGTGTAGCATAGGCGATAGTCTTTCCTCAAGGGCGGTAGTATACGCCACCGCCGCCGTAGTATCGCACAGAAGCTTATCAACCGTAAAGATTTTGGGAGGGCTGATTCTCGATTGGTGCACCGAGGAAATTCTACATCTGTAGGTCCTCTTCACCATGTGATGATCTGAGTCGCAGTTTGCTCCTCGATAAGAGTGGACATCCATTACACTAGACGCCCATTTCTTGCGAATAAGGACGTGATCAATTTGGTTGACAGTATGTTCGTCTGGAGATTTCCAGGTCTGCTTGTCTTGCGTCGATGCAGGAAACACGTAGAGCTTACGACTAGATTCCCACTGCAGTCGAAGTCGATAAGTCGCTGGCCGTTGTCGTTACATTTTTCATGGAGACTGTGGCCACCGGTGTCTCTCAGCAGCAGTTTGACGTCGTTTTTTGGAAGTGAATCGAAGAGAATCTCAAGGCGGGCGTAGAACTCGTCTTTTACTGCGTCTTCTTTAACTTCAGTGGGAGCGTGAAAATTAATGAGCCAGAGATTGAAGAATCGAGTCTTAATTCGAATCGCACACAACCGTTCATTTATGGGTTTGAGTGCAATAATGTGCGACTTGAGGTGAGTGTTCACTATAAATGCTACTCCAAACTCCTTGTGGGTGGATGGTTTGCTACTGCTGAAAATTGTGTTCGATTTCTTGTCATTGATCTCGCAGCGAAGCCAATTTCCTGGACTGCAGTGATGCTCAGTTTGTACTTTTCGACCTGTTGAAGGAGGGCCTTCTCGGCTTCTGGTTTGTTCAGGGAGCGTACATTCCAGGATCCGAAAGAATAATCCGTTTTACGTTTGCGTGGTCGTCGTTGTTGATCCGTCCAATCCGAGGCTTTTGTTCCAGGTTTCAGCACATCGCTTAACCTAATTCAGGGTTTAATAAACGTGCTGGAGTTCACACAACTATGTTGCAGGTCCAACTACGCAAGTCATTCCATCCTACTAAACCTGAGACGCTTAGGTGTTGGTCAGCTATTCAGGGTACAGCTATCTGCCTTTTTCCAAACTGTCTTATCGCTTAGACTTGGCCGTCAGCAGTTTGACACACTGCCGTTATCAGGGGACGCCCACGAGGAGGACTATGGAAAAGGTCTTTTGCCCCCCAAAATTGGCAAATGTAAATAAGGAATAATTTGAGTTTTTTAAGGAAGCGTCTGGGAGGGGGTGGTATCTTTGGCATAAACATTATTATTATAATATATAAACTGTTTACACTACCATTTTGCACGTTGTAGATTATCCATCGTCAATAAATGATCTCCCTTCCGTACAGCAAGATTGTTGAACATTATTTCGCCCCACCACTTTTCACGGGGGTCATACTTCGAAATACTGAAAAGAACATTAAACTTTAGCCGCTCGAATAAAACGTTAAAATATTAACAAGTAAATCCTCTTAGAATTAATTTAAAAGAAATTACAAAAAAATCCGCCAGAAGTCTTTTTTTCTACGTATTTTTTTCGGGAACGAACATTAATCCCCCAATTAGGTATATAGTAAGTAGAATTTTCAGAAAATATGAGCTAATTATCTCAAGTGCTCATTATGCGTATTTATTCCTTCTCCTCCTGCCTTAACTGTTCATTTACATCTTCTCAGAATTTAAGAATTAAAGAAGAAGAGGTTTTTGGGCACACCATTCGACGACAGCTAGCATTTTATAGTCCTTTTGCAAACAACTGGTCAGGATTCCTTGTTTTTTTGTATTTTCTTTTTTTTTAATTTTCGACTGTAATTCGCGCTTTTGGGTCGACACAACAAATCACAGGAAACATGTTCAGTTAATTGCCTTAACAGAGGCAATATTTTACACACCCCCCAGGACTGGGAAAATTCAAGCTCTTGTAAGTGCTAAGTACGCTGTGCGCCATTAAACATACATTTCCGTTACGATGGACCATAAAAATTCTCAAGGATTCACCAGGTTTTCGAATGAAAAAAACTTCACATTTCATCTCAGGGCTAAATGTGTACGAGGCTCGATGGTGACGAGTTAAGCTGGTTGGTATCGTCACTAATATGTTGCACCGTGCCGGAAAAAAGACACTGTAGAATTTACTTCCAATGGGGCAAAGGTCATAATGTGGCTAAAGATACTTAGCTGCTTTTGGAAAGCTTTCAACATGTTTTTTCTTCCAAAGGGTTGGCTGAAACAAAAATAAATCACAGCTAATGGCATTGTAAATGGTCATATGTGAAATGCTAAGATATGCTCACGTATCTTCTTTCAGTGTGGCTGCCGGATATTAAAACACACATCTAATGTCACGTTTGTACATGTACATTTACATACTGAGGTTTTGATTTCAGCATAAAGGGCTTTTTACACGTTAAACCAACCCGCCGCGTTAGACCACGCATTAGACCAGCCATTATAGGAAGGTCAGTGGATAGCATAAGATAGTCGAGCTACTGACCCAGGAGGAAGGCACTACAATCATAAGCCCCGGTGCACATGAACGTTCAAATGAAGACGGACGCCACGTCACTTTCAATCGGATAGGAAGAAATACATTGCGGGCAACGGAGCGATGCAGAAGGGACATCGATAGCTATCGGCGTCACTTGGCCGTCGCGGTAGTTATTTGGGAAGCCGCTGGTTTTTGCTCCTATTTTCGCCAATTCATGCGTCCCCGGATCAATTTTTATTAAGCCGGGCCACATACACTCGAACTCGGTAACACGAACACGGCCACACATTTTGGGATTAATGTGAAGTTTCTTAAACCATTCGGTTGAGGATGACTTTTACTCAAGCGATGCTTTGAAATTTCCTCCGAATGATTCAAGGTACTTCACATAAATTCCAAGTTCTTGTTCGACATTATGTGGCCCGGCTTATATAATACAGAGTGACGCTGCGTCCTATTACATCATGTGGAGGAGCTTAAATGACGCGACGTCCAGCGTCATTTGGACGCGCATGTGCACTGGGTTAAGTCAAAAAACCGTCCACCTTTCTAATAAAGAATAGTATGTCTTTAGCAAGAATCAACCAGAAGTCTTGTGGGATTTTGGACGATTAACTACATTTGGACACCTTGCAACACGTCCGAGCACTAACACGATTGACGGCAACCGAAGAAACGCAACTCAAAAGGGTGATAGAAGAAGAGTTGGAGAAGATGGGTGAGGCAATTGGGAAGACGTCGTTGGTGGAGCATGTTATTGAAACATCCTCTTCACCAATTAAACAGCGATACTTCCCAGTATCTCTGGTAGTTCAAAAATACATTGACAAAGAACTTGAGGTGATGTTGGAGCAGGACATAATTGAGCGCCATCAAGTCCTTGGTCTTCGCCAATTATCATGGTGAAAACAAAGATGGGTCGTATCGGTTGTGTCGATTTACTGTTGTTAATTGCCTTGACCCCTCAAGGGGCATGGTCGCGTCAACATCAAATGCTAATTTCTATGCCTTGTTCACGTTTCGATAGCATATCTACTTTTCGGAGATGCAGTTACTAGCATGCACCTCCTATCCGTGCCGTCTTAATACTGTCAAGCTCGGAGCACTGTCAGCATACTATTAGTACCCACAGGCAGTTTTTGATCGCACCGAGATTTGAACTCCCAGCTCTAATTGTAGTATTGTAAAGCGGTGACCGAACGACCATGGCCACCGAGCGTGAAATGAAAAGGTGCCGGAAAAAGATGCGCATCCGTTTCCATACATCTCCGCAACGCTAGACAAATCTATCTAACGCCGCACTGTGTCTCTCATAAATTAACATAAAATCCACGAAACGCTGATTCCGATAGAGCATAAAGATAAAGCGTTTAGTCAAAAATCCCGAAAGAGGAATACTATTTAAGAGCAATTCCTCGCGCGAGTCCCGGAAGCATATTCTGGAGGCTACATGGCTATGCTATACAACGGCTTACTGGACTCTTCGCGAGTCCTGGATTTTTGTCGCCAAGTTAGCGTGTGGTGATTCCATACAAGGAACATTCCATGCCATTCTTGGCAATTGAGGGTGCGTTTAATGATACTCGTATCAAACCAGTAGACCACACATTAGACCGTCTAAAAGACCAGCTATTAGACGACGCATTTGGGCGACCGGTAGCACAGTGCGTAGAGGCGTCAGTCTCATGTTTGACTACCGGAGTTCCGGGTTCGAATCCCGTCCACGACGACGTTCGTGGCCATGGATGCGTTCTATTGTCTTTCCCTTGTGGTACGGGGCATAATAATAAGCCACAGCGTCTCTCGACTGGTCGCGGTTAGGCGGCTAAATGGGGAAGCAGAAGGTGCATGCTGGCAACTGCATTCTCCGAAACGTCAACTGGGGCACATGGAACATGCTATGGCCCACAAGGAGTTAGGGCAATTGAGTAAGCTGCTCTGATACGTATTCTAATGGCTGATCTCATGCGTGGTCTAATGTCTGGTCCGATAGGTGGTCTAATAGGTGATTTAATGATTAGTCCAATGTGTGGTCGAATGCATTATCTATTAGCTAGTCTTATAGGTGGTCTAATGTGTGGCTGGTCTAACGTGTAAGAAGCCATTAAGGCGTCTAGATTCTTCGGAGAAGTGCTAATTATTTTCATGCATTTTTAATAGACAAACAAGTATGTACTCAGATCAGATGACGGTGTATCTTAGTCCTTGTGTGCAGCTTTGACCTTTAAATTGAGAGAGAAAGAGAATGGATAGGATCTAGGAATTAACGAATCCGAGGAAGAATAAAATTAGGTGGTGCTAATTAGCAAAAACACAAGAATGTGTCATAAAGTAGAAGAAAGAGTACAAAATAATGACTACTTGTTGTGCATTATAATAATTATGATTCTCCGCAAACAAACAATAAACATGTTGAATATTGTACGAGTATGAGCACTTGAAAATTAAGATACATGCTTTTATCCTTATTCGCGGAATAATTTTAACGATTAAATGCTAAAGTTCGAATGGATGGAGGGGCATGAACTTGTGAAATTTCTACATATGAACACGATATCCTAGCAAATCCCAACACAACCGTTTGTACGAAAATATATGTCTGCCCATGACCCTTTTCGCGAATGATTCATTGCTCGGCCCATCGACGACCTGGGACGATAAATCTTAATTTCAAATTATTTCCCATTTCTCTCTCCCTTTCTGCGAAATGTTCTAATTAGGACAATAATCCAGCATATGAAATTTTGCATCCGTCTGTGTGTCCCCGCTGAATACCATACAAAATTCATTCATTTTCAAGTTTATACTGAACAGAAATAACGTTCAACTAAGCGCCCGGTTTTCGACCCATCGAGAGATGAGACTGGTTGGTATTAAGGTCGTTTATTCCTCCAATTTCAAAGCAATTTTCAGTCGATATACGACTCTGTATGCAACGGAAAACATGAATTCACTGGACTTTACCTCAAAATCCAACCGTTCAATTCAATTAAGTCGGACAAATTTCGGAGGATAGGCGATAACCGTTCAGTTCCATGTCCCTGAATAGAACGACCAATTTGTCTGGAGCTCGTGCTGGCTATCGGATATTTGAGAGGAATATTTTCGTGGAACACACTATTACGAATAAATGGAACAGTTGTGTGTCGAGAGATAGGAATAGGATTTTCGATAATAACAAGAGATCCTGTTGAAAACTAGGATTCTGTGTTAGCATATGGTATTTGCTTGCACTCCAATAAAATTATCCAAACAACCTAGCCTTCGGCCAGCTTGCCGACGGAATGATAATGATATGGTATGGAAAGAGGGGCTGCCGTAATCTCTTTACAGCACACTTAGACCAAAAGAAGGTCCCTTGTGTTGCCCTGGAATTGTGTAATTTCATCCGTCATCCATTGTTGAGCCATCTGGAGCTAATAGTGAGTCGCAGGAGTCGACCCACATCTGCATTACCTAGACCTCCTAAATTTGCATATGCAAATTCACCTAGAGTCGACATTGCCAGGCAGGTGCAGAGTAGATGAAAGATGCTCTCCTCCTCATCTATGTCTACAATTTCTGCAGAAGTCAAGGTATGGAAGTCGGAGCCTCCTCGCGTATTCACCGATAACACAATGACCAGTAATAATTCCTACCACTATCCTGATGTGTTGCTTACTCATCGACAGCAGTTTAGAAGTACGGTTTTTGTTCAATAAGGGCCATAATAACTTCGCATTTTGACAGGTACTACCACTTAACCATCTCGAGTTAGCCCTGTCTATCGCTGTTATAATTAGCTTATGTTTACACTTGGAGATGGGCATAGCAAAACTCCGACCTATCTGAAGAGTTATATCGTTTGCACCGTTCCGAGTGAGCTCGTCAGACCTACAATTACCAGCGAAAGCACTGTGACCTGGTATCCAGCATAGTGCAATGTTATAGCTAACTCCCATCTCCGTACGAGCGACAGTCCGCAACGGTTTTTGACGAGACTACACAAGATTCAAGGGGTTTTATTGCAGCTTGGCTGTCAGTGTTAGCGCGCTCGGTGGCCGTGATCGTTCGGTCACCGCTCGCGATACTAATCTAGAGGTCGGAAATCAAATCTCGGCGCTATCAAAAACTGCCTGTGAATACTAATAGAACTCTCACAGTGCTCCGAGCTTGTCAGTATAAAGACGGCGCGTTTGCCGACGAAAAGTAGATATGCTATTGAAACGTCAACAAGGCATAGAAATGCTAGAGATGTTGACGCGCCCATGCCCCTGGAGGGGTCAAGGTAATGAGAGACCTCACTGCCTCTTTAATAGCATGGATCTCCGCCTGGAGGACACTACAGTAGTCTGGGAGACGAATCGACAGGTGGAGGCTAGGCCCATCGCAGAAGATTCCAGACCCCACCCCCTTATCGGTCTTGGAACCATCAGTATAAGTAGATGCACAAGGATTCAGTGCATGTCGGGTTCGTCACTTCCCAATGGCTACGTGAGTGAATTGTGCATGTACAGTTTCTGTCGAACGTGATTTTTAGTATACAATAGTCCGATGATGACTGGACATCCCACGTTTCTCAGGATTGATGCGTGACCGGTGTATGAGTCTACCCAGTGACCTGTCCCCTGTTGGCGGATCGCCGAGTTTGCGGCAACTTGTTCACCTATGATGTCTAAGGGAAGAAGATAGAGCAAAATCTCTAGTGCTGCGGACGGCGTCTAATGGAGGGCCCCACTAATAGCCAAATAAGCCGCTCTTTGTACCTTCGTCAATAAAGTAAGATTCAACCCTATATTCGACCCTATATACAAACGATCACCTCATGCAGCAGTATCGGGCTTAAGACCGATATATACAACCAATGGAGTACTTTCGGTTGCAGACCCCATTTTTTACCTATAGCCCTCCTGCAACAGTACAGCGCTACGGTTGCCTTATTGACACGCTCCTGAATGTTCAGCTTTCAATTAAACTTCTTATCTAGTACAAGAACTAAAAAGTTCGCTTTGTCTGTAAAGTAGTGATGGGCATAATGACTCTTTTCACTGGGCCAGCACATAAGCTCTGACTCTTTCCAATGAGTCGTTCAAAAAGAGTCATGCAAAGAGTCTGAAACTTGGTTAATAAATAAAATAATAAATAACTGGCGCAACAGTCCAATTTGAACCATGGCCTCGAGATGAGTTAGCATCATCTCATTTTCTAGATCGTGACGGTCCTGTGCAGAGGTGTGTGATCAGCAACACGCTCAACCGAGTTATTTACCCCATAAATGGGTACTCATTTAACAGCTGAGTGGACCCATAGTCCGACACGTAAATCCCCTTTTTTTTTATCGAAAACTACCAAATTCAGTAGGAATCGAACCGGGGCCCAGTGCGTAGAAGGCGAACGTGCTTTACCCCCGATTTGAGGTCGGTAACCGCTAATGCCATTTAGTTCGAGCCAGATAGATCGGACCATTATTTCCCATGAAAACGGGGTCGCCAGTCTGGGATGGGTGACCCCAATTTTTTTTTCTCTTTTTTGATCCCAGATTCGGAGTCAGCGACCCCCAATGCCCTTTAGTTTGACCCAGCCAGATCGAAACACTATTTCCCATGAAAACGGGGCTGCCAGTCTGGGATGGGCGACCCCATTTTTTTCTCTTTTCTGACCCCAGATTCGGAGTTAGTGACCCCCCAATACCCTTTAGTTCGAGCCACTATTTCCCCCATGAAAACGGGGTCGCCAGTCTGGGATGGGCGACCCCAATTTTTTTTCTCTTTTTTGATCCCAGATTCGGAGTCAGCGACCCCCAATGCCCTTTAGTTTGACTCAGCCAGATCGGACCACTATTTCCCATGAAAACGGGGCTGCCAGTCTGGGATGGGCGACCCCAATTGTTTTTCTCTTTTTTGACACCAGATTCGGAGTTAGCGACCCCCCAATGCCCTTTAGTTTGACCCAGCCAGATCGGACCACTATTTCCCATGAAAACGGGGCTGCCAGTCTGAGATGGGCGACCCCAATTTTTTTTCTCTTTTTTGACCCCAGATTCTGAGTCAGCGACCCCCCAATGCCCTTTAGTTCGAGCCAGCCCGATCGAAACACTATTTCCCCATGAAAACGGGGCTGCCAGTCTGGGATGGGCGACCCCAATTTTTTGTCTCTTTTTTGATCCGAGATTCGGAGTTAGCGACCCCCCAATACCCTTTAGTTGGAGCCAGCCCGATCGAAACACTATTTCCCCATGAAAACAACGGGGCTGCCAGTCTGGGAAGTCCGACCCAGTCATATCGGACTACTATTTCCCATGAAAACGGAGTTGCCGGGCTGGGCGACCCCATTTTTTTTTTCTCTTTTTTGACTCTACTTATATTCGGAGTCAGTCAAATCATTCCACTCTGTTCGAAAAGCTCCATGCCATGAATTCCTCATTTGGCAGAGAATTTGAGTAATTGGAGTATGCGCTTCGTGAGTGAAACATCTGAATTTAAGTCAATACTGAATTACACAAATAACACGGGGGAACAGCATTTTGTTTATTTCGATTTGATATTCATTTCTAGCTAATTTTTGGTCGTAGAACCCGGAAATGCTAACCGTTTTTCTCCTATACGTCCAGTTTTTGAGATACAGGAGGCTCAAATTTTGGCCCCCATACAAACCTTCCCTTCATTGAAATCAAAACAAACGAAACTCGTTACAATTTTTTTATTTATAAATTTTGATTTTACATCTTAACAATATTACCTAAGAACTAAAAAAAAAATTATGGCAAAAATTTTCGTTTGTAGCTTTTCCTGGAGTGTTCAATTTCAGTTTTATGCTCCAACAATAGTCCGCCATCATATTCGCATCCCATCTGCCTTGATATCGAGTTTCCATGATTTTTAAATCTTGATGAAATCGCTCTCCCTGTTCATCACTCACAGCTCCAAGATTTTTCCGGAAATTCATCTAGATGAATGTGTAAAAAGTGGACTTTGATGCTCATATTGCAGCCAAGCCTTTGAAAACTGTCCAATAGTTGCTCGACTACTATCGCATAATTCGATGCACGTATATTGCCTACATAGTTGTTCACTATATTCTTAAATGCCAGCCATGCTGTCTTTTCATTTTCTTCCATTGATTCAATAAAATTTGTATCTCTAAGAAGCTGTCGAATTTGTGGACCGTCAAATACACCAGCCTTTATTTTTTCGTATGATAGCGCAGGAAGTGCCGACAGAATATACTTAAAACAGTTGCCTTTTGTTGGTAAGGCTTTCACAAATTGTTTCATCAGGCCTAGTTTTATATGCAACGGCGGGAAAATGATTTTTTGTCGATCCGCAAGCGGTTCATGAACAATATTCGGATTACAAACCTGTAGATCAGATCTCGGGGGCCAATTCCTTTGTGTCCAGTGTTTATCACGAGCTCTGCTATCCCACATACACAAAAAGCACGGATATTTTGTATATCCACGTTGCTGACCGAGAAGGAAGCAAACCATCTTGAGGTCTACACATATGATCCATTTATGCTGGTTATACTTAATTATGTCCACTACCGTTTTAATGTCGTTGTATTCCTCGCGTAAACAAACGGAGTGACCTATTGGAACGGAACCAAATACGTTTCCATTGTTAAGCAGAACACATTTCAGGCTTCTTTTGGAACTGTCGATAAACAATCGCCAATCTGCCGGTATGTAGGAATTAATTCCCAGCTCTTTCATCAATCCCGAGATATTGTGGCAATAGACAAATGCTTTTTCTGTTCGGAAGTACTGCAGAAAAGAGGCCTCCCTGGAACGATAGAAGGATACTTTGGCTTCTGGTTCCAGGAGATGTTTTTCCTGTAGCCTAGACGCTAACAGTTTTGAAGCTTTTTTAGAAAGCCCCGCACTAGATCGTTCAGCTCGTTCTGTTTAAATCCTTTAGGTTGGTTCCTAGCGCTGAGTTCGGAGAGTGATGATGTCGACGGACTTAAAAAAAGCATATTTACGTCCACGTCCAAAGAAGGCGAAGGAGATACTTGATATACTGGCACTGGAACTTCAGGAGAATGAGCAACTGGTCTTTTCGCCGATTCTAAATTGGGATACTGTATCTTATTTTTGTTTTTGTGTGTGTACCCTGTTGTTTTAGTACAACAAAAGTAACAATCACTTGTGTGGTTTGAGGGCTCTCGCCATATGATTGGCACACCAAATGGCAACTGAAGTCGTTCTGCTTTCGTCCAGGACCTCAAATGTGTGACACAGCACCTGCACACTTTATGATTGCAAATTGGAGTTTTGAAGTAGGCAAGATATGCCTGGTGAACAAAGGGGCCTATTTTTGTCCTCTGACTTAGAAATGTATAACTGCCACATATATATGCGTTGAGACACTTTCGACGAGGGATAGTAGAGGCTTCCATTACACAAGTTAAGAGCACAATAATAGAGTAATATACTGGAACAGAGGCTTTTAAATACATTTTTTTACATAAAAGAGCCTTAAAAATGGCCGAAGAATTTCACAATTTTTAACAAACAATCCAGGTAGCGAGAAATTACTTTTTATACCCTAGACTTTTAGTATAGGGTATATTGTTTTTGTCACGACGGAAATATGTAACACCTTAAAGGAGGCTCCGGAGGTATAGCAATGTATATATATAAATGATCAGGGTCACCTCCTGATTCGATTTAGCCATGTCTGTCTGTCTGTCTGTCTATCCGTCTGTCCGTCTGTCTGTCCGTTCGCACGATAACTTTCGATAGAATGAAGCTAGAGCCTTGAAATTTTGGTCAGATGTTGGAAGTATGATCTAGTTGGTTGGTATTGAAAATGGGCATGATCAGGCCAAGAGAACGCCTACCTCCCCTACATATGTAAAATAATTCAATGTATTTATAACTCCCGATTAAATAAACATGAAAAGCTCTAGCTTTGGTAGATTGCTCGTGGGGGTAATCTTATACTACCCTGGAAAAATAAAATCGATCAGTTGAAAACTAACGGAAATTTTCTTACAAAGAACCCCGTACTACCCTACTTTTCAGGTGTTTTGTCCATAACTCTTGAACAAATTGACGTAGACATCTGAGTTTTGGTATGTAACCCTGAAGTGAGAAGCTGCTTGGGTTTTAGTAAGTTGGACATAATCAGATCAAAGGAACGCCTACCTCCCCTACAAAATTTAAAAAATTAAATATTAATTTAATTACAATAACTTTCGATAGAATAGCACTAGCGAGTTGAAAATTTGGCAAAACGTTAGTAGTAACATCTTGTTAGTTGGCATTGAAAATGGGCAAGATCCGACCTAGGGAACTCCTACCTCCCCTACAAATGAAACTTCAAATAAGCGATAACTTTTGATAGAGAGAATCCAGCGACTTGAAATTTTGGTCGAATGTTTGAAGTGAGATTGAGTTAGTTAGCATTAAGGATGGTTTAGATAAGACCTAAGGAACCCTTACCTCCCCTACAAATGAAACTTCAAATAAGCGATAACTTTTGATATTGTAGAATGAAGCCAGCAACTTGAAATTTTGGTCGAATGATTGAAGTGAGATTTTGTTAGTTGGCATTAAGGATAGGTTAGATCAGACCTAAGGAACCCCTACCTCCCCTAGAAATGAAATTTTAAATAAGCGATAAAAATAAAGCTAGCGACTTGAAATTTTGGTCAAATATTTGTAGTAGGATCCAGTTGGCTAATACTGAAAATACGTAAAATCCGACCAATGAAACCCCTGCTTCTCCTTCAAATGAAACTTCAAATAAGCGATAACTTTCGATAGAGTGAAGCTAGACAACTGACATCTTTTTTTTAATGTTTGTATTGTGATCAAATTGGTTGGTGGCTATGATGGGCAAGATCCGATCCAAGGAACTTCTACCACCCCTACAAGTGAGACTTCAAATAAGCAATAACTTTCGATAGAATGAAGCTAGCAACTTGAAAAATTCGACAAATATTTAAAGAAATGGTTAGTTAATTGATTTTTAGAATGGCCAAGATCCTCATGAATGTGTGCCAACCTCCCCTATAAACTGGCCATATAGGAAACTCACTTTTAATGCATATGGTCGTTGCCAATTGGTACTTTTGGTATCACCACTAGGTCTGTACAAGTCTAGGGTATGTACGCTTCGGACTCCGGGCCGAAGCGAAGCTTCGGACTGGTTTTTATTGCTTTTAATTTTATTGTATACAGGTACTAGAAGGTCCTGCACAAGGATGCAGCCCCGTAGCTTTTAAAAAAAGTTGTTTGTTAAGGGGGCCTTTTGTAATTTTTCGTAAAATTAAAAAAACAAACGATATCTCGAAAACTTGACGTATAGGGGAAAAACGGACTGCATTTTTGGAATCAGCGAGGCCGTTTTACTATAAATTAGGTTCAAAATTCAAAAAAACAGAAAAAAGTGTCAAAATTGTTCTCCCGTGTAATCAATGTCTGTGTTATGTGTTATCACCACAACCCAGTATGTCTCATAGCACAGATTGAGTGAAATAAAGAAGTGTTAGTGTGCGGTTTGTGTTAAAATGTTTCAGACAAACGTCGTCGTCGATAATTGCATACATTGCAATAGGCGCAACACACACCGCATGAAACGAAACAAAAAGACAAGACAAAACAGAAAGACATGTTTCGTTGCCAGTTGTCTTTCGGAAACAAAAATTTGTTTCCGCTGAATACCTGGTCATTTTATGTAAAATTTTGCAGATTATGGACGTTTACAAATTCAATTTTGTCTTATCTCAACACACACCAAACGAAACAAGAAAAAAAAAACGTTTTGTTTCACTGTGTTTCGGTTGGTGTGTGCCGCAATGAAAAACGTTTTCTTGTCTTATGAATGAGACAAAAACGTTTTGTCTAATGCGGTGTGTTTTCACACTTAGGTATTAATTGTCGAGACCAATCATTCCCACGAATCTGCTCAGCTGTCGATACAGTCCCAAGAATAAAAAACTTTCGAAAATACTTTACCTGTTTATCACAAATAGAATAACTATCGCAACTCGAACAATAACAATTTCACAACTTATCACATTACGTACACTTATCGATCCCTATTTGTAGTTTTAACCAAATTTAACCCTATGTAGGTGCATTTTAATTGAATTTTAATTTACGCTGTGCTAATTGTTTGCAAATTAGTGACAAAATTCGATTAAATCCAAGCAAAAGCTGATTATAAACGTTTTTAATCAACCGCACGCACCACCATCCTTTCTGTATTACAAATACCACGTAAAGGGATTGTAAACAGAGCGAACTTCCATAAACGTGTTGTACGCATAAACAACATTAAACTTTTAATGGAATGTTATGCCAATTGAAACAGAAAATCAGGATATTATGTGCGTATTGATTGCAAAATTACGAAATGTGAACTATTGTAGACTACACCATAATATCCATAATGCGGTTGATTGCCACAATTTGTTGAAAACTACTTCAATTATTTGACTGGTAAACAAACATTCTTGGTTTCATTATATATGTAGATATAGTTTCGTGTCCTTGTTAATATTAATTCAGGATTTATTGAATTTTAGTTTACGTACATAGTTTAATGTCTATGGTCTACGCTTAGTAGGGATAAAACCAAATATTGGATTTGATTATGGATTTTATTGATAGAAAATTTAATTCACTTCACTTGAATTAGGAATATTCTGTTTACCATTGGCTTCCCCCTGTCAAGGGACGCCAACGAAACTGACGAAATCAAGCGACGGATACAGTTAGCTAATAAGACTTTTTTCTCGGTTCTCCCCATAATGAAATCGAAACATGTGCACAGAAACACGAAGCTCCGCGTGTACAAAACCATTATACGACCAGTGCTATGCTATGGCTGCGAAGCATGGACCCTAACTCAAGCCTCCGAAAACATGCTAGACACTTTCGAATGTAAGGTTCTACGGCGAATTTTCGGGGCTGTTTGCGATCGAGATGGATGGCGCATCCGGTACAACCATGAGTTGTATGAAATGTACGATGAGCTGCAAGTCTCGAAAATCGTCAAACTACAACGACTTCAATGGGCAGGGCATGTACAAAGAATGGACGATGATCGCATGCCTAAGAGAGTAATGAATGCAGAACGAGTCGACGGAGCGAGACTGCGAGGACGACCGAGATCTCGTTGGGAGAGCTCAGTAGGTGTGGACGCTGCTGGGCTCCCAAAATTGGAGGACGCGGTCACGTGACCGAGATAATTGGAGGACAATGATCCAGGCGGCCAAGGCCCGACGTCGGGCTGTCGCGCCACGATGATGATGATTGGCTTCCCCGATGTCAGCCCATACAAAGTGGCTAGCCGGTCTTTGATCAAGGTCTCGTATGGGATCTCATCGAATCAAAGCCTGTTTTTCGACAATTCGCCCTCCCCTCCCCCCCCCCCCCCCCATCATCATACTCAAGATGGCGCTACGGCCCGACGTTGGGCCTTGGCCGTTTGGTTAGTTTTCGTCCAATTATTGTCTCGGTGCAAAAATCACGTCCGATTTATATTTGAGTCAAGAACTCGTCCCCAATTTCGCCGCCTATATGTATAGGTATGAAGGAATGAATGAATTTTTCTCCCAAAAAATTGATGGCAGTGAAGACCCCATATTTAGGAGGATTTTTGATTGTGGCATGTTCCACAAAAAAAATGAATAACAAGTTTGTCGAGTTGACCGTGAAATTCCGGCAGCGCAGTCTTTAGAAAAATCCTCAGCCTGATAGGCACAAGCTTGCTGTAGTTCAGTGACGGCAGGGGTTTTTCCCACTAACTTCAACCTCATGGACAAGACGCTGCCGCCCAGACATGTCAGGCGCGACCTGAGGGACCTTGAAAGAGACGTCCAGAGATACAAAAGGGAACCATTTGATAGTAACGCACATAGGTCGGCCATCGCAGCAATACATCGAGAAGAGGTCAACAAGTCAATAGCAACCTTAGGTTCGAATCCAGTGCTCTCGTCCATATCACCAACGATATCTCAGGAAGAGGAAAGACTCCCGAGAGCTACGAGAACAACCCTCGCCCAACTTCGGTCAGGCTGGTGTTCGCGACTGAACTCCTACCTATCTCGCATAGACCAGGACGTCTCAAACATCTGTCCTGCTTGTAACGGAACCCCGCACGACGTAAACCATATCTTTCACTGCCCAGCTGCGTCCACTCACCTGACTCCTAGATCGCTGTGGGAGAATCCAATAAAGGCAGCTAACTTTCTATCCCTCAGCACCGGGGATGAAGACGAAACCGGAGGCATGTAACAAACAAACATATCGAATTCTGACCATTGCTACAACAACAACAACATCCCACGACCTGAACAAAAAATTGCAAAGAAAAAAAAAACAAGAGAACTACATGAAGACAGTGGCCGTCGAACGGCTCATGTACCCCGACACTACTCTGGGTCCGGATGTAATACTCGTAGACACCGCCCTCTATACCCTACCAACCTATGAAGTCCCATGGCCGTACAAATGGGAGACCTGTAACAATTGTCGAGGCAGGGTCGTTCAGACCAGCCGTGACAATTAAGTGCCAAAATCTCCAAACCTGAGGTGACGCGTACTCGATAACTAGCTGAGCTATCGGTTGTGTGGGCTGGGTTTTATTAGGTCAATCTGCCTCGTCATCTCTACCAAAAAATAAGATACTTCGCGTCGGCCCGAGTGCCGAAGGTAAACAGGAAATCCCTCACAGGACATTAAGATTAAGTTGTGGGCGGTGGGCCCGAAGAGCCTACGAGCACTGCGACCATAGGGTCTATTGTGCTATAGCCCTGTAAATCTAGAGTGGGCGATCGAGTTTGATCGATCCCACAAATCTGCTCGGCTACCCAACTTTGGAAGAAGCGATCGCTTCCGCTTCAGGGAATGCCTCATCGAGACTTCAAGCGGCGACGGGCGAATGTCTCATACTCACAGAGGATGTGCTGAGAAGTCTCATCATCGCTTTCGCAAAAACGACAGTTGGGGTTAGAGACTGACTCCTCAGGGTTGAGTGCTCTGAGGGGAGACCGCAAATGATTCTCACTCTGCTTCTGCCATGGCACATCAATTCCAGGGAGCGCTTGGGTGAGTGAGCTGAAATAAACAATTTCAATTGTATCAGGCCAGGGAGGTTTTCCCAATGCGCAGTGGTTTCTAACTATTGCTGCTCTTTTATGTGTAATTTTACCCTACATAGAGGGATGCCACAGAAGGGTTCGGGCTTCGTTGTAAACGGACTTGGAGAAGCCGTCCTGGCCAGCTCATGAGTGATTTCGTTACCCGAAATACCAACATGCCCAATAGATGGTAACTATGTATATTAGCAATGCCAATTCTTTGCAAAGCTTCAAAGCAGTTCAGAACAAGTTTCGATGAAAAGGAGAATTTGCTAAGCGTCTTGACGGCAGCTTGACTATCAGTGAAGATTGCAATCCTTCTGTCGCGGTAGCCAGCTTCTAGACATAAGTTTGCGCATACCGCAATCGCGTGAATTTCAGCGTGGAAAACCGTGGTGTACTTCCCCATAGGAATAGACACTCTAATTGAGGGGCCTGCGATACCCGCCCCTGAGCCTTCTTCAGTTTTAGAGCCGTCCGTAAACCATTTAACAGTACTGTAAGGAAGAGATCAGTGCTTCATTTCCCATTACTCTCTGCTCCAGATAGTTGTAGGGAAGAGCTGATTAAAGCTGAGTTCCCTTGTTGAGTGGTCCGATGGCAAGCCTAATTCATCATCCTCATGGAGCTAGTGTTCCTGCTCTGAATTAAAGTTGAGGTTAGTCTGACTAGCTTTAAAAGCCTAGCTACTGCTGATTCTGCCTTTGCCTTTAGATGAATGTGGTGCGGCGGATGATCTAACAACGCCTCAAGAGCAGCCGTGGGGCAGTTGCGATTAGCCCCAGTAATTGTGAGACATGCCAGCCTTGGAATCTTTCCTAATATAGTCATTCTTTGCTTGGTGGTAGCTTTTTTTCCACCAGACGATAGCCCCATATTCAATTATGGGTCTCACAATTACCTTATAGGTCCATAGTACTATTCGAGGGCGTGTCCCCAAGTCTTACCTACAAGCTGCCTACAGATCCATAGAGCTTTGGTGGCTTTGTCCGAGATTATCCTCAGGCGTGCCCACCACAGTTGCTTCTTATCTAGAGGAACACCTAAGTGTTTGACGGTATTCGCCAGGAGCACTGGGGTGTTATACATATTGCGATGCCTCATTGGTCTGATGTTTCTTTTCCTTGAAAAAGGGACGATAACTGCCTTGGCCGGATTAACTCGTAGGCCGTTATCATTGCACCAATTTTGCACTGTATTTAGCGCTGACTGGAGGATTCCCGTTAGTATTTCTTCGAATTTTCCTCTGTTTCGTGCGGCTATAGTTAAAAGGAGCCCCACACCTGACTCACAACCACTATCAGGGCTCTACCGGAGTACAACATTACAGTGCTACCCGTTGGAGAGATAATACGACATGGATGGCGCATCCGGTACAACCATGAGTTGTATGAACTGTGCGATGAGCTGGAAGTTTCGAAAATCGTCAAACTACAACGACTTCAATGGGCAGGGCATGTACAACGAACGGATGATGATCGCATGCCAAAGAGAGTAATGAATGCAGAACGAGTCTACGGAACGAGACTGCCTAGACGACCGAGATCTCGTTGGGAAAGCTCAGTATTTGTGGACGCCGAGCAACTACTGGACATCCAAGATTGGAGGATGCGATCACGTGACCGAGAGAGATAATTGGAGGACAACGATCCAGGCGGCCAAGGCCGGACGTCGGACTGTCGCGCCACGATGATGATGAAGTCATAGACAACTTAAAATCAAATGGATCAAAATTAAAATATATTTGCATGGGACGGGCCTTAAGTGTCGATGAACATGATCGCTCTTTTTGTGTCATTTGATTTGTGATTCTCAGTATGAAATTAATAATCCATTATAATTTCAATGGATTACCGAAAATTCAACCACTTATCCAATTATTCCATCATTGCCGATAGCTAATTCTGTTTCGCCCCCACTAAACTAAAATGACAATTGATACATTAAAATCGCCCTTTAGAATTGCCTTAATTACTCCCAACTAATCAAAACATAATCGGAAAATGTCACTTTATCGTTGTTGTGTAAAATTGCGACCATTCACATGCTATAATGATTAGAGTGCATTCCAGTTGAGTGCAATTTTCAGTTTGCAACATAATCAGAGTCACGTATCAATGTACATGACTACTACACGCAATCAAGCAAATTGCCAATTTAATTGGTCCAGTCCTTCCTTTGATGATGGCCCATTGCTCGCCGAACAGTATAAAGGGAGGGGGAATGTAGACCCAGCAACACAATATCACCGCTTGCTTTTAAGGACGAAATTCAATTTTCCACAGTTGAAGTATCATTCATCGAATACAATGCGAGTCCTCTTTACATGCAGTCGGCACATTTTAGTCACTCCTCTGCTCTTCAATGAAAAACCCTTGGCTTATAAATGGCGCGTAATGCGGTACATAAACCCTGACATGTCTAATAATGAACTCATTATCCGGACAGAGAGAGAGAGAAAGATGTGCGTGTGGGCAATTTTCAGAATAAATCAGGATCCAATTGAGGCGGAAAAGTGAGCCTTGATGACGATGTGTATCAGATATTCACCTCCAAAAGCCACAAAACATTTTCGTAATGAACTGATATCAGCCATGAGCGGTTATTGCACACGCTTCAAAGGACAGTGCGGACGTGGGGAATCAGTGTAACAGGATTAAATGCTGTAAATTCTGATTACGCTAATGATGAAGCTATTGGGTGTACACGCTCCTCCTTCTACGGTAGACAATTAAATTTTATGTGATATTTGAGTGAGACGGTGCGACTTCAATCTCGGAATTCATAGTGGATCCCAAATTGTTTGGAGCCGGGAAACTACTATATGAGAAAATCGCAGACAATGTAATGGAAGATTTCACTCTACATGCTGGAGTTCACACAACTATTAGGTTGGTGCAGAAGAAATGTCGGATTTTGCAATGACATGAAGTTGGCTGCGATTTTTATGTTTTAAACTGCCACCAGGCTACCTTGCTACCTTGGTTTATGGAGTCATTTCGGTTTTGCACTTCATGCTGATCGGTGAAAAAAGAAAAAGAACAGAATTTCGAGATATCTGATGAAGAATCGACAAAGACGCTAGGAATATACTGGAACCAGAAAACGGATAATTTTCATTTTAAAGTCAAACTAAATAACTACAACGCGACACCCACTAAACGAGATATACTCTCTGAAATTTCAAAAATCTATGATCCTCTTGGATGGTTACAACCAATCATCATAACTGCAAAGATAATGTTACAGGATCTTTGGAAAGCAAATTACAACTGGGACCAACCACTTGAACCTGAAATTGCATCCAAGTGGGTTGAATTCAGAAACGAACTTCCAGCAATCGAGCGAATTAAAATTCCCCGATGGATACACTATGAACCAAGCAGATGCAGCTACGAAATACATGCATTTTGTGACGCTTCCGAAAAGGCTTATGGCGCTGCAATATATTTTAAAGCATTATTTGAAAGCGGAAAATGCTTTGTGTCTTTATTAACCGCAAAGACCAGGGTAGCACCGTTGAAAAAAATTACATTACCAAGGCTTGAATTGTGCGGTGCCGTGTTGCTTTCACAATTACTAAAGAAATCTCTTCAAGCACTACAATTAAAGAAATATGATGTCTTTGCATGGACGGATTCCACAATCGCACTGGCATGGATTAAGAGCAGGCGTCCTGAACAATGGAAAACTTTCGTAGCCCATCGTGTAAACACGATAAACGAATCTCTCGATCCATCTTGTTGGAGGCACGTTCAGGGGACGGAGAATCCAGCAGACCTAACAACCCGCGGAGTTCAACCTTATGTTCTACAATACAGCAGCAAATGGTGGGAAGGACCATCTTGGCTTAAAGGACCACAGGAATTTTGGCCGAGTTCTCCAGTCGTTGCTGAAACTACAGAGGAGCTTCGTAAGAAAGTAACTGTTTTGACCACTATAGTAAATGAACACAACTTCGATCTTGTCCATCGATACTCTTCATTTCAAAAACTTGTACGAGTTACAATGACCATCAACAGATTTATAGCAAGGTGCAAAGGCAGAAAAGAAAAAAGCGACGTTCACAAGGCATTACGCCAAATAGCACTAATAACACAAAAAGAAGCTTTTCCTGAAGAATTAAAATGTTTAAGGAACGGGAAACAATTAAAACCAAAGAGCCGACTTCTATCACTATCACCAATATTGGACGATCAGGGACTACTGAGAGTTGGAGGCCGTCTACAAAATTCCCAGCTGACTTACAACGAAAAACATCCGATCATATTACCGCACGACCATAGTGTAACATCATTAATCATCAGCGATGCACACAACACGATTTTACATGCAGGAATCGACGCAACAATAGCATACATCCGAAGGAAATACTGGGTAATAGGAGTTCGAAGCAAGGTACGACAAGCAATCAAAAAATGCGTCAAATGTGCTCGTATTAATGCTCAAACACAAACACAAATTATGGGAAACTTGCCTGCAGTAAGAGTTACACCGTCGAGACCATTTGCGAACACAGGAGTGGACTACGCTGGCCCTATTCAAATTCGGACCACTTTCGGAAGAGGACATAAGTCATATAAGGGATACATTGCCGTTTTTGTATGTCTAGCGACAAGGGCGATACATTTGGAAGCTGTTTCTAATCTGACAACACAAGCATTCATGGCGGCTTTTAAGCGATTCACATCTCGAAGAGGATCTCCCCAGAACATCTACAGTGATAACGGAACAACATTTCATGGAGCCAACAAACTACTGGACCATGATATAAGAAAAGCTGTAAAAGAAGTTAATTCCGAAGTTTCCAGTCTGGCATCAAAAGGCGTTACCTGGCACTTTATCCCACCGGCAGCTCCTCACTTTGGAGGAATATGGGAGGCCGGAGTAAAATCAGTCAAACATCATTTAAAAAGGGTAATTGGCGAATCAACGTTAACATTTGAGGAATTGTCTACACTACTTTATCAGATAGAAGCATGCCTCAACTCGCGACCTCTATACCAGGTTAAAAGTGACCCTGAAGGTAGCATACCATTAACACCGGCACATCTTTTGCATGGACACGCAATTACTTCTCCACCAGAAGAAGACTTGACAGACACCAATATCTCCATAACGAGTCGATGGAAGCACATACAAAAAATGAGCCAAGACTTCTGGAAAACATGGCACACAGAATACTTGTCGACCCTTCAACAAAAACACAAATGGCAACTCACGAACAACAGTCTACAACCTGGCCAAATTGTGTTAATAAAGGACGAATCAAGTCCACCAACAAGATGGCCTCTTGCTAGAATATCAGCAGTTCATCCAGGTTCAGACAATATTGTTCGCGTCGTTACAGTAACATGCCCAGGAGGACGACAATTCACTCGACCAATCGTCAAGATATGTCCACTACCCATCGAAAATTCTGACACAACTAACGACTCTCAATGCGAAGCTAGAACAACGGCTCAACCTAGTTCAACACTTGCAGAGAAGGGAAAGGTTAATCGTAAGAGGTCTAATCGTATAGCTCCCATTAGCGAGACTTGGTGCGACTACATAAAAAAGAAGTTCAAGGGTACCGATAAACCAACTGAAGCTGCTAATAAACCCAGTCGAATGGCTAATCTCATTCTCACCAGCTTGCTAGTATTATCCACAATTAATGGGGGCCAGGCGCAATCACAATATTCGATCACTCATCCTGAACCTGGTCTCTATATCGAAGAGATTGGGAAAACACAAATTAAGAGAGGCACCTTAAAATTTGACGTATCCATACCTTTTAATGCAACGCTTGGAAAGTTGCAGGTGGATTCCGTATATGAAAAAATGAAACAAGCATGCACAAAGGCATACAAGTATTCCGAGCAGACACAATGTCCAACACTTCTGGAACATCTCAAGAACAAAAGGGAAACGCTTCAATACGATCTCGACCTTTTGAAGGAAACACCATATCATCGAGTGAAGAGAGGAGTATTTGGGAAACTACTGCAATCCGTGTTTGGGGTGAACGACGAAGTCTACACCGACATCCAGGATCTTCAACATCAGCAAATCTTGCACGAGACGTTCCAGCAACAAGGAAATATTCTTCTAACCACCACAAAGAAATTGAACGAGTTCGGAAGCCAAACAACTAAACGAATAAATATGATTGCAGAGAAAGTAAATCAAATCTCGAACGAAATACAACAGGAAGGAGTGTTTACGAGAATCGACCGCAACGCAGTAAAAATTCAGGTTCTAACTGCTTATGACATCGCTATAGATATATTAAACGAAAAGCAAGTAAAGTATCATCAACTGACGGCAGCCGTATCTGGACACGGACA
Source organism: Chloromyia formosa (assembly GCA_964017055.1). Lineage (NCBI taxonomy): Eukaryota > Metazoa > Arthropoda > Insecta > Diptera > Stratiomyidae > Chloromyia > Chloromyia formosa. Next base: position 5,628,068 of record OZ024817.1, read on the forward strand.
ACTTTATAATTTCATCTCACCTGGAAAATTAAACGAAATAATTACGTCCACTAAAGCCCAGCTGCCTTCTTATCTAACCATCCTAAAAGAAGCGGATAAACACATCTCGGTAACGGTGAACACAACTGACATCATAATTAGTGGAAAATTACACATTACGGAAACAACGAAATACGACACGATTAAACCAACAGCAATTCCACAACCCTTGGGAAACTGCGCTTATCTAAGTTTGATGGTTTCCAACAAAATTCTGGCTATAAATTACAACACTCAAAAATATTTTGAACTAACTGAATCTGAATTCCAGGACTGTATCCCATTGCAATCTGGGTTGCGTCTTTGCTCACCGCAGATCATCAACGACATAGAAAATCAACCAAACTGCATAATAAACACCATCTACCACCGGGAAAACACAGTTAAATGTCCAACAAGCAAGTTTGAAGAAAGTGGCCTACTGTGGAAGCACCTTTTCCTCGCCAGTACCTGGCTCTTCCTGACTGACCAACAAATAACCGCAGGAATTCTGTGCAACGGAAATCGCGAAGACGTTCTACTTGAAGGAGTTGGTTTACTAAAAGTTCTCCCAAACTGCTACATTCAAACAAAACAGAACATCATTCTTGCCAATCTTAGCAGCAGTGTGAAAATCAAGGAGACTTTCATCAAGCCAGTAGCATTGCAGATAGACGACAACACGGAAACTGCGATTCAAAAAACAACTAACTCAGTCCTCTCCACATCCGACACCTGGTTCAACATTGCTTCCAAGGTCACCACAACGAAGCGCCCCATATGGAAAACCATTGGTCATCACACCGCTACGGCTACTGGGTCAATTATTTTTACCATCGCTGCAATTTTCCTGCTATGGAAATTCCGGAAGGTTTTGCATATCAATCGGAAGCGACCTGAGCCAGCAGATTTTATTTTGCGCGAAATAACAACCGAGCCACCAATACCGCGCCCTCGAAAATCTGTTTGCGGTCCCTCAGAATGTTCACGTGACTGTGAACAGAGTTAAGAAACACCATAACATACTTTTTTTTTAACACAACATACTTTTTTACTGACATGCTTATTGCAATTTATGTAATTGACATACTTCAATTCTTATTGTAACATATTTGTAAATCGACACAATTAATCCATTTTTTGTAAACGTTGACAATTTTGTTTGATATAAATTCTGTGATTAATTTCAATAAACGAGTTCAGTTCAAGCATTATACATGTTATCATTTTAATACCTTACTGGTAATATTGATTGGTAACATGGAAGCTAGTCAAAAACAGCTACTTTTCGTTTACGAATTTAATCTACAGCACAACGCAACGGAAGCAACGAGGAATATCAACCGGGCATTTGGGCCTGATACGGTTAACGAACGAACCACTTAGCGGTGGTTCGAAAAATTTCGATCCGGAGAAATGAACCTTCGAAATGAGCCACGTGGAAACCCAGGACCATCGATCGATAACGACGAGCTGAGTGTATTAGTGGAGTCTGATCCCCGCCAAACCATAAGGGATCTTGCGGAGAAATTATGCGTGCACCATTCGACAGTTTGCCGCCACTTGCAACAACTTGGCAAAGTTTAAAAGCTCGACAAGTGGGTTCCGCATACTCTTACCGAGCAAAACATGTCGTGTCGAATGGAAATTTTTAGTTCTCTTCTCTCCCGCAACAGAAACGAACCGTTCTTGAACCGAATTGTGACCTGCGATAAAAAGAATACTATGGATACTATGCGATAATCGTCGTCGATCGGCCCAATGGCTAGATGCCGGTGAGGCTCCAAGGCACTTGCCGAAACCAAGCCTTCATCTAAAGAAAATAATGGTGACTGTTTGGTGGTTTGTAGCTTGATTTATCCACTATTCGTTCCTGCAACCTGTCGAAACCATCAATGCTGAGAAATACTGCGCTCAACTGGACGAAATGCATCAGAAATTGACAGTTCAACGACCTAGGCTTGTCAACAGAGATGGAGTTATACTGCTTCATGACAACACACGACCTCATGTATCGATAACAACGATCCAAAAATTGAACGAGTTGCGCTATGAGACTCTTCCTCAACCGCCGTATTCACCAGACCTCTCGCCAACAGATTACCATTTCTTTAAACATTTGGATCACTTTTGGACAGAAAAACAGTTTAACAATGAAACAAGTGTCAAAAACGTCTTCGAGGAGTTTCTTCGAACCAGAAACTTGGACTTCTACGAAACAGGAATAAATGCGCTTGTATCTCGTTGGGAAAAGTGTTTCGCATCGGCTGGTACCTATTTCGATTAATAAAATTATCTTTATAAAAAGTTACAGGTGTTCCAAAATTTACTACTGAATCCGACATTTCATCTGCACCAACCTAATATGTCAAGGGACGCCAACGAAACTGACGAAATCAAGCGACGGATACAGTTAGCTAATAAGACTTTTTTCTCGGTTCTCCCCATAATGAAATCGAAGCATGTGCACAGAAACACGAAGCTCCGCGTGTACAAAACCATTATACGACCAGTGCTATGCTATGGCTGCGAAGCATGGACCCTAACTCAAGCCTCCGAAAACATGCTAGACACTTTTGAACGTAAGGTTCTACGGCGAATTTTCGGGGCTGTTTGCGATCGAGATGAATGGCGCACCCGGTACAACCATGAGTTGTATGAAATGTACGATGAGCTACAAGTCTCGAAAATCGTCAAACTACAACGACTTCAATGGGCAGGGCATGTACAAAGAATGGACGATGATCGCATGCCTAAGAGAGTAATGAATGCAGAACGAGTCGACGGAACGAGACTGCGAGGACGACCGAGATCTCGTTGGGAGAGCTCAGTAGGTGTGGACGCCGCGCAGCTGCTGGGCTCCCAAAATTGGAGGACGCGGTCACGTGACCGAGATAATTGGAGGACAGTGATCCAGGCGGCCAAGGCCCGACGTCGGGCTGTCGCGCCACGATGATGATGATGAACCTAATATGTTGCAGGTCCAACTACGCAAGTCATTCCATCCTACCAAACCTGAGACGCTTAGGTGTTGGGCAGCCATTCAGGCTAAAGCTATCTGCCTTTTTCCAAACTGTCTTATCGCTAGGACTTGGCCGTCAGCGGTTTCAAACACTGTCGTTACCAGGGGGCGCCCACGTGGAGGACTATGGAAAAGGTTCCTTGATTGTTTGTTTACTAATAAAGAAAATGTTATTTCTTAAGGCGAGCGTAGGTCACAAAGTACACTTCACTGGTACCGAGCGAAACATGGTGCCTGCATGCACCTCCTGCTCATTTAATCGCATACTCCCGACAAATTGGGAAAGATTGCGGGTTATAGAATTGTTACGTCCCAAACCACAGGGAGAAAACAACATAAACATCCATGGCCACGACGGGATTGGTATCCGTGGCTAATCTGTAGCATGATTCATCAGACTGGCGCCTCCACGCAGTAAGCTACCGGCTTCCCCGGACTGCTCCTTACAACAAATATAATCATTTCACAGTACGTCCAAAGGTTAATAAACTTCCGACCTACTTTATTACGGAAATAAGCATTTCTAGCAACTATGCACGTTACTACCATATTCTCTTCTAAACCACACACTTCACTTAACCAACATCATAATTCAAGTATCCTTGTAAATTTGCATAACGAAACGCCATTATTCTAGAATTTTATGATTAAAAACTTTCCTTTTTATCTGAATTTACTCGCTCTTGCGGATTTTCGGCAAGTGCTCTGGCTGGTGCGTGATGTCCGAAAAGACACCACCATAGCCAGAATGAAAAAGGGATATACTCCCGACGACCAAACACACAAAAGCCCGCTTCTCATGAAATTTTATTACATTCACAACTTTTTAAGTGGCACCAAGTCCCCGTCAAAGCCTCGATAGATCCTAGTGGCCAAAAGTACTCAGCATTATTCCGTGAAAGTATCCCAACGACAATTTAAGAGCCAACTTCCTATTGCCCATTTACTCTAGAAAAGCCCACAAGAAGTTAGTTTTGTCCGGTCGTCGTGGCTTTGGTTGACTTTTTTCGCCTCACTCACATCTTGCTTTAAGCATTAGATTATCCGGGATAGATGGAAACTTTTTAAAAGTTTTTCTATATGCTTTCCACTTTTTTTTTCGGAGGGTAGTTTGAAAGGATATTCTCGAAAAAAAAAAAGTATAAAGGAAGTAAGGCGTTGTCATGGCTTTTATTCGATGAGACCAAAATAAAACTTATAATTGATGCATATATTTTGGAGGACGATAGATACGACTACTTTAGATTAGATTATGTGGAGGGTGGTTGGCCCGAAAGACCACCAAGCGTTGCGACCGCAAGGTCTATTGTGATGCACTCTGGTGTCTAGTTAGATTAGGGATTAATTCTCGAGACCAATCATTTCTACGAATCTGTTCAGCTGCTCAAGTTTTAGTGAGGCGGCAATCGTCTCCGCTTCCGGGGATGCGTCGCTGAATTGCGGCGGAATTGGCTTGGCTCAGACACGATCCCCATTCTATATAAATGATCTCCCATTGTAAAATGACCAGTAAGGAGCCCACAGATAACTCTCATCCGGTTTCTGCGTAATCTTAACAGCTCAAGGGTACGATTGTGCGAGTGGTCAGCTTTAAACAGTTTGGCCTGTCTGAGACCAGGGGTACTGTCCCAGTGCGCAATTGTTTACGAGTATTTTGGCTGATATGTAAACTGAGCCGATGGCGAGTGGTTGTACTGCAGTGAAAAGATCATCATCATCGTGGTGCGACAGCCCGACGTCGGCCCTTGGCCACCTGGTATGGTCGTCGTTGTTGATCCGTTCAATCCGAGGCTTTTGTTTCAGGTTTCTTGACGTGGAGTGGTTTTTACAAGGACTTTCAGGTTTCTTGACGTGGAGTGGTTTTTACAAGGACGAGTTGCCAGCACATCGCTTAACCCCATTCAGGGGATGGCCTCGGAAGATAGCTGCTTCAGATGGTTTAATAAACGTGCTGGAGTTCACACAACTATGTTGCAGGTCCAACTACGCAAGTCATTCCATCCTACTAAACCTGAGACGCTAAGGTGTTGGTCAGCCATTCAGGCTACAGCTATCTGCCTTTTTCTAAACTGTCTTATTACTAGGACTTGGCCGTCAGCGGTTTGGAACACTGCCGTTACAAGGGGGCGCCCATGTGGAGGACCCCAGTGAAAAGATAAATGCCTAATTTGAGAAACCCCATTTCAGTTTGGATAATAGTCAGAACGGATGAATCCACCCTCTATGGTTGTTCTACGTCAAATGCAAGCAAAAGTCACAAATACCCACTCTCCATAATTCCACCTTAAAACTGGGCATCTTCTTTCCTGGAGTGCAAAGAAAATCCTGTCCAATACGCTCCAAAAAAAAAATTGAATAAAAGTTGAAGTTCACCTTTCCAAGTGAATCTTTTAAGTCGTACTTCCATAATTACGCAGCATTGAAATTTCCCTCGGTAAATATTGGTAAAAATAATATCGATGAGGGAAATCGAATTTTCTTTTCGGTGATAATAATCATAATTCCATGGAAAATTTTCTTTGAATTCAACATACAAGGGGGGCCGTTTTTTTTCGATTATTTTTCCGCCATTCGAATCATTTCTATTGAACGCAGCAAGGACTTTTCGTGGTAGTGGTCTGTAAGTGATACTGGCACCTCCTACTCCCCGTGTCATTTACTTCAAAAAATATTGGCGACCCTGCGGCGGCTAGAAAATATTTTAACTTTATTGATTAAATTTTTCGTTATATTATGAAAAAGAAAGAGAAATAAGAACTGAAGGTTTTTTTCCGGCATTGGTTTCGTCTGATTTTGTAGAATGGTAAAATTACTTTCCGGTCATGGAGTTAGATTAGGTTGGGATGAAGGGCTGCCATGATAACCGCAGCACACTCACACATAGACCACGACAGGGTCCGTTGTGTTAATGCAAGGACGATGGCGTTTTCGGGGAAGGAGCCGGAAGTTTGCCAAAGTGATCGTGAAGGTCAGGCGGCACTATAGGCGAATGCTCCACAACGAGCTGAGCGGCGACAATGCTTGTTCCAGCTCAGTTCGGGAGATGTGGTCCGGGCTTTTATCCGCTCGTTGCCCCAGCCATCATAGACAATCAGAACAAAGGATGAAACTGGGTCCCGCCGATCCAGAAAAACTAGTCAAATTGGAAATCTTTCTGATTAATCACTCATAAGCGCATAACTACCTTTTTTAAGAATGAGGTTGTAAAAATTTGTAGTGGTTGAACGAGGCTCAAATGAGGACGAAGGTTGGGGCCTTGGTCGTTTAAACCATGTCGGACACCTAAGTGTCAAAATCTCCTTAGTAAGTGACAGATTTGACGCGCGCTTGATAGCTAGCTCGAACACCCGAAGAGTGTCTAGGCAATCTGCGTAGGAATGCCCAGACTTGCCGCAATTCTAGCAAAGCGAGTAGAGACTCAACTCAACTATGTGCGCGTCAGACTCCGTTTCTGCTACTACACCGGGATCGTCGAGTTTTTCCTCAGAGATTTGCTGTCTCCACAGTTGACGAGCATATTGCGAAGGACGCCAAGATTCCTTCCGCTCTAGATGGTTCTCGATTTGGCGGACACACTGTCGCAGCTCTCTCAGGTTGATGGTTTCGGCGAGATTCATTCGGTCTGTAATGTTATCTCGAAGATTTCAATCAATTCTCGATCAGTCAATTTATCCCTCATCCGGTCGTTAATTTCATTTATTTCCTCGAGGAAATCATCGAAAAGCTGCCTTGGCTTCTGCACACAACGACGAATTGCTTCTATCAGATATTCGTCAGCATGTTGATCGCCAAAGTGCTCGCCCATTGCGTTCCGCAAGGAGAACCAATTGTATCGATTCCCCAGGCAGCGTATCGGTGGAACTAGGTGGCAGCCTTACCCTCGAACAACAGATGTGCGAAAAGACAAACGCTGTCGAAGTTGCATTCAAGAGTACGGTCGATGAACCGACTTTACGAACGAATTCGTCGACCGCAGTACTCTTGAAAACCAACCCCCAACTGCTTATAGTCCCTTACACATAGTTGGAAGGCAGGTTTTGCCAAGGGACTACTGGCTGATTCCGCCGATCCGCCGGCTTAGCTCGCGGAATCGATGCATCCGGTTCGTCGTTGACGAAAAGTTGGGACAAGCGATTAGCACATTCCATGTCAATCAATTTCTACAAGAATTCATCGAATCCTTGCGGGAATTGATTGGCTTCTTTGCCTAATTGGCGCCCCACGGTGGGCGCCAAAATATTTAATGTGGGTTAGTGGTTTAGATGCCCGTGGGGGCGGAACCTAAGGTGGCATAATGTCCGTGCCATCTGACGAAGAATCAGGTCCCTCAACGGGGAGACGTGGACACTCGTTGCCCCTGTCCTTTACGTATTAATTAAAATTCATAGGCCTGGGGAAGACAACACAAACAGGGAGGGTAGCCGTAAATGGGGAATAATAAAAAAAATGAGTCGATAAGGATGGACGGCTCAGATGTCCTCGCGCTCAAATCGGGGTCCGGGTGTAATGGGACCTTCGGCCTCTGGTTTCGTACCACCTACAGATAAGTACTCATCGGGTGCTACCTTCGATCTGCCGATGGGAGCAGCATTAGCAGGATATGGTTCATTACAGATGGTCCATTACAAAAGTCGAGGCGCCATTCAACTGGGAGGTGAAGCTCGACAAGTTTTTCAACGTGGAGTTGACGGGTGCGCTTAAGCCTGAGAACATCGTCGTCAGATGCTCAAGAACAAAATTTCCAATTTGCAGGCGCAGTCGAAGAATGACGCCTTCCTGGTTTAAAAGGCATCATACACGTTCGGTTGTAGAAAATCGAACATTTGTATTCGCTTTCGCTATAATAAAGCTTTATTAAGCGAATGCATGTAACGTGTTGAATTAATTGTATGTTCATCTAAGATTTTCTACATCGCTTGTAACATGAAGGAGGTGAGACTGATGGGTCTGTATGATTTAGGATCATCTTTTAGGCGATTTCCCATTATCGGAATGAAGACTACCTGTGCCCGTTCTAGCCAAGACACGATGCAGTCTAGCAGCTTTGTTTGTGTTGTCTACCCTTTCGCAAAACCGGCTCGACGTGCTTTTTTGGCAGACCTGATCTTGTTGTATTCTGAAAGCGAAATACGGCAATCTTCCCACCTGCCAGTTCTTTTGGCTTTGTTGAAGAGTTTCCTGGTAGTTTTCCTTAGGCGAGTGAGTTCAGAATTCCACCAGGTAACTCCCCTACTGTCTTTGGTTACCCTCAGCGGGCAGTTTTCTTCGTAGGAGGCTGTGATGGCGTTGGTAACATTAGTAGTAAGACTGTCCAAGCTTTGCCAGTTCGAGACCGTCCTATCGATCATTTCTAACCTCTCGTGATGTTGGGTAGTTTGTCCAGTCCGTTAGTTGCGGTATACGTCTCGTCCGTATTTCTGATACTGATACGTCTATTTCAAACCTAATGTGCATGTGGTTCGTCCAATACATGCCAGTTCTGAGTCCAGTTTTCAGTCAACTGACTGCCAAAGATAATGTCAAGTACCTCCTGTCTTGACCTCGTTACAAATGTGGGCCTGCTGCCCGTGTTGTAAATGCTGAGATCTAAACTAGCGATAAGGTCAAGAAGGTACTCACCCCTGCTATTGTTATCAGTGCTACCCCAGGTAGGTAGGAAAGCGAAGTTTCAAATCTACACGACAGTGTTCGCCCTGTGCTATGCAACGAATGTAAGACTAGGACTCTCACTCAAGCTTTGGAAAAAATGGTAAGGTATTTATTTAAGAGGGTCCCACTCGAACCGGAGGCCTTCAGATTTATCAAGATTTGACTATTAAGTATGAGTTCCTGGGGCGTTAATACAATGGGCCATACTGCTCAACCTGTGGAACCTTTTTCTAGGTGTTACATTTTTGTTGTGAAGTGATTTTGCTATGGCGACCATGGGTTTTCCGCAACTCCCCACTGTCAGCAGTCGCATCGCTGGAAGGAAAAGTTTCCCGAAACTCGACTGACAGGTTGTTAGTCGAGGCCAAGACGCCAGTCAATTCAGTTGTGCATTTTATCAACTAACAAGTTAACAGTTGCTTATTTTGTAACACGAGGCGTTTTATATTACGTATTATAGTACATTGAATTTATTTATAGCAACGTTTGATGGCAGTTGTAGCAAGGATACAATCTGTCAAACGTTTACGCTATATCGCTTACCTTACCAGCGCCATCTCTAATCCAATAAATTTCGCGCAATTTTAAAATTTATATTTATTTTGTTCCAAAGAAAATCGCATCAATGAACTACGGATTAAATTAGAAACAAAATTTAACAAAAACTCAGGACAAACTTCCGGCAACCCATCCCGCATCCTTCTGTACTGTACGCAAACATTTTGAAAAACTTTGGGGCCGACTTCAAAGCCCGCTCACACGGTTTTGCTTTCGTTCAATGTTTGAATTGTCCTTTGAAAGTTTCGATGCGAAAAGTAAGGTATAAGACAAGGCCCGTGCAACCAGGACGAGACGAGACTACGACTAACTTTGACTTATCATCGTCTTCGGCATCGTCGTCAGCGATGTGATTTTTTCTTTTCTTTTTTTTTGTTCACTACCTCAGCGCTTTTCCATTTTTATGCAAAACTTTCAGATAAGCAAATATATAATATTTTTCCTGGAAAGCCACGACTAGCTCTGGCTTCTGGCTGGCTCACAAGGAAGAAGTCGTTACGAACATTTCACAGTCTCGTGACTCACTCACAATGGAGTTTATGAAAAGCACAGCTGTTTTTTTTTTATTCTGCGTTTATTTTTATTATTAGTCTCGCCATTGTACTCTCGACAAAGATGTTCCCGGAATGCAGTTTGCATACGATCCTTACCGGCTCGAGAGCTGAAGAGAAAGGTGCGATTTAAAGTCAATCGGTTATTATTCAAAGGAGCAGTCAAGGTTTCATATGGCAAAGCAGTTGAAGTCATCGTCATCGCTGCCGAGGAAGTAGGTAGGAGATGAAATATCGGGAAAGCCGCAGTATCTGAAAAATTATAATAGGAACGGGATAATGTATGACGAAGACCGAGGACGATAAAAGAGAACGATTTGCCAAAGGATATAACGAGCTATGCATAAATGTCGGTAAGATGAAAAGGAATCTGTAAAAAGATGGAAGTGATGAAGTTTTGGCGTAGGATGTTCCATTTGGTAAATTGGAATGGCCAATGTTTGCATTATCTGGAGACACAGATGTATATTTTGAATAGCCCGAAGCTATGAATAGATAACTCACGAGTTTTTAGATAATATCAAATATCTTGCGATACGACGCTTTGTATTTAGGAGTATTTGCATTGAGTACCGGAATTGAGTATTTTAAGCAAATGCTAATGAATTTGGAGTAATTTGTATTAGCGACGATAATGGGTTTGTAGAGAGGGACTTGGTGCCAAAAAGCTAAACCGTTTTCCCCAGAGTTAAGTGTAATGAACAATGCTATGAATGCTTTCGACAAACACTCGAAATCAAAGTTACCTCCTCTTTTGCTGCTTTCAAAGCGGATTACTACAATTTCCCTTGATTTTAGAGCGTTCCAATTTCCTGCGACGAATTTTCAAACTAAATTCCAAAGCTGAAAAGTTTGTCCGCTGAGGATTTGTCATCGCTCGCTGCTACAACTCAAATAATGGCAATCAGTCATCTGAAACTATTCCCTACTATCACCATACCGACATTCTGTGCATGGTCTCCTGCCACTAAACTCTCCATAAAATCTGAAACTGCAAGAAAAAGGAAGTGTACTACGAAACCTACATACTACGGATGGCATGTAACACATGTTCTCCGTTACACAAGTCTGCGTGAAGTTGAACTTTGAATTGCTCTCAAGTATTCTACCATACTCTCTGAAGTAAAAGTCATATCCTTCATATCCTTCCATACTATTCCATATTGTCCCCTCCAGCTCGTAACGTTACACCGCCCCCGGCCGTGTATGAATTGAGTCAACTTGTACAACAAACTTGTAGTACAAGTCTTGAATGTCTTTTTGCAACTTTCTTGACCTTTTATCGTTTGCACTCGTACATACGAATCATCTTCCTCCTCGTAATCGAGGAACAAACATATATGAAGGATGTGCTCGGTACTTACATACGTATGTTACGTATAATAGTAATTTCTTCATGTTGTCTCTCGGACCACAGAATTTGCCTAATATGGCTACTATGTAAGTTTGAAAAGTTTCACACACTTGGGAACTTTCGTTCAAGTGAAATTATTAAAATTTTCTTCTTGGGAAATTATCTGGTTGTTTCTGTCGATCCCCGTGCGGCCCCATCCCTCTCGTATCGATGGTAACGCAACATATTGTTATAGAAAGTCGGAGTAACTCTTGTATACTCTTGAGTTTTACTTCTCAGGCCGTTACACTACAAAACGATGTCAGGACAGGATACCATGTTATGTGGTTATTTCTATGTATTCCTTCCGCTCTTAATTGAAACTTTTGTGAAACAGAGCCGTTTGCATAGATACATTGGGCTAAGAGGTGAGTTGGAGTAGTACCCAACCCATTAGCAAATTTCATAAGTCGTGGGTATGTCATGACTGCAGCCAATTTATTTTATTGGGGATAAAATTACGAGAGTATGCACTTGTTCTGTTAAAATTTCCCATTTCACATTCTTTCGAACTTGAAGGTATTTTGGTATTGCTATCCTCAATGCTTGTCAGGTCAACGTGTTGTTACACCCCCAGCGCTAGCTCAGTTGGAATCTACGACGCATCGTACCGGAATACGCCACGAACACAATACAACTTGGGACTTACCTGAAGGAGGCGACATTACGGATGTGATCAGCAAAACTCGAACATCACATCAAGAGATGAATCCACCGATAAGTCCATCTGAAGCCATCATGTCGTACCTGACATTAGAAAGGAAAACACAAAGCAACCATTCCTTAATTGCATTTCACAAAATTTTACTCATCTGAATCCACTTCGACGTTCAACTCCACTCCACAGTTCCCGCATCACATAAACAAATCCTCAACGTAAAATAAACAAATGGGACTTGTCAGAATCAGCATAACCTGAAATAGTTTTCGGAACTATTATTGGAATAGTCGGAATTGAAATGACATTTATTTAATAAGAAGTATTTGGGACAATAATTTCCCAACTTTTAATTGCACTGATCCTCAAACATTAGTTTCCCGCCTTTTTCTTATTGTATTAATGTGTGGGCTCAGATACTGAGCAACTTCCGCTCAACTGATCATGAGTTCAGCAGGCACAGACTGCATAATCGGCAAGTTCCGGAACTGCTAGCGAGCAGTTCGCGATCTTCGGTAACTTCTAAACGCAGGCAATGCTCCAACTTAACGTAGAAGAAGAAGAGATCAGGAACTCACTTGTGATCTAGCAGTTAATTGAGTTTGCAAATTTGTCAATCCAATTAATTGAAATAAAACCAAAGAAATAAATTAAGCTACCACAATTTTCTTTTCATGGTCCAGCCGGACTCAACTCATTGAAAATAATTCAACGAAATAAATTAAGCTGCCGCCAATTTCTACAGTTAAAATTTTCGATTATCACCCACATCCCACATGTATTTTTTGTATTTTTTTTTTTATTCCACCGCTTTGCTTTCAACGAAAATTAAGTTTTCTTCTTAACTTTTTTTTTCGTGTCCTTTTTCTACTTTTTCCTCATTTGCTTTTCTTTTCCCACTTTTCTCCTCCTTTCCTCTTCCTTTTTCCCCTCATTTCCCCTCGTTTTTCCCTCATTTCCCCTCGTTTTTCCCTCATTTCCCCTCGTTTTACCTCATTTCCCCTCGTTTTTCTCTTATTTCTCCTCGTTTTTCCCTTCCCCCCCTCCTCGTTTTCTCTTTCTTTTCCCTTTGTCTCCCTCGTTCCCCTTCTTTTCCCTCTTTTCTCTCTTTTACCTCTTTTCCCATCATTTTCCTTTCCCCATCATTTTCCTTTCCTTTCCCCATCATTTTCCTTTCCTTTCCCCATCATTTTCCTTTCCTTTCCCCATCATTTTCCTTTCCTTTCCCCATCATTTTCCTTTCCTTTCCCCATCATTTTCCTTTCCTTTCCCCTCATTTTCCTTTCCTTTTCCCTCATTTTCCTTTCCTTTTCCCTCATTTTCCTTTCCTTTCCCCTCATTTTCCTTTCCTTTCCCCTCATTTTCCTTTCCTTTCCCCTCATTTTCCTTTCCTTTCCCCTCATTTTCCTTTCCTTTCCCCTCATTTTCCTTTCCTTTCCCCTCATTTTCCTTTCCTTTCCCCTCATTTTCCTTTCCTTTCCCCTCATTTTCCTTTCCTTTCCCCTCATTTTCCTTTCCTTTCCCCTCATTTTCCTTTCCTTTCCCCTCATTTTCCTTTCCTTTCCCCTCATTTTCCTTTCCTTTCCCCTCATTTTCCTTTCCTTTCCCCTCATTTTCCTTTCCTTTCCCCTCATTTTCCTTTCCTTTCCCCTCATTTTCCTTTCCTTTCCCCTCATTTTCCTTTCCTTTCCCCTCATTTTCCTTTCCTTTCCCCTCATTTTCCTTTCCTTTCCCCTCATTTTCCTTTCCTTTCCCCTCATTTTCCTTCTTCTTTACACTTCCTTTTTGTCTTTTCTCCCCTCCTTTTCGCTTCCTTTTTGTCTTTTCTCCCCTCCTTTTCGCTTCCTTTTTGTCTTTTCTCCCCTCCTTTTCGCTTCCTTTTTGTCTTTTCTCCTCTGCTTTTCGTTTCCTTTTTGTCTTTTCTTCCCTCCTTTTCCCATGATAGAAGGAAGACAACAAGGGGTTAGCATTAATTTCTTTTTTTTAGTGCTGCGTATACCCTATATCTATATTCCTTTACGCAACATGGAAAATTATATTCAGGTTCTTATAGAGGATATCACCGTGCCGCTATTGTCCAGGAGAGTACGCACATTCCAGAAACCAGTGAATCAGTCCTTATCCGAGGCAAACTTGACGTTTCGAAAGCATATGTAGTAGACGATTTAGGATGATGCAAGTGGCTGGCATATACATCCTTTTCTTTTTTAGCCAGTTTCTACGACTTGCCGGAAAGGCCGTGCCATTATTCTTACGCCCCACACAAGGGGATATCTGGAATAATAGCAGCATTGATTGCAGGTTGGTTGTCTGGAATGATATGTTGTCTTAAAACTCACTATTTGTAGGGTTTCGTCCGCCCACAAGAGACATCCAACTGAGCTGATGTTACATCACCTTATATACTCCGCAGTGATTGCCTTCAGAGCGATTCAGAACGAATTGATATGGTGTTTTTCGCATGTTCTGAATTGGCTTCAATCGCCTCTCGCTGGTTTTTTGCCTTAAGGAAGGTACTAACCCCGTTTTTTGTGCGAAATCTCATACAAAAACTGTTAAAAATTGCGATTCGCACGAAAGTTTACGCTTTTCTCGGTACTGAAAATCTCATACACAGACAGAAGTTTCCACATCGTTGTGTGCAATATCCACGCGAAAAAAATTATTTTGCATTTTATTTCTTGTGGAAACCGGTCATTACAGTGGTGATCGTCTCTTTTGAGTGAAAAGGGGAAATTCAAGTGTCGCGCAGAGCGCCGCAGATATGTGCTGTGTGAAAGCTTTTTCGTAGGGGAGATAGTAAGTGCAACATTTTGACACAAAAAGGTTTAGGACCAGCATTTAGCCAATAAAAGAAAGAACAAAGCTTTAGAAAAGGAATCTTCCTTTTTAGAACTTGATTTTGTCTAGAGGTCAAGTTGGTTTGTTGCGAATGTAAAGAGGATAAACACCCCTATCCGGAACTGTCTGAGGCGTAACCAGTATCCAATTGTAAGCCGCTTATAACATTTGCGCAGATTTTCACTTAAACCTTAAAAAACAAATAAACAAAATCTATTCACTATAAAGCCAATTCTAATAAAATCAAACACAAACAAATTCATCTTTCGTGAGGCCAAATAATAATCCAATGTAACAATACACACGAATAGGATTTGCACAAAGTTCATTACTTCTCGTCACACCTCTTCGTCGTCGATTTCCAACGAAGAAAAAAGAAAATCGTTAAGATTACATTTTTCCTGAGATTGTAAAGGACTTCGGAAAAATGCCTCCTCAAACGTTTCAATTGCTTTAAGGTATTTCACCTGACGTTGAAATGGACTTAAGTGTATTTATTTCACGAGGGTATTTTCTCGTTCACGGTCGCTAACGTCTCTTCACTTTATTCGAAATATTCTGAAAAATTTCTCAGAAAAAGCAAAGCTCTCCCCCATCGCGTCGCTGAATGATTAAAGTCTATTGTATCTTCCTTTTTTTCTATAGATACGGCTTCCCGAAATTGACTTTTTCGGAAAATATATTTCAGTCTAGATGAGCTAGAGATCTTCCCGGTTGTCATTTGCAATTGTCAGGAAAGTGTCCACCTGAGAACAAAAGGGCTTCACAGTGGGAAGGCTTACACTTTTAAGGGACCACTGGCTGTGGCATTAAGGTTTCATATTTTTCCTTATACTTTGCTTGTCGTTTGTCGCTAATTAAAAATATAAAAAAGGTGGTGCGGTCAGGTTGAAGAAACTGCTATCTCCTTTTTAGGAATGGTGCAATATAAAAGAATTTGTCCGGTTAGAGCTAACTGTGCAGCTTTACCGGCCTTCTTTTGACTGACTTCGGAAAGATGTTTTCTTTATCCCTTGCTGGAATTAACTTTCCAGATTTGCAGAGCATGAGTCGACTAAAAATGTAGGCTTGAGTTCAACGTAATATCAATCAGGATAATACGATTATTGTGGGTGAAAGTCAGGCGACATCTTACCTCCCGTAAATTGGGGCCGACATTAAAGACATTCGCTGTTAATTAAATTTTAAAGGACGAGCATATACTCATACGAGTACCTATACCGGATCGGAAATCGGGAGCGGACTAAATGACCAATACCCTAACTGCTCTGTATATAGCATAGCACCTCCGCGTGGTGATCGCTGGTAATTTCGCGAAAAGCGAATGCTGAGTTATGGGGCCGGTTGCGTGTACTATGACATTACGCGATTACCGCCGATATGTAAGCAATCGACACACTTCCTACCTGGTGTTCTATAGTTTTGGAGAAGTTAGCCCGTACGAAGTGTCTCTCTCTAATTGCATTGACCCCTCCAGGGGCATGGGCGCGTCAACATCTCTAGCATTTCTATGCCTTGTTGACGTTTCAATAGCATATCTACTTTTCGGAAGTGCAGTTGCTAGCATGCACCTCCTATCCGCGCCGTCTTTATACTGACAAGCTCGGAGCACTGTGAGAGTTCTATTAGTACTCAGGCAGTTTTTGATCGCGACGAGATTTGATCTCCGACCTCTAGATTAGTATCGTAGAGCGGTGACCGAACGATCACGGCCACCGAGCGCGACAAAGGTGATGGTACCATGACAGGAACAGTGGAGGAAACGTTGCACTCTTATAGCTTTCTTATATCGTTCTTATATCTCTCTTATATGTTTTTTAAATCGTTCTTATATATCTCTTGAATCGCACTTCAGGTTTTCTTTTATCATGATTTGAGTACGAATAAAGATACATTTTGTTTTTATATAGTTTTTATGTCGTTCTTTAAGCGACATTTAAGCTCAAGCATTATTCTCCTAGACATATATAAGAAGTAATTAAGAGAGTTTGTGGCTAGTTGGCTTGCGTTTGGCCCTGTTGAATAACTTTCTACTCTTTTTCCTCAATCGAGAGAGTTCAGTGTTCCACCCTGCTGTCCTTGATTGATTTTCTGATCTTCCTACTCAAATAAATATATTAATCAAATGAACGTTCACACGTACCCGCGTTCAGTATGAACTACACATTTGGCTTTGAGGCCTTATGACTCTGACAGGCTAAGAAAGAAATCGAAGCCGAATTCCTCCTGTATGAAATGGGCAAACAAAGTGACATTTGAAGGAATAGATAGATATTATGTCTTCATGTCATCGGTGAAATTTGCACCGTGAGTGAGGTAAGTAAACAAGTCTCACTCTCTCTTTTTAAAAGATAGTGTTTGTCGTACCAATCTGACCCACTCGATTAACCGCCGACTATCTCATCATCCAGGATGATCCCACCATCCATAAAAGTCTTTGAAAGAACCAAAAAAAAGGTAAATGTGCACAGCAAAATTTCATCCAAACGGACCAAAAACTAATCCACACGAAATACGTGAAGAATCTTCGAATCTTCCCATGAACTCCCAATCCCAAGTATGCGAGTATTACGGTTTTGGCTAAAAGGAAAATGTAGTAATTTTCAGCAATATCTCTTCAAGTTTATTCGCTTAACCGGAGAGACTAGAGAAGGGTATTTGAGGGCTTAGACAATGTTCATTCTGTATCCATTCGCCTTCTGCCTTTCTTCGATCCCATCCTATTTGTGTCTCGAAATAGAAATAGACACATTCAGATATGAGTTAAGTGCTTTGTTTACCAAAGTTTTAGTCGTTGAATAGTTCCGTCGAGTCGTGAACAGGAGACAGGAATCAAAATCGATAGCAAACCAAAGCAAATTACCACTTCGCCCACATTTCCTTCGATTCGAATATACAATTATTGTCCTGACGGGATTCGTCTAAAGATAGAGACTATGGGCCGTTTTCTCAATGTCTGTGCAAACTGTTAGTAAACCCAAGCGCATGCAAGGCTCAAAATATGATAATGCAGTAGAAAAATCAACCGATTTTCTAGGCGGAATCCGTCTGTACCTTCGATCAGCGTGAATTTCGGGCTAAGTTGGTTTCAGAAATGCAGCATTCCCTCTAGCAATACAAACGTAAGCTTTGGTCCAGTGGGGCAGGAGTGTGCTGACTCTCTGCCTGGTCCTAGCTGTCTTCGTCAAATATCACATCGGCTCTGGCTAGATCTGGTCCAAGTGATGCTTTGATGAACAATGACGAGAAGGCGGTTAAGCCTGGGCCAAGCAGAGCTTCGAATTACCCAGCGGAATCTGCTAGTGAGCCACCGCGTCAATTGGAAGGTAGGCGCATCCACCTACCTCCTTTGAAAACCCATTTCAGGCAACGACGAAAGGCGCTTCGGACTCGTGAAATCGTGGAAAAGATTCCTGTTGAGCAGTGGACCGAGGAGCAGAGAGCGTTCCTGGAATGGGCTCTAGGTATTATTACTGGTACTAATACTCTTCATGCTGCTAGAAACCGTTCCATTGTGGAAATGCGTAAGGAGGCAAAGAAGCAAAAGACCACTGAAGAGTGTGTGTCCGGTTCTTCTTACGCGGATGCGCTAAGAGACTGGATCGTCGTTGACCACAGTGACACTGAGGGTAGTATTTCTATCGATAAATGGAAGATGGTGGCGCTTGCTTGCAACTTCCGAAGCGTTTAGAGGAGCACCCTGGACCGACAGGGAGTTGGTGCTGGCGTCTGTGGGCCCAACACCAGAATTTCAATCGCTATGGGTGCCTGTCCCAGCGTTTTTCAAGCCGAGATTCATGCCATAGAGGTCTGCGCCAGGAATATTCTGGAGAAAAAACTTAAAGGGCGATCACATTGCTATCTGCACAGATAGCCAGGCAGCCAGTCCTTTTATATTGGGTGCCAGGTCATCAAGGCCTTGAAGGCAATGAATCAGCGGATGAACTTGTCAGGCAAGGCTTAACTTGTGGCCTAGGCCTGGGTTCAGCCAGGACTATCATAAGGGAATGGTCTGAGAGGCTACAACACCGCTATTGGGATGACCTTTCAGGGCTGCTACTATCAAAGGAGATAATGAGACACTTCGGCTATGGGGATACTACCCACATGAGTAGACGTGACCTGAGGTTATTTGTTGGCTACCTCGGGCTATCACTGGGTTAGATCTCATTTAAATAGGATGGGCGAGAGACGGAGTGTCGTTTTTGTTTGGTGGACATTGAGAGAACATATCACCTTTTATGTGAATGCCCAGCGATTAGCGTAGGACTATGTTAGCGCTACTCGGGCGGATCGTCACAAACTCTGCTGGTATCAGGAAATCTCTTGCAAAATACTTACTAGCCTTCGTATGAGTGGTGGAAGGTCTCTTGCTATAATATTAAGGGCTATGACACAATAGACCTTCTATGGTCGTAGTACCCACCATGAAGGTCAGTAGCCGCACCTCTTTTGCTATTCTATTCTATGACCGGTTTAATTGTCTAAACAGCTTCAGCTGTCAAAATGTCAGCAGCCCGTATCAGCTGTTTGGAATTATCGTCCGATAAATTTTTAACTGGACGATCGGTGGCGCAACGGTTAGCACGTTCGCCTTCAACGCACTGGGCCCCGGTTCGATTCCGGGGATTTACGTGTCGGACTATGAGCCCACTCAGCTGTTAAATGAGTACCCATTATGGGGTAAATAACTCGGTTGAGCGTGTTGCTGATCACATACCTCTGCACAAAAAACCGTCACGATCTAGAAAATGAGATGATGCTAACTCATCTCGAGGCCGTGGTTCAAATTGGACTGTTGCGCCAGTTATTTATTTTTTATTTTTTATCGGTGGCGTTTAGCGTTTATCTATAGGATAAACTTTAAGCAGACTTTGAGAAAACGGCCCTACAGGTATAGAAGTCTACACAAACGATACCCGTTCAAGACAATAGAGTTTATGCATGGATGGACACCGCAAAATCTCGGCTATCAAATAGTGAATTAAATCCACAATATATACGAATACGTAGATAGTACCAATTATCCTTTTGTGCTTGAACGTGCAATAATCGTAGCCGCAAATGAAGATATAACTCGATTACGCTTTGCCACACTTGCCTCACCACAACCACAGCCCAACCAGTAGTCGAATTGAAGTAGTCTTTGGGTGATGACTTTGTGAAATTCTGTTTAAGTAAGCCCGCAAATACGGCGAACCTGTGGTCGATATAGAGTCGTAACGCCCGATTGCAGGACGAGCCAGAGAGTAATTCTTGAAGTCAACTGACTTGAAGTTTTTCCCCCATTAACACATTTCCACTTAGTAGACTGCTGCTGAATCCAATTTCCACATCATTTGGATAACTAGCTCGAAATTAGTTTTCCATTGCTTGCACGGAATTAACAGCCCAGCGCCGTATCCATTCGGTTAAGGATATGTGCGTATGTTATCGCACTCCTGAGTTGTACAGAAACGGGATGAACGACAGACTGTGTTTTACCCAGCGCGCTCGTTCGTTCACCATAGGCAGAAGAAGAACGTTCTGTAATGGAAAGCTACTCCCTGTTGGCTTCAAGTACGTACTCGGATAAGTTTTGGTCCCTTTTCACAGTTCAGGCATATCTCTAAATGAATAGGAAGTTAAGTACTTCGAGGACTCAATTGCTGTAGAGAAGCTCCACTTGAGCACAAATTCTGAAGCTACTTCGCAATTAAGCCGCTACATTGAACCGAAAAAGTATTTTTCCTAAAAATGAGATTTTCCCGGGATTGCAGAAATTACTTTTGCATAGAACGAGAAGAAAGGATATAGGAATAGGGATGGTTGGTTGCTATCCTCTTAGCAGGATTTTGTCTTGGATTTTTTTTCTCGTGTATCAGGTAAGAAGTTTTTTGAAGTGAACTTACGTATACGAGACAGTAAAGTACTTTTCTTAAGATGGGGATTATTATTATTGAATATTTCGACTAACTGAAAACTGCTACTGACACACTAGCAGCTATGTAACGAAGCAGACATAGCTGCTAGTGTGTCAGTAGCATGGTGGTACGCCTTGAACCCCCTTGGACAGTTTAGGCTCAAAAATCCTGTGGTGGAACCTAAAATCCTTTTTTTTTTATCCATTTGGACCACTCATGAAAATGCCTTGATCTGAATACCATTTTCAGGACTAAATATCATCAGTGGATTTGAAACGGGGTGAAATTCGCTGATTATTTCAGCATTGCAAAACCTGCAGAGGTCCTTAAAGTAGCAGTGAGGACCACCCCAGCAGGCTGAAGATATAGTGACACCATGGAAGCCACACCATTTCAGAAGCCGCATAGCGCTGAGCTACGTCTTTAAGTCATGGAGGTGAGTTCGCAGTGTCGTGACCTCGCTTACCCGGTCGTGACACCGCGAAATCCAAATCCAATGCTTCAGCGAAGTTTCCAGCCGGATCGGCCAATATGCGCACCTTACGGCCGGCACCTTTCGACGATACTGCCTAAAAATCTGTCATCGCATTGCTTCACCAATAAGAGGTGCATTCATCAATTACGGGATTAAAACCAAATCCAGAACTTTTGACGCAACCACCAGTCATATCACTTGAAAAGAAGGGGCTTCCTAGAGCCACCAGGACGACACTTGCCCAACTTCGATCAGGTTTGTGTTTACGCCTCAACTCATATCTATCAGATATTAAAAACATCCAAAACGCCTGTCCAGCCTGCAACAGATCACCTCACGACGTAGACCAAATTTTCACGTGCCCAGCTGCACACACAGTTTACTCCTAGGTCGTTGTGGGGAAACCCCATTGAAGCAGCTACATTCCTTGGCCTTGACATCGAGGAGCACCCACACTGCAACGTTGACTATCGATACAACAACAATGACAGCCTCAAACAAGCACGTCCATGTCAACGAACTATCCTAGTGGCGTTAGACCTGTCAAAGGCACTTGACACTGTCGGCCACTCGGTTCTTCTGTCTGACATCAGCGGTACATCGCTTCCGTCGCAAATAATAAAGTGTATCGCCAACTATCTTGCCAGCAGACAGTCCTACACAGAATTTAGAACTGGGAAATCTAAACTAAGAAGAATTAAACAGAGTGTCTCCCAACGAGGAGTCTTATCTCCCATCCTGTTCAACCTGTACATGTCAGGACTCCCTACACCATCTGACGGACTCCAAGTCATCAGTTACGCTGATGTCTATTCGATTTTGGCAACCGGCGACGACATCACCCTAATGAAATAAAAAATAAAATAAAAAAATAAAAATGCGTGCAAAGAAACAGATATCTTGACGAACTAACAACTTCTTCGTCAATAAAAACCTTACTCTGTCAGCTCTGAAGTTTTCTGCTATCTCTTTTACAACAGGGACCAGAGAAGTGAAGTTACAACTGAATATCGTAGTAGATGGTCGAACTATTCTCAACACTAAATTCTCGGTGTTACCCCTGACAGCACGCCTTCCTCCTCGGCCCATGCGTCCGTCTGTGACTAGATGGGATACAGGAACAGAGTCCTCAAAGCTCTAGCTGGCAACTTCTGGGGATAAAGATAAAGAGACCCTACTGGCGTCGCGCTCGGTGGCCGTGATCGTTCAGTTGCTCTACGCTCTACGATACTAATCTAGAGCTCGGAGGTGAAATCTCGGCGCGATCAAAAACTGCCTGTGAGAACTCTCACAGTGCTTGGAGCTTGTCAGTATAAAGTCGGCGCGGATAGGAGGTGTATGCTAGCAACTGCACTTCCGAAAAGTAGATGTGTTATTGAAACGTCAACAAGTCATAGAAATGCTAGAGATGTTGACGCGCCAGTGCCCCTAGAGGGGTCAAGGCAATTAGAGAGAGACATACAAATCACTCGGGAGATCTGTGATCAACTATGCGGTTCCTATCTGGTCAGAAAATTTATGTGACACTCAGTGGGAAAAAAAATACAGACCTATCAGAATGTTGCTCTTAGGATTGTCACCGGATCATCTTCACCACGAGACCAGAATGTGGATTAATTTCCATTTATAGGGTGAGCAAAAGAACTCATCCTCAAACAGTGACCATCCCAACTCTAACCTGATAGATAAAACCCCATGAAGCCACCAGGACCACCAACCGTGAGAGTGAAGTCTAAAGGTTCATGACTGTCCGAGGAGTGACATCCCATAATTCGCACAAGCTGTGTTTCGTCGTTTCCACGTCCTCCAGACACAGATGACTCTGCCTCTCTGGATAGACCCATTTTATTGAGGTGATGTCTGACCAAGTGGTGCCCTGATAAGTACGCCACTATAAGTCTTATGCCGGTCCCACAAGCACTATTGCGTTTCTCCCATCTAGTGATTTATCGAGCGAACAAATCGCTCGGTGCTTGGCGATTGTTCGCAATATTCGCAGCGTATGGATACCACGAGTATTTGCTCGACATTCGTTGACTTGGATGAAATTTGTTCACTCGTTGAATCGCTGTGCTGTGGCTATCGTGACTCGGCGAGTCACGCATAATCTGGCACCGAAATTAGATGAATTCTACTCATGTGAGTAGTAACCCTTAAGCTCCTTCGATTGATGCAGCCCTGAAGGGTTATTCCAGTACTGATGTAAAAATGCAGACCAGTCTTTGATTCACAATTTGGTCGGGGCCAGTCCTAAGCCACAGTAAGCCTCTGGTCTGCAGTCTCGTTTCCCTCGATGTCCTGGTAGCATGGCACGCAACACACGTTAGCTCGGTTTTTAGTTGACAAAATTTAGAAGAGTTCGTAAATAGTCTCGAAGTGACCCTAACGGAAGAGAAAGCCTCTGTAGAAGCTTGGCTGTCTGAGTAGATAATAGTGTGAGCGCCGGGAAGTCCCCTTTCCGTTATCCTTCACTGGCATGGATTTCACGTTCCATTGCGATGGAAATCCTGGTGTTCGGTTCAAAGAAACCTGCACCAAAACCCCGTTCTGTTTTTGACCCATCGGTAAAACAGTGCATAATGCACCTAGCGTCATTGCCATTTTCCCATTGACTTCGGTCAGGAATGAGGGCTGAATATATTCTGCAAAAGTAAACCTCCGTGATCATGTAATCTGTTTTCAAGCAGATCTGCACGTTAGAAATTTGATTCGCAATGCTCATATGAACGCCTTGTCCGCTACGTGCGATGAACCTCTGTTAAAACTAATTTGTTTTTAAGCCTAATAACTCCATAACGGAAAAAGCTAGTTGGAACAAACTTGTAAAGTAGGTAGACGTCGACAAGGACTAGCCTATAATTGAATTTTTAGCAAACATCCATCAAGCGGTTAAAAACTCACAGCGATATAACGGCATAATTTTATAAACAAAATAACTATAATATCTTAATGTTTTCTACTTTTAGCCAACTTTTTTGGATTTTTGGCCACTGTGCGTCGGGCGCTGGCCGTCTGGATCATTGTCCTCCAATTATCTCGGTCATGCGATCGCGTCCTCAAATTTCGGAAGTCTATAGCAGTTGTTCAGCGTCAGTATATCTTTTGAGTCGTACCAACGAGCTCTACGTCATCCTCACAGCCTTGCCCCGCTGATGCGGCAACACTACTGTCACTAAAAATTATGAGTCATGGTTTCGGTTTTTGGTTGCATATGCATACGGCCTTAGCTCTGTGGGACAAGGAGATATATAAGTATACTGTATACATCATCCAAATATTATCATTTATTAAAACCACATTCGTTTAGAGCCACTCGTAGTAGTCTATCACCGGTGGACATCACAACGAACCAGCAAGGACTCGCATTACGAATTGCCTTGGTTGTCACAATTCCACGTAAAATTGTAAAATGTTGGTTTCGAGGTTTTTGTCTCATTGTCAAAATGCCTGCGGTGGTTGGAATCCTTTTTCCCTGGCGGCGTTGAATATTCATCATAGTCAGTCGTATTCGAAACCATGTGGAAAACTGGAACGTGCCTTCATGATCACACAAATACTCGGTGGTACTATGTCCTGGATGGCGCATTATATTCACTGGTAGATACGCGTGTATACTTTTAACTATTATGATGAAATCACGTTCGCATCCTGTTCTCTTTTTTTATATTATTTAGGCTCCAGTTGGTATGAAAGCAATAGAGACTATACCCTGTAATGCAGGCAT
Organism: Chloromyia formosa; assembly: GCA_964017055.1. NCBI lineage: Eukaryota > Metazoa > Arthropoda > Insecta > Diptera > Stratiomyidae > Chloromyia > Chloromyia formosa. The sequence goes on from OZ024817.1 coordinate 5,652,860, forward strand.
GCATCCTGATATGTAATTTTCCATTTTGGAATCATTACTAATGAGGACATGTTGTCAGTCGTCCGTCTCGAATTATGGGGTGTGTTCGGAACATTGAAAATACGTACACACATCGAATACAAAGGACATATGATTCCTGGGAAAAGCCCTGAACGCCTATATTGTTCAGGGCCAAAAATATAGTTTAGCCTTTCATTTAATACGAGCCAAAAGACAACATTTGGGATATTGTTTTAGTACTCGTATTCTGACAGTGCTATAGTTTGCAGTAAAGGTGTTAATTATGAGCGACATGGAATGCTCTTCCGGGTATGAGCTCTCTCTATATGAAAAAAAAACTCTATGTACGTACATATACAACTATTTGCACATGCTTGCATAATTAAAAGTAACTACACAGCTTTAATTATGCAAGCCAGTTAGTAGTTACCACCTTGATGTTGGGCACAAACAAATAAAGTCCTTTTTTACTCCTGACCCTGGAACATGCTTAGAACAAAGTGGAAAAGCTGGTTGTCTGGTCGTCACTGTAGATATTTAAAATCAAACTCATTTAATTTCTAGGAATTGTAACGAATTGTCGAGCTTAGATGAGGATAAAGCCACAGGCATGGTCGTTTAGACCTTCCCGAACACCTAAGTGTCAAAACCTCCTCAGTCAGTGATGGACAAACTCGAGAATAATTTGTAACGGCGTGAGAGGTAGCCAGTGACCCTATACTCAGTATTCGATGAGAGCATTTGACTTTTTTTTTAGTAGTCCGGATGGCGCAACGGTTAGCACGTTCGCCTTCAACGCACTGGGCCCCGGTTCGATTCCGGGGATTTACGTGTCGGACTATGAGCCCACTCAGCTGTTAAATGAGTACCCATTATGGGGTAAATAACTCGGTTGAGCGTGTTGCTGATCACATACCTCTGCACAAAAAAAACCGTCACGATCTAGAAAATGAGATGATGCTAACTCATCTCGAGGCCGTGGTTCAAATTGGACTGCGCCAGTTATTTTTATTTTATTTGACTTTTAATCTCAGGGTCAGGGGCTCGAGTGGCACGTTGGGCGCCATTTGTAGTAATTGTCGAAAAAATGTGCCGTGCCATGCCAGACACATAATGTCGAAACCTACTCATTGAGTGATGAAGTGTACGAGAGCTGGATAGCTAGCTCAGCTTTCGGTAGTATGGTAGCGATCATAAGGAGTCACTGCTGCCTCTCCAGCGTTGAAAACAATATGTCACTCGTTGCCGGATTGCCGAAACGAAACGGAAAGTTATATAATGGACAGGTGTTATTGGACACAAATGTGTCCATGGGGATGAAGTGAAAGTTTGCCGAAGTACCCGTGAAGGTCGGACCGTGCCATCTGGCGAAGACTCCTCAGCTTGATAGGCGGCGGCCCGGGCTTGCTGTAGCTCAGTGACGGGGTTTCTGCCCCCTAACCATTCCCCGCAGGGGACATTTCATCAGTCGAAAGTCTGTAAGACGTTTTGGGTGTAGCGAACCCACGGACCTGATGCTAAGCAAGGAGGTGGTGAGAGCGATTTCGACTTCCCTCACCAGCATAGGGTAAAGGTGCCTTGGTGCTGCTCCCTATGCCAGCCTTTGGGGAGTGACGACTCCACGTACCTTAGTTATGAAGTTGTGGTGGCCGCATGATGGTCTCGCTAGTGGTTTCCGTCGTTATGGTGTCACCGGTGCTGCATGATGGTCTCGTCAATGTTTCCGTCGTTATGGCGGTACCTGGGGAGTGGTGCCCTCGCATAACGAACAACGCAAGGGGGCTATATAGGCTGAAAGGTACTCGATCGATTCCTATTGGAGCAATCCTATAGGTGCCAATGATGCGAAAAGGTTACTGGGGCTGGCCCAAGTGCTGATTCCTAGACCTGATGAGGACACGACTTTGGGGTCTTCCCAGGCTCCGATTCTAATATAAGTGCGCATTTGACGGAGAGAGAGAGAGAATACTGATTCCTATACTGCTTTGGGGCCTGACAACCCCATGGACCCAGTCATTGGCTTACTAGTACCGACACAAGCGCCGCCGGTTTGTTGTGGGAACGTAAGTACTATCCCCATCTGAGGAGAGTGCTTACAAGTACGAGAGGAACGGAAGCAGTGTCGACTCTTTTGGGAATAGTGCGTCGAGTTGAGCCTGGGAATGTACTGACCCATCAAGGCGTTAGACTCGTGGGGGCTGTGGTTGTTGATAAGTCGACTAAGCTAGGTCGCAACCTAGTTAATCATTCCCCCGTAGCCAATCAGGCAGCGATATAATACAATTTCCATGCTGCTGACTGGTAACCAGCAGTACGGAATTACCGAAGCGAAAACAATTATGGAATTACGATTGATGGTTCTAAAAACTACGACAGTGTTATCGTCTGAAAACAAGTTGCAAGGCCGAGTGACCCAACACTAGCTAGAGTAACTAGCTAGCTTTACTGCAGAATAACATATGGGTAGCCTTGCAGATGGTGATCCGCCGTCACCTTGTAAGCTACTAGGGGCACATATGGTATCTCTTCACTGGCGAATTATCTGTTTTCGACCCTCATCGTCATATGTTGAAAGGTACCTTGGCGTTGATTCCTATGCAAGCCTTTGGGGAGTGTTAACCCCATGCCCCATAGTTATGCAAGTGGGTGGCTGCTTGACGGTGTCTAAACAGGGCCGGGCGACCTAGTACCCAATGCTGGCTGGGCAGCTCCGACGCTGCTCGTATCGGAAAGTCTCAGCAATAGTCCGTAGCGGTCCTTCGATGGAATCTTGTCCCTAACCTAACCTTTCTGCTTTCACCTCCTTTTTTTCGAGCCGGCGGTGCGGCGCGTGTACACCACCCGTCATCGGGAACACGTGGGCTGCCAGGTGACCACTCCGCTAAATTGAATCAGCTGATTCAACGGGGCGGTACTGGCCACCTCTGCTAGCTTTTGCGAGCTGTAAGCACCTAAAATGTAGAATCGTTTCCAATTTAGAGCTGGACACTCACACAAAGTTTGGTGCACTTTTCTATCTCGCATCTTCTGCATAAATTGCTGGACTGAGAATATGATGACTATATGTATAAAGAACGGAAATCCGCTTAAATATTTGGTACCCGTTTACACACTATGACATATTAGACACACCACAAAAATGTTCCCCGGCTGTCAAATAATTTGTTTTGATTTTCAATCATACCGCAATCGAGGAAGCACCAGCTGATAGGGGAAAGTAGGCAATGAAAAAAAAAATATTGTAAAAATCCGACACAAATTGCAACTTTCAGTCAGATAATTTGACCAACGAGGGATATAAGAAGATAGGCGATGAAAAAAAATGTGCTCGAAACACGTGTGGATTGTGTGTGGTGATAGCCTCTCTTCAACACATGTTCCACACTCTAATTTGCTCGAGGTCAGTCCCACCAATCTTCTCGCGTGAGATGCGGTAAGGCAGTGTCTTGTGAGTATGTAGACCTACCGTTGCTCTTAGTCTATTTATTTTGAGTTTGGGCAATATCCTGCTCTCGCTCAAATCAATGTGACGGTCATAAGGTGCTGAGTACAATCCGTTCTGTTTGCCCAGTTGGATTGTAGCGAACTCCATACGGTTCCATCTTTTTCGTTTGTGATGTCCGCAAGTGACCGTGACCGTGACTGAACCTCTCCTTGACAGTTCGTCGGCTTTCTCGTTGCCTGCGACACCACTGTGGCCGGGTACCCATATAATCCTTATTGAAGTATGTTTAACCTTGCTGCTGACGTTTACAGTTCACGAAGAGCATTTGTATGACGCTAGAGACAGAATGGCAGCCCTACTTTGACGCAATCTGTTTTTATCTGGTCGATGAAAACGAAATGGACCATCGAAAATCATTTGTTACAAGACGCCAAAATCCGAAATCTTTTGAGATATTACCTTAAGGAACTTCTTTTTATCCAACGTCAATACAAATTTATTGCAGAAAATAATCCAAAAATGATTGGAAAAGTTTGAAAATATTCGGCGCCCAATGTGGGGCCAGTGTGATTTTCAATTCAGCAATCGACTACCTTTTTTTAAAATAAAGACGGTATGCCATCAATTGAAAATCACACTGACCCCACATTGGGCGCCGAATGGTAGTCCGGATGGCGTTCGTTCGTCTTCTGTGCACTTGGTCCCGGTTTGATTCCTACTGAATGCGGTAGTCTTCGATAAAGCAAAAGAAGATTTATGTGTCGGAGTATGAGCCCACTCAGCTGTTAAATGAATACCCAAATAACTTGGTTGAGCGTGTTGTTGATCACACACCTCTACACAAAACACACCGTCACGATCTAGTAAATGAAATGATGACTCATCTCGAGGCTTTGCTCCAAATTTTACTGTTGCGTCAGTTATTTATGTTTTTATTTAATCGAATACCGTTAGTCACAAATATGGCTTACCCTAAGGCTTGGGGGGCAAAAACTCCTCTTCCATAGTCCTCCGCGTGGGCGCCCCCTGGAACGGCAGTGGTCACTGACCATTGCTAACCAACGTCAAGCCGCCAGTGATGGCGGTGCGATGATTTGGTTGAGGTACCCCTGTGGTGTGGGGTGTGAAAAAAATACCACGGCCTTTCCCTTTGAGGGCCTGTCGTTAAAATCGACAATCAAAGGACAGGATGTGTATGCCAGCAACTTGCACTATCCGAAATCTTTATATGCTAACGAAACGTCAACTATGCCTCGGATAAGGACTGACTCAACGGTTACGACTTTTAGCTATCGTACAATGACAAAGATTGGATTCTGGAATGTGCGTACTCTCCTGGACAATGGATCAGAAGGTCCCCAGAACGCACGATTATTTCAATTAGAGAGTGAATTTCTGAGGTACAAATTAAATATCTTAGGAGTTAGTGAGATAAGATGGTGGAACAGCGGAGAATTCATCTCTCCAACGGGCAGCACTGTAATGTTGTACTCCGGTAAAGCTACCGGTAGTCGCCGTGAGTCAGGTGTGGGGCTCCTTTTAACCAGAGCCGCGCGAAACTGTCTCTTATCCTGGGAACCGGTCTCTGACAGGGTCTTGACCGCCAGGTTCCGGACCAAAATGAGGAACATCTCAATAATACAATGTTATGCCCCTACTGAACCCGACAATGTCTTGGCAAAAGACTCCTTCTACGAAGAACTAAACGCCGTTCAGAGCAGAACACCTAAAGGTGACATTATAATGGTTATGGGTGATTTGAATGCGAAAGTTGGCGCTGATAACTATGGGCTCAGACATGTGATGGGGAGACACGGTCTTGGTGATCGTAATGACAACGGTGAAAGATTTGTAGAGTTCTGCAACTTTCACAGTCTCTTCATCGGTGATACTATGTTTGAGCATAAGGACCACCACAAAATCAGTTGGTCCTCTGTTGATCGGCGCAGAACACAAAATCAGATCGACCATTTTGCCATTAGTAAAAGATTCAAGAGTTGCCTCCTGGACGTGCGAAACAAGAAGGGTGCCGATATTGGGATGGGAAGAGACCATTATCTAATGATCGCTAATGTTCGATTGCGTATTGCAGCCGTGCGCCGCCCCAGCGACGAAAGATCCAGGCCCCGCAAATTCAACACCGCTCGACTAAAAAATCCAGCTGTCTTACAACAATATAATGACCATCTTGCGCAAAAAGCGGCTGAGATAACTAGTCACCCAAATAGTGACATAAACGAAAACTGGGATGCCATAAAAAATGCGTACATTGATAGCGCAAATACCATCCTTGGCCCAAACCCGGATTGCCGGAATAAGCCCTGGATGTCCGACGCTTCATGGCAGCGGATTGTTGAAAGAAAGGAGCTGAAAGTTCGTTTGGCTGCAACATCAGACGACAATCGAAGCAGCATCGAACTCCTTTACCGTCAGAAAGCTCGAGAAGTTCAGCGTAGTGTGCGACGCGATAAAAGAGTTTATGCCAATTCTCTTTTAGCGTCAGCAGAAGAAGCCGCTAGAAGTAACAACTTAAACGCCGTATACGGTGTCATCAAGGAGTTTACAGGTGGTCGTAACTCCTGCCAACATCCGGTGAAAGATAGTGATGGAAAGCTACTTATCTTGGAAGAAGATCAAATGAGGCGGTGGAAAGAACACTTCGCCGCGGTCTTGAACCGTGTAACCTCTGGTGAAGTTCCCCCTCATATATTTTAGATAATTTAGCTAACCATCAAAATGTGCGTATACGGTCCACTGCCCCGACTAAAGAGGAAATAGTCACTGCAATTATTGCACTAAAACGAGGAAAGGCCGCCGGACTTGACGGCATCCCTGCCGAACTTTATCAAGCAGCGCCAAGCGTAACTGCCGATTTGCTGCACCCACTTGTTGATAAAGCGTGGAATACAGAAACCTTTCCCACTGAGTGGAAGGAAGGTTTGATCATCAAACTTCCAAAGAAGGGTAGCCTCACAGACTGTAATAATTGGAGAGGCATTTGTGTGCTTCCTGCCGTTGCTAAGATAATAGCTAAAATCGTCCTGGAAAGACTAAAGGCCCACTTAGAAAGCACAATTGATGAAGAGCAGGCTGGCTTTCGATCCGGATTCTCCTGTGTCGATCACATTAACACCTTGCGAATCATCATCGAGCAATGCGCTCAATACGATTCTCCGCTTCACTTGCTTTTCATCGATTTCGAAAAGGCTTTCGATAGTGTGAACCGGGATTCTATCTGGGCGGCCTTGCGCAGGAGAGGCATCCCTGAGAAGCTTGTGGCTATTATTAAGGCAACCTATGACGGCGCGAAATGTCGCGTTCTGCATAAAGGTAAGGTGTCGGGGGACTTTGAGATTCGCAGTGGAGTTGGGCAGGGGTGCATCCTCTCACCGATCCTATTCCTCATAGTGATCGGCGATGTGTTGCATGCAGCCCTATCCGGACTCGACAGAGGAATTCAATGGACTTTGACATCTTATCTACAACATCTTGACTACGCTGACGACATATGCCTACTCTTCCACAAAATCATGGATCTGTCCGCAATGGCGTAAGATCTCGAGAGGGAGGCAAGCAAGGTTGGGCTAAAGATTAATACCAACAAGACCAAGGTTCTTAGCCCGCCGTTGCGAAAAAGAAATCCGACACCTATTGCCATCAATATTAATGGGCAGCCTGTGGAGAAGGTGGACAACTTCGTCTACCTGGGTAGCATCGTTGCCGAAAATGGTGGTACGGAGCAGGACATCGCTCGTCGTATCAACCAGGCTAAACGCGCATACGGCATGCTGTCCAAAATCTGGCAGGGCAGTTATCTCAGCATCAAGACCAAGCTGGGCCTGTTTCGCTCCCTGGTACTATCAGTGCTTTTGTATGGGAGCAGTACATGGAAAGTTTCCGTAGGAGTTACCAGAAAGCTGCAAGTTTTCGTCAACTCATGTCTTCGTCGAATTTTAAGAATTTTCTGGCCCGAAACAATATCAAATGAAGAGCTAAGTCGGCGTACGGGTCAGATGCCAATCGACGAATTGATACGCAGGCGAAAATGGCAGTGATAGGTCACACATTGCGGAAGAGTGATAACTGCATTGCTTTGCATGCCATGAAATGGAACCCCATTTCCAACCAAGGCCGACCAAGAGGGGGTCCTCGAATCACATGGCGTCGATCTGTGGCAAAGGAGTGTCAGGTATTGGGTAAGTCTTTTGGGGAGTTGCGCCCCATTGCCCAGAACAGAGTACGATGGCGCGCAGGAGTAGTTGACGCGCTATGCCCCGCTAGGGGTTAAGGCAAAGTAGTAGTAGTCCAACTTTGTAGGAAATGTTTGAAAATATTCGGCGGCCACGGTGGGGTCAGTTCGATTTTATCCAGTCATTGAAACCGATGTAGTCAATCGAATCGCGATTTAGTTAGTAAATACAAAGCGCGAAACTAATATCTTTTTATACCTAAACTTATGATTTTTTAAATATTAGATTATGTTTAATTGACAGGAGATTTTGCGCCGCTACAGAATGACTCCCTGGCCAAAATGCACAGTCTGCACAAATGGTCGAGCCGGGCCTGGATATGTGTCTCATTCTGTCGCCAACGATTTTATTTTGTTTTTTATTGGGCAATATTTTTTTTTACAACCGTTGCGTTCGCATTTCAATCAGTTAAGTCAACCGAATGTTCTCTTCACAATTTGGGTGAGCGGGAGCGTAATCAATTCAGCGTAGGAAATGAATAAAGCGAACAATTGCTTTACAACGGCGTCCATTAATTACGACATGCAGTGTAATCATCCTGCAATGACTATACTGGAAAAGCACTTTCATTTGAGAACGTGCAAATTCCAATCAAAGAAATTGGGAAATCGTGTCAACTGGTCTGGCAATCAGATTACTTTATATCCACCGGATTACGAATTAGTGTATACACACGCTATGTATATACACTCGTAGGTTTGTTTACCAAAACGATTGTCTATGGTCTTGGGGATATCCGTAGATATATTCCTTACTCGGTAGAGTTCCTGAGTAAAATCCGCCAATCGGCAAACAAACTTTGCAATATCCGACGAGCGACTATAACAAACATCGATACGATAGTTGAACGCGATGTCATCCGTTGAGTGAAACCGAATTGCGCAAACAATTCAATCGTAGAAATGGAAAGGATACGTGTGCTTTCGCTTGCACGTACTTTTTTTTCTAATATCCGACTCTGGGAAAAAGCTGGAAAGAACAGAAAAAGGAAACAATTGCGATATTCCTTTTAGTTCCGATTGCTCGATTGCAATCCCGCCGTCCCGCACACCCAATCAGACCGACGTCGACGTAACGACGATATCCTTGCAACAAAAGAGTCCTTAACACAAGCTCTTAACGATGAAACACATTTCTTTTTTAATGGCCTTTCGGAATCGTCAATAGCTGTCGGGGGGTGTGTGGGTGGAAATAAGGAAAACGCTCAAGTAGAGATGAAATTAAATTTGATTGTCCGTTTTAAGGAGTTTGCAGGATTTTAGTCTTTGTTTTTATTTATTTTGCAGGAATTAAGCAATTTATTACAAGTGTTTTAAACGGATTTTATTTACTTTTTATTTTGGCTAATGCAGTTTCTTTTATCTATTTCTTGCAGACAAAAATGGCTGGAACAAGGGAGCTTATTTGGTTCTTAATATTGGTGATCCTGTGTGCAGAATGTAAGTACATATAGTACATGTTTTCATTATCATATTGGGCTCACTATCATCAATCAACGCGCTCGGTGACCGTGTTCGTTCGGTCACAGCTTCACGATCTAATGAATGGAAGTTCCATCCTCGGCGCGAACATAAACTGCTTGTGGGTACTAATAGAACTCCCACTGTGCTCCGAGGTTGTCAGTATAAAGACGGCGCGGTTAGGAGGTGCATGCTAGCAACTGGACGTCCGAAAATTAGACATGCTATCGAAACGTCAACAAGGCATAGAAATGAAAGAGATGTTGACGCGTCCATGACCCTGGAGGGGTCAAGGTAATTATCATCAATCAATACACAGAATGTTGTGACAATATGGCCGATTGCTCATTCGTGTCGTCGTGTATCCTTGCATCAGTGGACTAAAGGAAACGCTGGTATGCTAAGACACCTAAGTGTCACTGGACACTCCAAGGACATGTTCTGTTAGTGTCACCATACACTGTCGATCTCGAACTCGAACCTGGTACAAATGTCCTCTGACACACACACACACTTCACATAGGTGTGAAGAAAACCGATCCACTTGTACTAGGATCGTGATCGAGTTCGACAGTGTATGGTGACACTTAGGGTAAGCTTTTGCACCGTGAGTACTTCGGAGCGTCGATTGTCGAAGGTAGAAAAAGGTGTAATAGGTGTGCTAAAACGGATCTAACGCTTTCCAACAGAAATTTGACTGGAGAGGTTAGCAGCTGTCTAATAAGTGCATCGATCGGCTCATCTACTCCCAGCTTAACATTCTTGAAATAGTCTCAGGTTTGACATCATTGAAAGCAACCTCGATATCCAAGGTAACCACCAAAGTGTACTCCTTGTGGCTTAAATACTTTTCAATATATCCGACGATCGAATGCAGCGTAGTCTCTACTGACCTACCTTTTCAGTAGGAATGCTGAGATCTGAATATGGAATGTTGCCATGTAGTAGCAGTCTTATTAATTTTTCCAGACTTTTTAACATAGTTGAGGAGCTTTTACCGGCTTTGGCGACCACAACCGGGGGATGTATACCACTTTCAGACTGGACCTGAAAACAGTTGCAATCCAAGGGGTGACAATATCCGCCATACGAGTATGTTGAAGATCTTCAGGAATAATACAGTCGGTCCCCGCGGATTTGTACGGACCTAAGCTGGAGATGGCTCGAAGAATTTTTTCCTCCCATATAATTGACGCTGAGTGGCATGGCGGAAGGCTACCTGTACCAGATCTGGAAATTGCGCGTCTAGTAAAAGGCTAGTTGTCTGGTTGTCCAGCAATCATCTACTGGGTGTGGACAGCAGCAAGTCCTACGTCCTACGCTAAGCCCTTTTCAGTTCCTTTTTGTATGGGCTTAGGAGCTGTTTATACGAAACCCAGTCAGAATCTTCCTTAGATGCTTTAGCTTTATTGAATGCCTTTCTGCATGCCGCCCTTCCCTGAATAATATCAGCACGCCGCGCCGGTTTTCTACTACCCTTGGTCCGACTGACCGGCCACATATCCGTATTTGAGTGGCCTATTTTGATGTATTCGTGAGTGTGTGCATCATGTCGTCCAGTTCTTGTCTGTTCTGAGGTTGTTTTGGTGGTGGTTGCAGTCTAGGTGAAAGACTTTCTCCAGTCTGCTTTGACGATTCCGGCATCACCAGGCATCGCATGCAAGTGGACGATTACCCAGGATTCGTAGATCAGTACAACATCATATCCATTCCGCATCAGTCGGAGTAGGAGAGGAGCCTATGTTGCTTTAGAAAGGTGAAGATCTATAGGAACCAAATCATTGAGGTTTTTTTTGCATGCCTCCACGTCATTGTTAAGGTCGGACTCCAACGACACTTCTAGGAATGATAGTTCCGTTATAAATTCTAAGGCAGTGAGATTAGAGGATAGATATATCAAATCGTTCTCCACTTTTGTTTCTATGGGCGCACGAGATGGCTGTAACCCGCATGTCATCCCTTGCGCGGTTTTTTCTTATGATCGTGTTTGAGCGGGGTCTGATTTGGAATCCTTCCTCTCATCCCTTTTGTACAACTGAAACTTAATTGGTTGGAAGCCATAATTAATTATCTCTTTGCAACTAGCTAGAGGGACCAGAGATTCAGTTCACCTATTCAGCATGATTACCGCACAGTATCATCATTTATAGTAGAAAATAGCCGAAAACATTTGGCGCCCAATGTGGGGTTAGTCTGATTTGATTTAATCCATGAAATCTAAATGTGCAATCGACTGGGTGAAAACACAAAAAGCGAAAACTTTTTAGACCATACTTTTCAGGTTACCCTAATCTACCGTAAGGTATGTGCAGTTATAGCTATGATGTATACACTGTTGATTCACAATAAATCTACTCTGGACTTGGGATGGCGATGGGCGCAATGACTCTTTTCATTGTGCCGGCACGTAAGCTCTGACTCTTTCCACTGAGTCGTTCAAAAAGAGTCATCCAAAGAGTTAGAAATTTGGTGAATATATATCCAATAAAAGTCGTAGTTTTTAAGAAACTAACTTTTTTTTACCCCCGATTCGAAGTCGGCGACCCACAATGCCCTTAGGTTGATACAGTCTGATCGGGCCACTATTTCGCATAAAAATGGGGTTGCCAGTCGGATATGGGCAACTCCAATTTTTTTTCCTTTTTTTTTTTTGTTTTTTTTTTTTTTGCGCCAGTTTCGGAATCAGCGACCCCTTAATGCCCTTTAGTTCGAGTCAGCCAGATCCGACCACTATTTCCCATGAAAACGGGGTTACCCCAATTTTTTTTTTTTAATTTTTTTTCTTTTTTCCCCAGATTTGGAGTCAGCGGAGGGCACCAAAATTAGCCATGGCAAAAGTGGTCATTCGAAATAATTCATATGGAGCGCGGAACGAGCGGCGACCACACAAGAGGCTATGTAACGGACGGGATGGTGGCCATCCGAAGATGCCAATGGAGACGGAGCCTAAGGTAGCATAATGACCGTGAAGGTCGGCCCGTGCCATATGGCGAAAGAAAGGCCCCTCAATGAGCTAATCAGCGGGCTATGCTTGCTGTAGCTCAGTTCGGGAGACGTAGGCGGGGTTTTTGCCTCTCGCTGCCCCTGTCCTTTACGTATTAACAAAAATGCATAGGCCTGGGGAAGACAACACAAACAGGGGAGGCAAAAATGGGGGAATAAAAAAAAAGTGGGGCGAAAAGGATGGAATGGCTGGCGGTCGGTCGTCCCAGATTCCCTCGTGCTTGCATCGGGTTCCGGGTGTAATGGGACCTTCGGCCTCTGGTTTCGTAGCACCGACAGATTACTACTCATCAGGTGCTGCCTTCGATCTGTCGGTAGAAGCAGCACTACCAGGATATGGTCCATCGCAGGGCAGCTTCTACTTTGAGGCCTGCCAAGAAGAAGAAGACAGAGTGTGCTGCTAAAAATAGAAAAAGAAAACAAAAGCGAGCTGGGCACCGGAGTCGGCCGGCAACCAGTGTAGAGGGGCAAAATTAGGAAAGAAAAAAAGATACTACATTTCCCCATTACTCAGATGAGCAACAGAGTTCAGAATATCACGACGATAGCAGAGGCACATCACTGCATTCTTTGCAATAACTCAGTCATGATCTCTGAAAACTGCTGAGCATCTCAATAATAAAAAAAAATACAATAATGCGTAAACAGAAGTTTTAAATGACTTGAAAAGACAATCCTCGCAACCAGGAAGGTACCCAACGGCTCCTCCTCGCTCTGACCGGACACTGAAGATGCTCCAAATGCCGGTGATTCAAAGCATTTAGGGAGGCCTTAGGTACGTGGCTAAGCCATAAAAGATAACCACAACACCAGGATCGCCTTGTTGAACCGACTCTAAAAGGACAATCTACTCAATTGAACCTGTAACCAACTGCTTACAAGTCCGACTCGCTAACCACCAACCCAGGAAGTATCTTTCAAATTCTTTTCGCCTTATGTAAGATTATGTATTTTATAATACAAATGAGAGATTGTGTCGCAGCGACGCGAGCGCCGCTCCCGGTACGTGGTGGGTGGTGCCAAATAATTTTTTATCGATTCACTACCCAACGAGGTGTCGTCGCTATGAAAGTTACACTTTAAAAAACCTATTTTTCTACATTCAAAGGGCTGTAACTGGTAGATATTAAGAAACTGCGATAAAATGATGCTTACACGGTCGGAGGCTATGTCATCATCATCATCGTGGCGCGACAGCCTGACGTCGGGCCTTGGCCGCCTGGATCATTGTCCTCCAATTATCTCGGTCACGTGACCGCGTCCTCCAATTTTGGGAGCCCAGGAGCTGCGCGGCGTCCACACCTACTGAGCTCTCCCAACGAGATCTCGGTCGTCCTCGCAGTCTCGCTCCGTCGAATCGTTCTGCATTCATTACTCTCTTAGGCATGCGATCATCGTCCATTTTTTGTACATGCCCTGCCCATTGAAGTCGTTGTAGTTTGACGATTTTCGAGACTTGCAGCTCATCGTACATTTCATACAACTCATGGTTGTACCGGATGCGCCATCCATCTCGATCGCAAACAGCCCCGACAATTCGCCGTAGAACCTTACGTTCGAAAATGTCTAGCATGTTTTCGGAGGCTTGAGTTAGGGTCCATGCTTCGCAGCCATAGCATAGCACTGGTCGTATAATGGTTTTGTACACGCGGAGTTCGTGTTTCTGTGCACATGCTTCGATTTCATTATGGGGAGAACCGAGAAAAAAGTCTTATTAGCTAACTGTATCCGTCGCTTGATTTCGTCAGTTTCGTTGGCGTCCCTTGACAGGTTGCAACCCAGGTAAATGAAGTTGTTCACGAACTCGATGTTGAGGCCCCCCACATTGATGCTCGGTTGTGCAGGTGTCCTTGTCACCGATTGCATCATTATTTTAGTTTTACCCTCGTTAATACGTAATCCAACTTCCTTTGCAGCGGTATCGAGCGTATGCAGAAGTTCTTCTGCGTCAGCCAATCTTCGGGACATGATGTTGATGTCGTCGGCGTACGCTGCTAATTGTGTCGACTTGATGAGTAGCGTCTTGCTGTTGTCCATATGCATGGCCCGAATAACGTATTCCAGTGCTAGGTTGAAGAGCGTCGGTGCCAGTCCATCGCCCTGTTTCAAACCAGTGCGTGTTTCAAATAGATCAGTAAGTCTATTCTGGATCCTGACTTGTGAGACGGAGTTGGTCATTGTCATCTTTGTCAGTCGCACTAATTTTGCTGGTATACCAAATTGTAGCATGATGTTGTACAGTACTCCACGATCGATACTGTCGTATGCCTGCTTGAAGTCGACAAAGATTTGGTATACGTTTACGTTGTATTCCCAGCACCTCTGGAGTATCAGTTTGACTGAGAAGAGCTGATCGGTTGTGGAGCGACCAGGTCTGAAACCGCTTTGATATTCGCCAATGACTCGTTCTGCGTACGGTTTTATTCTATTTTCCAGAATTTTCGTCAAAATTTTATAGGACATACAAACTAGTGAGATGCCCCTGTAATTCTCACACCGCAGTTTATCTCCCTTTTTATGAATTGGACAGATGATGCTTCTGCGCCAATCGTCTGGGATCTCCTCGTTCTCCCATACTCGCAGGAGTAATTGATGTATGGCATCAACTAGACTCGTTCCACCGAATCTTAGCAGTTCAACTGGAATCTCGTCAGCGCCCGGCGCTTTATTTCGTTTTAGTGACCGCAACGCGAGATCAACTTCCTCTACTGTCGGGGGTTGAATGGGTGGGCCTAGATCAACAATATCGTCGAGAGCTTCCTGTGTGGGGATGTTAGATGGTCGGTTTAGAAGCTCTTCAAAATAAGAGGCCCATCGTTTGTTAATACCATCGGTGTCGCTGATGATGTTTCCATCCTTGTCCTTACAAAGGCTAGTCCTGGGTTTGTAGCCGTTCTTAATTGTATTTACTAGTTTTTACGCTTGTCTGGTGTTCCTATTAGCTAAGTTTTCGTTTATGTTCAGCAACTGCTCGTCAAAGTATTTACGTTTCTTACGTCTAATTATTCTATTCGATATTCGCCGTAGCTCATCATATTTTTCTCTTCTGGCTCTGGTTCCTCGTTGAATCCATTGTCTGTAGGCCTCGTTTTTCGCGTCAAGAGAATTTTTGCATTCTTCGTCGAACCAGTCATTTCTCGCTCGCCGGGCTTTATATCCCACGACCTTCTCTGCGACATCCTTGATGGTACCCTTGAGTTCTTCCCAGAACCCATGGACGCCTGTGTTGCTGATGTTGTGTAGCATAGGTGATAGTTTTTCCTCAAGGGCGGTAGTATACGCCACCTCTGTAGCATCACTCAAGAGCTTATCAACCGCAAAGATTTTGGGAGGGCTGATTCTTGACTGGTGCACTGAGGAAATTCTACATCTGTAGGTCGTCTTCACCAAGTGATGATCTGAGTCGCAGTTTGCTCCTCGATAGGAGCGGACATCCATGACACTAGACGCCCATCTCCTGCAAATGAGGACGTGGTCAATTTGGTTGACGGTATGTGCGTCTGGAGGCTATGTCGCTGTGCCAATTTTTTCGCTAATTCTATTGAGTCGTTCAAAAAGAACCTAGCACCCATGCGGGGGGATTGTCGGTCCTAAAGCGGAAAAAAAAGTAAAAGTACTCTCTAATCGAATAGAGAGAATTCTCATAATTTTTGCGAAACAGGAATGCTTCAAAATATGCAAAAGGATATTCAATTAATGACCTCAAAAGGCAGGATCAAAATAGTAATTTGATTATACCATAAACAAACATCCCGCAAGGCAAAATTGATTAAGTCCATTTCACTTTGACGAAAGTCATTTTTTTTTACATTTTCGTGGGTGGTCATTGTGATACGCCCATCGTCTCAACTCCTATTATACTCGTAGTCCAAAGTCTGTAATCCGTTCTCTATCCCGTTCGTCAACAATTCCCATGGTAACTTCTTGCAACAAATCCGACAATCTTCTCCATTTCACTATTCTCCATTTGTTTACTTACCATCTTTGGAATATGCAAATAAATATTCATGTCTTTAAGGAATCGCCCCATTATTCACGATTTTCTCTTTTCTACGAGGGAAAACTTCTTAATTCGGCCCGTGTGTCGAGGGGCTTTACGGAGTTTCAGGAACGAATAATATTGTCTTGTCATTGTTCAGAGGGCGGATTCGGAAATCGTATCCTGCTGAGAAAACAAATATTTATTGTGATGATATTAATATTTTACTTTCCACAGAAGCCTGGAGGTGTGCATATCGCTTTGGAGTGATACAGAAACAACAAGCGAATTGGGCACAAACAGGATAGTCTCTTTTATGGACAAAGTATGTATGGTATTCAAAATTTGTCTATTATAAGAGGGCTATTTTGGAGTGCTTATACATAGTTCCGATCAGTGCCAAGCTATATGGATCGGATCAAATGATTCGTGACAAGGTCTATGAAAGCAATTTGAGTCAGCCAACGGCATCGACTATCATTGAAACACAGTCTATAGTTGATTACTTCAATTTAAACTTACCGGTAAAGATGTCTTGAAACCTTGTTAAAATTATATGTTATCTATGCGAATTGTTGCAACGAAAGTGTGTGCCAGGATTACCGACGAATTTGTCTAATTCTCAAACTTTGAATAATCTCCTGGTCTGAATACATATAGTGCAACCTATCGTCGTCCTTGGCACTATGAGAGGTACGTAGATTTCATCTCGTATCCAATCGAAAATCCAATCTATGGACGTACACCACACTTCATTTTCTCGTCCCAAACCATGGAGCAAACTTGTTCATTATTCGAACGTGTGTGCCTTTGTTTGGTACGTTACTGGGCAAATCTATGGTTTCTGCGGCTTACCGTTCAATCCTTGTCCGCAAATGTATTTAGAACACACAGCACACACTCTCCAGTGCAACAGGATAACATGCAAATGTCTGAACTCTATTGACAGAATGTTTCCTTCTGTTTCGCAATTTGATTATCAGTTGCGCTTTCAATAAGTTCATCTACGTATATTTACACTATCCTTCGAGTATGTTCTCATAAAATTCAGTATGTATCTGTATGTCCTCTTTTCTTTAGTTTCGAATAAAAGGATACCATAGTCGTATTTGAATATAGACACGAGTCTTTCACAGAAGACCACTACGACGATGCAACATTTGCTTGGTATTTCTTTATGACCAGAGAAATTAATTAACCATGACCAGATAGATTTACTTGAAATGGTTCTCTAATTAATGAGTTGCCCAGACAAAATACTGTACGAGCTTCTTTGTTGTTAAATGTACTTTAAAGTCAATAGGAAGCCATCACCAATCCATCTCAGACATGAAATTTCACTGAAATCTACCTGTTGTGAGGGTTTTGATGTGGGCTTTTAAGCTACTTAGATGATGCCTTAACCTAACTGCTGGAAAATTTTCCCGAAATTTGCAATCTTGTAGACTTGTTGCTAAGTGAAATTAAATTTGAAGAATACTCAGAAAAGAGAAGGATTATTTTATGGATCCTGAAAAATATTGCGCCGTGCAAATGGAGTTGTATATAAGAACTGTTATACGTATTTGTATATTGTATTTTAATATAAGGTGTGTTTTTTGAACACCTATCCGGTGCAGCTTAGGGTATCCCCATGCATTACAATGGCTGCGTTTTGGCGAGTTCTGGTTAAATTTCATGGATCCGATGATACGGCCTTGATACCACCCGCCATCTTTACAGATCGGAACGGGCCCCGGATGGTCGGTCATTAAAGAGCGGAAGTTATCGCGGCCATCTCGGCCAATGTCCCTCCATTTATCGATAGTGATACTGCCGTCAAGAACTGTCACCTCGGTCCATCCTTTCACTGCTTCCGCATAAGAGGCAGGTGGGCCACTGGATTTTCCGGTATACTATCCACGAAGTCACGGATTCGGGAAGCATTGCGCCGTTCCTAAAAAGGGCTTTAGAGGGTCGCGTATGCTTGGATTGGTTTTCCGCTTTGCGCGGTTGGCTACCAGCATGCGCATGAGAAGTAATACTACTTGGACCAAGATTGACCAGAGCCGAAGCATTGCTTGTGCTGCCTTGCACGCACAACACCACTAGAGCCAGGTCTTACCAAAGCTGAGACGTTATGCGATTTATCCGGATTGTAATTTAAAAATTCAGCAGCATGCGCTTAAGAGCCGTGCACAGCACCACGAGAAACAGGTTGTTTTCAAAGCCCTATCGCCATGCATAGCACCAGAAGAAGAGGCCCCAGCCGAACCTCCTTGACGAATAGTCCCTGGCTTTGGAATAGTCGGCGCACGTCCCCCCGGGCTGGACACAGTCACGGTCTGGCTATGATGCGCTGGAGTTCTTGTAAAGCATTTGCTGCGAGATTGGAAGGTATCTGCCGATCACTCATTCTCTGATCGCCGGTACTTGCATTTTAGACTGGATGAGTGCAATAGTAACGTCTCGGCCTTCAGAAATCGCAAATATAAAAGTGCCTGTAACTTCATTATTTGAGCAGCTAGAGGGGTCAAACTTGCACTTTTTCAAAAGGCTCCATCTCCAAAACCACGGAGGCTAGAGACTTGAGTTTTAGCTTCAAATGCAGCCTGAACCCTGCCTCAAAAACCAAAAATACCATTCCGGACGAAAACCTGCGAAAAACCCCGAAAATGTCATGGCAAAGTGACCCCTCGACTGCCAAATATAAAAGTGTCTGTAACTTCGTTATTTGAGCAGCTAGAGGGGTCAAACTTGCACTTTTTCAAAAGGCTCCATCTCCAAAACCACGGAGGCTAGAGACTTGAGTTTTAGCTTCAAATGCAGCCTGAACCATGCCCCAAAAACCAAAAATACCATTCCGGACGAAAACCTGCGAAAGACCCCGAAAATTTCATGGCAAATTGACGATTCGACTGCCAAATATAAAAGTGCCTGTAACTTCGTTATTTGAGCAGCTAGAGGGGTCAAACTTGCACTTTTTCAAAAGGCTCCATCTCCAAAACCACGGAGGCTAGAGACTTGAGTTTTAGCTTCAAATACAGCATGAACCCTGCCCCAAAAACCAAAAATACCATTCCGGACGAAAACCTGCGAAAACCCCGAAAATTTCATGGCAAAGTGACCCCTCGACTGCCAAATATAAAAGTGCCTGTAACTTCGTTATTTGAGCAGCTAGAGGGGTCAAACTTGCACCTTTTCCAAAGGCTCCATCTCCAAAACCACGGAGGCTAGAGACTTGAGTGCCGAACCTCCTTGACGAATAGTCCCTGGCTTTGGAATAGTCGGTGCACGTCCCCCCGGGCTGGACACAGTCACGGTCTGGCTATGATGCGCTGGAGTTCTTGTAAAGCATTTGCTGCGAGATTGGAGGGTATCGGCCGATCACTCATTCTCTGATCACCGCTACTTACAATTTAGACTGGATGAGTGCAATAGTAACGTCTCGGCCTTCAGAAATCGCAAAGGAACGGACTGGTGCAAATTTAGGGATTGCCTCATACATTGTCCTCCTTACCGTGCCAACCAAGTAGTAAGCAGGAGCTGGATGCTATGGCGTTCACCCTGGCGGGAGCGCTCGGTAATTTTGCCACCAAAACGTGGTCAGTTGGGAGATAGAAATATGGGAGAAAACCGCCTTAGTGGAATTCTCGGATTGGTGAGCTAAGGGCCGTGAGCAGAAGAAGTTTCAATGTGTTTCAATCTACAGAAAACACCTGAAATTATTTAAAAACGAAATCAGAAGGAGTAAGCGAGACTCATGGAGATTCTTCTGTTAACGAGTTGAGGAATCTAGCGAGACTTCTAGATTGCGAGAAATTGTATCTACAGCTCCAAACATGCCAAGCTACGTAACGAAACAAGATGGAACGTGGACGACCTCTAGTGATGAAACTAGGGAAGTCTTGTTTGACACACACTTCCCTGACAGCTCATCTGATGAAGTGCCAGTAACTCCCATGAAGTAATGGCCCCAACAGAAATGCCTACAGAAGTATGCAAGAATTTAGTCGAAGACGTGTCAATGTCGGATGGTTAACGGTATTATCTACCTGCAATACAACTAGACAGTTTTGGCCGACTTTCAATCCCCATCGATCCTTAAGGCTGCTGATGCTGGAGAGAAAACATCTCACACAGGTCGTGGGGATTATCACGGGGCATTGCCCGATGGGTGAGCATGCTAGACGTCTGCGGCTTCCATTTAATGATTGTTGCAGAAGCTGTGAGGATGAGGAAGAAGAGAAAACAATACTTCACTTCGCCTCAACCTTCCCTACTCTTGCTGTTAAAAGAAAAGAGTCTATACTTTTTTACTTAGATGACTTCAAAGGCGTAAATGCTGCTCCATCTACTTTATTGACAGCTCCAGGTGGTTTAACGACTAGGCTCTCGCGGTTTTTGAACTTATGAGGTATCACAACGAACCCAGGGTGGTCTGTGTGTGCTCTGCACGGCAGCCTCTCTAACCTAACCTAAAATCAGAAAGTTTCCTACCTGACTCTTTTCTAACAAAATTTGTTCCTTTCCTCTCCGCATTTCCCGTGGTCAGTCAATCAGATTTGCTTCCTTGCGCGACTCTACGGTTCTCTCGAGGACATTTCAGTGCTAGTGGGCATCAGGACAACACGACCGAGGTGACGAGACGAGGTGACATTCGCGAGCTGTTGACATTATACAATTGACAAATGCTGGGTAGGACGTTGCTGCGTTACTGGACTTTCGAAGCCATAGTTACCGGTCCTCAAGTAGAAAGAGGAAGTGGTGATCCTTTCTACTGCAGGACTGGTAACTGGTTTCGAAACTCCAGTCAAAAATTCACAACAAATTGAGAGATGCGGAAAGGTGGACTACACCACATAGTACTCACTAATTGGCAAGTTATTTGACTAATTTGAACAAACCCAAGAGTTTACAACTACCACTTGAAACAGAATTGAGAACAACCCATTCTAACATAGGAGTTGATTTTGCAGGCTATCAACATCAACTCCTCCTTCAAACCATAATGATCGTCTTCTTCCATTCAAATTTGCAGAACACTTCACAAAAGCACCACTTGGGGCCATTTCCAACCGAATTTTTGAAGATTTCTATTGAAACCTGAAACAATACAAATACGGCTTGTGAAAGGCCAAAGTGAAAATGAATGCGCTATGTACGGTTCATGATCATCGTGTATGGAAGATACCTTATAGCTTTTTATCAATTAGTCAATTCCTTTTATATGACTCAAGTACGTATAGGGGTGCATTCATGAAATGCTAAATAAAAGGTAAACTCGTTATCGTCCTCACCGAGTGCATGGAATCTGGAAATGCAAGTCGATGTGGTGGAGTGCACCGAAAATGCAAATGCACAAGAAGCGCACAAAGACGACTGCCAACAACAGGATGCAGCGGCAGGAAAAAAACCTCTTTTACCTTCACAAATGGAACACAAACACTCGACCGAATGGCACAAGTGGAAATTTCATTTCGTACACACACGTAGAAATCCTTAAATCCTTTTTCCCATTTTCCATTTGCTCTCGTGAAGATTTTCAAGTCAACACTGAAATTTAACATTTTTTCAATCACTGCCATTTGGTCGTGTTCCGTTCCTATTTCCGGAGAACTACGATAGAGTACACTATTAGCCATTTCGAAGCAAGCACTGCAATTTGTCAAAGTTGTTGCCTTCAAACCTTAAAGTGTAGACGGGGATACAAGTGTGATGGATTACGTGATCGTTCCGAATTTATCGTATGTATCGCTTGTTTATGGGAAGCGCACCATGTTCAAACAGGACGGGGACGAGTAAGAAAAACTCGGTCCCTGTGTCCACAGGCGATCCTTGTGGACACGTCAATTCCACGGCCGATTTGATTGAATTAGGTGTCTCGTCCTTTTTTCATTCCGGCATGCCTGAAACCCATGTCATGACCAACAGCAGGAATTCCGCTTCCGCAAAAATGCCCATGGTCGGGTCGTCTCTATCATCATCGATTCTTTATTCTAGTCAGGAACAGCAGCATGTATAGAGGGACCATGAATTTCGCCAAATCCCTGATGATGCCCCATTCCAGCGATACCATTATGCAATTTTCTCGACAGCTATGTATATAAATGTGCATTGTTTTCCAGTTGATAGTACGTAAAGTGCACTTTAGGCATCATTTCCTCCATGCCGTCCGGCGAAGACGACGACGACGTCCTTTTCACGTCATATTATGAATCCTCTTGACGTGAATGCTAGTGCAATGTCCTTTTTGTGCAAACAGGAAGTTTTCTTAGCGCTACGTTCCAAGACGGATGCCAGCCAGTTCATAGTGTTCACCCTGAAGTGAGAACTCTTGAGGTGCTGTTTTCTTTTGCTTGAAGTGAAAGTCCTTTAAGTCCTTCAGCGGATATAAATACGTGAATAAATATAAGACATTACGTCTCGTGGAAACTTTTGAAAATAATCCTCGAGTTTGGAGACAATCTTACAGTCTCTTGTGATATTTTGGGACTCCTGTGTATGCGTACAAAACGCTTCATAAGTTTCTAGACTAAAGGGAAAATCCCAAGAGGATATATGCATATGTCGTGTCAGAATACATAATCAGCATACTTTGGTGATGATTATCTGGTGCTCTGCTAGCAAAATTTCCATGATAGACAAAAACAACAAAACATGCAGAGGTCGTGTTGTACGAGGCAGACTAAATGTGCTCTTTCGTTTTTTTTTTGCTAAACATTTTTTATAAAATGAACACAAAAAACTGACTGAGAGTGAGAAGCCGGCTTAATGCATGCCATGAATATTTATAAAACGAGCTTATTTTATGTCAATCGGAGCAAGAAATTTTGCGAAGTTTATATGAATGAATAGAAAAACTTTGCTCTTATGGCTGGTATACGTACCAATACTGGTCCAGGAATTGGCCGCGACGTTGGCGACAAACGCTACAATTAGGTTAGTTAGGCGAAGCGGCTGCCATGCTACCGTACAGCATATATAGACCACCTCTGGGTCCGTTGTGATACCACCAAAGTCACCTAAGTAATTGGACCTAGGCAACAAACCAGCCTGTGCCCCATAGAGAATAACTATGGAGGAGCAATCCTCATATACTCAACACTAAACTATTTGAAGCAATTCCAGTCGTAAAAAGTAAACAGAGAGACACACGCCCTCCACTGCGCAACACCCGCGCAGTCTATATAAAAGCACAGGAAGCACGTAAGATGTCATCCCCTCTCCTACTTTTCCAATTGGAACAATAACATTCTAGTCTGTCTCTCTGCCGCGGAACACCCGCCCGGTCCATATAGAAGCAAAAGAGATGTCAAATTTCCATCCCCCTTCCTACTTCCTCACTTGTACCGAATTGCTTCGTTTCTCTCGCTCTTTTTCATTTCCTCTGATACTCTCTCTTCAAAGCTGTGCCCGTATTGAGCTGTATTGCACTCGTATCCTTAAGGTCCTCCAGTTCCCGAAAAAAAACAAGAACCCAGAAATTTCGTCCGCCTCTCAGCCAGGGCTGAGTGACAAAGAAGATGGAGAACGCTCTCCTCCTCATCCACGTCATCACAGCTCCTGCAATAGTGAGGAATACGAAGCCTCCAGGCAAGCTCTCCTATAGGACAGTGCCCCGTAATAACCCCCACAACTCTGCCAGTGTGTTTTCTGTTCAGTGAGAGCAGTGTGGCGGAGCGACTAGGTTCAAGTTTCGGCCAAATCGGCTTCGTTGTTTGGCACGTATTGCCGTTAAATCATCTCATGTTCGCGCTGTTAATCGCAGTGGCTTGGATGACAAGTTTGCACGATGAGGCAGGCATTTTGATGTTTAAGCCCGGTCCCCGTCAGTAACAACTCCGGTTGTCCCCTCCCAAGTGAGCTCATCCGGCACGCAATTGCATGCGAAGCCACAATGGCTGGGTATCCAACAGAGCGTAATGTTGAAAAAAAAAACCATCCACGACCCTGAGGGCTGAACGACAGTTCGCGATGGTTTTCGATGTAGTCAGGACGGATTCAAGTGATCGAATTGTCGGTATAACTAGTAACGGCCCTCGTGGTCACAACATGATTTCCCAGCGAGGTCGGAGCTTCCAGGATTGCCGAAACCTCCGCCTGCAGAACACTACAGAAGTCGGGAAGATGGAATGATAAGTTAATTCCCAATCCTTCCGAATAGATACCAGCCCCAACTCCGCCGTCGGTCCTAGAGCCAGACATATACATAGATGATCATGGAGTCGGTGGTCATGAGTGTGTTAACACCCCATAGATCCCTCGACGGAATCAAGCTGGTGTGGTTCCGGCCAGAAACGTATTTTTCCCAGGTATAATCAGTCTCCACAGGGAGATCCAAGTTGTCCAGTATAGTCGAGTGTCCACAACTCAACGTGCGCCACTGGCCAGTTTCGCGCCAGCTGTTCGTCGCAAATATCCAGAGGGAGCAAGCCGAGCACCATGTCTAGCCTGGCTGACGGAGTTGTTCGAAAAGCCCCCGTTATAGCCAGCGCCGCTTGCCTACCTTACTCGGTAGGTTAAAATAGGTCACTACTCGGAGTGCCGTCCACCACGCACTTATTCCTTACAGGAGTATAGGACGTATGCCTGCTGTGTATATCCAATATACAGCTTTAGGCTGCAGGCCCCAGTTCTCACCTATGGCCTTTTTGCACGAGTAGAGGGAACGCTGAGACATCAGTCTCATGTTT
Organism: Chloromyia formosa; assembly: GCA_964017055.1. NCBI lineage: Eukaryota > Metazoa > Arthropoda > Insecta > Diptera > Stratiomyidae > Chloromyia > Chloromyia formosa. The sequence continues at coordinate 5,677,672 of OZ024817.1, forward strand.
GACTACCGGCGTTTCGGGTTCGAGTCCCGTCCACGACGACGTTCGTGGCCATGGCTGTGCAGGAGGTGCATGCTGGCAACTGCATTCTCTGAAACCAATTTATGCCAACGAAACGTGAACTGGGCCACATAGAACAGTTGACGCGCTGGCAACTACATTCTCCGAAACCAGTTTATGTCGACGAAACGTCAACTGGAACACATGGAACATGGAACAGCTATGCCCCGCAAGGGGTTAGGGCAATTAAGAGAGGGAACGCTACAATTGCTCACCATTTATTTCGGAGCGTCCACATGATGGGCCCATTCTCTAGCGGCCAACTGAGTCCACAAACTGCAGCGCGACGCTAATTATATAGTCAACGAATTCGTAGTACGTAGACGACTTTACATACCGAAATTAATGTACACTGACATGATCTGTCAAAACAAATGCGAATAAAAACATCAGTCAGCTGACAGATAATGGGATAAAATTGGGCCAATCTCGTTCTGAAATTGGCCACAGAGGCCAGCGTCGGCGAAAAATTGCCACGTTGGCCCAAATCGTGGGCCTATGCACGCAAATTGCCCGTCCACACCATGTAAGCTGGCAGTCATTGCCTGGCCTCGGCCAGTATGGGTACGAGCCATTAGAAAAATTATATTTTGAATATTCAGAGTCATCGATCCAAACCTAACGGGCGTAATTTACGACTATTGGAATGGTATCGTTTTGCGAGGCTGTTTTCGAAGCTATGTATATGGATCGACTTCTCGTCTCGCCCATGAGTTCAGTTTAGGTCTCCTGAACTCCTCATTGTAAGAACTCAGTTGTCCTTTATAGGAACGCCAGTTGACGCTAACTTAGACGCCTTTGCCTTATTGAAGCCTTTTTTACACGCAGCTCTGAGCTCGGAAATGCTATCGCTCCACCAAGTTGGTTTCTTCTTACCTGTATGCGGGCGAACAGGGTACGGTGTGAATACCGCCGTGTTAATTGCGACGGTGAGCGTATTAACCATATTATCCAACTCGGCAGCAGGGATGACCTGGTAGAGGAGGTAGCACAGCCGAAAGAATTTTGCAATATCTAGACCATTTGGTTTTTCTACGATTCAGAGTGTGCGGTTTGTCCGCAGGACGTTCGGTGAGGCTAAATTCGATATAGCGATGATCAGAGAAAGAATGTTCCGACGACATTCTCCAGTCCCTTATCAGGTGTAGAATATCCTCTGAAGCCAGGGTAATATTGAGAAGCTCTTGCCTATTAATAGCGATGAAGGTAGGTTCAGTGGCGGATCCAGAGGGGGGCTATGGGGGGCCCGGGCCCCTCCAGAATGTTTGGTATATAGAGCGCGGTCAACGAATATTCGCAGAAATCCTCGGAATGATTTATAAAAATTACAGCGAATACAAAAGATATCCGCCAAGGGTAGATTTTGGATTTAGCGCTATGCGCTCCTCTTGGGTTTTCCTTAATGAAGCTCATGGTTTTGGTGTTGCCACACATATCTGGGAGCATCGTCTGAACGAGCAGAAATACCCTGTAGGGTGGAGTGTTCTCATCTTTTCGGCTGTGCAACTTGTTCGTCAATATACTGCTTCAAACCCGAGCGACAGGGTGTGTGCTTATGTGGATAACATTGCGGAGGTATTACAGAATGCCCTCTCAAAACAAACCATTTGGTTATTGATAACTATGGAGTAGAGGTTAAACTGAACAAAACACTGCTTTCTCTCTTCCAAAACATAGGATGCTTGCAGTCCAGCCTCTTCAGCTGCATGGGACGAGCCCAGTTCTTGTTGATAAAACGAAATTTATACATATGTAGCTGTTTTACTCATGCTTGGGGTAGTTTTTTCGTGAACTGCTACAGAGAGAGGCTAACCATAGCTTGCTGGGAAAGGTGCGAAGATTAGTCAGCGTTGCGTCTGTGGCTCTGCTGACAACTACTTCATTTGCTTTGAACATGCTGTTTAATTCGCTACTTCTTGACATTTTTTTCTGAATAGACGACCGCAAATACGATCATTCGACTCCATGACCCTGGCCAGTCACTCACTTAAGGCTTGCAACGACTGACTACACCTCCACCAAAAATGCGCTTGACAAGCATTTCGTGGTTCTGATAAAATCTCGCTGTCAGTGGGAGGACAACGCGCTTCTGTTGCTAATTCAATAGAAATCGACGCAAATTCGTTGGAACATTTATACACCAATCACTGCCTCCAAACTAGCTCTAAATTTTAAAGCGATTAGCGGTTTCCACAAAGCCGTTGTTAGAAAAGGCAAAACATAATACGTCCCCTTTAATGAGTGATATACGGATAGAAGCAGTGGTGGAGGAACAGAAAGCGCGTTTCTTTATCTTCCCTGCTCATTTCCTACTCCTCCTTCACTGAAGTAGATGACTAAGATAATGTTGATGCTGGCAAACTTCGTCGTTTTATAGGAAATCCTGTCTAGTTCAATGATTAGGATTGTTGTGGTAGTAACAGCGGCTGGCGTCCGTGTATGCTGTTCATGGTTTTCTACGTTCATCATTGCTTGCTTCACTCTAATGAGGAATGTGTCCGCGTTTTTAGGGGACGCATGCCTCTAAGACCGAAGGTTTAATAAATGCGAACATACCCTTAGCTCTTTAGTTATCAAACAAAGCCCGACCCCCTAGGAACTCGACTTCTAGATCCGCCACTGGGTTCAAATACTCGAGCAGGTCTGTGAAGTTGGCACCTCGAAGGGTTTTTTTTATGCAAACTGGGTAAATCGTTTGCCCACGTTTGCCCAGGAAAAATTTTTGATTGCCCACATTTGGAAAAAAAGTTATTAACAAATGTATCTTTTTAAAGGTTGTGTAATGAACCATATTATGGTGTGGTAGTGCTGCTCCCACCGGCAGATCGAAGCAGCACCTGATGAGTAGTGATCTGTTGGTGGTACGAAACCAGAGGCCGAGGGTCCCATTACACCCGGACCTAGATTCGACCGCTTGCGCGTCTGATCCGTTTGCCAACCATTCCATCCTTATCGACTAATTTTTTCATTTCCCATTTGTACTTCTCCTGTTTGTGTTGTCTTCCCCAGGCCTATGAATTTTTGTTTATACGTAAAGGACAGGGGCAACGAGCGGCGAAAACCCCGCCCACATCTCCCGAACTGAGCTACAGCAAGCATAGGCCGCTGCTTAGCTCGTTGAGGGGCCTTTTTCTTCCCCAGATGGCACGGCCCGACCTTCACGGTCACTATGCTACCTAGGCTCCGTCCCCACGGGCATCTTCGGATGCCCACCAAACCGTCCATTACAGTTGGGAACCACTGAAAATCCAAATTTCGATTCCTTGCGATTTTATACGCTATATCATTTGCCCATCGTTAGCCCAGGATTGCCCAATCTTTACGCTGCTGTTGTTTGTAATCCGCTCAGAATCTTTTCTTGCTAACAAACTGTCAAAGACATCTGAGTATTGTCCAAATAGCGAAATGATATTATCATGTCAAAGATATTCGTTACTTAATGACAACCTACGCTTATATTAAACGAAGAAAAGCTTCTTGAATGACAGCCGATTCCCTGCCAATTCTTTGTGATTATTTTACGCCTATAAGTAAAGTATATGACGTAAACACTCACAATGCTCTTATACCTATATGTCAATATGGCCCCAATCTGGAACAGCCGCGCCGTTTCAGATTGGGGCCATCCGAATTTTCCTTTCGCTAAAGAAAATTTATTTCTATTGTTGACGCTATGAATAATTCCACTTAGATAACAATAATGGCAAACATTGAGACGAGAGCTCGAGCGCACAAAGGTGTAACGATGAATGGTTCTACCATACCCCTAACACGATGGGGGAAGATGGAAGAGTTTGACGAATGCTAGGATGGCAGCAGTCACAGGACACAGCCTCACAAATTTCGGAAGATGTGTTCTATGGGTGGGAATATTATCTTCTCGCCCGAATCGAAATTTGTAAGAAGCCGAACATTTTGCCTGACAGGTAGTATGGGAATGGATGGGCAGGGCGCAGATATATATCTTGAGAAATTGCTGAAATCTAGACAAATCGCTGCCATTGATATGAAAACAATGTGAATACGTTCATGAATTTTGCACAGTCCTTGAACGGTTTGCGTATACATACTTGAAACGTAACGAAGGTATTCATTTCATATAATACGAAAGGGAGTCTTTTCATTGTCGTTAAGAATCAAAAAGGACAATGATTAGACGATTGTTTATGGAAGTGCGAATCGTGCTAGGTAAAGATATCATTATATTACCTCTGACGGGGAGATAGGGTCGTAGTTTTGGTATCTTTCATTCAACAATATTCCTTTATGAAAATCAAACTTTAAAACTTCTTCGTGGAGCGAAAGTTTCAAACAAAGAGCATTCATCCTAAGATAGTCATCGGCATCATTCGTTTTCCACCATTCATCTAAGATCCTCTAGCATCCACGGGTGTGCCATTTATATATCCAGGTTATCGAAATGCGGAGACCTCCGCCTTAAGGGGCCTCCCAACTTTGTGGATTTTTTTTTAAATCTCCCCATCGCGAAAATTCGGGTGGTTGCGCACAGCGCTAAGTAAAAGAAATGGAGACTCGGAAGACTTCATAAAAAACAAGTTTCCCTAAAAGTTTCATAATCTACAAAGCGATAAGTACTCTTGCGTGTCTTCTGCATCTGCAGAACGGACCTTTCCTCATGTTGAAATTGGCTCCGTTCACAAAATTAAACATATTTCCGATTTGTTTCATATTCCATTCCCCGAATCGTGGTTTGTACGCTGAACGGCGTGATTTCCACAGTTGTCAGTTGTAGTGAGTCGGTGGACATCTGAAGGTGCCCTTGGGGACGGAGCCTAAGGTAGCATAGTGACCGTGAAGGTCGGGCCGTGCCATCTGATGAAGAAAAAGGCCCCTCAATGAGCTAAGCAGCAGCCTATACTTGCTGTAGCACGGTTCGGGAGACGTGGGCGGGGCTTTCGCCGCTCGTTGCCCCTGTCCTTTACGTATTAATAAAAATGCATAGGCCTGGTGAAGACAACACAAACAGGGAAGGCGAAAATTGGGGATACAAAAATGAGGCGATAAGGATGGAATGTTTGGCGGACGGCTTACCCTCGCGGTCGCATCGGGGTCCAGGTGTAATGGAACCCTCGGCCTCTGGTTTCGTATCACCGACAGATCATTACTCACCAAGTGCTGCCTTCGATCTGCCGGTGGAAACAGCACAACCAGACCAGAATATGGTTCGTTACAACAGTTCAACGGAACTGTCTGGAATCATGAACAGATGTAGGTCGGTCGATGGTTTTCCGTTTCGCACGGTTTCGAGGAGTCGTTGAAGCTCTGGTTCGTCCCGTTGAGCGTCGGCAATCTGTTTATAGTCGATGCCACGAGCGATCGATTGGATTCGCGAGAGGAAATCGGCCGTCACATTTGTTGAGCCAGCAATGTGGCGAACGTCGGTTGTGAATTGCCCGACGTAGTCGAGCGGGGCGTTGCTTTTTCGGGATTTCGCGTCGTGTTGTTCGTGGTGCTGGTTGAGACGGTGGCACCCAAATTGGTCGATATCACGGCAGAAATTCGTGAGTCGATGTTCGTTTTGTGTGGCGACGTCGATTTTCGACTTTGACGTTCCTCGCTTTGGGTCACCAATTGAGGGGCTGGTTTCAATAAGCCTAGTCTATCCACTATATAAAAAAAACTCACTAGTTATATTTTAACAACGAGCGACCGGTAGCGCAGTATGTTAAGGCATCAGTCTCATGTTCGTACATACGTTTTGGGGTTCGAATCCCGTCCACGACGACGTTCGTGACCATGGATGTGCATGATGGCAACTACATTCTCCGAAACCAGTTTATGCCGACAAAACGTCAACTGGGTCACATGGAACAATTGACGCGCTATGCCCCACAAGGGGTTAGGGCAATTGAGAGAGATATTTATTTTGGAAGCGCTTCGCAAAACGTGTCTACACTGGCTCTGGTTGGTGACAAAATCGAAAGACAAGGCATTGTAGCGCCTTTAGTGGCAAAGTTTTTCGGCTGCTGAGTTGACACAACGGAGGGGGCGACATATTACCTCACGTGGCGAGTAGAAAATATAATTCAGATGCAGGGGCTTCCAAATGAAACTTTGTTGAGGCCTCGAAATCCTTCAGCACGCCCCTGCTAGCATCCTGTGACTTTTCTCTGAAAAACTGGAAAATCTGCTTGTAGTAAAAATGTAAATTCACAATGGACTTGATTTCGAAAATTGTCTAAATCAGAGCCTATTCACTATTTCACTTTGTTTCGACCACAGAATAAAATTCTCATAATTTTCCGGCTCTGGAGCTTTTAAAATCTCTTGTCCGATCTCCCTTCAAATTTCTCAAGGACTGGTTTATCTCGTTTATTCACACAGCCTCACTTGAATATGATTCCGACTCCTCCCGAAGCCTCCAGTAATGCGAATACTTTTAGCTTAACGTTATATAGTACATTGATTAAGCCCTTCATTGACTACTGTAGCCATCCTGGACTATTTTATAATGAACAAAAGCTACATAATTTTATTTTTGACAAATGAAACGACTTCTGCCAGATATTTCAAACAAGTTTAAGCATTTAATGCTTCTTCCCACGTTCTAATTATCCCTGCACGTAATTATGTGATTCATGGCACGTCTTTTTCGTAGCCTTTAGCAAATTTCTCAAATGCTTAAAAGCTGACGAATGAAAGGAAGTTGCTCGTGGTAAAAGTCCCCAAAAATGATAAAAAGGATGCACTCCGTTTTCGCATTAAAAATTCTCGGTTTGGTTGACTGCTGCTGACTCTGTCGGCGCGGCGGTTGGTTCTGGGCTCTATGCAAATTTGATCCACCAAAAATTTGATGTGAAGTCAAAGGGAATAACCATCGCCGTCGCATTTGTCCTTCCCGTAGCGTGTACTGCTCATTCTCATCGCTTGTCCTTTTGTTACAGTCAAGCGTTTTAGGAAATTTTGTATTAAAGTTTGGTAAAGAGAAACGTTGTCAAGTAGCTCGGGGATATGCAAAAGTGGCATCGTGGAGTAGGTGAATAATTTTTTTTTTATTTTTTCAGTAAAAAGGAGTCCTACGAAGGTACTCGTAATGTGTCAGTAGCATGCAAGTGGATTTCAGTTAGCTTTTGCCACTTATCTTCCAGCTACGACGAGAGATTATTTTTATTTAGGTCATCTCAACGTTGAGAGATTTTAGAGTGAGTGCTTTTTGTTGTATCTACATACTTTTACAATTCAAAGGTGTGCCACGAAATTAATGAAAAGTAGGTTTTTATCTTATTAGCCTGCGTCTCCTTGCGGGATTTGGCTTCTCGGTCTGGGTATCGTGTCCTCCAGTTTTGGAAGCTGAGCAGTCTATTGCAGCCTTCGTTTACGGAGTCCACGCACTGCTTTTTTGGTCGACCACGAGTTCTCCCACCTCTGATGTCAACCTTGAATGTTTTTCTGGTTATTCGGAACTCGTCCATTCGTTGTACGTGTGCAGCCCATTGCAATTTTCGTAGCGAGACGAATTTGGAGACTTCTGGCTCGTCACATATCTCGTACAACTCTCTGTTGTACATTTTCCACCAATGGTCACCGGAGCGATCGGTAGCTCAGTGTGTAGAGGCATCAGTCGCATGTCTGACTACGGTCGTTGCGGGTTTAAGTCCCGTCCACGGCGTTCGTGGCCATGGATATTTGTGTTGTCTTTCCCCTGTGGTGCGGGGCGTAATAATAAGCGACACAATTTTCGGCTTGCCGCAGTCAGGCGGCTTAATGGGAGCAGGAGGTGCATGCTTGTAACGTGCATCGTCCAAAACTGGTTTATGACAACGAAACGTCGACCAAGCCACATGGAATAGTTGCTATGCTATGCCCCACAAGGGCCTAGGGCAAATGAGTAACGATCACCATTGCGAATCGCTTCAAAGATTCTCCCTAGGACTCTCCTTTCGAAGATGTCCAATCATCGTCTCCTATGACTGGGTGAGAGTCCATGTTTCGCAGCCCCGTGGCATAATACGGACCTGATCATTGTTTTATTTAAATTTGGAGCTTTGCATTTCTATGTCCGAGGCTTGGCTTCAGTTTTCTGGACAATTGTGTCCTCTGGTAGACGGGTCGATTTACGACTACTCCTCTCAATATTGATGGTTACGCCTGCCTTACGAATACACAGGGCTGCCTCCTGAAAAAGGAGTAAATGATCTTCAAAAGTGCTCACAATCAGTAACAACTCACCAAGGTGTAAAGAAGTGTTTGTGTTAAGGTGACCCTCAACCGAGGATGAAGATCGGGGCTGGTCGTTCAGACCCGCCGTGACACCTAAGTGCCAATATCTTCTCAGACTTCACTCAGTTTGACGCGTGCTCGACGTTAGCTCAGCTGTCGGTAGTGTGGGCGGGGTTTGTTTGAGTGAGTCTGCCTCGCATCGCTACAAAAAAAAAATCCCTCACAGGATATAAAAAAAAAGTTGGCCGCGAAAAATCCCTAAGTCCCTGCCTCTAGCACGGGAGCCCCCTGATGGCGATGGGGCTCCGCGCTCCATCCCCGAACCTTGGGTTGAGCCGCGCAATATCGCTCAACCCCCATAGCGAAAGCAATGATGAAAACCGAGGTGAGAGTGGAGGGCCTTAAGAGTTAGGAAGCAAAAAAAATCTAAATTTAGTTAGAATTCATTTAATTTACTCTCGATCATATGTGTGTAATACATATTTTATTATAAACGTATCGTATTCGTTCCAAGCGTGTAATTTCTGATCAAATATCCACTGCTTATATACTCCTCCTGATTCAATTCTACGAGTATATTTTTTTTTTTGTTTAACGCTATGTTTGATTTATGATTATGATTTATTTACTTATACCAAAAAAAAAAACTTAAAACGGAATGTCTTTCTTATTCAATGCCCCCGTGTTGCAAGATTTAGCGGCAGCATAAATGTTTTGGCTTAATTATTTTTAATCTATCATTATACGCTTCATAACAGAAAATCTGTGACAATGCAATATAATCCCAAGACTATAGTCTCATCAACACAAGAAGACTTTCATTCTCTATCGTCCTCACTACTATAACACAATTGCATGTGTATTTATATGATCGTAACTCCGAAACTTAGTAAATGAGCTAATTAAACTTAAACGTAACGTATCTTTATAAACCAAATACGCGGCAAGGGAAGAAAATAGATACACTATAGTAAAGATATCTTTATCCATAATATTATGGTCACTGTCTAAGTGAATTTGTACAAATTGCTCTATTATTCGTATAAACTAGGCCTTATCATCAGCATCTATTAATCCAATATAAAGATACTTGAATATAATAATGTAACGCTTATCATTCATTGAAACTGCACCACCCGATTATTTGCTTACATTAACACGACCACTAATGTTGCAACGAATAGATTTCCAATGTTATCGATAAAATAGGACATTTTGAGCCAACTGACTTGTCCTTCTTTTGCTGCCACATATTCACAGTAAGGACGTTGAACATGCCTTTAAAACTTAAAAACCTTAAGAAACTACACGGTGAACATAGCAAAATTCTTGCTAACAATGTCGCCGCACAATCCAATGTTGCCTTTCCCACCTGCGGTAAAATGAACAATCGTGTTGTCAATCGCCTCTGTCGATTATTATTATGCACGCATGCACTCGTGCATATCCCCATAGCAATAGATATGCTCTACGACATTAGTGTTACATATTTTGATTGATTCGCCTCCTGTTCCAACTGTTGCATTAGATCATCCCGCACAAGGAATGTTTCACCGGTCGACGTGGGCATAAATTGTGAGGCCTACTTAATGATAAAATACCTGGTTGCGACAACCACGATGTGGCGCTCGCTTACTCGCTGCGACGGCCAATTGATGACGGCGACTGCCAATTTGTAGTGAGACGCCCAATTTGTGGTGTCGACTCCGGCCGCCAATTGCTAACTGCGGTGCCCAGTTGATGACGCGACTGCCAGTTTGTGGTGGGACGCCCAATTGGTGGTGGCTACTCCGGCCGGCAATGCGAACTGCGGCGGCCAGTTGATGACGGTGACTGCCAATTTGTAGTGAGACGCCCAATTTGTGGTGTCGACTCCGGCCGCCAATTGCTAACTGCGGTGCCCAGTTGATGACGCGACTGCCAGTTTGTGTAGTGGGACGCCCAGTTTGTGGTGGCGACTCCGGCCGCAATGGCGAACTGCAGTGGCCAATTCTGGAGGCGCTCGCAGATGGTGGCGGCTCGCTTTCTCGCTGTGGTCCGTTTTGGACCGGCCGTCCGACACGCCGTCCGCTTTGGGGGTTATGTTGGTTTCTTTCTTTAAGTCCGCTCTCGTTTAGCGGACGCGTTCCGGACGGCCGGATTGCTTTGCTTCGGGTTCCTGCAATTATCCGCTATCAGGATACTTGGAGATAAACAGGAAAAATGCCCCACTTACCTTCAATTGTAATTCTCCCGTATATGGCGTGTTTGAAAGCGCTTCCTCCGCCACGTTGGATATCGGACTGTCAGTTGACAATTCGATTCCCGCGAATCCAATTGAAATTTCGTGAATCGAAATGTCAACCGCGAAGTTCGAAATCCAACATGGCTTCGCGAAGGTATATGGTTGCGTTCATCCACCAGCAGCGCTAAGTGAGCGCTGCGCGGGGTGCATTCGGCCGCCGATAATTGATCGGTTCGCGCTGGTACACTCAGTTGCAAGTGTGTCGCGAGTATTCTCGCCAGGTACACTTGCAACTGTGTGTACCGCGACGGGTAAGATTTCCCGAGACTCATTACAAAGGTAGACAAATACTTGGTTTCGCAAGTATGGAATCATACGTTCCATTAGGCGTTACATCGTTTTGTGGCGCATTACAAAGCCCAAAGGGTATGGTCACAAACTGATACAACGGCCTGCCGGGGTCCATGAAGTCTGTCTTATAGTTTGATGCCTAACCAAGGTGAATTTGCCAAAACTAATCTTTCAAGCTTAATTTCGTGATGAACTCAGCCTTGAAGTGGCTCAAAATCCCATCGATTAACGGCAACGAGTAAGCATCCTCAAGGGTGACCTTGCGTGCGTCCATGCACATACGAACCTTGTTAGGTTTGATTACCAAGGTGCCTCGTGACGACCACAGGCTTTGCGATTCCTCAATCACACCCATTTCCGGCATCTGATCAATCCTCCTTGTAGAGGATCAGCTTGTCAACGACGAGGTAGACAGGGAAGGTTCTCTGCTTGATTGGCTTATTGTTGCCGACGTCGATGCTTTCCTTGGACTTAGATATGTAATTTAAAATTTTCTCTTGCTAATACGTTTCCATTTTAGCCGGAACCCGCTTTTTTTTCAGCATCTTTTTCTCTTCTTGTCCTTCGCGAGTCTTAACAGTAAATTCGTCCTTCCCTGAAGCGTTCATTTAATTAAATTCAAAACGCATCTACATTTCTGTTCGCATCTTTGTTAATCATTGATTTTTTTTCGTTGGCCAAGCAAAAGTCCTTTTTAATTGAAAAGACTTTATTGAGATGTCCCTGCTTTACTTTCATAGGGAATATGCAAGCACTTTGTATAATTTTCTCCCTTTCCACTTTCATTGGAATTTTAATTAAAGTTTTGTATCTAAACAAACAAGGAGGAGTGAGTGTTGTTTCCAATCAATAATATTATTTACACTTCAGGGTATATCTTCATGAGTATTCGCCAAGAAAGCTCGAGGTAAAAAATGTCATATAAATGCTAATTTGAGAAAGGTCTTAAAAGGAATGTATTTTTGCTTTTTTTTTGTAAGCTGAATACGGTTAAAATTTAATACAGGGAAATGGAAGAAGATTAATCGAAACAATAAAACTTGTATGAATAGAATTGTCCTCTAGGCGTAGCCGACATTCTGTCACGGTGGGCAGACCCATAATGTTAAGGTGATATTTCACCCAGTGGTATCCCGAGAGGTAATCCACGATCAATTTCAAATTCGTTCTATTCAAACGGGTTGTGTCAGATTTATTAATTCTTTAGACTGCTGCAGACCTGGAAGGTTGTTCCTGGGCTGAAGTCTTTTGTTTTCAGACCATTCCGTTATCAGTGTCCTGGCTGAACTTCAGCCTAGATCCCAGTAGGGATCCAGTCTGTAATATTGTGTGTATGAGCCTCTCCTAGCGAGCATCCGCAGCTTCTTTATGAACAATGCCCTGACGACCCTAAATCCAATAACACCCTTTTATTAACCTCGAACAGACCTTTTGAGATGACAGCGCCCTAGATTAGGTTAGATTAAGGGGCTGCCATGATACAACACAGCACACTTAGACCTCTCATGGGTCCATTATGATTTCACCAATAAAATTTCACCTCACTAAAAGAAACGTATAGGTCCCGAACCAGCCTGTGCTGACAATGAAGCGATTGAGCTGTATCACGCTCATATCCTTGAGGTCCTCCAAGTCACAGTAAAACCAGGAGCCCATTAATTTCCTCCTTATGGCCAGTGCCGGACAGCGACATAAAAGTTGCAAAACACTCTCTTCCTCATCTACATCCTCACAACTCCTGTAGTAGGCATTATGAGGAAGACGGAGCCTCGATGCGAGCGCGCCGATGGGGCAGTGCCCTGTGATAGTGCTTTCTATACAATGACAGCAAAGAGGCAGAGCGGTTAGAATCGAATTTCTGTCAAATCATTTTCGTCGTTTGGCAAGCACTGCTGTTGAGCCATCTAGTTTTAGCCCTATCCACTGCAGTGGACTTAATTGCCACTTTGCATGATGCAATTGGCTTTCTAGTGTCAATACGGTCTTCATCGATGACACCACTTGCCCCCTCAGGAGCAAGATCGTCCGCCCTACAATTGCCCGCAAAGCCACTGTGACTCGGTATCCAGCAGAGGGTACTGTTGAAGAAGTAACCCATCTCTATGAGGGCCGAGCGCCCTAAGTTCCGTGCAGATAGCGATGTGGGCGCCACGAAGATTCTGAACTAGAATGTTCCTGGTGCAGACCTCATTGGCATGGATCTCAGCTTAAAAGACGCTAGGCCAAACACCAATAGCGATTGGAATCCTAGTGTTAGGTCCAAAGACACCCCCACCCATTCCCTGCCCCGTTTTCGACCCATCCGTAAATCATATTAAATATCCACGATCTGGACAGAGATTCCTATTTTAACATTCCCTATACGTTCTTGGATACTCAATTGCCCTAACCCCTTGTGGGGCATAGCGCGTCAACTGTTCCATGTGGCCCAGTTGACGTTTCGTTGGCATAAACTGGTTTCGGAGAATGCAGTTGCCAGCATGCACCTCCTAGAGTTTTCTACCAAAACGAAGTTCCGTGGACATGCAATCTGATCTTATACAGATCGGCATGCTAAGGTTTTGTTTTAGAATGATCAGCTCTCATGTGCGTCGGAAATTAGGCGCACGCTGAGAGCATTGAGAGGCAGCGATTCCTGTATATGAATATGTAGCGGAGTAAGCTCGATAACTTTGGTGGGTTCCGGGCCATAGCCGAGTTCTAGGTAACGAAATAGCGGACGGACTAGCCGAACAGCGGCCTACCCTTGAACGAGGGACCCATGTGTGTGCTGTTTCTCCTTAGGCACGAGAATTTTTAGAATGCTAATGGTACGGGGCAGCGAGAGGGCAAAAACCCCGCCCATATCTCCCGTCACTGAGCTACAGCAAGCTCGTGCCGCCGCCTATCCTGCTGAGGAGTCTTCGCCAGATGGCGTTGCCGGACCTTCACGGTCAGTTCGGCACTCCGTCCCCATGGACACTCTGATGTGCGCCAACACCTGTCCATTACAAGGTTTTTCCTGATGTTTCCAGACTGATCACCATTGAAAGAAGGGGTTCTAAGGTACGTAATCCCCTAAGGCGACATACAGCTAAAGTATTAGAAGACAACAAATTTTCATTATCAAGTCAACCATCATAACACTCGGGGAACGGAAAGGAATAAACTGTAACGGACGGTTTGGTGGGCATCCGAAGATGCCCGTGGGGACGCAGCCTTAGGTAGTATATGACCGTGAAGGTCCGACCGTGCCATCTGGCGAAGAAAAAGGCCCCTCAACGAGCTAAGCAGCGGCCTATGCTTGCTGTAGCTCAGTTCGGGAGATGTGGGCGGGGTTTTCGCCGCTCGTTGCCCCTGTCCTTTACGTATTAACAAAAATTCATAGGCCTGGGGAAGACAACACAAACAAGGGAGGTAAAAATGGAGAATACAAAAAATGAGGCGATAAGGATGGAATGGTTGGCCGATGGCTCGCTTGCCCTCGCGCTCGTATTGGGGTCCAGGTGTAATAGGACCCTCGGTCTCTGGTTTCGTACCACCGACAGATCCTTACTCATCAGGTGCTGCCATAGATCTGCCGGTGGAAGCAGCACAACCAGACCAGAATATGGTTCATTACAAAACTGTGAAATTTTCATCTAAATCGGTTCAGTAGTTTAGGCGCCCCCTATCGACATACAGATTTTAACATTGATTTTTATATGTATAGATAGATTAACTTTTGGCAATAAAAATGTCCGAATGAAATCGCTTGACTAACTTTTACGCTACAAACACAACAGGTCTGGTTTTATGATACACTACCGACAGCCATTTATCTAATCAACCTAATGTGACATAAGGACATGCGGACATTCACATTATAATCATGGATATGGGCGGCGGACACAAACACTATAAATTCGACAACAATTTATTGCTTTCAATAAAATAGGATGCCATGGCCCGTGCTAAAATATATTGCGTACGTTGGTGGCGAAATGGCCAAAATGGATGAAAAGGAAGACAATTTATAGCTCCAACGTGGCGACGACTACGATTTTTGGCAGGATGGCTGCGACTAGGTATCTAATTGACTTGCTAAACATTTTCGATTTGATTGCCTTTTACTAATACTTAATTACTTCTTAGACATACTATCTGCGGGATCTCGATCTATAAAGTGTTGGATTGGAAATGTATGTATCCCCACGGACTTTTAATTTATTTTATTTGATTAGCACCTGGCTGGTGTATTCTCGGCCCCATTGGCCATTTTTCTACCCGCAACGAATGCAAGCAATAACTTGACGGGTACGGATGCCTTGAGAAGGTATTATACCGGCATACTGATCCCAAACACATGTCTCTTTGGCTTAATCGATTTAGCAGCAATACGGATTGCTATGATAGCGCGTAGCTTGTCTTTGGAGAGCCCCGAATCGATCGTGAGTTGCTTTTTACTCATTTGCTCTAACTCCTAGTGGGGCATAGCACGTCTATGCATGCACCTCCTGTTCCCATTTAGCCGCCCACCTGCGGTAAGTCGAGAGATGTTGTGGCTTATTATTACGCCCCGCAACACAGGGGGAAAACAACACAAACATCCATGGGCACGAACGCCGTGGATGGGACTTGAAACCGTAACGACCGTAGTCAGACACGAGACTGACGCCTCTACGCACTGAGCTACCGGTCGCCCCAAGATCCGGCTCGGCGGTCCTTTTGCTCCTCGGCAAGGATATTGCTCGGCTCGAGGTGCGTGTATGCTCATTTGTCCTAACCCCTAGTGGAGAATAGCACGTCAACTATTCCATGTGGCTTAGCTGACGTTTCGTTGGCATAACCAGTTTCGGACAATGCACCTTGCCAGCATGCACTTCCTGCTCCCATTTAGCCGCCTACCTGCGACAAGTGAATCAACAGATTAATCGGTCGTGCGAGCTGACCACATGTACTCGGGAATTTTTTGTACCAGTTTATCAGAGCTAGGCCCTTTCTAATTTTGGACTGCTTAATACTCGTAACTTCGCGGATATTGGATTCAGTGACCTCAGCGAAAATCATACCGAGCAGACTGGCATTGCGGGTTGTTTCGGCAGTTGGTGTATGTTGGGTGAGTTGAACGGGAGTTTGTCAAAGTCTAGTATGGATCGGCGCTTCAGTCACCGAAAAGTTGATAGTGGGGCTGGCCTGTTGTTCATCGTTGATGGATTTCTAGAAGCTGCGCTGGCGTTTTGGTGAAAGCAGCGTTCTGAGCACGTCTGGAGAGGCTCGGCATGTATCGTCGATGAGACGATTGGTGTTAACTTCGAACTTCTGTTTTAGTGGGTCCAGTACTTGCACCAAAGGAGTTCCGGAAGGAGTGGACTATTTGCGGAGAATCTTTTCAACTTTGTTCAACCGCCTGCAGGTATTGTCGGCCACAGAATGAGCTTACTGGCCAATATCTTATCGCAACTAATCTCTTGTCCGCTCAAGACAAATCTTCCAGGCTGGTTCTTGTTTTTTCATATCGACAATGTTTTCACGGATCCATTGACCATCTAATAGCCGCCACTGTGCACCACAATACACAAGGGATTGCCGTTCTAGTAACGTCGTATTTGAACTAAGTCTGGATGCGATTTCACTGTAGATTTGAGAAAGACTATCAAGTGTTGCAGTGCTGTATGTAACTTGGAAATGCTAGGTCTGCACAAGGCATCTATTTCCTGATATTCGAAGCAAGCTCTTTCATATTCGTCGTGAACTTCAGCGAAAACTTCCGCACGACACCGCGGTAAAATAGTGCACTTCGACGGGTCTTGGACTCCTGTGCGGGGCAGAGTGACATGATAGTGGTGGGGATGCCACATCCGGCTCGCTGACTTTTGGTTTCAAATTGCGTTCATAACCTCAGGCCGTATTCTTTCCCTGGTTGGCTCCGGTATTGCATAACCACTTAAACACTTGTAATGAACCACCTGTAATGAACCATATTATGGTCTGGTAGTGCTGCTCCCACCAGCAGATCGAAGCAGCACCTGATGAGTATTGATCTGTTGGTGGTACGAAACCAGAGGCCGATTGTTCCATTACACCCGGACCCAGGTGCGACCGCGTGGGCGTCTGATCCGTCCGCCAACCATTCCATCCTTATCGACTATTTTTTTTTATTCCCCATTTTTACCTCCCCTGTTTGTGTTGTCTTCCCCAGGCCTATGATTTTTTGTTAATACGTAAAGGACAGGGGCAATGAGCGGCGAAAACCCCGCCCACATCTCCCGAACTGAGCTACAGCAAGCATAGGCCGCTGCTTAGCTCGTTGAGGGGCCTTTTTGATTCGTCAGATGGTACAGCCTGGTCAATTAAGCTACCTTAGGCTCCGTCTCCACGGGCATCTTCGGATGCCACCAAACCGTCCGTTACACACTGTAGTTAACCATGCTCCTCCAGGTGCCCCCTTGCCTGAACAGTTGAATGGCGCCTGGAATATAATTAGGGATTGTTTAACCAAATATGTAGTATGGACTGCACAAGAGTTATCACTCCATAGAACTTTCGCCTCCGCCAGTATATTTGTACCATTAGCTGTCTGGCTTCCGATTTCGTCAACAAATTCTTAAAAAAAAAGTTCCGTTGGGAGCGTTTTAAAGTTAATATTAGCGCGGCCAATGGGACTTTTCACTCCGCCGGCGGAAGGGTTACCACGGATATTACTTTTAAGGGCCCGACTCAAACAATGACGTTTCTTATTATTCCGTCATTGTCCCAACAATTATACCTAGGAGTGGATTTTGTACGCCTTTTCGATTTGGCCTCGGAGCTATTTGTGCCTTCTCTGCGTTCAGAGATTTCAGTTGATAACTCATCTCATAATAGCGACAACCCACACAATCTGACTGCAGCACTGCAGAACAAACTCAACGCGGTGATTTCATTGTTTCCCTCGTTTACGGTGGAGGGTCAAGGGCGCCAAATATTTGACGGACTGGTCGGTGGGCATCCGAAGATGCCCGCCGGGATGGAGCCTAAGGTAGACTAGTGGCTCGTGTTGGTTCGCCTGCACGATCTACTTTATACTATTTGGAACCCAAGATCCTGGTAAAGGGACATTACAAAGACGTCCATGTCCCATCTTTCTTTTAAAGGAAGCTGAAGCTCTCGTAGCACCCTTCGATAGGCTACCAATTATATCCTTTATTTGTACAGAATAATCCACAGGCTCGTCACGATCTATTCCGTACCAACCACAAATTGACTCCTCTTATTTGATTCCCCAGTAAAACCAATTTTTTTTCTCGTATCCATCCAACCGCACTTTGGACAACATGAATGAATGATAAGTAGACAGCTTCGAAATTATTCCAAAAATTTATGCAAGCATTTACATTTACGCCATGGAGCTGAAGTATTTACATCGTTCATCCGAAAAAAAAGTTGAATCTTTCTCAATTGCCTTCCGAAAGATAGAGCCATCGCCTTCCGCAAACCATCCTATCGTGCAATCATGTATAATACACAAACCTAAACCCTATCACCCCACCGCTTCTTCATTTTCTATTTGTCTTGTTGCGGACAAACAGTGGAATATCTAAACGATATCCTTTCCGATATCCCGTGGAAAAGGATACAACAAACTACATAGCATACTACCATAACCTAACCCACTTCATAGAGTGATTCATGAAAATTGGAAGACAGTATTTCCTACATCAATATTTCATAACTTTTCCTTGGCTCCTAAATGAAGGACGAGAGAGCGTAAACGGGGCGTGTTATACGTACATAGGAACACATCGAGGCAGTAGCATACAAATTGTAGATGACGCAAAGGACGAGATCAGAGAAAAAAGACAAACTCAACGTAACGTAAAATAAGGAAGTTTCTAGTGAAAAATAGATGTATGCTAAAAAAAAAGTGAGCGGAACGAGTGAAAAATGCTGGAATTGCAGAAATTTTTATTCATTTCTACCGATAAATCTGCTTCATCCTCCCGTTTTTTCTTGTATTCAGAACATTTTCCTTTCTTCTTTATTTTTCAGGTCAGTCCAACTTGGCACCTGTGTTCACCCAAGTTATGAATAATTTGGCTCTGTCGGAGGCGACTCCTGTTGGCACAATCGTCTACACGCTCGAAGGCTATGATCCTGAAGAGAGTGAAGTATCGTTTGGATTAGTTGGCACCGATAATTTTAAAGTGGACCCAAAAACAGGCGAAGTGACGATAATTAAAGCATTGGATCGGGAGGTAAGAAAAATGTTACGGACGACGGACACACGCTATTGAATAATTTAAAAGAATTTTGAACAATTTCCGAGTCATTTATTCCAGAAAAAAAAATATTTTAAATGGAATTGGCATTCGATGAGAGGTCCAATAAGCTGGAAATGCGATTCCAGCTTATTGGACCTTTCATTGAATGCCAATTGGTTGCTTCTCGTCTGGAGACTTGCGCTCCGAACTACGAGTACATCCTTTGACTTGAGTTTGCCATAAAACCTAACGAATGTCTTTCGTTTGTATTGTGGAAAAATCAAGCCGAAGGGCAATGGTAGTTAGTGTCTGTAATATTTCAAATTGATAGCAAAGACAATTATTTACGAAGGCATATGGCCGGATGTCTCGTCGGTATTTCTTTGGGTATTGTGACTGTTCCGCGATTCATCGATTTAATGGTTGTACATGCAGCAATCTTAAGTTAATTCGTAGGGGCTAGGGTGCTACTTTTCACAGGACTGGTGAGTCCTGGCACTTGTTAATTTTAACAGCTTTGGGCTGTGCAAAGTCTACACAGTCCAAAATAGATAAATAGATAGAACGAAGGGCTGTGAACCAAAGAGGTTCACAAGCACTGAGACCAAGGTCTATTGTGCTATGGGCCGAAATCAAATACAGTACAACCCCGTTAATCCGACCTGGTTGGGACTGGGCATGAGGTCGGTCCCGTGGAAAAGTCGGATTAACCGGAGTCTCCCCTGGCACGCTTAATAACATGGGTAAACATAAAGAAAAAACATATGAAGAATATATACGTTAATAATTTATGTATTTAGAAAAGTAAATTGTAAAGCATATTGTGTACATAAACTGTGAGCAATTTCAAACATATGTATTTTAAACGTTAAAGAAGTCCTGAATTTTGGTTTGCTTGTGTGCGTTCAACTTTTTTTGGGATGCGTAATCTCTCCACTTTTTTATAAGTAGAATATCGGCTGAACTGGCCTTATCTTGCTGCTCGATATACTTAAGTGCTGTTTCAAATGCTTCCAACGCTTCCAAGTGTGATGTTTTTTTGCACGATGTTGACGATTCATGTTCAGCATCTTCGTTCTCGTCGTCTGGGAGATCATTTTCAATTTCAACGGTTCTTATCAATTCTTCGTCTGTAAGTGCAGGAACAGTATCATCTCCCTGTAGCCATTCTACCACATCACTTTCAGTAGGGGGAACAGTAGTATCCAAAGCTGCCGCCTTGTGGAGCTGTTCTAATTCACGAGTAATTTCTGCCAACGAGTCATGACTTTCTGCTTCCTTCTCTTCTCCATTGTTCTTTAAGAGTTTCTGCCAAGACTTTTCAATTGTCGATGCCGGAAGCTCCTCCCAAGCTGCCGCTAGCATGTATATGACGTCTTTAATATTCAAAGATTTTACAGCTTCCATAAGACTAAATCCTAAAGACGTTTTTTCAATTAGGACACTCATAAATTTCAATCGGTATCGCCTTTTTAAGCTCTCAATGATACCTTGGTCCATAGGTTGTAATAAGGATGTCACGTTAGGTGGTAAAAACAGTGAAGTCACATCATCTTTTTTCAATCCACTAGGGTGGGAAGGAGCATTATCCATCAGAAGAATACATTTTGATGGAAGATTTTTATTTTTCAAGTGCTTTAGCACTTCTGGAACAAAAGTGCAATCAAACCATTCTTGAAATAATACACGATCCATCCAAGCTGACTTTTGTGACCGATAATACACTGGCAAACATGCAAGGTTGCTTATATTTTTAAAGGCTCGGGGCTTATGTGATTTGCCGATTACGAAAAGAGGCAGCTTGTGACTTCCTGATGCGTTGCTGCATACTGCTACAGTTATCCTTTCCTTTGCTAATTTGAAGCCATCAACAGTTGTTTCGTGTTTCGCAGCAAGTGTTTTTTTTGGCAGCATTTTAAAATTTATCCCCGTCTCATCAATGTTGTAAATTTGCTCATTCGTCAATGAGTCACCGCTCACAACATTGCTGAATAGGTCGATAAACTCCTTAGCAGCTTCTTTGTCGGCCGATAATTTCTCGCCACAGATCGTTATTTGACGTATTCCATGTCGTTTCTTCCATCTATGAAGCCAGCCCTCACTAGCCACGAATTCGTCATCTCCGTCTTTTTTTATCAACGTATACAAGGAACAGGCTTTCGATTTGATAAGTTGTCCAGAAAGAGGAGTTCCCTTTTGTCGTTCTTGGCAGAACCATAGCCATAATGCCTCGTCAAGTTCCTCCGACGCTGGTTTCCGAACCCTCTTTCTCTGCTCATTTTCGTCAGAGATGATACAAAAAGCTATTAACTTATCGCGGTTCTTCTTCCAATCCTTAACAGTGGTTACTCCCACTCCGAAGTCTTCCGCTACTTTAACAACGCGTTCGCCTTTATCAATCCGTTCTAACGCTTTTAATTTTTCACTGACTGAGCATTCTTTTCTTTTTCGGGACATTTTAACGACCGTACTGTATAGATTAAATTAAGCACAAACCGACTAAAAAAGCAGACGAGTAGAAAAGAATGGCGATAAACTGTATTTTCGACGAAACCGTACACATGTATGAAGAAATACCTAAGCAAGTAGCAGATGATATCCACATATGTATGTACTGCCTAACATGTATGAAGAAATACCTAAGCAAGTAGCGGATGATATCCACATATGTATTGCCTAATATTTCGTCTGCTTGGGTCGGATAAAGCGAGGAAGTCGATGTAAAAAGTCGGACTAACGGGGGAAATCTGGCGGACGATTTAGGTCGGATAATCCGAGGAGTCAGATTATTTGAGGTCGGATTAACGGAGTTGTACTGTATTAGGACTCAGCCTGCCAATCAAGCTTGATCGCACTGATGAAGTTACTCGAAAGCTTAAGCGGGGACAGGGCTATATCATCCGGGTGGGAGAACGCGATTCCAAGACTATCCCTCCGACGAATGAAAATCAAAAATAGTTTCATCCTCGTTTCCACAGCTCCTACAGAAATCATTATGCGGAAGCCGAAACCTCCTACCGTGCTCACCAATGAGACAGTGCCCAGAGGCCATGCAAAACACCACACCGATCTGTTGTTTCGACATCGACAGTAGTTTTGCGGTCCAGCGGATATCTAACCTTGGCCAGATTTGCTTGGCTATACGACATGTTAAGCCTTCAGACAAACCCTAAATTGGCCCAGTTGAAAGCGGGCGACCTTGAGATAGGGATGTTACTGCTAATCTGCTGCGTCGCATCGGTTGCTCCATTTTTAGCGACTTTATCATCCCTAAAATTTCCTACAATGCCACAATGACCAGGAATCCAGCGAAGCACAAAATTGAAAAACCTCTCCCTACGAATATTTGACACTCAGTTAAGGTTTTGGATGTATTTTACTATACATATTCTTGATTCGAGGGATCTAATCGCAGACTGGCTGTCAATGAAAATCGTAATCTCTTTCATAGTAGGGATGTGACGTCCAAGCCACGCCACGGCTTCCTTTATCACGGAGATTTTCGCTTGTAAAATGCGACATCGACAACGAACGGGTTGCTCCGGTGCGTAGAACCGACTGCTGTGGGAACGGGGGTACCCCAATCGTTCAATATAGTTGAGTGGCCAGTACTCAAGAAACTACATCGACCGTTCTCCTGAATCGTAATAGGTCCATTGACTCCCATTTGTTCTCCTAAAATGTCCACCGGAAGCAGCCCAAGCATAACATCTATCGTCGCAGATGGGGTTGTCCGGATAAATAAAATAAATAACTGACGCAACAGTCCAATTTGAACAATGGCCTCGAGATGAGTTAGCATCATCTGATTTTCTAGATCGTGACGCTCTTGTGTGGAGGTGTGTGATCAGCAACACGCTCAACCGAGTTATTTACCCCATAAGTGGGTGCTCATTTAACAGCTGAGTGGGCTCATAGTCCGACACGTAAATCCACTTTTTTTTTATCGAAAACTACTGCATTCAGTAGGAATCGAACCGGGGCCCAGTGTGTAGAAGACGAACGTGCTAACCGTTGCGCCATCCGGGTTGTCCGGATAGCTCTGCTAATAGCCACGCAGGCCATCCTCTGCACCTTTGACAGCAGATTGCGATTATATTCAGTATGAAGGGCCAGCCACCATATCACCACCCCGTACAACATTATCGGACGCAATGTCGACACGTAAAGTCAATGCAGAACCTAAGTGTCACCATACACTGTCGAGCTCGAACTTGAACTCGTGCACGAACCTAGTATAAGTAGACCGGTTTTCTTCACACCTATGTGAAGTGCATGTGCGTGTCAGAGGACATTTGTACCAGGTTCGTGCTCGAGTTCGAGTTCGACAGTGTATGGTGACACTAAGTTTGCAAACCCCCTGTCTTGTCAATAGCCTTCCTACAGCAGTACAGTCCCATAGTGGCCCTGTTCGCGCGCTCCCCAATATTCAGTTTGCAGTTAAGTTTCCTATCAAATATTAGACCCAGGAAGTTTGCCCTATCGGAATACGCCTGTCTTATTCCTTGCCAGGTTGGGGCTGCCATTGGCGTTTTCCCTGTAAATAGGACTACTATCCTGGTTTTACTGGGACTGACAGTAAAGCCGCATTCATTTGCTTACTTTGTTAGCAGGGATAGCGCGTATTGTGTAACTTGGCTGAGCGTACCAGGGAATTTACTGAAGATAGCAGCCGAAACATCATCAGCATAGGCTGTAACCATGCAACCGATCTCCTTCACGCCTATGAGCAATCTGTTGACCGTGATGTTCCACAGAAGCTGTGAGAGCACTCCACCCTGTGGTGTACCCCTGCATACGCTCCTATATGGTGATGAAGCCCCTCGTTTCTATGATATAACCCTTGATGTTAACATTAAGTTAAGAAGATGGCAGGAGTTAGTCACCTGCAAACAAGCTCGGAATGCAATGACCAGCAAAGAGCTGGGAAGCGAAAAAGGTACTCAGTTATAAACGGAGTACCGGAGCTGGATAACTGCCTTGGTTACAGGGCATAGTAGTTTTAAGGCTCATCTGGCCAAGATGAAAATCGAGGAGGATAACGTTTGCAGGCTATGTCTGGAGGAGTCTGAGACGGCAGCACATATAGTGTGCGAATGTCCAGCACTGGCTAGCATGAGGTTGAGGATCACAGAAAAGCAAACGATAAGTCTGGAAGCCATGAGTAAATTCAGCCTTAAAGAGATGCTAGCAATTACACGGGACTCAGTGATGAAGAGAAAGGACGACAATTATCAGTTGACATCTGGAAACCACTGACGACCGGGAGGGGGCGAAAAGGGACTCAAAACATTAGTGGTCTGCTTCGGATATCCCCCGGAATACAATTATTATTAACTTCAGGTTGATAAGTGCAACCAGAGAGCCGACGTCTAGTCCCATGAGAGCGTCGGTGATTGCCGTAGGCATGACGTTATTGAATGCTCCCTCAATGCCCAAAAACGTTATAAAGGTATACTCCTCATAACTAAGAGACCTCTCGATATGCCCCACAATGAAAGATGTATTGGGATTGTACTTGGCAGGATGTCGATTAGCCTCTCCAGAATAGAGGATAGACTAATGGGCCTAAGATATTTTGGTCCCGCACATGAACTTTTCTCCGCTTTGGGAATGAAGATTACGTTTACCTTCAGCCATAAACTAGAAATATACACCAAATCCAGACAAGGCCTGAGTATGGTGTAAATCTGCGAGAATGATTCCGTCGGGTCCCGCAGACTTGAAAGGCTGGAAGCTCGATATTGCCCACAGGACTTTCTCCTTTAAAACGATGGAATTGGAATCACATGATGCCATAATATTTATCCGATCGTTGGTATTCTGATCCATGCACGAGTCAACTGTCAGGAAAATGCGTGTCGAGGTGAATCTTTAAGGTTTCTTCAACGGATATAGTCCAAGAACCATCCTGCTGTAAAATAAAACTGGACATAGATGGATTAAAAAAAATTTCCGTAGTCTTGAGGTCTGATCCTTCAATTCGCTCGCAGAAATGCCTCCATGAACTTCACCTCACCTTTCTAAGCTCCTTCTTGTATACTCCGAGATGTACCTTGTATAAAACCCAGTCTGATACCAATGTGGAGCTCTTAGCCCCATTGAAGCTTTTCCTGCAGATAACTCTATAATGGTCAAGTTCCCTGGATCACCAAGGAGGTTTCTTGTTCCCTTTCGGTCTACTTTCTGGACATGAGAAGCCGATTATTATACCGTTTAATTCCTCTTTGTCATGTGGTGAATTTCGAAGGGGTGACAAGAGTTGCAAAAGGGTTTTCCTGTGCATTTGCCAATCCGTATTCCTCCTATTTACAAAGATGGGATGTGTCACTAGAGGACTATCCCCACTGGACTGAATAAAACGGTGGTCAGAGAAGGAGTGCTCTGGAGATACTCTCCAATCGCGTACCAACTCAAAGATGTCCTTTCGCGCATGATTTCGAAACTTTCCCACTGATCCAAGGTGCGTACGGCTTGTTGTAGTATCGAACTATCTCCAAATTTTCGCGGTTCGTGGTTTGTCCTTCTTTGATGATATTCGCGGCGACTGAAGATCGAATTGTTCGGTTCGAATTTTGTTAGGAATTTTCGGCTTCCCGGATGTGTTCGTTGAACCTGGTCGTGATTATTCGCTTTGGTTGCCCGATGTAACATTTGCTGCAGTCCTCGCAATTTATCCGGCATATCCCGATTCTCTCGTCGAATTTCAACGGGTCTTTCACGCTGCCCAGTATTGTCCTGAGAAATGCATTTCTGCTCGACCCCACAACCTGTAAATCGAAAGAGGTAAGAGGTAGTAAAGAGGTGTGATGTGAGTATGCTGATGATACGTCTCGGCAATTCCTCTGTGACTTGAGTGAATGCTCTGCTTCTCGATGACATCTTCATACACTATGCCGACGCACCAAAAAGCACAACCGGCTGTATGTATATGTAAGTGGCGAAATTGCACATATTCCAAAATCGCAAGTAAACAAACTGTGATGTCCGCGATGACACACCGCGCCAAGCTGTACACAGACAGTTGCGCAGCCCGGATTTCGTCACCCAAACAACCGTTGCGAGAGAATTGTACCGTACAGTGCAAGAAATACGAAAAGCTGGAAAACTAGGAAAAATACCGCCGTTTGAACTGAATTTCCCAGTCGGCGGGCACACACGGCTTACACACGCACTAAACCGATAAATATCCAATCGCGAAAAAGTGGAAAAACCCGGGAAAAGATGAAATAGCATGGAGCGATTTTTTACACATCTGCACCCAACTAATAGGCTAGACGTAGCCCAATACCTCGTTAAATACCGCAACTCGGTTTCTCTGCCCACATTCATCATCATCGTGGCGCGACAGCCCCACGTCGGGCCTTGGCCGCCTGGATCATTGTCCTCCAATTATCTCGGTCACGTGACCGCGTCCTCCAATTTTGGGAGCCCAGTAGCTGCGCGGCGTCCACACCTACTGAGCTCTCCCAACGAGATCTCGGTCGTCCTCGCAGTCTCGCTCCGTCGACTCGTTCTGCATTCATTACTCTCTTAGGCATGCGATCATCGTCCATTCTTTGTACATGCCCTGCCCATTGAAGTCGTTGTAGTTTGACGATTTTCGAAACTTGCAGCTCATCGTACATTTCATACAACTCATGGTTGTACCGGATGCGCCATCCATCTCGATCGCAAACAGCCCCGAAAATTCGCCGTAGAACCTTACGTTCAAAAGTGTCTAGCATGTTTTCGGAGGCTTGAGTTAGGGTCCATCCTTCGCAGCCATAGCATAGCACTGGTCGTATAATGGTTTTGTACACGCGGAGCTTCGTGTTTCTGTGCACATGCTTCGATTTCATTATGGGGAGAACCGAGAAAAAAGTCTTATTAGCTAACTGTATCCGTCGCTTGACAGGTTGCAACCCAGGTAAATGAAGTTGTTCACGAACTCGATGTTGAGGTCCCCCACATTGATGCTCGGTTGTGCAGGTGACCTTGTCACCGATTGCATCATTATTTTAGTTTTACCCTCGTTAATACGTAATCCAACTTCCTTTGCAGCGGTATCGAGCGTATGCAGAAGTTCTTCTGCGTCAGCCAATCTTCGGGACATGATGTTGATGTCGTCGGCGTACGCTGCTAATTGTGTCGACTTGATGAGTAGCGTCTTGCTGTTGTCCATATTCATGGCCCGAATAACGTATTCCAGTGCTAGGTTGAAGAGCGTCGGTGCCAGTCCATCGCCCTGTTTCAAACCAGTGCGTGTTTCAAATAGATCAGTAAGTCTATTCTGGATCCTGACTTGTGAGACGGAGTTGGTCATCGTCATCTTTGTCAGTCGCACTAATTTTGCCGGTATACCAAATTGCAGCATGATGTTGTACAGTACTCCACGATCGATACTGTCGTATGCCTGCTTGAAGTCGACAAAGATTTGGTATACGTTTA
Organism: Chloromyia formosa; assembly: GCA_964017055.1. Classification (NCBI taxonomy): domain Eukaryota; kingdom Metazoa; phylum Arthropoda; class Insecta; order Diptera; family Stratiomyidae; genus Chloromyia; species Chloromyia formosa. The sequence continues at coordinate 5,705,116 of OZ024817.1, forward strand.
CGTTGTACTCCCAGCACCTCTGGAGTATCAGTTTGACTGAGAAGAGCTGATCGGTTGTTGAGCGACCAGGTCTGAAACCGCTTTGATATTCGCCAATGACTCGTTCTGCGTACGGTTTTATTCTAATTTCCAGAATTTTCGTCAAAATTTTATAGGACGTACAAACTAGTGATATGCCCCTGTAATTCTCACACCGCAGTTTATCTCCCTTTTTATGAATTGGACAGATGATGCTTTTGCGCCAATCGTCTGGCATCTCCTCGTTCTCCTATACTCGCAGGAGTAATTGATGTATGGCATCAACTAGACTCGTTCCACCGAATTCTAGCAGTTCAGCTGGAATCTCGTCAGCGCCCGGCGCTTTATTTCGTTTTAGTGACCGCAAGGCGAGATCAACTTCCTCTACTGTCGGGGGTTGAATGGGTGGGCCTAGATCAACAATGTCGTCGAGGGCTTCCTGTGTGGGGATGTTAGATGGTCGGTTTAGAAGCTCTTCAAAATAAGAGGCCCATCGTTTGTTAACACCATCGGTGTCGCTGATGATGTTTCCATCCTTGTCCTTACAAGGGCTAGTCCTGGGTTGGTAGCCGTTCTTAATTGTATTTACTAGTTTGTACGCTTGTCTGGTGTTCCTATTAGCTAAGTTTTCGTTTATGTTCAGCAACTGCTCGTCAAAGTATTTACGTTTCTTACGTCTAATTATTCTATTCGATATTCGCCGTAGCTCATCATATTTTTCTCTTCTGGCTCTGGTTCCTCGTTGAATCCATTGTCTGTAGGCCTCGTTTTTCGCGTCAAGTGAATTTTTGCATTCTTCGTCGAACCAGTCATTTCGCGCTCGCCGGGCTTTATATCCCACGACCTTCTCTGCGACATCCTTGATGGTACCCTTGAGTTCTTCCCAGAACCCATGGACGCCTGTGTTGCTGATGTTGTGTAGCATAGGTGATAGTTTTTCCTCAAGGGCGGTAGTATACGCCACCGCCGTAGCATCACTCAAAAGCTTATCAACCGCAAAGATTTTGGGAGGGCTGATTCTTGATTGGTGCACTGAGGAAATTCTACATCTGTAGGTCGTCTTCACCAAGTGATGATCTGAGTCGCAGTTTGCTCCTCGATAGAAACGGACATCCATGACACTAGACGCCCATCTCCTGCAAATGAGGACGTGGTCAATTTGGTTGACGGTATGTGCGTCTGGAGACTTCCAGGTCTGCTTGTGAATGCGTCGATGCGGGAAACACGTAGAGCTTACGACTAGATTCCTGCTGCAGGCGAAGTCGATAAGTCGCTGGCCGTTATCGTTACATTCTTCATGGAGGCTGTGGCCTCCAGAAGTCCCCCGATGCCAACTTTCATTCCCGACTTTCGCGTTAAAGTCTCCCAGCAGCAATTTGACGTCGTTTGTTGGAAGTGAGTCGAAGAGAGTTTCAAGGCGGGCGTAGAACTTTAACTGCGTCTTCTTTAACTTCAGTGGGGGCATGCACATTGATGAGCCAAAGATTGAAGAATCGAGTCTTGATGCGAATCGCACACAGCCGTTCGTTTATGGGTTTGAAGTCAGTAATATGCGGTTTGAGGTGATTGTTCACTATAAATGCTACTCCAAACTCCTTGCGGCCCGATGGTTTGCCACTTGTAAAAATTGTGTACGATTTCTTGTCATTAATCTCGCTGCCAAGTGTTTCCTGGACTGCAGTTATGCTCAGTTTGTACTTTTCGACCTGTTGAAGGAGGGCCTTTTCGGCCCCGGGTTTGTTCAGGGAGCGTACATTCCAGGATCCGAAAGAATAATCCTTTAGTCGTTTGCGTGGTCGTCGTTGGTGATCCGTCCAATCCGAGGATTTTGTTCCAGGTTTCTTGACATGGAGTGGTTTTTGCAAGGACGAGTTGTCAGCACGTCGCTTAACCCCATTCAGGGGATGGCCTCGGAGATAGCTGCTTCAGATGGTTTAATAAACGCCCACATTGGGCGCCAAAATTGTTTGTTAAGCTGCCGTACACAATGTCTGTTAATAACCCTAGTTAATCATCAAACGAGTCAACCGTTACCAACTAAATACCTGTGCAAGCAACGACGTTAGTAAAATATCCTTGTAGGCACGTTTTTTCCTGGGTATACCAATGCCTTCTTATCCATAACTCTTAAATATCCTTGAATTCAGTAAAGTAATGAAATTTTAACCACGAAAACAATCAACTTCATGCAAACAAAATGAGATTATCGTAATAACCTGAATCCAAAGCGATTAGCGTAATATACGTCCGTGCACTATGACCCAATTCGATAATTTCGTACTCCACTCTGACTCTTCGTGCGAGCGATCGGGGAGTTCTTTGCACAAATCGATTTGATTTTATCCTTATTCCCTCAAATTTCACTATAGTGTATAGATGAACCTTTTGATCCCCGTAATATCCTTTTCGTTTGGCAATTTGCATTTTCGTCGACTTTGTGTGTTCTGTGTTTTGCTTACTAACTCACACGATTTCCCGGAATGTTTCCCAAAAAAGGAAGAAATCTCTTTTTTCTGCCAACGTGTGTTTGTTGCGAGAAAGTGATGAGCATGTTAAGAAACGTGTGCCGAATTGGAATTCGATAAGATGAAGGCGTGGATATGCGGACATCAAATCCGATATTACACCATATCCCGGAAAACCTTCAGACTCAGTTGGTACTATACTCTCTTGTAGGTAGATGTATCGGTTTTATTTGTTATCATAAACAGGGCCTGACTTCGTCGCCTATGTGCTTCTAATTTTTTTTTTCTTACTTGTGTTTTTCTCTTCCTTTTTTTTCACAGGATCACGATACACTATCATTTTTGGTATCCATAAAAGATGTGGTAAATTCAACGTCGGGAGATTCCCAAAACGATAATTTGGTGGAAGTGCCGGTAACCGTTATAGTCTTGGATGAGAACGATAACGCTCCGCAATTTGAGCAAGTAAGTCACGAGAAGGAAATTCATGAATATTTCCAATGGAATTGATACTTTGCAAACATTTATCGTAAAAGTAACCGAAATGGTGTGTACTACACTCGTGTGCAATGTTGGCAATATTCAACGGAATTCTATGCCACAGCTACACGCTGTGTCCTTCGGATCGGATATATTATACAATACAACAAATGCCGAACATTTTATTACACATGGCTACATACATGAAATGCATAACCATTTACGCTTCTGTAACGCTCATTTGATCCCATCTCGTTTCATTTTAGGTGCCATATGAGACCGAAGTATACGAAAATGCTGTCGTGGGTACAACAATATTCGATAAGATTCTGGTTACCGACAAGGATACGGTCGGCGAGAATCTGGACATAATGTGCTCGCCCCAAAGTCAAAATCCCGACGGCTGTTCAAAGTAAGGACGAGATAGATATACGAGTATAGATGCGAGTGGAGCGGAGTCGGAACAGTACACACATGGTTTGACGTTGAATGTACCGGGCCGGGAGTTTTATGCGAAAAGATATCGGAAGTTTAGTTTGTTGGGAAGTTCACACGTTATATGGGTCGTATAAAGCACCTGCGACAAATGTGTTACAAGTCCTTTTGAATATTCTTGTGGCGAGTGCATAACGTTTGATAAAATGTTCGTTTTAGCGGAACGTAATTGAATGTTTTAGTGATGTTGATGGTATTTCATGTTATTAGTCCCTATTGTGTCTTTGGGTCTATAAAATTGAACCAAGGTTTGAATCGTTGCATATCTTCCTTGATGAATTAGTAGTATAACTTTATCAGCTATGACCTATCACCACGAGTAGTTATAAGCTCATTGTAGTAGACTTTTGAGCATTTGAACTTTGGCAATAACTCAAAAACACCGACGTTAAGCCGGCCATACACCATCCGCAATTCCTGTCCGGAAAAACTGATCAGGCTCTGCCTTGAGGAATTCCGGATCGCCGGATCGTGCATGACCGGCTCAGGAGGCCCTGAGACGACCGGACAGGCGGAGAGGCGGCCGGAAATCGATCTTATCGCCAGAGATTCAAAGTATCTACGAGGGTAAGGTGAAAAGTTCTCGACCTGACACTGAAAGACTGCGATTTTCAGTTAAAAAATGATTTTATTTTTCTACATAATCTCCCTTGACTTCAACACACTTGGTCCAGCGTTTCTGCAACGTAAGTATTTCTTCCCGGAAGCGAGCGTCTGGAAGGCTGTGAAAATATTCATCTACGGCCCTCTCAACTTCTTCATTGGATGCGATGCGCTTCCCAGAAACAAATTTCTTCAAGTTTGTTAACAGATGGCAGTCTGAGGGTGCCAAATCAGGAGAATATGGGAGATTGGCGAGCAAATCGTACCCCAAATCCCGCAGTTTTCCCATCGCCAACGCACACTTGTGTAGAGGTGCGTTGTCCTGGTGAAAGATTTTTTTTTGTTTGTTCTTCAAGCCAGGCCTCTTCTCGCGAATTTTGGCATCCAGCTGGTCAAGAATTTTGGGGTAATATTCGCCTGTTGTTGTTCTGCCTTTTTCAAGGTAATCAATTAACAGGATCCCTTTCGCATCCCAAAACACGCTGGCCATGATCTTTCCGGCAGATGCGATCGATTTCGCTTTCTTTGGCGCTGAACCACCGGCTTCCACCCACTGCTTCGACTGCTGTTTCGTTTCTGGCGTATAGTGGTGCACCCAAGTCTGATCCATGGTGACAAATCGCCGCACAGAATCGGTCGGATCCCGATTGAATCGGTGCAAAGATTGCCTTTGATCGTCCTTCACGTGGGTCGTCTTCGAGGGACGTGCCACCACGCTTAAATTCAGCTGCCCATTTTTTAACGGTTGGCATCGAAGGAGCAGAGTCCCCGCAAACTTTTGTTAACTTCGGATAAATTTCCTTATTCGTGTAAAAAAATTACTTGAGAGAACAAGTTGAAACTTGTCATACGAACTAATGACACGTGCACCCAGGCACGAAACATAAATTTTTGCTGATTGTAACGGTATTTCTGTGTCAGGCCGAGAACTTTTCACCTTACCCTCGTATCTATTGAATTGGTCGCCATCCGGCCGCCTGACCAGAATGAATTTTTGCAGGAGTTTATTTCAATGTAGCAATGTATCTGAAACTTGGCCATGGAAAGTAAAATGCCGTACAATTCAATTCAATAAATAGAAAGATACTTTGAATCTCTGGCGATAAGATTGATTTTCAATTGTGCATCCGACCACCTGAAAGAGCTGTCCGGCCGCCTCTCCAGCCGCCTGACCAGAATGCATTTTTGCAGGAGTTTATTTCAATGTAGCAATGTATCTGAAACTTGGCTATGAAAAGTAGAATGCCGTATAATTCTATTCAATTGATAGGTACTTTGAATCTGTGGCGATAAAATCGATTTTCAGTGGTGCATCCGACCGCTTGAAAGGCCTCTCGAACCGGCCATTCACGATCCGCAATTACTTAAGGCTTAAGGCTACTGCACGTGTGTGGTGGAGGCCTAGCGGGAACAATTTTCTTTCCGGCCGCCTGAAACGGCTATATACGATCCGGAATTCCTCAAGGCCAGACCTGATCAGTTGTTCCTGACAAGAATTCCGGATGGTGTATGTCGTTAGTTATTCCCGAGATATCGAGGACAGGCAGGCTGCACCCCATACTAAAACCAGACAAAAAGGCAATCCTTGCCCAATCTCTCTACTACCTTGCCTTAACCCCTAGGGGGGGCATTGCGCGTCAATAACTCCTGCGTGCCATCGTCAGATCGATCTGACGACGAATCGCACCGTCTATGGCGGGTCTTACACCCCACACCACAAAGGGAATATTTACCTCAACCATGGAGCAATGACCTCAACCAAATTATCGCACCGCTATTACTGGTGGCTTGACGTGAGCAATGGTCAGCAATCGCTGTCGTTCCGCCGTTCCAGGGGGCGCCCACGAGGACTATAGAAGAGAATTTGAAACATTCCTGTTTCGCGAATATTAGGAGAATTCTCTCTATTAAATTTAAAGATTATTCTTAAAATTACTTCATTGCGGCATTTCCGCTAGAGGTAGTTCATTTCCGCTTTAGTTGGTAGGAACCTAGAGCCCACGCGGGGGGATTTATAGCTCCTAAAGCGGAAATTTTTCGGGTTTTGTGAAAGTTCTCTCCAATCAAATAGAGGGAATTCTCCTAATTTTTCCGAAACAGGAATGTTCCCTGGCTGGTGCTCCCGTCTTAATTCGTACCTGCCCCGCGCCGACCATGACTTTCTAAATATATGCTCAGCTTGTAACGGTACCGCTGATGATGTTGATCACATCTTCAATTGCTAGGCCGCTCCCTGTTTGAATAAATGCGCTGCCTGCTACTCACGAACAATTTATCTTATATTTTAGATACAAAATTATTCATTTATCACAAACCAAAGTTTATAGTGCCCGAACTTTAAGACTTTCGAGAATAAATCTTCTATAGAGCACAGCTTACATCCATTCGTTAGTTCTAACGAGTTTCTAACGACCGTTTTTCGTGCTCTCCCACACCCTTCCTCACGCTTTCTACGTAGAACTGAAAAAAAAGGGACCAACAGCTCTGAAATATCTTTTGCATATTATACACGATTATCAGAGTAATCTTTTATCCGTATTTTAAGATATCTTTTCGCATAATACTCGCCAGTCACCATGATAACCTCATGCATACACATTGATGTGTGTGTATGAATGCAACATGTGTGTCCTTTCATATGAAAATCCTTGCGGCTTTTCGTTCCGTTCCAGATTTGCATTTATCTGTATCATATTACGAAAAGCTATAATTTATCTCATCATTTTCGCATTTTTTTCTGAAGCTTTGTTTGTATCTTGTATTTTCAGATTTATCTTTCGAGTATTAGAGAATTCACAAAATGTGCTAAAGGCTGCTGTCATTTTAAATGATACGTTAGATTACAATAAGAGAATGATATATCATCTGGAGATTAATGCAACGGTAATATGGAAATTATTTAATTAATTTTAAATTCAGATTTTTTGTTTTTGTTCTGGTTTCATTTATTTCGACATAAGAGAAGAAGTAGGAGTTTTTTTTGTTGCACGTGACTTATCAGTCTGTATGTCCTCCGCGGGATATGGCTTCCGCCAGTTATCGCCTCCAGTCATTTGGCTCAAAAACCGCGTCCACCAGTTCCTGAATCGGAGCAGCTTCTTCCGTCGTTGTCAACGGAGTCCATCCATCACCTACCGCCACCTTTGCCTACTTCCATGAACGCTTTTTTGTATATTCGTTGTTCACCCATTCGTACCACGTGTCATATTTTAAAACCAGGGAAGAAACCAACGCAAGGCTAATCATACCGTCCCATTACACTATTGTCTCCTGTGGCTAAGACCCTTGAAACCCTACTCCACTCTATAATTCCAACCCACATTCAATTAGCCGATAATCAACGTGGCTTTAGAAGAATGCACAGCACAACTACGGCTTCGGATGCCATCACATCAAGATCATGAACCAAGCACGTCTATGTCAACGAACTATTCTAGTGGCTTTAGACCTGTCAAAGGCATTTGACACTATCTGCCGCTCGTTTCTTCTGTCTGCCATCTGTGGTACGTCTCTTCTGTCGAGAATAATCAAGTGGATCGCAAATTACTTTGCCGGAAGACAGTTCTACACGAAGTTTAGAAATGGGAAATTTAAGCTAAGGAAAATTAAACAGGGTGTCCCTCAAGGAGGATTCTTATCTCCCTTTCTGTTTAATCTATATATGCCAGGACTCCCGACGCCACCTGACGGATTTGAAATCGTCAGTTACGCTGACGACTGTTCGATTTTGGCAACCGGTAATGACATCACCCGAAAGTGCGAACAGATAAATCTTGAAGAGCTCAACAACTTCATTAGTAAGAATCTTACTCTGTCAGCATCGAAGTCTTCTGCTACTCTTTTTACCACCTGGACCAAGGAAGTGAAGCTACAACTGGATATTGCGATAGATGGTGAAACTATTCCCATAATTAACCACCCAAAAATTCTCGGTGTCACCCTTGACAGCATGGCCACCTCCTCGGCTCATTTGTGACAGGATGAGAAGCAGGAACAAAGTCCTCAAAGCTTTAGCTGGCAGTTCCTGGGGGATAAGGAGACCCTACTCGTGTCATACAAATCCATCGGGAGATCTGTGGCGAATTATGCGGCTCCTATATGGTCAGACAAGACCCGTAGCACAGTGTGTTGAGGCATCAGTCTCATGTTTGACTACCGGCGTTTCGGGTTCGAATCCCGTCCACGACGACGTTCGTGGCCATGGATGTGCAGGAGGTGCATGCTGGCACCTACATTCTCTGAAACCAATTTATGCCAACGAAACGTCCACTGGGCCACAGGGAACAGTTGACGCACTATGCCCCACAAGGGGTTAGGGCAATTGAGTACATGGTCAGACAATTTATGCAACACTCAGTGGAAAAACATACAGACCTGTCAGAACCCTGCTCTTAGAATTGTCACAGGCTGCCTCCTGATGTCGTCACAGGACCATCTGCATCAAGAGACCAAAATAATGCCCTTAAAAAGCCACAACACTCTTCTCACTAAGCAGTATCTAGTTGGCTGTTATCGGAATGACGATCCTAACTCAAACCTGATGAACAAAACCCCACCGCCACGTCACGTTAGACGCTACGTTAGGGACTACAAAAGAGAAGTCCAAAGGTTTAAAAGAATTCCCTTCGATTGGATCAAAACTATGGTCGAAGTCATACAAAATAAAATCAACCAGGGCATAATTGCCGTGACCCATTCGAGAGCATGGGCGCGTCAACATCTCTTGCATGGTTATGCCTTGGTGACATTTCGATAGCATATTTTTCGGATGGTGCAGTTGCTAGCATGCACCTCCTCTCCGAGCCGTCTTTTACTGACAAGCTTGGAATGCTGCGGGAGTTCTAATAGTACAAACAGGTAGTTTTTTGTTATTAACGCGTCGACGATTGAACCCCTGCCTCTCGAGATGCAGCATCGTAGAATGGCGACCGATACCTCACGGCCTCCTAGCGTATCAGGGGTGTTTAGGCAACAGGAAATGTATGAGCACATAGCACATTTCCTGCTGCCTAAACACCCTTTAAACGACTTAACAGCTAAAATATAGTGTTTTTTCGCATGTTTAGTATAAGTGGTAGCTGAGGTGAGACTTACCAGAGCCCAATTCGCGCAAAAAGTGCCGTTTCGAAGCCACAAACCTCTTAAAAATTTGTTATTGGTTGATAGTCGGAAAATATAAGGGATGCTGCCTAAATCTAACCGGAGGAGTTAAGGAAGTAAAGCAACACCCCAATTCTCGCCACCGACACATCCCCTAGGTTTTCAAGAAAAACCTTGCCCAATGTACGATGTCTGGTCCTAGCAAGGCCTGGGCATTCGCAAAGGAAGTGGATGAGGGTTTTCATTAGCGCAACTTCGGCAATGCGGATTGTAGGGTATATCGAGCCTGACTGCGTGATCCCCTATAGGCCAATAATGTCCCGTAATGACCGCCGTGAGCCTGGCGATATTTCTGCGTGATTTGGTCATAAGCTCCGATGTTCTCTTTCTGTCATAGGAGGGTCATATATATCTTTATACGATGCAGGTGTGCATATTTCGTCATTTGGAATCCGCAACCTTGAGGTAGTGATTGGATATATTGCACTTAACAGCCAACACCGGAATGCAAACAGGCTCCGCTTGAGATCTGTCTAGGGCGGCGTCCCTTCTGGCCAGGTCGTCGGCTTTCTCATTATCCTCTATGTTCCTGTGACCAGCAATCCAGAGCACGGTAATATTGAGCCGTCTGCGAAGCCAAGCTAACTCCTCCCCACATCGCTCGATAAGCTTGGAGGATGCACTGACCGAGCTCAGTGCCTTGGCTGTCCGAGCAAATGGCGATGCTGTGCTTATGTGGTATGTCTCTGAGAGTGTGACAAAGCTTTCATGATTGCGAGCGTTTCCATCTGAAAGATGCTGGCATGATCTGGGAGGCGGTAACACTCCGAAATATTCAGTGCATCAGAAAAGATCTCTGCACCGATACCGCAGTCCATTTTGGACCCGTCGCGTCGGTGAAAATCGTGATGTCAAAATCCTTCACCACTTCGCCTCCCCCCATTCAGCACTGGTGGGGAATTTGGCAGAGAAGTTTTCCCAAATCTTAGTTTGGGCACGATAAAGTTGGGTTTCACTTTGGCCACATCTTGTGGCCATACGGTTTGCCAGTCCAGCCTCCCGACTCTTTGAGCCTGACTGCACTGCCCGCCGCCAGTTGTTTGATAAAAAGCTCGATAGGTGGAAGATGCAGGGTCACATTTAGCGCCTCCCTCTGGCATGTTCGCATGGCAGCTGTGATACGAAGACATGTTGTTCTTTACACACTATCAAGTTTTGTGGTGCCTATATCGTTATATTGTTGTTTTAGTGGGGCATAACGCGACAACTATTCCATGTGGCTTAGCTGACGTTGCATTGGCATACACGTTTCGGACCACGCACGTTGCCAGCATGCCCCTCCTGCTCCCATTTAGCCGCCTATCTGCGACAAGTTGGGAGATGTTGGGGCTTATTACTACACCCCGCACTACAAGGGAAAGGCAACACAAACATCCATGGCCACGAACGCCATGGACGGGACTTGAACCCGTAACGGCCGTACTCAACGGCTGAGACTGACGCCTCTACACACTAGGCTACCGGTCGGCCCTAAGATAGTCAATGGAAAGAAATGATTGTTCAATCTAGCGGGTATTCATTTATTAGTGCAAGTGCACTGCAATGTCAAAAGATGTCATTTACAGACTTTTTAATCAACCCCTTTTGGAAAAAAGATCAGAAGATCTCAAAATTTAATGTCTGCTCTAGGCCAATTTTCTTATTTCCGACCAAAACACTTTCCCAATCTTTCAGCTTATTCCTGTTCTGGTATACGCTCTTCAATCAATTCAGACGAGCTTGATCCCAATGCCTTACTTCCACGCAATTCAAATATATCCCAAAGGTAAATTCAGTGTATTACTACCGGCTTGAAGATTTCCTTTTTTTCTCCCCTAAATCTCTCGATCCTTTTCGGTCAAAGTCATCAAAGCGTGAACCTTTCATTTTCGTTAACCTCTCCTCTTGCCACACTTTCAGTTGCTCCGATTTTTTCAGGTATTCTTTGAAATGTGTGCTACTTAAAAGGTAAAACTTCCATCAATGATTGCAAAATGATTATGACAAGTAGACAGAAAAAAAAGGAAATATACATTTTTTCCATACATTCATACCACGACTATTTCGAATCAATTCGTCCAGAAAACGGACAGAATGTAAAGCAACGAGCTCGTAGAGATACTCCCCGAATTCGTGATGTCTATACTGTTCACGAAAACTTCCATTTCATTTGAAATCTGAAAATTCATGCAATGCTTGAAAAAATCTTTTCACATTTTGGTTTGATTCGTCCTTTTCTCTCCCGAGAATCTTCTGTTTGCCAGCCACTTGGGATGGATACTATACGTGCGACGATGGTACTATATGATTTTTATTCTGTCTGATTTTTTTTCCTTCGTTTTCTTTCTCTTCATTTTTGGCCTCCTTCTTTTCGTTAGTTCTTTAGAATCAAAATATCATTTTCTATTGAATTTCATGCATTTCATTTTCAATTTTGCAGGATGGTACACATTCAACGGCCACGTCTTTTGAAGTTCGTGTTAAGGATGTTCAGAATAGCCCACCGGTATTTCAAGGATCATTAGCGGCCGTAATCGAAGAGAATAGTCCGATTGGAACGTTGGTTCTTAAGGTTCAGGCACGTGATGGTGATACGGGAGAGCCACGGAAAATTGTCTATGATTTATTAACGAGTGAGTAATGTAATGATATTGAAACGGGATTTGTATCTTAACGACTGATACTAGATAATATTCTTCTTCATCGTTTTATTCAGTACGTTCTCTATAAATTTTGGCATGAGACCACTTCCTAAAGGACACTCCTATAATGTTTCACTATAAATTTTACAAAATTTCTTAATAAACATCCATGACTTTAACGGCTTCCTTAATATAACATCCTGCAACTTATCGTATCCTGTTTCACTCTCTCTCTCTCTCTTCATCCGATTCAGATCCTATGGACTACTTTCTGCTCGATCCCAAGACGGGAGAACTACGAACGGCCAAGCCTCTAGATAAGGAAGCATTAAACGATGCCACAGGACTGATAACCCTCGACATAAGAGTAAGTTTATTCTGTTTATTGAAAACACGACCTGATATGCATAAACGTATCTATGTATCTACGTAATATCCTTACAATGTATACTCGTGGTCGTGTAACAACAGAGATAATGCTATTAATCCATGTATCACTTCTTTTGAATTTCCCTTGGGTGATGTAGGCCCGAGAGCTAGTCGACGGTATTCCACAATCAGATAACTTGACAATGGCCACTACACAGGCATCAATTACGATAAGAGATGTTAATGACTCGCCACCGGAATTCAATAAAAAGGAGTATTTCGTATCGTTGGTGGAGAATACGGCACCCGGCACTCCATTAGCATTGGAAATGAATGTCAGTGACAAGGATGTGGTAAGTTTCTCAGCTACTGTACACATTCAAGTCCGGGAGAAGTGAACCTTAATGGCAAATTTAGCCTTTTGATCGAATTGTTCATTCTGTTAAAGTTTCCCTTTAAATCCTGATCCGAGACAAATTTAATTAAATATAAGAAAAAACTGGGAGAAACTTTTGCAACAATTTTATTAGTCTGACCCATTCCTGGCTCACTTTGGAGGACTTTCACAACAAACTCTCTCTCTCTCACTTGAACCCATATCATGAAAAGTTTCAAAAATCCCTGACTTGAAATAAAGTGGGAGTAGCATGTCCCCCGCCACCACCGCACCGGCTCAAAGTTATGTAGTCGAGTGGAGTGACAACAATGCTTCGCTAAAATTAATGACCGAAACATTAACCGACTATGTATTGTATTAAATCAAGGGCGTAAACTCAATATTCTCGCTTCGGCTTGATGATGTTTCGGGCGTGTTCGAGGTGGAACCGGATATTGTAAGGGGATCGTCACAAGTTAATATTCGTGTCGGAAATAGAACTTTGGATTATGAGAATCCTAATCAGAGGAAGTTTATTGTTTTGGTAAGTGAAATGAATTGATGACTATCGGATGATATCCCTTCGGGGATGATGGAAATGGCTACTGAATAATGAATTTCTATTGTTGTATTTCACAGGTGATTGCCGAGGAGACACAAACAAATCCAAAACTTTCATCAACGGCGACAATAACAATTTCAGTAATTGATGCTAACGATAATAGGCCCATGTTTGAGGAGGAATCCTATTCGGCAGCGGTTTCAGGTGAGAGGATATATTGTACGATTATATGTTTAATTTTGAAGGCGTATATGGAAAAGATCAAATTTTGGAAATTGCTTCGACGAGAGCTATGACTCAATTTTTGCAATGCATTTAATAAAGGATACGTACCCAAGAACTCAATTATTAATTAAGGTGGCGTGGGAATCAAAAGCAACTATTGCCAATGAAAAGGGTAGACGGCTCTGTTGTGGACAAAGTTAGTGCTGGTACATAGTATGAACAAGGTCGATAGATGCCAATTAAAAATGACATAACTAATTGCCGCTAGGTTTTCTTCAAGCAGGGCCGTCCAGAGAAAATCCCGGACCGAAGCTCAACAACTATTGACCCCTATATAGAATGTCCCATACTTTCCGACGATTTCAAATACTTAAAACTATGTTTTAAGTTAATTTTGTTTTTAACTTTTATTTTTATTACACAAAAAAAAAATCGCTTGCTTAAACGATCGCAGTGTTAGCTTTGCAAAAGGGAGCACTTGAAATAGATTTGCTTTCAAACAATGCCCCTGCTGAATTGTTTGCGGCTTATTTCTATTTTAGGTATTTTGCCTACAATCATAACTTCGCCCGCACGTGATCCTTGCAGCATGTGCAGTGGCTTCTTCTTTTTGAACCACATCTGATCTACCACTTGTAACGGACGGTTTGGTGAGCATCCGAGGATGCCCGTGGGAACGGAGCCTAAGGTAGCTTAACTGCTCGTGAAGGTCGGGCTGTGCCATCTGGCGAAGAAAAAGGCTCCTCAACGGCCTATGCTTGCTGTAGCTCAGCTTGGGAGACGTGGGCGGGGTTTTCGCCGCTCGTTGCCCCTGTCCTTTACGCATTAACAAAAATTCATAGGTCTGGGGAAGACAACACAAACAACGAAGGTAAAAATGGGGAATAAAAAAATGAGGCGATAAGGATGGAATGGTTGGCAGATGGCTCGCTTGCCCTCGCGCTCGTATTGGGGTCCAGGTGTAATGGCACCCTCGGCCACTGGTTTCGTACCACCGACAAATCCTTACTCATCAGGTGCTGCCATAGATCTGCTGGTGGAAGCAGCACGACCATATGGTCCATTGCGGGTGGTTCATTACAGGGCAGCCTCTACTTCGAGGCCTGCCAAGAAGTAGAAGCTGAGGACAGAGTGTGCTGCTAACTATGTATAAAAAAAAAACAAAAGCGAACTGGGCACCGGAGTCAGCCGGAAACCATTGTTGAGGGGAAAAATAGAAAAAAAAATACTACATTTCCCCACCATTCACATGATCAACAGGTAAAAGAGAATCCTGAGGCCAGCAGAGGCGCAACACTGCATTCCTTGCCGTAATTCACTCAGAAACTCTGCAAGCTGCCGAGCACATGAATAATACAAAAATGCAATACTAGGCAATCGAAATTTTTAAACTGACGTGAAAGGACAATCCTGGCAAACAAAAAGGCACTCAGGGCTCCTCTGCGCCTCGTCCGGACACCGAAGATGCTCCAAATGCCGGCAATTCAAAGCATTTATGGAGGCCTTAGGTACCTGGCTAAACCACAAAAGACAAACACAACACCAGGATTGCCTTGTTGAACTGACTCTAAAAGGAAAAATTACTCTATAGATAGGATGGGGATGCTACAGGGGAAGCACAGCTACTTGAGGGGAAAATACGTTCAGTAAAAATGGCTAAGTCGTAAGACTTAGAGCAAGTAGTCTTAATGTGCTTGTGGGGATGCATAACGGTGGAGGGACCAAAAAGGAACCCAATAAGGTCCTTTTTAGTCTTGTTCTTGACCAGAAATGGGCCCCACGTTGGGCGCCAAATATGTAACGGACGGCTTGGTGGGCATCCGAAGATGCCCGTGGGGACGGAGCCTTAAGTAGCATAACCGTGAAGGTCGGGCCGTGCCATCTGGCGAAGAAAAAGGCTCCTCAACGAGCTAAGCAACGGCCTATGCTTGCTGTAGCTCAGTTCGGGAGATGTGGGTGGGGTTTTCGCCGCTCGTTGCCCCTGTCCTTTACGTTTTTATAAAAATTCATAGGCCTGGGTAAGACAACACAAACAGGGGAGGTAAAAATGGGAAATAAAAAAAATAGTCGATAAGGATGGAATGGTTGGCGGACGGATTAGACGGCCACACGGTCGCACCTGGGTCCGGGTGTAATGGGACCCTCGGCCTCTGGTTTCGTATCACCAACAGATCACTACTCATCAGGTGCTGCTTCGATCTGCCGGTGGGAGCAGCACAACCAGACCAGAATATGGTTCATTACAGGATGTTGTACGAGCTCCCATGTAGCAGCATCGTCTGGCCGAAAACCGAAAAGTAGGGTGAGTAGCCTATTGCATAATGGTATGCCGCAGCGCGCAGTTGATTTTCGAAACTTTAGAGTCCCAATCCTTTTGGTCTGGCTTTACATAAGCACGGATCGTAGCTACCAGCGAACGGTTTACGCGTTCAGACGCGTTGGTTTGAGGTGAGTATAAGGCGGTGAAGAAATGTTTCACGCCATAACGGTCCAGCAAGGTGTTAAATAGGGAGGACCTGAATTGCACCCCGTTGTCGGTCAGGACGGTTTCGGGGACACCAAAGCCCTCTGCTCTGGAAATTCCGTGATGACATTAGCGGTAAATTCTTTTACCGGCACGATGAAAGGAAATTTGGATAAACTATTCAGCACGACAATAGCTCCCACATTTCCAGTCTTACTCCGCGGGTAGGGGCCAATCAGATCAACATACATCCGCTGAAATATGCGGTCGGGGGATTGGAGGGGCATCCATTGGTGGTCGAAGGGGCCTTGGTCGTCTTACATACATCGCATTGCGACACCAATTCCCTCACTTGGCGAGACATTTTAGGCCAATAGAACAGGATCCGTAGACGTTGTAGCGTCTTCCCAAGACCACAATGTGTGCGCTTTTTGGATCAACTCATGAGTCAGTTCTATTGGAACTCAGAGTTTCCAAGCCAGCTCCTCTTGGATTTTATCCCCGCTCGCATACTCCGACCGTCTGTAAATAAATCCGTCGACAATTTTAAGGTCTGGGAGGTGCTGTTGTTCTTCCCGAATTTTCTGTATCAGCTCCAGATACTGTTCAGACTCGAAATGTGGCGAGTTAAGATCGATATCCAGAGAGGTGTCATTCTGGATATCAATGTCTGCCACTGTATGCTCATGAACCCGTGATAAGGCATCTGGCACTACGTGCTCACTTCCTTTGCGGTGACGAATGGAAATGGAAAAGGCTTGCAATTTCAAAGCCCAGCGGGCCCAGCTTTTACGGTTCACGTTGCTCGACCTTGTTGTGGAGCTGCGGGTTACTACTCACAAGGTTTGCTCTTTTCTCTAAGCATTTCCTGCTTTCTTCAAATCCTCTGCCTCTTTCGGGGTCAGAAGTTGTCGGTTGCCAAGTCTTTCATTTATTATTAGTGCCGCCTTATAGAGTCTAAGGGTCCTCATCGACGGTTTGAACCTTCTGGCAGAGCGTCGTTCATTGTCCTCTTTCTCAGGGTTGGGTCTTTCGGTCGAATACCGTTCAATGCCCTCCTTCGATGGTCTGGACCTTCCGGTCGATTGCCATTCAGCGCCCTCACCAGACGATTCGGTGCTTAACAGGCGGTCCTCTTCCGGTCGGCTCAGTGCTGTGTCTTCTTCTCGATCTGAGCCATCGCTGTCAAGCTCGGTATTGAGTGTGAAGATGTCTTTTGCGCGTTGTTTTTCCAAACCAGTAGTATAAACATCAGAGCCGCCTGGTTTGCCCACTGACTCGACTATTGTTTGGTGGCCACTGGCGACTAAGGAGGCGCTTACACCTCCCGAGCCCTCGCCGGTAGTCGCAGCCACGGCTCCTACCGACACTTGGGTAGATATTCTTACCCGCGAATTGTCATGTCGTACCGTTTTTTGGGGCCTTTACCGTCTACCGGTCCTGAAAAGACTAGAATCAGTACCTTCACAGTGCATTGATTGCACATGAAGGTAGTTGTCATTGATGGAGTGCATAGGTGCCTGGAAGGATCAGCCTACCATCTCTAGCCAGCAAGCCGTATGAGTTGGCGTTTCCCAGTTAATACCACGTGGAGGTTCCTCCCTCGGCCACTTGAGGGTGCTTCTCAAATCAAGGTTGCTGCCTCGAACTTCGGTGTAGAGTCCTCTTCAACAACCACAACTACACTAAAAACGAGCCGATTTGAATAGCATTTGGTACGTTAGACTGTAATTTTTCTTCCAAGCCTCACAAATTTACGTTTCTTGACTCTATTCTGACTATATTATTGAACCGAATTTGGACTTTGAGCAGTGCATTCAACACGCAAAATTTGACGCTCTTTAAGTTACATTTTATAAAGTTTTTCGATCCGAGGTACCGTTTAGAAGTTATGGGGAGAAAATTAAAAAAATTGCACAAATTTTTCGATTTTTCGCGTGCACAGCCGCTCTGCCGCGGGGTCCAAGGTGTCTCCATCTCTTAAATTGAAAGTGTGGGCCCCACCAACATTCGTACTAAACGGCATCTCTCTATCATATTTTGCATTTTGCAAGGTTGCGCCCATTTATGTCACCTACCGTCCCAACTACTGGGGAAACGATTCAAAAGTTTTTTTCCAGTCGATTTCCCCTCTAAAGATCCTGAGAGATACAGCGGCACTCGCTTTCCCAGTTATGGATATACAATACTTTACATCTAGGTTACTCACTACCGTTTTCTCTGATCCTATAATGTTTGCCAAAACACAGCCAATGCCATTGTCTAAAAATCTCTTCATCTCTTGTTGTTCCTTGCTACATAATATCCATAGCTCGATTGACTTTAAAGGCCAACCGGGAACAATCTCTTCCCTGGCAAAGGCTACGAATAAACATAAGTCCAAAAATAGATTAAAACTTATTTTTCATCTCCCCTAATTTGATTTGTCAGAACAAACCAAATTCATCCCGGACTGATCCTTATCCCGTGGCAATTCCATATTCGCACAAAACCGAGAAAAAGTAGTTGAACCGTCTCCATTCGTCTATTTGCTGAAATGTTTCCGACATCTAGTCTATCTAAATATTTGTTATAAATTTTCGTCCACAGAGTCCGCCGAACCGGGTCAATTCATAACTTCAATAATAGCAAAAGATATCGATTCGGGAAGCTATGGTGATGCCGGTATCCGATATAGTTTATCGGGTACCGGTGCCGAACTATTTCATGTCGATCCTGTAACGGGCGTAATAACTGTGGCCGATTGTCATGCCTCGGCCCGGGCAACACGACACAATCGTAAACGACGACAACTATTCATGCCTGAGGACTTACAAATTGAAAATGCCAATAATAATAACAACAACAACCACCAACCGCAGCAGCAGCAACAACAGCAACAGAATATCAACGTAATGGCAAACGGTGAAACAGGAATCGTTCAGATTGAAGTGAGTACCGAGCCCGAAGTTACGTATACCGTCGTATCGGATGAGAGTCCAACCAATGATGATGATCATACGGAAATGGACAACAATTTGGATTACGAGGGCACCGATAAGGACATGATGAAATTGCCTTGTCTTGATTTTGAAACGCAACCCGTGTACTTCCTGTCGTATAAGGTAAATTGGATTAGTTGATTGGGTTTTCGAATTAGTTTGTTGATAGAAAAGGGATTCAAAGTGCTGGATGGAGTTCTTAGTTCTTATTCATGAATTTCATTTAATTATAGTGTTGGAAGGATGTCAATTAATTTGGATTTTATTGAATTAGGTGAAATTTCGAAAATTTATGTCAGAACATAAAAATGTCCTTTCAATTCATTTATCCCATTATTTGGTCACAAATAGGAAATTTTAAATCATTTTCTAATAAATTTGGCATATGCGTCCTTTCCTTTTCAATAGTCTATTGCGAACATAAAACGGTCCCTTATAAATCACCGTCTGATAATTCCATTCAATTTTCTCTTTTATATTCCAAATTTCTTAATTCATGGGGTCCAATTAAGGCCATGGTCAATTTTACTTATAGTCGTTTCGCGAACCAACCGCAACCACTTTATTCAACACAATGGAGCTCCTTCCACATCTCCTTGCCTCTTCACAAATGATTTACTAATTTTCCGCATTTTTTTTTCAAAGGCAACCGATGATAATGGGAAAGGTCAGACGTCCGTTGTATCCCTTCGTATATCGATTATAGATGCAAACGATTCGCCACCAGTTTGTGAGAGTCCCTTGTATCGGGCTTCAATTGATGAGGGTGCTTTATCGTTTGATCCTCCGCTTGTGGTAAAGGCACGAGACGTCGATACAGTTTCAGACATAACCTACAGGTAAGACTGGCACTTTGCTATTTTTTTTTTGTTTTTCTTGCCCGAGGATTCATTAGCTTTAATGGACCTTTAAATTGATTTTAATTCGCCTCTCGATTTTAGCATCATTGGAAACGATAATGTTGCCAAATTCTTCGATATCGACAAGCGAAGCGGACAAATTAATATTCGTCCTGATGCTGAACTGGATGTTAATCATTTAAAATCGGATTTTATATCATTTAGTGTTGAGGTAAATATAATCATGATGGGTGTTGAATATTAAACAGGGAATTAGTGACCGACTTTAAATCGAACCTTTCAGGCCGATGACGGAATATTTTCGGCTGTATGTGGAGTAAATATCACAATCAGAGATGTGAATAATCATGCTCCGCAATTTTTAAGGGATCATTATGTTGCATCGGTTGCGGAAAATACAGGGATTGGTGAGTAAAGTATTTCAGAGGATTTTTAAGTAGGCAATAAATTTTCGAGATAATAATCCTTTTTGGGGATGGAAAATGTTTCAGATAGTCGCTGGCTTTTATTATGAATAGTGCAATCTCCTTGTTTCCATCCGGTTAAAAATCCACGGGCAGGACCTTAGGCACTGCCAAAGTTTTGGTTAGTTGGTTGGTTGACGTGGCTGTTTCCTTCTCCGCAGGAAGGAAAACTCAAGTGACGCTTTGTTTTGATGCCACAAAGCCTCGTATGAGAATAACCGTGTTAGTGTTGAGAGTGCGCTATCAAAACCATTCCGTGGAATTGAGAAAGCGTATTATCTCCGCGATATCCTTCGAGGAGATATTGGATATGTCAGTGAAGAAGGCGCTACCCAATTCTTAATATCTGGCTCTTGCTAGAGCTAGGCATTCTCCCAGGAAGTGGATTACAGTTTCCTTCTCCGTCGCCAACCTTGCTGAAGATGATATACTTAAGGGACACTATTTCATCACACCTTCTCTCCTTTTCGCAGCATGCCTCCTGGAAGGGGACATCGGTGGACACAGTTTTGCATTCATTGGTAGCATATATTGAGAAATCTTTGACTTGCAATGAGTATACATTGGTTGCCTTCTTGGATGTTGAGGGGCCTTTAACAACGTCAAACCGGCGGCTATTTCGAATGCTCTCTTTCGTTTCGGTGTAGATGGCCCGATCTATGAGCTTATTAGTCTGATGCTAACATCTAGATTCATAAGTACCAGTTTGGGTGCTTCAAAAGTACGCAAGCAAGTTTGTAGGGGCACTCCCCTAGGAGGTGTCCTGTCCTCCCTTCTTTAAAACTTGGTGGTTAACAGATTGCTTCTGGATTTGGAGGGGGTTGGCTGTGAGGTTATTGCGTACGCGGACAATATTGCCATTGCTATCTCGGGAAAGTTTCCCGGGATCCTTAGTGAGATTTTGCAAAATGCCCTAAATATTCTATCTCAGTGGGCTAGGCAAGTCGGAAGCTATAAGCTTTTTTTTATTGGCTCGAAAACAAAAGAAGGTGTGGGCGCTGGTATCTTTTCAGAGGGACTGGATTTTGGCTTGTCACTCCGTTTTCCAGCAGTCTCCAGTGTCATCCAGGCGGAGATCACTGCATTTGCCAAAGTTTTGGCTTGGGTGGGTTGTAATATCGAATCTGCTAGGATACTGTCAGGCGGCGATAAAATCTTTCTACTTCGAAAACCGTAGTAATGTGCCGCTCTGCTCTCAAGGAGCTCAGCGACTTTTCCAACATCACTTTGTGATGGATACCAGGGCATAGTGGTTTCGGCGGTAACTACCGGGCGGACGAGCTGGCCCGGGTGGGCATACTGTTCCATGTGGCTCAGTCGACGTTTCGTTGGCATAAACTAGTTTCGGAGAATGCAGTTGCCAGCATGCACCTCCTGCTCCTCCATTTAGCCGTCTACCTGCGATAAGTCGGCAGATGCTGTGGCTTATTCTAACGTCCCGCACACTGATCCCTCTACGCACTGAGCTACCGGTCGCTCCTATCAATCGTGCGTACTACTTCATGGAGAGTCGTCTTCGTAGATTTTCCTTTGAGGTACGCGTGTTGGCATTTTGGAATACGCGACTTGGTCCGAAGTGTCTTGATTAAGAAGGATGTGAGGCTGATGGGCATGAAGTCCTTCGCGGAGAACGCCCTCCCATCATCCACATCTCCACAACTTCTGCAGAAGTCGTGATGAGGAATACAGTGCCTGGGCAAGGCACTTTTTGCCCCCTCAATCCAAATATTGGGGGGGGGGGGGGGGGGGCAACACCTCTCCAATATTTCAAGCACAAATATCGTTTCGCAAGCAAAGCGATCCTCACTCGACTTCTTCGTTCAAACAATCAAACATGTATTTAGCTATATCAAATAGGGAAGGAAGGAAGGAGCTTCTACGGACATATATATGGTCCATGAGGATTGTACCATTGAATCCTGTGCTTTAAGGTGCGCGTTTTGCTAGACACCACTCTGAGTCGATTGCAGGCAACGACCAAAAAGATGCATTTAAATAGTGCATTATGGTTCCATTTACATATGCTTGAAAAATCGGCTTCAATCCGAAAAACAAACAACAAACGCCATTTCCATACAACGCTGTTGACTTGCACGGTCGGGACCGTACAACTCGAGACTTCACGAAGAAATTGGTTCTAAATTGGTTCTCCTGAATCGAGAGACCATTTTGATTGACTGTATGAGACTATACATTCGTATCGATCAAATACTTACCCGCTTTAAGATTTTTTTTTTTTTTATGTTTATACCAAAGCTTAGGGGGTAACCCTTTGATGCGAGAGCACAGCGTTGGCGGTAAGGGATTAAGGTAGTGGGGAGATGGGTTGAGTTTGAATAAGGTGACGGTGTACATTCCGTTTAAATTTTTGTAGGTCATAGTTGCGGGGGAAAACAAAAGATGGTAGATCGTTCCACATTCGTGTTGTCCTAGATACAAACGAGTCATGGAATTTGGCGGTGCGACTATTGCTGAGTTCTAGAAGATGAGGATGGACACGACTGGCTAGTCGGGTGTTACGTAAAGGAAAAGTACGCTCAGGAATGAGGTTGGCTATTTCATCAGAGCAGCGGCGGTTGTAGTAGCGATAGAAGAGTGAGAGGCAGCCGACACTTCGCCGGTGTTCAAGCGGTTCGATTTTAGATGTTATGGGTTCCTCGCCAATAAGCTTGAAGGTTTTCCGTTGAACTTTGTCTAACGCGGATAATGCAGTTCTACCTGCGCCTGCCCATATGTGGGAATTAAATTCAAGTCTCGGTCTTATATGAGCCTTGTAAATTCGAGCCAGATCAGATGGTGAAAAGTATCTTTTACAGCGATTCAGAAAGCCCAGACACTTCATTGCGTTTTTTGCAACGCAAAAAATGTGGTCGGACCAATTTAGTTTACTGGAGATGTTAATACCTAGTATGTTCAGTATGGGCGAATCAGGAATGCTGACCCCATCGACAAGAATGGGTTGGGCGGTAAGTGGAGCACATCGCTTATTGGAAAGTAGACAAAATTGAGTTTTTGAGGTGTTAAACTCTACTCGATTCGCTTTCCCCCATGCAATAATTTTTGAAATGTCTTCATTTAGTGAGTCAAACATGCGATCTCTGTTGATAGATGTTGAATTTCGGCGAGAGTCAGCTACAGAGTTGAAAGAGTAAGTGTAGTCAAGGGTGCTATCGTCTGCAAAGCTATGGATTGAGTTGGAAGTCACGCTGAGAAGATCGTTGATGAAGAGAAGGAAGAGTGTTGGTGAAAGGACAGTACCTTGGGGGACCCCTGCGTTGGTGGTATGGCAATTTGATTTAACTCCATCAAGGACGACCTGAAGCGAACGGTCGTGAAGGAAACTTTCGATCCATTTAACTAATTTTGGGTCCAAACCAAAAGCCTGGAGCTTAGCTAGAAGAGCCGGATGCCAGACTCTATCAAAAGCTGTCGAAATGTCGAGGGTAATGATTTTAGCTTCGCCAAATTGGTGGATACAGCGATTCCATCTTTCGGTGAGGTATGTCATTAGGTCGCCGGTGGAGCGCGAAGACCGGAAACCATATTGCCGATCATTGATGAGATGATGTGAGTCAAGGTAGCTCATTAGTTGGTTGTTAACCAGGGTTTCGAAGACTTTTGATAGGGTCGAAGTTAGTGCTATTGGTCGGTAGTTAGATGGATCACATGCTTCTCCTTTCTTGGGGATTGGTTGGACATGAGCTAGTTTCCACGATGATGGGAACACTCCTGTTGCGTAGGACAGGTAAAAGAGTTTTCGGAGAGGTTTGGCTAGCGAGGAAGCGCAGTGTTTGAGAACTAAGGGGGAGATGCCATCAGGTCCAGCCGATTTTGATACATCGAGTTTTGAGAGTACTTTAAATACTTCCCTAGTGCGGAAATGCAAAGGTCTCTGGTGTGAATCACATAGGGGTATGGCTGGTGGACTCTGAGTAGTGGGTGAGTTTGCAACAAAAGTTTCGGCCAACAGGTTGGCCTTGTCTTGCGGTTCACTGTATATTTTGCCATCATATACCAGTGGTGGAATAGAAGAGGAGGTGAAGTTATTCTTCACAGATTTGACGAGTGACCAGAAACCTTTGCTACCTTTCCGTTGAACGAACACTTTCTGCCTAATTTTACTGTCAAACTGGAATTTAGCCTTATTTATGACTGATTTGCAGATGTTACGCGTAGAATTGTAAACTTCTCTCAGTTCGACAGAGGGACATTGTTTGTATGCACGGTATGCCGCTTCTTTTCTCTTTATAGCCTCTTTGCAATCTCTGTTAAACCAAGAGTTGGTGGTTGGTTTGGTATTCTTAGAACTGTGTGGGATAAAGCAGTGCATTCCATACCAAATGATGTTACTAATTGACTCGCTTATATAATCGACGTTCTGCGTAGAGAAGCAGTCAGACCAGTTCAGATGTCGACTTTCTATTAGTCCGTTCTGTTCGTGGACCCATCATCAGTAAATTTTGTAAGGTGCAAGCGTTGATTAATTGTTATTTCAAGAATGGGGTGTCAAATCACACAACAGTCAATCAAAAATATATGAAAAGTTGTTGTGCTCCCCCAATACTTTCTAATAGTCGGCGCCTCTGGGTCTCATCATTGTTTGTCGTCAGCGTAATGTCAAGGACCACCTTCCACCCTTGAAAGGTATCCATACCGGGGAAGGTGAAGGTCGGAGTGCTTTCCCTATTACACACAGTGAGATTATTATTAATTATGTAATTAAAAAGTGACTCACCTCTTTCATTTGTCAGCCACTACTTTGGTCAGATGAAGTAGTTCCTCGATGGTCGAGAATTCCAACATACACGATCCGGAATTCTTCAAGGCCAGGCCCGATCAGTTTTTCCGGAGAGGAATTCCGGATCGTCTGTGGTGAAGGCCACTCAAATTTCGAAATTCAATGGAAATCAAAAATTGAAATTCGAAAATTGAAAATCGATTTAATTTCTTCGAAATGCATTTGTTTTTTTGGGTATATTCCTATCTAAGAGGAGTGAGAAATCCACTCAAATTGAAACCCATTATTCAAGTAGGAATGTTCCGGTTTTTGTATTGAATATATTTAATTCAATTTCTTCTCCACACTGCAATCTAAAACATTATTTTCTAGGAACAAGCGTCGAAATGTTGAAGGCAACTGACTTGGACACTGGCATCAATGCTGAAATTCGGTAAGTGTAGTCTATTAACTGATTCCTATTAGAATGCTTCATTCATATCCCCGCGTTGCAAACAGCTATCGAATTCAACAAGGCAGTTTCGATGATTTTCGAATTGACGATACATCTGGCCTAGTATCAGTATCGAGCAAGCTTGATTACGATCGGCGCAACACTTATCAAATAGAAGTACTGGCAACCGACCTGGGTACGTGTCGATATCTCTTATTCACCTTAAATCACACGCATTAATGAATTCACACATTGACTTCGTCTTTTGAAATAAATTCCAGGAACGCCCAGCCTATCCGGCACTACAACACTTACTGTGAGTGTAACAAATAGCAACGATAAAGATCCTTATTTCACACCATCCACTCAGCGTGCTGAAGTTCGAGAAGATGCTCCGGTCGGAACAGTAATTCACAATTTAGTTGCCATCGATCCGGATGTAGAAACGAATGATGTTCTCCAGTATTCAGCCACGGAACCAATAACAGCGGTCGATAAAGATGGCAAAGAGGTAGAGTATATAACTTCATCAAATTGTCCTGGGACTATGCCTGATATGTATTTATTTGTATGGTACTCTCGTCGCATGCACACTCACACACAGATTGAAGATGTGGAAAATTTCAAGGATGTTTTCACCATCGATCGCTCGGGCAGAGTAATAGTCAATCAAAAATTGAATCGAAATTTATTTGCTGTAAGTGGATTTGAAGTTTGTTTTTTTTTTGTTCTTTCTTTGCCTTTTGCCGATTGAAAGGATTGAGATGATGATGTATTGTTTTTGGTCATCAGGTCATAAGGATTACGGTGCTCGTTATTGATAGTACGGCGTCGACAACACAGCAGGGCAAAGGTCTACTTGTCATATCAATTATCGACGTTAATGAAGTGCCACCGGTAAGTAATGGACATTCAATTAAGTTCTTTGTTCCGTCGACCGGCTCCAAACGTATTGAGTGTTTTCGGATATTTTGATAAATGATTTTACACACGGGATTATCACACATTATCATATTACCCGTGAAACATATGTCGATGGTAATAATGCTAGCGTTGGGAGCATGTAAGCAAATCTGTTTACATGATGGTAGAATTTACAGGACTACAAACAACATAGACTGAATGATTGTGTGCATGGAAATTCGCCAGGGACGTGGAATAAATTATGGTAGGAGTGTATCCTGATTTATGAGCATTGGACGAATCGAAATCGTAAAGGATTCGATCTCTGTAATTCAGTTGCACTGGTGTGGCAATGGGTTTCATTGTGAGTAGTTCTTGAAAAGGGTATCTGGTTTCTAGCTGATGAGCTTGCGAATTGAAAATACAACGTTGTTGTTTTAAATCTTTTATTTTATATGTATACATATTTCATATTTATTGTTTGTTGCCTTAAACCCCTCCAGGGGCATGGGCGCGTCAACATCTCTTGCTTTACTATGCCTTGTTGGCGTTTCAATAGCATATTTTTCGGATGTTGCAGTTGCTAGCATGCACCTCATATTTATGGCTGCGTTCCTAAAACGCAAACGCAAGCACTGAGAAGTCATTACTACTATTTTGCCTTAACCCCGAGTGGGGCATAGCGCGTCAACTATTCCTGCGCGCCATCGTTCTCTGTTCTGAGCAATCGAACGCAACCTTGGTCTTGTTGGTGTTAATCTTTAGCTCAACCTTGCTCGCCTTCCTCTCGAGATTTTCTGCACGCATCCATGATTTTGTGGAAGAGTAGGCATAAGATCTCACCGTAGTTAAGATGTACACATATAAGATGCAAAAGGTCCATTGAATTCCTCTGTCTCGTCCAAATAGAACTGCACGCAACACATCGCCAATCACTATGAGGAATAGGATCGGTGAGAAGATGCACTCCTGCCGGACTGCACTTCGAAAGTCCTCTGACGTCTTACCTTTATGCAGAACGCGGTATTTCGTGTCATCGTAGGTTGCTTACTAATAGCCACAAACCTCTCAGGAATGCTTCTTCTGCGCAAAGGCGCCCATATAGAATCCTGGTTAACACCATCGAAAGCCTTCTCGAAATCAATGGGAAGCAAGTGAAGCAGAGAATCGTACTCAGCGCATTGCTCAATGATGATTCGCAAGGTGTTAATGTGATGGACACATGAGAATCCGAATAAAAAGCTAGCGGTGGTCCGAAAGGAAGTGATCACTCGACACTTTCTCACTAAATGTTGAATGTCTCCATAAACGAGAGAGGTATCAAGTACTTCCTGCCTATTTTTTGTGACAAAAGGAGGTTCATTACCCGCGTTGCAAAGAAAGAGGTTGGACTCGATTATATATTCGAAAAGCAACACCCCTCGTACATTCGTGCCAGAGCTTCCCCACACCGTTTGATGTGCATTAGCGCCACAACCAAGTATAGGGCTAGTTTTCTGTGCATCAACCGCATTCCTTAAAATATCAGGAGGGAATACTCCTGCGTAATCAAAAGGTAAGCGGAGATCAGCCAATACCCCGATTTCCAGACTCACTGCCGTAAAGTCCATATTACTATACTCGGAGATTAGGAAAGCGTTAAGAGTGTTCTTAACTAGAATACAGTAACGATGTCTTCCCTGATTCCTAGCCTAAAACACGACTTTTGCCTTCTACGCACTGGGCACCGGTTCGATTCCTACTGAATGCGGTTGTTTTCGATAAAAACGGGGATTTACGTGTCGGACTATAAGCCCACTCAGCTATTAAATGAGTACACATTTATGAGGTAAATAACTCGGCTGAGCGTGTTGCTGATCACACACCTCTGCACAAGACATACCGTCACGATCTAGAAAATGAGATGATGCTAACTCATCTCGAGGCCATGTTTCAAATTGGACTATTGCGTCAGTTATTTATTTTAATTAAGAGAACTATAACGGACGGTCTGGTGAGCATCCGGAGATGCCCCTGTGGGGACGAAGCCTAGGTAGCATAGTGAAGGTCGGGCCGTGCCATCTGGCGAAGAAAAAGGCCCCTCAACGAGCTAAGTAGCGGCATATTCTTGCTGTAGCTCAGTTCAGGAGATGTGGGCGGGGTTTTCGCCGCTTGTTGCCCCTGTCCTTTACGTATTAACAAAAATTCATAGGCCTGGGGAAGACAACACAAACAGGGGAGGTAAAAATAAAAAAAAATAGATAAATAAAATAGAAATATAGAAATAGAAAATAGATAAATAGAATAAATGGAATGGTTGGCGGACGGATCAGACGCCCACGCGGTCGCACCTGGGTCTAGGTGTAATGGGACCCTCGGCCTCTGGTTTCGTACCACCAACAGATCACTACTCATCAGGTGCTGCTTCGATCTGCCGGTGGGAGCAGCACTACCAGACCGTAATATGGTTCATTACAGGGGTGGTTCATTACAGAACCTCTTACGATGTTACCCACGACCCAAGGTTCTTGTACCTGAATAATATCCTCCCCACTGTTCGTCAGCCGAAGAAGAAGAGCCGCAGAAGCAGCTTTCGAGTGGTGTAAATTTATTTACAAAAGATTTATCATTTATTGAGTTTTCTTTTCCACCACACTGACGTCGGATAGGCAATCAACATCCGAGTCGAGAGAGTCATTCCCAAATTCAGACGCAGATACGCCCTCCAGGTCTTGCAAGTCGGAGAAAATAGACATTGCATCTTCTTCGTAGACGTATCCTACAGGTAGAGGCGTTGGCTCAGCAGCAGTTACACCCGCTGGGTCCTGATTCGCGCCTATAGATGTCTCCGATGAGACTTCAGATCGCTCTTTTCGCGTCTTTTTTCTATTCCCGGAGAGTGATTGAAGTTTCTTTGCTTCAATAGAATAGAAATTAAATTTATTTAATTCGAAAATTTATTTCATTCGGATATTTATTGATTTGTTCGGGAAATTTATATATTTGATCGGGAAATTTATTTTTTTTCTCGCGGAAACTTATCGATTTGTTCTGGAAATTTATTATTTCTTTTTTTCGGAATTTATTGACTTGAACTGGAAATGCTCATCCCATTCTTTAGTCGGGTTTCTCAATTTTGTCTTTTCTGTTCATCAGCGTGCTGTCTGATATTGTAATCGTTGAGCTATGTTTCTTGAAAGCAGATATACTATTTAACGAACTCCCCCCGTACGGCTCGTTGTACATATTGCTTCGCTGAAATGTTAAAACAAATAAATTCAACGCATAATCTGAAATAAATTAAAATAAACCAAATATGTATATCCTACCATCATTGATAGCATTATCTTGTTTGAAGACAATTTTTTCCTTCGAACCCTCAATGTATCCACTACATCTTCATTGTCAATGAAATGAGCCGGATTTCCGCCAACTCTTGCATATGCTATCATATAGTAAAGTTTCAGGACGAGAAAGCTGTAACAGGAAGCTAGCTATATCACTCTTGCGATATTTGATTAATATATGGACAAGACCATAAAATTCCAGCACAATTTAAATTGAACGACAACGAGCTATTAAGAGTGGTTAGGTCGAAATAATACGAAAGCAGTTTGATTAAGATAAGAAAACACTTGAGAGACAATTTGAGAATTTATACCCGAATAAATGGTGTACAAAAGGAATTTTGGGCAGAGTAGGGGTGAAGAGGTGCATGCTGGCAATTGCATTCTCTGAAACTAGTTTATGCCAACGAAACGTCGACTGGGCCACATGGAATAGTTGACGCGCTATGCCTCAAGGGATTAGGGCAATGGAGTAAGTAAGGATGTGGCGAATCAGAATCATCAAATAAAGAAGAGTTATGCTATGAACTGGTAGACATGACAGACAAGAATTTAAGGAGTAGGTAGTGATCAGTCTCTTTTGTTTGATAAGGTCTCGTAAATGATACTGTGTTGTGATTGAAAGTTTATCGTATAATATTAAAGATTTTGGTGTAATAATTTGCATGTCTGGATATTATATGTGTTTGCATCTCAGTGATATCCCGATGCCTGCGGAAATAAACTCAAAGTGCTGCGATATAAATTATACTCACATGCAGTGAGGTCGTTGGTCTATTCGACACTTTATACGTGTTGTTTGACATAGGCGTGAGTGTTTATTTGTGCGTCGCTCATCTCATAGGGGAGTTTTCGTATGATGGCGGTGTTATAGCCAAACCTTCATATTCTGCGCCCATTTGGTCCTGTCCCATTACACGTGATTGGTGATTTTAACACACCTATTTTGTCAAATAAATCAAAAAGCTGAGTAGCAGATTTGTGGTAAGTTTTGCGTGGAATCGCAATAAGGTTTTGACCCAAAATTTTCAGATGATCTCGTATTGACTAATCATCCGGAGAAATGAGCGAGGAATGCAAGACTTTATTTAATCTGGAAATATTTTACTGAGAAACCGTACATGTGCCAAGTGGCGACAAAGTTTGTTCCGAAGACTGTTTGTTGACCGAGGAGGAAAAGCAACATCGCATATTCATGTTTTTAGAAACTTTTTGTAACGGAAAACGGTAATTTAAACTTTTTGGAAGGTCTTATGGGTAGGTGAAGGGATAAGTGTTGTTGTTGTAGTATTATATACTCTGGGGGATAGCCGAAGCAGACCACTAACGTTTGGGTTCCTTTTCGCCCCCTCCCGGTCATCAGTGACTTCCAGATGTCGACTGATAATTGTCGACCTCTTTCTTCATCACTGAGTCCCGTGTTATTGCTAGCATTTGTTTGAAGCTGAGTTCACTCATCGCTTCTACACTTATCGTGTGCCTGCCTGTGATCCTCAACCTCGTGCTAGCCAGTGCTGGACATTCGCACACAATGTGTGCTGCCGTCTCGGCCTCCTCCAGGCATAGCCTGCAAACGTCATCTTCCCCGATTTTCATCTTGGCCAGATGAGCCTTAAAATTACCATGCCCTGTGTCCAAGGCAGTTATCCAGCTTAGAGTACTCCGTTTATAACTAAGTACCTTTCTCGCTTCCCTGCCTAAAGGGCTGGTCATTGCATTCCGAGCTTGTTTGCAAGTGACTAGCTCCTGCCATCTTTGTTGATGCATGGAGTCCATCCACTTCCCAACCTTCGCTCCAATCATGCCGTTCCCCAGAGCAACTCTGGGTTCTGGGCCAATGAAAGTTGCCGCAGATCCCTGTTTTGCTAGGGCGTCCGCCGCCTCATTTCCTGTTGTACCTATGTGTCCTTTTACCCACATCAGCGTAACCTCATTTTCTGAGGCACACGTGTTGAGCTTCCGGACACACTCTAGTACCAGTTTAGAGTTTATGTTCGTCTGCTGCATGCGTCTGATCACCGATTGGTTGTCCAGTGCAATAAGGATTTTCTTCCCCCGCACCTGACCTTCAAGCAAGTGGTCCAACGCATGCAACAAGCCAAGCATCTCTGCCTGGTATACGGACACATACTCTCCTAGACTAAGCGCACATGCTAGGTTTAGCTCTTCAGAGTAAACCCCGGCCCCCGCTTTACCGTCCATTAAAGAGCCATCAGTAAAAATGCTGATGTCTTTGTACATACACTCATTATGTATGTTTCCATCTGCAATGTGAGTCTTGTGTAGTCTTTCAACTACCCTACGTCTACTCATGCCTTCTACCGGCATCCGGCTCCCTGACCTCGTCATGTTGCTGTAGTAGCGACGCGTTGATATCCGATGAATGTGTGTGTCATAAAGCTTGGTTGTCCATGTTTTCTTCAATGTCCAGGTGTAGAAACGCAGCTGCTTCAATAGGATTATCCCATAGCGCAGTAGGTGTTAGGCGCGTCGGAGCTGCAGGACAGTTAAATATGTGCTCAACATCATGTGGAGTGAGGCCACAGGCTGGACAGGAGTTCTGTATTTCGTTATCAATGCGGGATAGGTACGAGTTCAGACGTGAGCACCAGCCAGAACGAAGTTGTGCGAGTGTACTCCTGGTTGCTCTAGGAAGTCGAAGTTCGTCTGAAGATATAGCAGGTGGTTGCGCATTTAGTACCCTGTTTGGTGTCATGTCCGCGATTGAGGATAGCACTTCTTCACTATGCAGTGTTGTGATGGCCGATCTGTAGCTGGTGTTATCGAAGGGGACTCTTTTAAACCTTTGGATCTCCCGCTCGCGATCTCTCATATTACGTCTTACAATACATGACGTGGCGGAGGGCTTCTGTCCATAAGGTTAGAGTTAGGATGGTCACTCCGATAACAGCCAACCAGATACTGCTTCGTTAGAAGTGTGTTGTGGCTTCTTAGCGGCATCATTTTGGTTTCCTGGTGAAGGTGGTCCTGCGACGACATCAGTAGGCAGCCTGTGACAGTTCTGAGAGCTGCATTTTGGCAGGTCTGGACGTTCCTCCATTGAGTGTCACATAAGTTTTCCGACCAGATGGGAGCCGCATAATTGGCCACAGATCTCCCGATAGACTTGTAGGTCGTTAGTAGGGTCTCCTTGTCTTTCCCCCAGGAACTGCCAGCAAGAGCTTTGAGGACTTTGTTCCTGCCTCTCATCTTGTCCCAAATGGTTGACGCATGGGCTGAGAAGGTAACCATGCTGTCAAGGGTGACATCGAGGATTTTAGGGTGGTTAATGGTGGGGATAGTTTGACCGTCTACTACAATATCCAGTTGTTGTCTCACTTCTTTGGTCCATGGGGTAAACAGAGTAGTGGTAGACTTCGGCGCAGACTGAGTGAGATTTTTGTTGACGAAGAAGGTGTTAAGTTCGTCAAGATACCCATTTATCTGTTCGCACATTTGAGTGATATCGTTGCCGGTTGCTAGAATCGTGCAGTCATCGGCATAACTGACAATTTCGAATCCGTCAGGTGGCGTAGGGAGTCCTGACATGTAAAGGTTGAACAGGGTGGGAGATAAGACTCCTCCTTGGGGAACACCCTGTTTAATTCGTCTTAGTTTAGATTTCCCGGATCTAAATTCTGTGTAGGACTGTCTGCCGGCAAGATAGTTGGCGATCCACTTTACAATATGCGACGGAAGCGATGTACCGCATATGTCTGACAGGAGAAACGAGTGGCTGACAGTGTCAAATGCCTTTGACAAGTCTAATGCCACCAGAATCGTTCGTTGACAAGGACGTGCTTGGTTGAGGCCATTGAGTATTTTCGATGTAATGACATCCAAAGCCGTCGTGGTGCTGTGCATCCTTCTAAAGCCATGTTGGTGGTTGGCCATCTGAGTATGAGTCGCAATTATAGGGTGGAGCAGCGCTTCTAAGATCTTGGCTACAGGAGACAAAAGTGTAATGGGACGGTATGATTCGCCCAGTGTTGGTTTTTTTCCCGGTTTTAGAATAGGGATCACTCTTCCTTTCTTCCAATATTCGGGGATGATAGACGATGAGATGGAGAGATTGATCGTGGCCGTTATGTATTCAATTGCTCTTGTGTCAAGATGTTTGAGCATGACCATCGATATACCGTCTGGTCCAAGGGCTTTGGAACTCTTCGCTCTTTTTATTGCTGCTTCAACTTCCTGAGATGTAAATTGAAGTTGCTGGTCAGCTGGGCGGTTACGAATGCTCCTAATAATAATGCGCTTAAGTCTATAAGGAGGTGGATGTTCAATAAACTGTTTGTTAAAGTTGTTGGCGCATTTTGTTGGGTCGTTAACCGTAATGTTGCCAAATTGGATAGCAACATGCCCTTTGTGTTTGGTTGGGTTTGTAAGGGTCCTAACCGTTGACCAGGGCTTATTGACACCCGTTGTCAAGTTGCAATTGTCGAGGTGGGAGTTCCATTTCCTTCTCCTGTGATCTGCTACCTGTTTAAAGATATCAAGGTTTAGTTCCTTGATCCTTGGATCGTCCGAGTTAATGCTGCGTATGCGGTCTCTATCATCTGCCAATCTAGCTGCTGAAGTTGGGAAATTTGGTCGAATTTTGGGTATCCGACCTGCTGGGATGAACTTCATAATCGCTTCCTGCAGTATGTGCCTTACATTTCGTTCAGCCGTGCGCACGTCAGTTGGAGTTGGTAAGGCAGCGAAGGCTGTGTTGGTGTAGGACTTGAAGCCATCCCAATCCGCTTTATTGTGGTTGATGAACGTGCGATGATCAGCAACCTGAGTACTTGATGGTTTGTCCAATTTTATTAGGATTGGCAGATGATCCGAGGATAGCGTCAGGACTGGTTCCCATTGAGCATCATTAATAAGTCCAGTGCTAGCAATTGAGATATCGGGTGAGCTGGAACATGTTCCAGCAATACGAGTAGGAGTATCGTCGTTGAGTGGACAGAAGTCTGATGCGTCAAGTTGTTCGGCTATGGCAACCCCTCTGGCATCGTTGTCGAGGTTAGAGTGCCATAGTTCGTGATGGGCTTTGAAGTCACCAAGTAGGAGACGATATTGGCCAGCTAGCAGTGGTGTGATATTGACATTGTATCCCGAGGGACAACTGGATACAGGTGGGATGTAAACGTTGTAGATTTCAGTATCGATGTTACCCGACTGAATGGCAATGGCCTGTACCTCCAAGATGTTGTCGGTGACTGTGACGTCGATTTCACGATATGGTACTGATTGATGGATCAGAAATGCTATTCCACCTCCAGCATTTGATACTCTATCCTTCCTGATGACGTTGTACAATAATTGCCATAGGAGTTGAGGGACGAATTGGTGTTAAGCTTTGTCTCCTGTATAGCTCCAATCATGACGCGGTGTCCATCCATGAAGTCCGATAATTCTGCAATTTTCCGCTGTAACCCATTGCAGGGATAAGTGTCGCTAAGGCTAATGTACAATATTAAAACATTGAAGTTAAATTCAACATTTGTTTTCTC
This sequence comes from Chloromyia formosa, assembly GCA_964017055.1. NCBI lineage: Eukaryota > Metazoa > Arthropoda > Insecta > Diptera > Stratiomyidae > Chloromyia > Chloromyia formosa. Next base: position 5,740,163 of record OZ024817.1, read on the forward strand.
TCCCAGACAGTGTAGAAACACTAGTATGAGGGGATGTTGCCGTAGCTTCCAGAAGAGAATACTTTGAAGGAGACAATGTCTGATAATTTTTTCATAGTAAATTTTTAAAAATCACACTTGAGCTATTCCGTATCATATGAGTCCATTAAACTTACGCATAGTAACATGATGCTAGTACACGAAACATGCATTTAACGATAAAAATGCAACATGGTACTGTTGTCATATCTCCGATCCAACAGAAAATCCATCCAACAGCCAACTCCACCATTTGAACTACAACGTTTCGAAATATGCACACCATTGCCAAAGGGGTCAACAGGTCCTCTAAATCTGAATGGAATATTGGATATCTAAAAAAAGAGAAAATTTATTTCAGAAAGAAGATTCAGTGTTGTTTTCACACTCACAACGATATGATTTGGCATCCGAGCATTATGTAGCTGGTTGTACATTTAATAACTATTAGAACTGAAATTAGTAACTTGGCCGATAAGTCTGTAGCGCTGCCGTATTCCTTTATAGTCATAGCATCGATCTGAAAACATTGAACGTGACTTGACGAATGAGTGCCGATTTGAAAGGGACCGTACCATACGCAAATTGGAATATATACTAAAAACACAAGGCTCCGAAATAAGATTGAGAATGAGATACACGTTTATTACAAGTACTTCACATTGAAGGTCTACGCCGAAGTAGTTGCCTATTGAGAAATTCATGATTTTTTGAAATATCTGGATTTATAGACTTTTGGCAGCATTTTGAATCTATTAATGTCAAAATTATTAAAAATTTGTCTAAGCCACCTGCCTCCGACGTGCATCGAATCATAACTCATTTCGTGCACAAGCAATTAGCTTTTTGGACGTCGCATGTTCTTTTTTCTAATTTGCCTCATCGATGAATGGAAAACTCGCAAGCTGGTCCATGACTAAACGACAAATGCTTACTTAGAATGAACCAAATTGACGTTCGAAGAAGTTTCTTTTTTATGATCCGAGTTATCAAACTAGAGTTCTTACTGACTAAACCTGCGCTTACTGACTAAACCCGAGCAATGTTGTCGCCACATCCACCCTGCGGGGCCACCTCTCGATATTACTTCACGGGGCTGGGTTTGGCTTATCAGTCGTCATTCCGACGTGCCGAGTTTCACCTCTCTTGATCTTTCCGGAGTACCTTGTGAATATGACAAATAATCCGACTCACTGCATTCCAATTGTGGACATGGAATGTAGGCAAGGAAGCAGCAGCATATGTTTCGCGACGTCTACGACTCCCTTGGATCTCGGGCAGTCTGGTTAGTCGACCGGCTTGAACCTATATGTAGGTACTCCCCGTATCAACCATGGCCTGTGAGAAACTGAAACAGGCAGTGGTTTAACTCAACGCGTTTTTGGTTCACCCACCTATACGTATATACGTCGAACGACCTGTGGATGCCTGATCCCAACACTCCTATCATTCTCTTCGGTATACCGAACGAATATCTTTGGTGTTGCAAGTGTAGCGTAGCGCACCGCCCCACACTGGTGAGACGTACAGATAAGTTTGGAGGTCAAGACAGTAGAAGCATTCTTGGACCACCTAATCGCTCTCATGTACGTAATGACTTGCTTGAAACTTATGATAGTACTTCTAACTCTGATCATCAGAGAGCTCCTCTTTTTGCGCTTACTGATGAGAACGGCCTCCGTTTTATGCTCAGACAGGCCCACTCTTAGACCACAACTTGATAGTTATGATTGCCTTGCTGGGGTACATTTCAGCATATTCCGGGTCTTTAGCGATCACAACCGCCCGACTATCCACACCTTCTTGGGTACTCGTACATTATGTTCCACAACAAATGTCCAAGAACGGATCCTTGTGGGACACCTGCTGACACTATGTATTACTTAGACCCTTCCCATTTTTTTCAGTAATTCAGTATGAGATTTAGCTCTTGGTTATTCCAGCCAAATCCTTTGCAGAGATGCGTGGGTGTACCTCCAGTTCGGAGCCCTAAGCCAAATATGATCCCTTGGATGTAGCAGCAGTAGTCCGTCTGATTCTTACATATGGGTCGTTGGTTTTGTGGCCAGCGATTACTTCATAAAACTTGGCAGGGTGCAAAGAACCGCTTGTCTTGGTACCACAGGTGCCATGCGAACATACCCGAGGGAAGCGCTAAACGTGATCCTGCATCTTCCATCTAATTGTTGACGTTTTTATCAAGCAATTGGCGGCAAGCAGTGCAATCACAGGCTCTAAGAGTTGGAAGGCTGAACTGCCAAACCGTACGGCTATAGCGACGTTCTAAACCAGTTGCCACAAGATGTGGCTAACGTGAAAACCGGCTTCTCCGTGTCCAAACTAAGGTTTGGGAGAAACTTATCTGCCAAATTCCCCACCAAAATTAAGGGCGGCGGACGAGGTGGTGAAGGATTTCTACATCACAATTTTCACCGACGTGTCCAAAATGGAATGTGGCGTCGGTGCAGGGATCTTTTCTGACGCACTGAAGATTTCGAAATGTTACCGCCTCCCAGATCGCGCCAATATTTTTCAGGCGGAAACGCTCGAAATAATGAAAGCTTGTCACACTCTTAGAGACATACCAGATAACCACGGCATCGCCATTTGCTCGGACAGCCAGGGTGCTATCAAGGCACTGAACTCGGTTAGTATGTTACATCTTCCAAGCTTGTCGAGCGATTTAGAGTGGAGTTAGTTTCCCTTAGCATACGACTCAATATTTCCCTGCTCTGGGTTCCTGGTGACAGGAATATAGAGGGTAATGAGAAGGCCGACGACCTGGCTAGGGCGGCGCCCTAGACAGATCTCAAGCGGAGGCTGTTTGGATTCCGCTGTTGGCTGTTTCTAGCAACTGCATTCTCCGAAACTAGTTTATGACAACGAAACGTCAACTGGGCCACATGGAACAATATCCACAATCGGAGCCGTTTAATACACCACTATACCGATTAAAAATTATATAAAACAGATTTTTTTTGAATTCCCCGTTCCCTTTCTTAGAAATTCGCTCAACCATGGTCCGAAGACGATCCCATCCTGAAATATCAAATTCCCGAAGAGCAACCCATTGGCACCATACTCACAACCCTACAGGCGACCGACGAAGATTCCACGATCGACGCTTTCAACATCACCCACAATTCATACTTCACCATCAACTCCACCACTGGCGTCATCACAACAAAATCACGAATCGACTATGAACATACCAAAGAGATCCGCTTCTTTGCCACCGTCACGGATACAGGAATTCCTCAGCTCACATCGACGGCTGAAGTGATTGTCGATGTGGTGAATATCAACGATAATGGTCCGTACTTCCTGAAACCAGAATATGATTTCACCGTGCTGGAAAACTCACCGCTGGGTACGCTGGTGGGTAAAGTTGAGGCAAAGGATGATGATTTAGGTAACGTTGTCCGTTTATTGATCATATGAAGCCGAGCTCGAGCCTGCTTGATGTCATTCCAGGAAACTATGGTGATATTTTCTACACTCTGGTGGGGAAGGATAGCAAAAATTTCGTTATGGATCCGGATACGGGAATTTTGACGGTAGCTGATAGCACATTCTTGGATCGTGAAACAATATCGATGATCACATTGAGCGTGGTCGCGACCGATAAAGCACCGATGAATCCGAAGACGACAACGGCTACAGTAAGATGATTTGATGACGAGGAAGTTAAGGTTTTGTGTGATTCAAAATTTCTTCCAATTTTTTCTTAGATCAATATCAAGGTATTGGACATCAATGATAATGCACCGCATTTCACTCAACGCGAATATACTTCATCAGTAGCAGAGAATGCTGCTCTTCATCCGCCAGCCACTTTATTACAGGTGAGTTTTCCCCAGGAGTGGATTGTCCAGCCAGAGTATACTTCCGCTATAGGCAGTACGAACCTTTCAGTCTGAAAAGCGTCGATTCATTTCATACTGCCTAAAGCGGAAATACAGTTGATAGTGTGCCCAGTATACAAATCTAAGAAGGATGGAGAAGAGAACAGTAAAAATCATTTGCCGGTTTTTCGAACTAAAGTTTTTTATTGAAAGGATAACATTTACTTCGATAACTCTAATGCACCCAACACCCATACTTCCTTCATATCTTCCATAATAGATAACAGCTGAAGATGCTGACGATTCAGTGTTTGGTGAAGTCAGATATTTCATCATATCGGGCAACGATGAAGAACTATTCCAACTCGACCCGAAATCTGGAATCCTATATCCGGGCAAGAGTCTGCTGGGAAGGAAAGGTACGTGTTGCCCCATTGAAGATCATCCCACAAAATTTTTATCCTGCCTTTTTTTTTCTTGTAGGCAAATACATCCTGGAAGTGGAGGCTCGAGATGGCGTGGGAGCTGGACCACATAGAGAGCAAGCCACTGTGATCATTGACGTGTTAGGAATCAATCAGTACAGACCCGTTTTCTTGATGCCGGCCTTATCGAATGCCACCGTAGAATTGCCAGGGGTATGTTCCTTAGTTTTTTTTTCGTTATATTGCTATTTCACCGGGCGACGCATCGTTGTTTGCGCCTTGGCTAACAGTGGCTTTGCCGCTGTAGCGTATAGAGCGAGCAAAGCAAGCGTTCTAGGGAAGTATATTGAGGTTTGCCACTCTTTAAGGTGCGGAGCTCGCGTAGTGAGCGGAACCCACGCAAAGGGAGTGTGAAATCATCTCAATTTAAAACCCCCTATTGGTCAAACACGCGAACCACTATGCGTCGCCCGGTCAACTAGGAATGTTCCGTTTTTTCTTGATGTTTTTTTTTATTTGCGAATAATTTCAGGATGTGGTCGAAGCGAATTACTTGGTAATGACGGTTAAAGCAATGGACAATGATACCGGCGAGAATGGGAAAATCTCATACCATTTGCAAGTGAGTTCGGGTCGAATCCGCTTTCCGGTCAGGGATATTATATAAAAAAAAATTATTTCTAGGTCAACAATAAGAACATTCAAGACTCGGAAGCATTCACAATTGATGAAAACAGTGGAGAATTGCGTACTAGGAAGCAGTTGAATAGGAACATTCGATCGACGTAAGTTACTTACCGCCTAATGGTCGCCTCACACGATTGAGCCAGCCAGCCACTACCGAACAATCATCGCGCCATCAATTTCATGGACCATGCGGAAAAATAATTCTCATTTCCACCGTTCCACGAAATTTGTGGTCCGATGGTGGTTGGGTCGTGGTTGTGCTCGATCGTATGTGGCGCGACCATAAGATAAAATTTCTTTTTAAATGACCGAATATGTTTTCTGCTAGATACGACCTAATTCTGGTGGCTCGTGATCAAGGCTCGCCATCGTACTTTGAAACGTTGCGCTTTCTGAGCGTTATCCTTGTAGATGTCAATGAAAACAAACCGGAATTCTCGGATGCATCGAATCCGTATAAAATCACAGTCGTAGAGAATAGTTCGGCCGATGTTCGTGTTGGACGTGTTCAGGCCTATACGAAGAGTAAAAACAAAAAGGACATTTTCTATTATATGCTATTGGGAAATGAGGATGGCGCCTTCTATTTGGATAAGACGACAGGCGATATTTTTACGAATAAGTCATTAGATCGGTACGTATGATTGCGGATATCAAGACATTATCACTGATTTTATTCGAATTGTCCTTTTTGAATTTTTCCAGAGAATCAATTCCTTCGTACAATTTGTATATATTGGCGAGTAATAAAGTTGATTTGCATATTTCGGACATAGAACGTGCCACGTTTTCAATAAAGAGCCTTGAGCGAGACAGTTCGGTGGCTAAAGTGTGGGTGACGGTGCTGGATGTGAATGATAATGCGCCTGTGTTTGAAAAATCGGTAAGTAGAGTCATTCGAAATGTGAAGAGGATCGACATATAAGGCCATTATAATAATGAGAAAAATATGAGACAAACAGAAATTGTTCCCTTAATGGGAAACATATTAAATATCCTTTAGAGCTTTTGTGTCCTTTATGTCCCTTGTATCCTTTTTGTCCTTTATGTCATTTATATGCCCTTTGGGTTCTTTAGAAGAATTACATCCTTTTTGTCCTTTATGTCATTTATATGCCCTCTAGGTTCTTTATAAAAATTACATCCTTTTTGTCCTTTATATCCTATATTTATATGACCTGTCATTTATTCCGTTATTATAATTATATCCTTTACCGTTTGTATCCTGTGTGTCCTTTAGAATCTTTATGTCCTGTATATCCATTAATTCTTTTTTGTCCTTCATGTTGTTTACGCCTTTTATGTCGTTGCGGCTCTTGATATCCAAAATATCACAACAAAACAGGTCGACTTTGTGCCACAGATGTGGCGAAGAAGGGCACAATTCGAAAACATACGATAAAGAGCCGAAATGCATGCTATGCTGCAAGGATAAAGAAACGGACTGTAAGCATTCGACTGGAAGTGTTTAGCTGGACATTCATGGCGATGCCACGGAGCCAAATGCCTTCGGTCGAAGCCAAAAACTCACCGTGTGTGCAACTGATGGCTCAGCCATCCAAGTGACGTTTGCGGAAGAGAAATTGGATATTCATCTCGCCCACTATTTCGAAGCCAAAGCCACCGAAACACTCGAATACTCCACTACTGGGTGGGCGTTCCTACGGTAGCCGGTTCTTCGCACCGGAACGACCCGTTTTTCAACGGCCAAGAGCTACCAAACCCCCTCGATGCAAGAAGAACCGCAGTATTCGAAGCATCGCTACCACAACAACTACCGGGTGGGCGACACTCAAACCAAACTGAGTCAAAATTTGTTTTTGTTTAGTTACTAGTCACACAAATTGAAGGAAAAAACTGTCCGGAAAAAAAGTAATTATGCTGCAAACGAATAATAACCAAAACATCGACTGACAAATGTAATTTTGTCAATTGTGACGGCAATTAAATGGCAGATTGTTGCGTGGCTCGAGGGACTCGGCTCTTTCGTATATGACCTCCAATTTTGCACTCAAAGCCAATGAGTGAGGGTCAAATGGCCTCCCCATGAATGTCCAGCTTTAAATGCCCCGCATATAGGAAGGCACACAGCAATCTCGAAAATAAAGCTAGTCCAAATGAACTTAAACTACTGTCAGGCGGCACAACATCTGGTGTCACAAGCAATAAGAGAAAAGTGTAGTTGACTGGGCTCTTGTTTGCGATAAAATAAAAAAATAAATAACTGGCGCAACAGTCCAATTTGAACCACGGCCTCGAGATGAGTTAGCATCATCTCATTTTCTAGATCGTGACGGTTTTTGTGTAGAGGTATGTGATCAGCAATACGCTCAACCGAGTTATTTACCCCATAATGGGTACTCATTTAACAGCTGAGTGGGCTCATAGTCCGACACGTAAATCCCCGGAATCGAACCGGGGCCCAGTGCGTTGAAGGCGAACGTGCTAACCGTTGCGCCATCCGGACTACTTGTTTGCTATAAATATAAAAATATGCTGCTACACGCCACCGAGACTAAACCTGGAAGAGTGTGATCGGCTGTTGGCCAAACTAATACACGATGCCAGCACGCACAGCCACGGGCTTCCAGGAAAACAGGCCAAAAACCGGAACGGCCTCGAACATCGGGCTTCTGTGCCCACAGTTTTAAAGATATTTGGACGGGTTTTTTTTGCGTGTGATAGCTGCGGATTCTACTTTTCTAACGAACGGTACCCTAACCTTGCCGCTAGAGGCTGCACTTGCTGAGAAATGACGGTTTATTCCATGGACTTCCAGAAAAACAGACCAAAAACCTGTACGGCCGCGAACATCCGGCTCCTGTGTTCGCAGTAATCTAATCGCGGAGACTTCAATGCGTGGCCGACCAAATGGGGAAAGCGAGCTACAAACGTTAGGGGACGGGTAGTCCTTGAAGCTTTCTCACAACTGGACATCGTTCTTATGAATACGGGCGGTAGTATAACCTTTAGAAGAGGAGGAACAACTATCAGATTGTGTTTGCCGTTCTCATCAGTAATCTCAAAATTCGAACTTCTGAGAATTAGATTCGGAAGCACCATCATCATTTCAAAGCCAGCAATTAGGTACCTGGGGATGATGATTGACGCGACGCTAACATTTGGAGAGCACCTCAATGTACATATGTAGGTGACAAGGCGGCAAATGTTACTGTGGCTTTGACAAGGATGATGCCAAATGTGGGAGGACCACGACCGATATATGTCGTTTATGGCTTTTATGTCCATTATCCCCTTTATATTCTTTATTTCCTTTATGCACTTTATAACCTTTATTTATTTTTGTCCTTTATGTTTATTGTGTCCTTTATGCCGTTAAATGTCATAAATGTTCTTTATGTCCTTAAATTTCCCAAATGTTCTTAATGTCCTTTCTGTCCTTTATTTTTATAAAGTACAAAAAATAAAATAGTAAATTCAAACTCTGTTTACTGTCGACAGGTCTACTATGCCGGTGTCAATGCGAAATCGCCCATCAACGAAATTGTAGTTCTCGTGAATGCAACTGATCGCGATTTTGGAGCAAACGCTTCCCTAGAATACATTATAACTGCATCGAATCTATTCAAGTTTGGATCATCGAAGCCGACCGGTTCTATTGTGCCAAGTCCGTTTGGTGAGATCCTAGTTCCTCCCGTGGCCACCATGACCATAAAATAAGCTCAAAAAAAAAATTCTCCTCCTATCCGCAGCAATTTCCAAAGACGGACGTCTCACCACCGCCACCTTTATGGCGGAATACAATCAGGATCGTTTCGAATTAGACATCATAGCAAAGGAATCGGAACCGCCAGAACGTTTTGCCAAAACTAAAGTCTATGTTAGTGAAACCCCCGTATCCTTCTCTGTATTGTTTTATAAATACGCAAGGCGTTTGTTTTCCTTCCAGGTGTGGATATTCGATTCGGAACAACTAATTCGAGTGATCCTCTCACGTCCGCCGTCCGAGGTGCATCAGGAACGTGACGAAATCGTTGCCGAACTGGGCAATGCAACGCATAAACATATAGTCGTCGATGAGATTCGATATCATGTCGATGCTGTAGGACGAATTCGTATGGATTGGTGCGATTTGTTTTTCCACGCGGTGGATCTGTCGTCAAATGAAATTACGCCGGTTAACAATATTTTGAAAGTGATCGATGCTAATTATGATTATTTGAAGGTAAGTGCAAAAGTTTTCAAGATCGCCTTTTTAACATGGATATGTCTTTTGACTGGGAGTCAGGGGGTAACGTCACACTCAGATGGTCCGGTTGCGGTGCGATTCCAGTCTGGGTGTTAAAGAGAAAATGGGAAACGTAATGTGGAAAATGAAGTGGTTCAGATGTTGTGCGGTTTCGATCAGGGTGGTAAATTGAAGATGAGAAACAGAAAGGTGAAAAAGGGATGGTCCGGTTGTGATCTGGCTTTTCAATTGAAAATGTGAAATGGAAATTGGAAAATGGAATGATCACGATGCGGCGCTGTTCGAAATACATATCCATGATGCAATATTTTGCCCAATAACGAAACGTCAACTATGCCTCGGATAAGGACTGACTCAACGGTTACGACTTTTAGCTATCGTACAATGACAAAGATTGGATTCTGGAATGTGCGTACTCTCCTGGACAATGGATCAGAAGGTCCCCAGAACGCACGATTTCTTCAATTAGAGAGTGAATTTCTGAGGTACAAATTAAATATCTTAGGAGTTAGTGAGATAAGATGGTGGAACAGCGGAGAATTCATCTCTCCAACGGGCAGCACTGTATTGTTGTACTCCGGTAAAGCTACCGGTAGTCGTCGTGAGTCAGGTGTGGGGCTCCTTTTAACCAGAGCCGCGCGAAACTGTCTCTTATCCTGGGAACCGGTCTCTGACAGGGTCTTGACCGCCAGGTTCCGGACCAAAATGAGGAACATCTCAATAATACAATGTTATGCCCCTACTGAACCCGACAATGTCTTGGCAAAAGACTCCTTCTACGAAGAACTAAACGCCGTTCAGAGCAGAACACCTAAATGTGACATTATAATGGTTATGGGTGATTTGAATGCGAAAGTTGGCGCTGATAACTATGGGCTCAGACATGTGATGGGGAGACACGGTCTTGGTGATCGTAATGACAACGGTGAAAGATTTGTAGAGTTCTGCAACTTTCACAGACTCTTCATCGGTGGTACTATGTTTGAACATAAGGACCACCACAAAATCAGTTGGTCCTCTGTTGATCGGCGCAGAACACAAAATCAGATCGACCATTTTGCCATTAGTAAAAGATTCAAGAGTTGCCTCCTGGACGTGCGAAACAAGAAGGGTGCCGATATTGGGATGGGAAGAGACCATTATCTTATGGTCGCTAATGTTCGATTGCGTATTGCAGCCGTGCGCCGCCCCAGCGACGAAAGATCCAGGCCCCGCAAATTCAACACCGCTCGACTAAAAAATCCAGCTGTCTTACAACAATATAATGACCATCTTGTGCAAAAAGCGGCTGAGATAATTAGTCACCCAGATAGTGACATAAACGAAAACTGGGATGCCATAAAAAATGCGTACATTGATAGCGCAAATACCATCCTTGGCCCAAACCCGGATTGCCGGAATAAGCCCTGGATGTCCGACGCTTCATGGCAGCGGATTGTTGAAAGAAAGGAGCTGAAAGTTCGTTTGGCTGCAGCATCAGACGACAATCGAAGCAGCATCGAACTCCTTTACCGTCAGAAAGCTCGAGAAGTTCAGCGTAGTGTGCGACGCGATAAAAGAGTTTATGCGAATTCTCTTTTAACGTCAGCAGAAGAAGCCGCTAGAAGTAACAACTTAAACGCCGTATACGGTGTCATCAAGGAGTTTACAGGTGGTCGTAACTCCTGCCAACATCCGGTGAAAGATAGTGATGGAAAGCTACTTATCTTGGAAGAAGATCAAATGAGGCGGTGGAAAGAACACTTCGCCGCGGTCTTGAACCGTGTAACCTCTGGTGAAGTTCCCCCTCATATAGATAATTTAGCTAACCATCAAAATGTGCGTATACGGTCCACTGCCCCGACTAAAGAGGAAATAGTCACTGCAATTATTGCACTAAAACGAGGAAAGGCCGCCGGACTTGACGGCATCCCTGCCGAACTTTATCAAGCAGCGCCAAGCGTAACTGCCGATTTGCTGCACCCACTTGTTGATAAAGCGTGGAATACAGAGACCTTTCCCACTGAGTGGACGGAAGGTTTGATCATCAAACTTCCAAAGAAGGGTAGCCTCACAGACTGTAATAATTGGAGAGGCATTTGTGTGCTTCCTGCCGTTGCCAAGATAATAGCTAAAATCGTCCTGGAAAGACTAAAGGCCCACTTAGAAAGCACAATTGATGAAGAGCAGGCTGGCTTTCGATCCGGATTCTCCTGTGTCGATCACATTAACACCTTACGAATCATCATCGAGCAATGCGCTGAATACGATTCTCCGCTTCACTTGCTTTTCATCGATTTCGAAAAGGCTTTCGATAGTGTGAACCGGGATTCTATATGGGCGACCTTGCGCAGGAGAGGCATCCCTGAGAAGCTTGTGGCTATTATTAAGGCAACCTATGACGGCGCGAAATGTCGCGTTCTGCATAAAGGTAAGGTGTCGGGGGACTTTGAGATTCGCAGTGGAGTTCGTCAGGGGTGCATCCTCTCACCGATCCTATTCCTCATAGTGATCGGCGATGTGTTGCATGCAGCCCTATCCGGACTCGACAGAGGAATTCAATGGACTTTGACATCTTATCTACAACATCTTGACTACGCTGACGACATATGCCTACTCTCCCACAAAATCATGGATCTGTCCGCAATGGCGTTAGATCTCGAGAGGGAGGCAAGCAAGGTTGGGCTAAAGATTAATACCAACAAGACCAAGGTTCTTAGCCCGCCGTTGCGAAAAAGAAATCGGACACCTATTGCCATCAATATTAATGGGCAGCCTGTGGAGAAGGTGAACAACTTCGTCTACCTGGGTAGCCGAAAATGGTGGTACGGAGCAGGACATCGCTCGTCGTATCAACCAGGCTAAACGCGCATACGGCATGCTGTCCAAAATCTGGCAGAGCAGTTCTCTCAGCATCAAGACCAAGCTGGGCCTGTTTCGCTCCCTGGTACTATCAGTGCTTTTGTATGGGAGCAGTACATGGAAAGTTTCCGTAGGAGTTACCAGAAAGCTGCAAGTTTTCGTCAATTCATGTCTTCGTCGAATTTTAAGAATTTTCTGGCCCGAAACAATATCAAATGAAGAGCTAAGTCGGCGTACGGGTCAGATGCCAATCGACGAATTCATACGCAGGCGAAAATGGCAGTGGATAGGTCACACGTTGCGGAAGAGTGATAACTGCATTGCTATGCATGCCATGAAATGGAACCCCATTTCCAACCAAGGCCGACCAAGAGGGGGTCCTCGAATCACATGGCGTCGATCTGTGGCAAAGGAGTGTCAGGTACTGGGCAAGTCTTTTGGGGAGTTGCGCCCCATTGCCCAGAACAGAGTACGATGGCGCGCAGGAGTAGTTGACGCGCTATGCCCCGCTAGGGGTTAAGGCAAAGTAGTAGTAGTAATATTTTGCCCAATAAGGACAATTTCAACCTGCTTCCTCTGGATATCATGGGCGAACAAACTGCTGCAATCTCTGCCATTCGCCTTCGTGAAACGGGACTGTGGATCTCGTCTGCCTTCGGCCACTCATCGATTTTAAATGGTTTGGATATTCCTTCAGCAACTGACTATTCCGCTCCTAAACATCTGTTCAGCAAGAACTTCACATCCGTCATCCCAAGTCGGGATCAGTGGAAGGAAGGCGAGTTTCCAATTGCTGACTCTATCGGCATATATACGGACGGATCCAAAACAGACGGAGGGGTAGGAGCGGGTGTCTATTGCGACAGGTTAAACCTAAGCCATACTTTCCGTCTACCATCTCACTGTAGTGTTTTGCAGGCGGAGATCACGGCGATTTCGGAAGCTCTTATCTTTTTAGGACGACATGTTATAGCTGGTAGAGACATTGTCATCTATACGGACAGCCAGGCTGCAATCAGATCGCTGGATTCAGTCTTGTGTACATCTAAGACGGTGGATTATTGTCGATCATTCCTCTCTGAATTGGGGAGCTATTTTAACATTGTCCTGTGCTGGGTCCCTGGCCACAGTGGCCTGGAAGGTAACTGTCAGGCTGATGAGCTTGCCAGACTGGGCTGTTTGAATGGGGAACCCCAACTATTTATATGGTGATATCTATCCTCCCATTGCTTCTTGCAAACTGATTGTCAAATCTGAGGTGATTAACAAAGCCAATGCAAGATGGATTGATGGCAATACCTGCCGCACAACTCGATCGCTGTGGTCCATACTGGACGCTACCCGATCTGAAAATTGACTGTCGGTAAACAGAAGGCATATTAGTTCGGTAGTGGGTGTTATCACTGGGCATTGTCTCATTGGGGAACATGCCAGGAGACTTCGGTTTCCCTACAATGACTTTTGCAGGAGCTGTGGGGACGTGAACGAGGAGGAAAGTAGTTTCCACCTTCTCTGCTCCTGTCCAGCTTTTGCAGTTAGAAGGAGGTCGTTACTTGGATCCTACTTCTTCACTGACTTGGAAGAGCTAGAAAGCGCGGATGTTGGAAAACTCCAGAGTTTTATTGTTGGCTCTGGATGGTTCTAACTATCAGAAATATTGAGAGAGGATGTGTGTTAGTGGTATCACAACGGACCTATTTGAGGTCTGTGTTCTGTCACAGCACCCCATCTACCTATACCTATAGCTAAGGACAATTTTTATGTCATTTTTTTTTAATATTCCTTTTATCCCATTTGCAGGAATACTATGCCGGCTTCGCCATAGAAAATGTCGTTCCGGCCTACGCTACTATCGAAGAGGATCAATTCGATATGGCACTGGCGGGACTAGTGGCGCTTATCATCGTTCTATTTGTTGGTGCTATCAGTTTTATTGTGTTATGTTGTTGTCTGAAACAGTGGTTAGTTCTAGTATCGCACAATGAACACTGTACTAATTTTATTTTCTATTTTCCAATTTTTAGTAATCTTTCGATACCGCTGGAGAAGACAAGGAAAGAGGCTCTCATCAAGAAGCAAATCATTGAAGATTTGAATACAACCGAAAATCCGTTGTGGATGGAACAGTGAGTGTAGACTGTAGACAATGAGTATTGTGGATTGTATCTACCAATGAACTTTGTTTTGTTTATTTCTAGAAAATTGAAATTGTATGAAGAGCAGGAGCTTACCATGCAAGTATTTTCCGAGCCAGAATTTTGTAGCACGTCCGATCCGTCGCCGGTAAGTTAATAAATATGTGTTTTGTTTGTGAAAAGCTATTGGAAGTTTAACGTTTGTGGATGAAGGAGACAACCGGTAGTAAGCACTAGATTCAATTTTTTTTCGACGAAATTAATCATTACCGGACTTATGTACGTGTCGAACTTTGAGCCCACCCAGCTGTTAAATGAGTACCCATTTGGGGTAGATCACTTAGTTGAACGTGTTGCTGATCACACATCTCCACACAAAACACACCGTCACGATCTAGTAAATGAGAAGGTGCTAACCCATCTCGAGGCAAAATTTAGACTGTTGCGAAAGTTTTTTTTTTTAATAGTTACCGTAATGCATACTTTCATTGCTTACCTCACTGCTAAGGTGTATGCAGTGATTTTAAAATGAAAAAGAAACGTGGCAAACAGCTCGTAATGGTGTTGCTTTTCTCATAGAACCGTAAAAAATCTCGAGCATTCAACTCAAATATCCAATTTTCATTTACAGACAACACTTGATCGGCGAGACTCATTTGGCACATCACATGCGGGTGATAACACGTACGCTACCATTCAACCACGCAATGGATCTCAAATGGCTGACGTTGCAGACTATGCAACTTTACGTAATAATAGGGTCCCATCGGTAAGTTTGATATGATTACAGAATAGTGTCCTAGCATTGAGTCCTCTGTCACATGGAATACCAATACAAACCTATTACTGGGTGGTTCTTTTTGATATGGATATGTCTTATAGCTGGGGGTCATCCTAAAAATCTGTCCGTCACACGAAATGTCTGTTTTTCTACTCGGGGGTCAGAAGAGGAAACAAGCCCATTGAACATTTTTCTATTCTGGTTGTGCATGTCGTTTGAGTGAAGTGGTCATTGTGCATGGCTGTTGTTTGTGGATCCGCGCGGGCGGCGTGCTTGCGGGGATCTTGTGTGTACATGTTGAGATGTTGATTTGATAGCGATAAAGGTTGACGACGTTGTGGACGGCAAGAATGAATGTAGTGGCCGATTTAAAATACAATAGCACACATTGTACTATCTGAATCACTAGGATCCCAGAAAAAGTAGCAAGTAGTCAACTCGACTAACACTTGGACATGCGCAGACGCAATTTGAGAGAGTGTACATAGTTCCCGCCCCCGAAGATGAGCGAGAGCGGATGAAGTTAATTCGAGCCAAATCGGGTGATCCAGCCACTGTGGTTGTGCATTTGCAATGGCGGCGATTTGAGGTCTGACTGGTTCACAATGTGGGCCCCCACCACACGTGCAATAAACATATAGAACAAACTGGCGGATTTATAGGTATACTACGTGCTATAAACATAGAACAAAAGCTCCATATACGGTACGATGTATTAGCAGCATAAATGTTGACTTTCAATAGGGCGTGTCTATCTGTCTCATGTGGTTGGGTGTTCAATCTCATTAGAACGGGTGTATCCGGTTCATATGGGGACGTTAGCTTTCAATGGGGTATGTCTCTCTGTCTCTTAAAAGAGGTGTTAAGTTTGATTTGGGGCGAGTTTATCGGGAATCGGTTCTTAGAAGACAGGTTATTGGCTTTTGGTGGGAAATGATACAAAGTATCTACACTGCATGCAGATACATCGAAACATGGATATGTCTTTGGCTACCGACTGCGTGTAACCTGTTGTGTTGAAGATATCAACGTAAGTTTTATAAAGATCCCAGTATAGTTATACTGGATGAAATCATTCGACAAAACACATCCCACGCCTTCGGTAGGCATAAGACATATCCATGTTTCGATGTATCTGCATGCAGTGTAGATACTTTGTATCATTTTTTGTAGAAGTATTCTCAATGTAACCCATCTTATGATGATCAATTTCAACTGAGCATTTAAAGCCAAGTCCGTAGTCCGGATGGCGCAACGGTTAGCACGTTCGCCTTCTACGCACTGGGCCCCGGTTCGATTCCTACTGAATGCGGTAGGTTTCGATTAAAAAAAAAAAGGGGATTTACGTGTCGGACTATGAGTCCACTCAACTGATAAATGAGTACCCATTTATGGGGTAAATAACTTGAGCGTGTTGCTGATCCCACACCTCTGCACAAGACCGTCACGATCCAGAAAATGAGATGATGCTAACTCATCTCGAGGCCATGGTTCAAATTGGACTGTTGCGCCAGTTGTTTTATTTATTAAAAGCCAAAGTACATGCAGACAGATGGATGCGACGAACGGCCGGCAATATTCCATTGATCAATTTTCGATCAATTATTCTCATTCGCTGTCAGTTCGGTACACACGACCATTGAGCTTTTTCGCAGATTATGCAAATTGACATTTAAGACATCCCCCTTGTAACCATTTGTGGCAAGAAGCTCTCATTGCTCTCTACTAAGGGCCGGGTGTACAATCGTCGTTTAAACGGCATCTGTTCCTTAAACTGCCGTTTAACCAACTGACTCCGATTAGGTCTGATGTACAATAGCTAAACCACTGTTTAAATCTATCGATTAAATGTAAACGCAGTTTAAAGTTAAACAGTCGTCGGTGGCCGTTTAATCAATGGATTAGCCAATTGTCATTCTGTCGTCGTGCCATTCTGTCCTTTTGCGACTGAATTGAAGAGTTTTAGTGCGTGCACATCCAAACCCTCGCGGTACGAAATGGGTTCATTAAATTATCTGTGTCTAGTGTTTTCACAATTTCCCAAATCCTATTATTATTCGCATATTTTCAAAATTTGAGCACTCGTAATCAAAGAATATGGGCTAACATTTAACCATCTCAATTATTTTCTCGGTGAACGTGCATGCGGTACATCGCGATCACTCTCCACAAACCAGCCCGGTGCGCGGTAGTGGTACGGTACAGCGGTACAAATTTACATGGCGGTGTATGCGAGCTCTCACTGCATACGCGGTATACGGCGGCGAAGTTGGGGTATTGCAGCGATACACTTTGTGTACCGCGGCAAAGCTGTGATACTAAACATTTGTATCGCAGCCGGCACTATCGATGGTACCCTGCTCGTAACGCGGTGGTTTGAATGGGCACGCGGTACACTGCTACCGCTGAGTACCGCTGTACCGTACCGCTACCGCGTACCGCTTAATACCAGCTGCGATGCAAAAGTGTATTTCTGCAATTTCGCCGCTTCGCCGTCTGATTTAATTGCTCCCATATACCCCAATATAAATAGGTACCGCGCTGGTTTTATCCTTTTGTTTCAATTGGCTTCGATGGCAGTCATCTGCTGGCAAATGCGCTAGCCATTAACCCATTCATATTTAGTGTATACGTAATGCTCGTTTCCGCATGAACGTATTCAGACGCATTTAAGAAAATGCAATAACAACAATAATGGCATGCGTGCTGTCTTTCGAGGGCGCGTCGTATTTGTTGTTATTGCTTTTTCCTAAATGCGTCCGCATGCGTTCATGTAGAAATGAAGCATTACAACATCGAAAACAAAGAAAAATCACAAACGCAATTAAATTGTCCTTTGGTTTGTCGTGGTTCTCAAACTTTGTTAAACTGCTGTTTAATCACCATCAATTGGTTAAACGGCTGTTTAGCTAAACGTTCGTTAGAATGTATTGTGCAACAGGCTAAACATGAATCGTTGGTTAAACGGAGATTCAAGTTTAAACTACGTTTGACTAATTCTCTGTTTAAACTATGAATTGTACACCCGGCCCTAAGAGTCAACACGCACGATGCTTGCATCGTTTACAGTGGATACGTTCTACAACGATATCCGAATATCTATTTCCCAATCGGCGACAGTGATTTTCTCATCATCTTATAGGTGGTGGTATATGCAAGCACAATGCTATTATGTTGTTTATTGCCTTGACCCCTCCAGGGGCAGGGGTACATAAACATCTCTAGCATTTCCATGCACCTCCTATCCGCGCCGTCGTTACAGCGTTTTCCCACTTGTCGATATTTTCCCGGGATGCCGGCCGACATTCTTAAGCTGGAAACGCACAGTGTACGCTGAAAGCTTAAGATGGGGAATCTCTGTACACCAATAAAACACGATAAGACGATCGGGGACAGTTTAATTTCCCCACGGTCTCTCTGAGCGATTGTATGCGAAGCTTTCTTTGTATACGAAAATTCTGCATATGTACATTAACTTTCAAAATTATTTAGATAAGGCGAATTTTCTCTAAAAATTAAAATGACATCCGAATAATAAATTTTGCTCAGACCCTATTTGCTAAGTCTCAAATCATTAATCTAAATAAGAGTCAAAACACCTCATAGCAAAGGTCTCCTAACAACCTGTGTTTTGTCGTGAAAGCTCAATGCACGATATTGTGCTCGTAAATTTGCTACGTAAATTTGCTTTTCCCCAATATACGAGCACAATACCGTGCATTGAGCTTTCACGACAAAACACAGGTTGTAAGGAGCCCCTTTATTTGCAGGAATAACTGATTATGTTCCGAAAGTCCAAAAAAAAATAATAATTTTCCCTGTAACATGTACGTATGTTTTTAATTTCACCTTGCCAACTCCTTTTCAAATATTTTCCCTTTGCTATGAGGTGTTTTGACTCTTATTTAGATTAATGATTTGGGACTTAGCAAATAGGGTCTGAGTAAAATTTATTATTCGGATGTCATTTTAATTTTTAGAGAAAATTTGTCTTATCTAAATAATTTTGAAAGTTAATGTACATATGCAGAATTTTCGTATACAAAGAAAGCTTTGCATACAATCGCTCAGAGAGACCGTGGGAAATTAAACTGTCCCCGATACACGATCGTCTTATCGTGTTTTATTGGTGTACAGAGATTCCCCATCTTAAGCTTTCAGCGTACACTGTGCGTTTCCAGCTTAAGAATGTCGGCCGGCATCCCGGGAAAATATCGACAAGTGGGAAAACGCTGTAACGACGGCGCGGATAGGAGGTGCATGGTAGCAACTTCACTTCCGAAAAGTAGATATGCTATTATTCGGACGTCATTTCAATTTTTAGAGAGAATTTGCCTTATCTAAATAATTGTGAAAGTTAATGTACATGCAGAACTTTCGTATACAAAGAAAGCTCTGCACAAACTCGCTCAGAGACACCGTGGGGAAATTAATTGTCCCCGATACACGACCGTCGCATCGTGTATTATTGGTGTACGGAGCTTCCCCGTCTTAAGCTTTCAGCGTACACTGTGCGTTTCCAGCGTAAGAATGTTGGCCGGCATCCCGGGAAAATGTCGGTAAGTGGGAAAACGCTGTTATACTGACAAGCTCGGAGCACTCTGAGAGTTCTTTTAGTACCCACAAGAAGTTTTTTATCGCGCCGAGAATTTAACTCCCGTGCTCTAGATGTAGTATCGTAGAGCGGTGATCGAACGACCGCGGCCACCAAGCGCGACAATACTCTGAAATGTTCGCCTCACGCAACAATGCCAGACGGCGCAACGTCCCGCATCTACAAACATAGCGAGCTTTTGAAGAAATATGTTTAGTAAGCGATCAAAGGGGGGGGGGGGGGGGTAACATATTTATGGCCGTTGAATGAAATTGAAAACAAATGGCGACTTGAACATGGAACGCACGATACACGGGATTCTAGCAGAAAGCACCAGTGGCAAGCGAACTTTATATGTCCGACGATTAGTTTAAAATTACAATCGTATGAAAAACCCGCTCGCCACTAGGGGCGGACTTGGGGCGAAAAGCAATAGCGTCTTCTTATGTCGCGCTCGGTGGCCGTGGTCGTTCGGTCACCGCTCTACGATACTAATCTAGAGCTCGGAGATCAAATCTCGGCGCGATAAAAAAAACTGCCTGTGAGTACTAATAGAACTCTCACAGACCTTGTCAGTATAAAGACGGCGCGGATAGGAGGTGCATGCTAGCAACTGCACTTCCGAAAAGTACATATGCTATTGAAACGTCAACAAGGCATAGAAGAGATGTTGACGCGCCCATGCCCCTGGAGGGGTCAAGGCAATTAGAGAGAATATGGTGGGCCTACTAACATAATAGGGCAAGAGTACGGTTAGATTTATGGTTTATAAATTATTAAGGGGGGTCTCAGTCGAAAAAAAAAAATGAAAAAAAAAAATTTTAAGCTTAGAAAATTTTCCATGTCATTCTCAATATATCTCAATTATATATACATACATATGTACATATAAATGGATAAAAAAAATATTTTCTTGAACAACTCCATAACTACAAACAGCGAATGGCCTTCTAACATACCTGAATTGTATTAGTTAGGTGTACAACTTTGCTTCCGCCGTTTTCCGACAGACGGCTGCATCGGTGAGGGCTGGTCAAAATACAATACGTAGTTCAAAACTGTCACAAAGTGAGTTTGGACGTCTGTGAATGTATCGACATCCCCGCATTAATAAAAGTTGTTCGCATTTTTAATAAGATTCGCGATTCAAAATGTCTGTTTTCGAGCCAAGTTCTCGCCATTTGCGGGAAGATTTGATCTTCTGCTTCCATTTGAAAAAAAAAAACTGCAGCTGAGGCTCATTGAATGCTCTCAGATACTTACGGTGAGGTTGCTCTGGGTGACAGAACATATCGTGAGTCGTTTCAACGTTTTAAAAGTGGCGATTTCAATGTCGAGGACAATCATGGTGGTGGGAGAGAAAAAATTTCAAAGATGACGAATTGGAAGCACTGCTCGATGAAGATTCGTCCCAAATGCAACAAGATTTACCTGAATCACTGGGAGCGACTCAGAAAGCCATCTCGAAACGCCTCAAGGAAGGCCACTCGCCACTGGTGCTTTCTACTAGAATCTCGTATATCGTGCGTTCCGTGTGAAAGCCGCCAATGAGTTCAATTGAATCCCTGATCCCGTGATAATACCGTCCGTCACGTCAATTCGTCTGCATGTAATTTGACACTTAACATGTAATCGGGTGAAATTGTAATAACATAAACAAACATAAAGATCTAATAGTATCATTAATCTCCTTCTTTTCTAGATGTATGAATTCACCGGTTCAACATTTCAAGCACCAGTACGAGAACAGGATGATTTCGTTACTGAATTGATCTGATTCTCTTAATCTCTCTGTATGGATGTGCGCGTGTGGATGGATTTGAAAGAAAGAAGGACAAACAAAACAAAAAACCATAAAACCCAACTAGTTAAAGATCGAATATGTACCGAGACAATAAGTACGATGACGATTTGGAGATTATTTTAAATATTTAAGGGGACAATTATAAATGCCAACAAACAAGCAAACAAACAAATAAACAAAGAAAAACGCACTTTTTGAAGGAGCAACTAAGCGTGATATATGACTGTCGTATCGTGTAGTAAATTAACAATGTTTTTATTTTTTTTTTCCTATTTTTATTTTTTTTTTATAATCATTGTCTTCGTTGTTTTAGAACATTGATATTAATTGATATGAATGAACAAATTAAAACGTTAAATTATTATATAGTATATGATAATTTATTTAAGAATAAACTAAATTACAATGCTATTTGTAAATTGTGGTTGTTTTATTGACATTTGTTTCGAGACGGAGAGAGATAAGCGTTCATTTGCGAGATCATTTGTCATTTTGTCACGTTATCCTCCGTGGTAGTCGTTTTCGGGGCACCTGGGCGTGGCTCATATCAAAAATCGACGTGCGACCACGTTGAAACTCGTTAAACAAATTGTTGACGGTCGCCATCGAGAAGAGTCACCGTACACAGCATCCAAGCGCTCGTTGATTTCGCTGCGCGATTTCCCTTCCAAAAACAAAAATCGAATCATTGACCGATATTGCTCTTTCCATTTTTCTAAAATCCGCGGACACGCCCACACGCGGTCAAAAGACCGGACCGGACAGTAGACCGCATAGATATAAATTGAACAGATCTGTAATAGTACTAGGGATGGCGGTTATTGGAAAATCTACCGGTTGTCCGGTTGTTCCGGTTATTTTCGCCATCGGTTTAACCGACCCAATCTACCGGTTATGAGAAAAACCGGTTCCGGTTATTTAATAATAATAAGTTAATAATTGTTGACAAGCTTGCGTTATTTTGTAGATCCTTCGGCAAACATGTGTTTGGGGAGCAACTTATACCTTCAGTGTAATAGCCGCCATACATTATGCGATCCGTGCCTGATAAATCGGCCGATGGATCGCTACAAAATATCAGCTGATCAAAATTATATGGAACAGTAAAAAAAATCGTCAACAATAGGCGCATACACAGGCCGTTTCATCGGCCGATATTGATGTCGGGCGACGGATCGGCCGACCGATCGGTGTGTGTATGGCACGTTTTAGACTTACAAAATAAGTAAGAATTGCACTGAAGAAAAGTTGCTTCCCTAACACATGTCTGCAAAGAGTCTACAAAATAGCGCAAACTCAAAATCTTCCCTTTTCACAAATCAAGCTTTGGGTCAATAGTTTGTATCCAGTCTATTCATAAATACTCTTTCCCTAATATGTTGATCCGTTAGTTTCCGTTTCATTAGATACCACCCAAATCATTTAAAGTTGATACCAGTCGTTCAGAGGCCACGGAACTCCCGATCAAAGCTAAATATGTTTGTGCAATAAATGACAAACCCGGCATGCAGGCATTGCTCTTCTCCCAAAAATTGAAAGGATCACTTCCCCTATGAAGCAACGGCTGCTGAAGATAGAGTTTCAATTCATTTGGAAATGATTCCACTGGAGCACCCTTGGCTACTTCCTAGTCATGTGATGACCAAAAAGGATTTTAGTTGTTTATGACATCAGCCCTTTGAGGTAAGGGTGAACGTTTGCCAATGTCAGCCAAGTGGTGCTTAACTTCTTGGCTGAAATGATGGCTTGGCTGGCAATAAAGGGGCTCAAGCATATTTTTGTTGGTGCATGTGCTATTTAAAAAAAAAAACGGTCCCATTAAAATTAAATCAGAAGGACAAACGGCTGAATTTTTCTTCTTCTCTGGCGTTGAACGATTTGAAAAAACAAGTTAGCATTTTCGCATGTCGGTTATTTTTCCCCGGTTATTGGATTTATAAAGTAGTACCGGTAAAAAACCGGACAAAAATAGTACCGGAGATAACCGGTTATTCGAAATGGAAAATACCGGTTGTCGGAATAACCGGTAGGTATTTCCCATCCCTAAATAGTACTATCCCCACTCTGTGCTTCAGGTTATTTTCTAACCAACTCGCGCATGCGCACTGCTACCCATTTGCATGCGATCGGTAAATGTCGTTACGCCATCGGCCACTCAGCCACAATTTTGACATTCACGAAGCATTTGGCCCCTCGTTCCTCGGGCCCCTGGGCCAAATATTAATACGTGTTGTGCGTTAATATTGTGTGCGTTCAGAAGGAACTGAGCAACTTCCGCTCAGCGAACATGTTCAGAACGAGCGGGTTCAGAAGTGACTGAGCAACTTCTGCTCGGGTGAGCATGATCAAATTTCACCGAGCAAGAAATATTTCTGCTCACTGATCAGTGCTCAGGTTCTTCTTCTTCTTTTCAACCTCACGCTCATGTTGCGAGTTTCGACTTTTGACAGTTGTCAAATTGGGTTTGTTGTGTTTAGGTTGTGTTTTCTTGGTGTTTTCGCCGTTTCTGTGTTGTTTTCTCGTTTTTTTGGGATTTTCATCATGGACAGCGTGGGATTCATGTATTTTCCACTTTTCGGCACTTGACGTCTAAAATTGTCATCGTCAGCTCTCAGCTGGTCAATTTGTCAGCTGGTGAAGTAGCGTTCAGCAGGTGCAGACTCCAAACCGAGCAGCTCCGGAGCTGCTCGCGAGCGGTTTCTGCTCTTTTGCCACCTTCTGAACGCACACAATGAGTGCAGCTTCCGCTTAGCGAACATGTTCAGAACGAGCGGGTTCAGAAGTGACTGAGCAACTTCTGCTCGGGTGAGCATGATCAAATTTCACCGAGCAAGAAATATTTCTGCTCACTGATCAGTGCTCAGTGCTCAGGTTCTTCTTCTTCTTTTTCAACCTCACGCTCATGTTGCGAGTTTCGAGTTTTGACAGTTATCAAATTGGTTGTTGTGTTTTCGCCGTTTTCGGCTTCTAGTTTTTTGGTTTTCGGGTGCTTTTGAATTTGTTTCTTCGTTGTTCGTGATTTTTGTAATGGACAGCGTGGGATTCATGTATTTTCCAGCTTTTAGCTGGTCGATTTGTCAGCTGGTGAAGTAGCGTTCAGCAGGTGCAGACTCCAAACCGAGCAGCTCCGGAGGTGTTCGCGAGCAGTTGCGGAGCTGCTCGCGAGCGGTTTCTGCTCTTTTGCCACCTTCTGAATGCACTCATTGTCAGCCATAACTCGATATTCACATTTTTACCCCCACTCTGTGCCTATTTCATATCTGTTTAATATATATCTATGGCGTAACCAAAACTTTTGATTTTGTATCAACATTCAACCGGCAGCATGGTACCACCGCCATCTTTATCCTCAGGCCAGAGTGTCAAAGTAATGACGTCATGACAAGCAGTGAACCATATGTAAACAAAGTGAAAAACGCGTGCAGTCGACCTCTTGAAATCTGGTGATTTTCGTGCGTAAAAGTGATTTTAGTGTCGCGATTTTAAGTGCAATTGAAAGTAGTGCTTGTCACTGATATTTGGAAGTGAAAAAAACGCAAGGTGCCGCGAACTTCCGAACAAAATGAACTGCTCGAAAGTGCGCGAGACATGAGTGTGGTTATGAAAGTGCGACACGAAAAATTTCGCATTTTTCGTTAATTTCCCGGTAATTTGGCTAGTGTGAATGGTACAGCACTACTCTGGGACGAACCCTTGGGCCGGTGAGTTCAGCGGAAACTCCCGGAAGTGCCCCAAAAAGTGAATTCAAAGTGGTTGTCAAATGACAACATTACAGGTGATTTCCGGCCTTAATTATACGTTTTTTGTTGTGCAAAAATTTTAGTGAATTGATGCGCCCCAAAATACGGGTTTTAAACGCGTTGTTGACGAGCCAGACGAAAGTTTCACTGCAGCTGACAGGACTAGATGCCAAGCAGTGAAACTTTCGTCCGGTTCGTCAACATCGTGGTCAAAATCCACACTTTGGGGCGCATCAATCCACTTAAATTCTACCACAACAAAAAACGCATACTTACCCTATGAATTCCGATGAAAAGGCCGGAAATCACCTGTAATGTTGTCATTTGACAACCACTTTAAATTCACTTTTTGGGGCACTTCCGGGAGTTTCCGCTAAACTCACCGGCCCGAGGATTCGTCCCAGAGTAGTGCTGTACCATTCACACTTCCCGAATTGCCGGAAAATAAACGAAAAATGCGAAATTTCCCGTGTCGCACTTTCCTAACCTCGCACTTTTCAATACACCATTTTACTCGATATTTCCCGGCACTTCACGTTTTTTTCACTTTCACACGGCACTGATAGCCACTTCTTTTAGTTACACTTAAAATTCCGGCACTAAACTCACTTTTACACACAATTATCGCGATATTTCACCGGGCGACCGCACGCGTTCACACTTCGTTGACTGCTTGTCATGTCGTTAGTGCTTTGACAATCAGCTGACACTCCGGCCTGAGAGTAAAGATGGCAGTGATGGTACTGTCGTTTGGCAACATGTTGTTAACAGACGTACTACACGATGTAACGTCTCAGCCTGTTCCCAACCACCTAAACTTAAATGAAGAAGAAGAAGAAGCGTATTTGCTTTCGACAGCTGTTCGGCAAAATTTTTGAATACATTTTCAGTGATTTTCACACATACTATGAAAGATGCTGCACACCAACAAAGATCTAAAAGGCGTAGGCAACTTTTCTGTATTGGGGGCATTGATTTGGCGCGTAAATTTGAATTAAATTATCGGCAAAAAATTTACTTTTATGTATTCAATGTTCTTGCAATGTACAAATGCGAATTATTTCAGTGTTAATTGGAATTTTTTGTGACACTTGGTTTCATTCTGCACACCAACTTGGTATGCATCTGTAGCTTAGCTCGGGAGAGAATTTGAGAATACAAAAATATTTGGTCCAGTTGTGGGGCTTGAAACGTAGAAGACAGTGTTTCGAGTAGCAAAAAAAATGCCCGGTGCGTTACCGAGCTAAGCTGTAGCATACTAAATTGGTGTGCAGAATGAAACCAAGTGTCACAAAAAATTCCGGCAAAAATGTATTTATCCAAAATGCAGGGGGCCAAGGCCCGACGTCGGGCTGTCGCGCTGCAATGATGATGATGATAGCAACCATAAATCATTCCTGTGACAAAGGTATATTTATAGTAGGGGGATTCATGCTCACGTCGTAAACGTCGTGTTTGTAAACTTCTGCCATTTTACTTTGGAGATGACAGAAGTTTACGACATATACGACAGAGAGCGTGAATCCCCCTTGTATATTTAGAGTATTTTCATCGTGGCTACATTGACTAGTATTTTTTTTTTATGGATTTTAACAAAAGTCCATGACAGATTGCATCCTGGTCCGCGTCCAAATGGACGCACGGTGAGACGATTTGATGTCGTGCAAAATGCCGCATTCTTACCAATGTAAAGTTGATAGTTTTGGGCTTGATTTAAAATGGATTGACCTTTCAAACTAAGTATTAAATTTTACCCGGTCCGAGAATTCCCCGCTGTCATAAAAAGGATAGATTGAGGACTAATGCGAAAAATTGAATACTTAGAACTTGAGTCAACTCGATCATATTCTGAGGTTCCAAAGCACCTGTCGAGAAGAAATTATATTACGTCTACACTATAGCCAGATTGCTTCACCTGCGGCTTAATCTGGGTGTGGTGAATTGAAAATCGTATGCATTTGACAGTTTCAGATGCATTTCAGCTGGCACAGATGAAATAATTTAGGTGTGGTGTGAACGTATACTAATATAACCCAAATGATTTACATACAAAAAATTTTTTTAAGATATTAACTGACATTTTATTGCAATGAAAATTCCATGTATTTAGTACAAATGCACCACCACCTGCATCTAAGGCCCAACGTCGGGCTGTCGCGCCACAATAATGATGAGTACAAATGCACATACATGCTACTACCATTTGCTCCGATGCTGATTTGATGAACGATGTTATCAATGATTCTGCATTTTGCATATCATCATCATCGTGGCGCAACAGTCCGACGTCAGGCTCTGGCCGCCTAGATCCTTGTCCTCCAATTATCTCGGTCACGAGACCGCATCATACAATCTTAAAAGCCCAGTAGTTGCTCGGCGTCAGCATACACTGAGCTCTCCGTTCTTTACTTGTTTAGGCATGCGAACATCGTTCATTCGTTGTACATGTAATGCCCATTGAAGACGTTGTAGTTTGACGATTTTCGAAACTTCCAGCTCATCGTAGCGTTCATACAACTCATGGTTGTACCGGCTGCGCCAGCCATCTCGATCGTAAACTGCTCCGAAAATTTGCCGAAGGACTTTCCGTTCGAACGTGTTTAGCATGTTTTAGATTTTAGAACGGCAGGAACCTAGAATATACATAAATTAGAAAAAAACATGATTACTTTTATTTAATTGCGAGTGAATTATATATATTATATAACCGTCATTTACCGACTGTTTATGCGTATTTTCAAACTCCTTCAATTAAAATTATTTAACCACAACGACCTTGTGGTACTATGTATCTTGCGGAAAACTGTAAATATATAATGTACATTAAAAATTTAATTTCAATATCAAATTTACCAGCCCCCTTAAAAAAATATTTTAGACTACGCCAATGGCACATAACAAAAGACAAAAGTCATTTGGATGACAAAAGTCAAGTCGGCGATTCTTGTTTGCTTACACTGCACCGAATTCGTAAAAAAATGCAAATTTTAAATGAACACCGTGAAAATTTCCAGTTGATTTTAAGGAGACTTCATCACAAATCATATAAATATATACTTACATGTGAAACGATACGCCATTTGGACGTAAATACGTGGTGTTTCCGCGACCCGGTACAACGCACTTCATTATTCGTTTTATGAAAGTTCACGGCAATGACACGCGCTAATTATCGACACATTCACTTTTAAATTCGTTTGGAATCGTGTAATTAATGCCAAATCGGCGAAACACAAGGCGAGAGCACTGGTATTTAGTCGCGAAACTGACGATACGACAAAAACTTTTGATCAGATGGCTTTGGAATGACGTTTCTGTCCAAAGTGACACAATCGTCCAATGACGTTTGTGTCCAAACTGACACAATCGTTCTACAAACTCAAAGAGGGGGAGAGTGACGGGATTACATTTATGTTTCAAACACGTATGGGCTCTGTGTGAAAACCCCCGTTCCATATTATCTTCTAGTTCTTTGTCGACAGCTGGTTTGACAGTTCTGAAAATACGCGACCGGTTGCTTATTGTGCTCGCCGGTTCGATTTGTTGAGGAAATACTTCGTGAAAAATGACGAAAAAAGATAGTGCAGCGGAGCCAGCGAGCAAACTTAAGATACCTGTTGTGACGGTGTCCCAAATCAACGCCGATGTAATATCCCAGGTACGCATTTTCGACCGAAAACACCGGTCCCGTGAACTCATCCACTCTTTTCAACTCTAGCTGGCAAACGTTTACTGGTCGCCGGAAACGCAAAGCGAACATCGTCCGTTTGATGCGGACGTTATCGAGAATATCTACACAAATGAGATTGCCAACTCGAAACATTCGGTGCGACGTATCATGATGCTGGAATTCAGTCAGTATTTGGAGAATTACTTGTGGCCCAACTACAAGGCGGACGCATCCTCACACGCCCATTTGATGTCCATCGTTGTGATGGTCAACGAGAAATTCCGCGAACGAGTGCCCGTTTGGAATTTATTTGAGACAATGCCCGACGAGTTTGCCGGCTTCTTTCACAA
This sequence comes from Chloromyia formosa, assembly GCA_964017055.1. NCBI lineage: Eukaryota > Metazoa > Arthropoda > Insecta > Diptera > Stratiomyidae > Chloromyia > Chloromyia formosa. The sequence continues at coordinate 5,769,263 of OZ024817.1, forward strand.
TGTACTGAAAGCATGTCTGGAGGATCGCAGGCCACTGACTGCGTCCTATGTGCGGGAACAGACGGCTTTACTGTTGCTCTTGAACCACTGCTTCAATAGCATGGAAGTGGAGATCTGTCGGGAGCAGGCCAAGAGGCTCGTATCATTGTCGATGTGGTCGTGCTTGCAGCAGAGTGAGTAACTGAATAACCAATTTAAGGTTCCTACTCTGATTCACATTCTTTGCAGAGCGTCGCGACCATGAGCTTCGAAACATTCCCGAGTGGCGGAAATTCTGGAAGAAATTGCAGAAGAAGGAGAATGCCGAGAAGAAAGCACGACTCGATTGGGAACGGCATTTCCTGCAGGTGAGTGAATATGTTCGAAAGATTCAATCACAAGTCCTTATGCACTTCTTCCCTATTAATGATTTTGATAATATAATTCTTTTCTATAGAATCTTCTCATCAAATTTCTCAATATCCTCGAGTCGATTCCTGCGGAAGGGCAAATTGACGAACACTTGGCGCTCTATTGTGAACGTTTTCTTGAGTTTGTGATCGATTTGGAGGCATTGTTGCCCACACGTCGTTTTTTTAATACGGTGCTGGACGATTGTCATTTAGTGGTTCGTTGTCAGTTAAGTAATCTGCTGAAGCGGGAAGAAGGAAAGCTGTTTGCACAGGTAAGTGTTTTCTTTTTCTTGTTAAAACTAACTTCATATTGGCTTGGTGAAAGTTTCTGACATGGATATGTCTTATCGCGGGGGGTCATCCTGAAAATTTGTCCGTCACGTAATATGTCACGACTGTGTTAAGGGAAGTGTAACTCTGTTAGATTTTATCCCACGAAAATCGTTCACCACTTGCTGGAAACTCAACTTCAATTTATATTTCAACAACGTGTGCTGCCAAAATTCACCCTCCTCGACCTCATACTCTATAAAATTAAATGGATTTTTTGTATAATCATCAGCTGTGACATACGCTGCGCTCGTATGGTGGCCCAAAACGCAGCAGGGTTGCACCATACAGTTGTGTAGCAAATTACAACGTCTTGCATGCCTTGGTATGACAGGATCCATTCGTACATGTCCCACCTCGGCCATTGAGGCGATTGTTGGACTGACACCACTGCACATTTTCATTCAGGAATCTGCGGCTCTAAGTGCACTCCGAGTGCATCTAATATATGATACTCATGTGTTCAAACAGGGCCACATGAGTATTTTGGAGCGGATTCCTGGCTTGGCGATCTGCTCGAGATTAGATTACATGACTACGGAACTCTGCTTCGGTAGGAAATTCTCGGTCTCTATCCCTAGTCAATCGGAATGGGATATTGGCAATATCTGTACTGACCCCGGGTGTATCATGTGGTATACTGATGGGTCGAAAACGGGACAAGGTGTTGGCGTTGGGGTCTTTGGACCGAACACCAGGATCTCAATCGCTATGGGCACTTGGCCCAGCGTTTTCCAAGCCGAGATCCATGCAATTGAGGTTTGTGCCAAGGAAATTGTGTTCAAGAAGCTCACTGGCGCTAACATCATTATCTGCTCTGACAGTCAGGCAGCTATTAAGGCTCTTTCTTCACATAAGTTCTCATCGAAACTAGTGAAAGAGTGTTTTGATACCCTTCAATGTCTGGCAAACTCTAACCGGGTCACTCTTTGTTGGGTACCTGGGCATCGGGGCATTCATGGCAACGAAGCTGCAGATGAACTTGCTAGGCAGGGCTCATCGGGGGAATTTTTCGGACCTGATCCCTACTGCGGTCTAAGCAGGGCCACAGCCAGGGCGCTGGTGAGGGATTGGTCTGCGGGCGAAAGGCTGCGGCACTGGAATAATCTCCCGGGACTACGACAGTCCAAAGATCTTATCAACTCCTACGGTCTCACAGAAGCCAGCCGATTGGGCAGAGCTGACCTGAGACTGGTCGTTGGTTTCCTCACGGGTCACCACTGGGTGAGATATCACTTAAACAAAATGGGCCTGTCCACTGAGACGGAATACCGACTTTGCCTGGAGGATATTGAGTCCACCAAACACCTTCTCTGTGAATGCTCCGCGGTTGCTCGCGCCAGATTCTTGTTTCTTGGAGATTCCATCGTGAGCTCCGGTGTCATTAAGAGTACTGCTACAAAGGACCTACTGGCCTTTATCAGGTTGGTTGAGGGTCTTTTGGATTAGTTAAGTGCCTACGAGCTGGGTACCTTAGCCTGCCTTTATTTATTATTATTATTATTATAATCATAAAATTAGTGCCGTTCTCCCGAATTTCATCACATTCAGTTCATATACCGCCCGGTGTCGTACATCCAGTTTCTCATCACTTGAATGTTATGCAGAATAGGCGCCGTTCGACCCGTTTCTCAAAATTTGTATAACCCCGAAAATGTTGTTGTGGTAGCGATACTTCGAATACTGCAATGCTTCTTGCATCGACGGGGTTTGGCAGCTCTTGGCCGTTTAAAAACGGGTTGTTCCGGTGCGAAGAACTGGCTGCCGTGAGTTAGAGCAGCATAGTGTGGTTTCCAACGCCTCCGCCGTGGAGTCTAGAGAAGAGGTAGGGGCGATCCAATAGGGAACAATGAACAATCAGGTGTTGTACAATCCGATAATAAAGTCGTCTTAGTCTTAACCGGTGAAATCGTAGTAGGGAATGACGGCATAGCCGGTGGGGTCGTATCAGGGAATGAAGACATACTCGGTGAAGTTGTAGCAGGGAATGAAGACTTGATCGGTGAAGTCGCATCAGGGAATACTGGCGTTGCCGGTGAAGTCGTAGCAGAGAATGAAGGCATGGCCGATGAAGCCGTATAACGGCATAGCCGGTGGGGTCGTATCAGGGTATGATGACATAGCCGGCGAAGTCGTAGCAGGGAATAACGATATAGCCGGTGACGTCGTAGCAGGTAACATCGATGAATCAGGCAGTTTTTGAGACATATCAGGTGCAAATGACGAGTCTGGTAGTAACGAACAGTTTGGTAAAACATTCGAGTCTGGTAAGTTAGCCTGAGCCGGTAAACACGACACATCAGTTGAATACGACACGCTTGGTATAACTGACAATTCGGGTGACGCAGTCGTAACTGATGACAATCCTGACTCATTAAAGAAATAAGATGCGTTTAGAGTACCCCGACTAGAAAATGATGATTTTATGGCATTGGGTCTGGGCTGGCATGCATCCTCGCTGTCGAGTTTTTTTGGCTTGCTGCATTTTTGACAGTGGGGCCTCAGGACATTAGCTGCACCGCAGCCATAACAGAACAGTCTTCGTTCAGCGGAGCACACGTCGTGACGATATCCTTTCTGCCGGCAGTTCCAGCAAACGACTGGCAGATCGTTTTCATCTGTGTCACCATGTGAAGGGTTTAAATCTCGCTGAGATAGATTACATCGTTTCATCTCCTTTTCGAAGTTCTCCGATTTTCGAATGAAGGCACGTAGATCTCGAATGGAGTATATGAAGTTTTGGTGTAAAACATCCCAGCGTTGGTCGGGACGCAGGTTTTGCTTCAGGATTTAAAGAAAAAGCTCTTGTTCAGGCATGGAACGAGCTAGTCGATCAATTAGTCGGAGGACGCTATCGTAAAAGGCGTCGAAGGACTCATTGTGGCGCTACTGTCTATTTCGTATTAGTCCCCTGATCTCAAGGTCTGTTTGTCAATCACGAAACTGGTCTTGAAGTGACTCCCGAATGAACTCCCACTCTAAGGACCCGTTGGCACGGTGGTATCGCCAGTACCAATCGTTAGCTTCCTCCAAGAGCAGCACATGGAAGTGGTTGACCAATGTTTCGTAATCGTTATGTAACAGTTGTTCAGTAAGCGTTTGGACCTTGTAAAGGAAGTCATCAACTGTGACATTGCGGTCTTCCCCACTAAATTTCAGGTGCCACGACACCAGAATCTGAGCGACATCGCCTGTTCGCCAATTGATAGGCCGATGGTGCGTGGCTGGGCCGCGATAATACCTCTGCGGTGTTGGGGCCGGAGTTACTACATGGTTGTGTTGATCTGCCCAAGGCGGTTGAGCGAGAGGATCTGGTCTGGTCAAGGTAAAGGCTCTTGTCCTTGCAAGTCAACCCTGGGGTCATAAACCCTTTGAGTGTGAGGTGGGTCAAATGGAGGTTGCCTAGGCGGCGTATTTCCTACTGGTACTTGGTGGTTTAATTGACTGACTTTTGCAAGTCGTTCCTGGATGGTGGACACAATAAGGGTCTGAATTCAGGGCACTAGTTGCTCCTGAATGCGGTCTTCGGAACGCCGCTGAGCTGTCCTGCCTTCGTGCCTGCGTGTAGCATTTAAGTCTGCAGTTTCATGGTTATCAGACCGGCTGGATTATGCCGAGGAGTTACCGCTTGTAATGCGGGTTAGTGGCGCATTAGAAGCATTCGCGGCGGCTCTGGCTTGACATCTATTGTAGTTAGTGGCCTCAGTCGTTTTGAAACTGACCCTCTAGAAGGAGCTGGCGTTCCACATTAGAGGGGTTGGCCTCATTCATATTGCTAGGCACTGACGGAGGGAACCAATTGCCCGCGCTCCAGTCGTTTATGACATATTGAACAAGTGTTGCTGTTTCCAAGCCAATTGCTTAAGCAAGTTTGGTGGTAGGGATACCACACGCAGTTGCTACTAAATCCTCGAGGGGGCGCATCTCGGTGTGGCAAATGGTGCAACGCACCACTTAATCTCCAGACGCGTTCCCCTGTCTTGCGGGCTCGGGCTCGGTGTTCTAAGGGCATTTTGTGCTCGAGTGATTTGTACTATCCGGTCAAATATACGACAAATTCTATAAAAGTGTGAGGACTAACGTTTCTGGAGAGCCTCCATAAACGTCGTAGTGTCTTTAAACTGGTGCACTGTACAGCACAATAATTAACTTCGGTCTCTCAGTAAAGACCGAAACAAAAACGTTGGAAAGAATGTAATAACATAAGATTTAAATCTACGCTGGTTGTTCGGAATAGTCGCACTCAGTTCACATCGAACGGAACCTGACGTCATTGAATGGAAATCTGCCGGTCCACACTCCATCAATTTAAGATCTGACTCGCTCTCTCGCTGTGGCTGCCGACTAGGCAACAACATAAATTTGTCTGCCAACTAGGCAATTAGACTTAAAAAACTAAATCTACACATAACCTACCTACTGTTGTGAAACTAAATTCTTAAAACTTGAATTATATTGAAAACACAAATTTGCTAAATAAAACTATTATAACGTTATAAAACATTTGGTCCGTCGAGCCGGATCCGCTCGATCCGGTATAACAAAATTCGGCTACTATTTAGTATATTTTTCTACAAATCATTTGGATGTGCATAATTAAATAAATCATAAGTGTTATAGTGATACTTTATAAACTAATAAACTAACCATCAAAATTAGTGCATCGTGCTTGAGACTTAACGTTAACTCGTTTGACCACTTTATCAGGTCATAATTGCAAAACGTGAACATTCAAACGTCAGTGATATGGCTAATTGGAAAAGGAGGTTAACTTCTGTGGCTCAACGTATTGACAAGTTCGAAGCAAACTCAAATAAAACCGGTAAGGCAAGTCGGACTCCGATATTTATTAATTCCCGAATGAATCTATTGGAAAGCTATTGGAGTGACTACCTAAAGGCTTATCAGGAAGCCCAAGAGGAAGCAACGGATGAGGAGATAGCATCTGACAACTATTTTGTCCAAGAAAAATTCGACTATGTTGAAAATGCGTATTTGTCAGCTCGAATCTGGTTGCTGGAACATTTACCTGGGGAAAATATGCAAGGGCAATCTGGAGCGAATAAGAGTCAGCCATTGGACACAACAATACATACGGTAAATTCTACATTAAAATTGCCAAAAATTAGTGTGCCGACTTTCAGTGGCTTGCATTTAGAGTGGCCTTCATTTCACGACACTTATGTTACGTTGATACATACTAATGCAACATTAAGTAACGTTGAAAAGATGCACTATTTAAAGTCATCAATCACTGGTGAAGCATCCAAGCTATTGAGCCATTTGCATATAAATAGTGCTAATTACGATTGCGCTTGGAAAATAATCTCCAACCGTTATGACAACAAAAGAATGCTAGTCAACGCATATTTACAGAACCTAATATCGTTGCCAGCTATGAACTCAGAATCGTATAACGAATTACGTCGAGTGTTAGACAACTTCACGCAATATACTCATGCCTTAGAAAATCTTTCAAGATCTGTCAGTGAGTGGGATGACTGGCTAGTGTATTTTTTAAGTAGCAAGTTGGATATAACCACGCGAAAAGATTGGGAAACGTCACTTTCATCAACTACTGAAGTGCCAACATTCAACAGTCTGACTAGCTTCTTGGATTCTCGGCTGCAAGCACTCAGTGCTATAAATGGCAACAAATCTGACAACAATACCTCAAAACAAAACTCTAAGCAGCAAGACAGACCAGTGAAAAAATCGACAACTTCTCGCTCATACCAGTCCTCATCGTCCACGTCCAAACCACAGTGCAAAGGTTGTGCTGGCAACCATTTACTATTGTTTTGTCCTGAATTTCGGGCGAAAGCTGTAAGTGAACGAATAGAGTTTCTTCGGACACATAACGTGTGCAACAACTGCCTGCGACCCAACCATAAAGCATCTGAATGCTTTTCTAAGAAGCGGTGCCAGTTGTGTAGCCAACCACATCATACGATGATACATCAACCGACTAATGGGGCTAGCAAGTCTCCCGCTTTTACTCCTAACAGCCAACCTACAGATTCGACCAGTGTTCATCTGTCAAATAACAGTTTCAAGGGAGGATCCGCGTTACTAGCTACAGTGATGGCATATGTTAAATCGCCAAATGGTCGTTCAATTAAAGTACGAGCTTTATTGGACCCCGGATCTGAGTCCAACTTTATAACTGAATCGCTGGCATCTTCTCTACGACTACCAAGACACAAAGTGAATATTGCTGTGGTAGGTGCTGGGCAATGTGAGGCCGGCGTTGCTCGAGCCATTGCTTCACACGACATAATTTCTACAGTGGATCCATCCTGTCGACTCACTGTAAACGCTCTAATATTACCTGCTCTTACGCATCTGCTTCCATCCAAATCGATTACGATAAGAAATTGGGACCACATCGTTGGAATACAGCTTGCAGATCCCGACTTCGATAAACCCGCACCCATCGACCTGATTCTTGGTGTTGCAGTTTACACAAAAATTATACTTGGCGAAATTAGACGAGGTATTTGGCTGGATATTATCTGGTCATGTCGATGAAGTTCCTGAAAACTCGATTTCAACTGTAACTCTACACGCAGCTACAAACGACTTAAAATAGATAGTTTACTTCCGAAATTTTGGGAATTGGAAGAGATACCTACAGCAACGCGTCTATCTCCTGAGGAACAACAATGTGAGGACTTCTTTAAAGACACGTATCGAAGGAATCACGATGGTAGATACATTGTAAAGCTCCCGAGAAAATCTGAACAAGTAACAACACTGGGTTGCAGTAAAAATGCAGCCAGGACAATGCTGCATCGCTTAGAAAACAAATTTGCTCGGGATCCGGATACTTCATTGGAATATTCAGCCTTCATCGCAGAATACCTTAGATTACAACATATGGGAATTGTACCAGAGGAGGAAGAGGACAAGGAAGAGACTTACTACCTGCCACATCACGCCGTTCTGAAACCCGATAGCACAACAACAAAACTGCGTGTTGTGTTTAATGCATCACAAAAAACCTCAACAGGCGTTTCACTGAATGATACTCTGCATATTGGACCTAAGCTACAAAGTGACGTCGTCTGTATCCTGCTCAACTGGCGCTTCTTTCCTTACGTTTTTATATCGGATGTAGAGAAAATGTTCAGGCAGATCTTGGTTGATATGACCGATGCGGATCTGCAAAGAATCTTATGGCGTTTTCTCAATTCTGAACCTATTCGCAGTTATCGTCTATTGACCGTCACCTATGGCACCGCTTGTGCTCCTTATCTGGCTTGTCGTGTTCTTAAACAACTGGCTGAAGATTACATTGACAAATACCCAAATGGGGCTAGAGTCATTCGTGAGAATTTCTACGTCGATGATGCTCTATTTGGAGCATACGATTTTAACTCAGCTTGTCAACTTCGAGACGAATTGCGTTCGCTGCTACAAGAAGGTGGATTTAAATTGCGCAAGTGGATGGCTAATGACCCACAACTCTTATCTGGAATACCACAAGATGATATTGAGAAAAACAATGCAACCAAACTTTTAAGCGACTTTCAAATTAAAACACTTGGCATTGTCTGGAGTCCTGGAACGTTTAGCTTCCGCATAAAACTATCAGATAAGTCAAGTTCTTCAATATCCAAACGCTCTATTCTGGCCGATATTAGTCGAATCTATGACCCACTTGGATATCTGTCTCCAGTTACTTGGGAAAGTTTTTATGCAGAAGTTATGGAAGATCAAAGTTGATTGGGACGAGCATTTACCGATAGAGGTGACAGAAAAATGGATTGAATATAAATCTACAATACCATTGCTGAACGAAATCAAAATTGATCGCTGGCTGGGAACGACAAATTCATCACTCGGCCTTGAACTTCATGGATTTAGTGACGCTTCACTCTCAGCATATGGGGCCGTGATATACATCAGGATTCTTCATAACTTCGACGAGATCCAAACAACGTTGGTTTATGCAAAGACACGAGTGAGTCCAGTCAATACCATATCGATACCCCGCCTCGAACTTTGCGGAGCAGCTTTACTCGCTAGACTCATGTCTTACATTCAGCGAAATTTGAATCTCAACAACTTGCCTCTGCATTTATGGACAGATTCAACAACTGTTTTGGCATGGCTGCGCGAACACCCATCGAAATGGAAGGTCTTTGTCGCTAACCGCGTAGCTTCCGTACATGAAAAGCAACCCAAGGCTACGTGGCATCACGTACCGAAGGATGACAATCCTGCCGATTGCATATCAAGAGGAATTCCAGCCTCTCAGCTCAACAACTTTACACTATGGTGGAATGGGCCACAGTGGTTGAGGTCCCCTTCACAGTTTTGGCCCACACACGCCCCTGCGGCAACCGAAAGTGAAATAGAGGAAGAAACTCGATGTCTTCATGTCAAACTCGAACCTGATATATTCGTATAATATCCGTATATGACTATGTAAGAAAAAATTGAAAGTCCCAGCAGAATATTTGGTTTCAAAATTGGGTTGTAAGTATGCTAACAGCCATCAGCTTCAATATGCCAAACTACTATTACTATTACTATTTCTGTGCTGAATTCCTGAATCTAATCCACATCCAGAACAGGGGGGGGAGGATGATTCTTGTTGAGAAGGACGAATGATCTACTACAGAAAGGTGGTTTCTTAGTCTGCCGATCGGCATCCTACCAAACAGAAAATTCAAAAAAAAGAAGACAGGAAGGCAGACACTACATGCTACTCTATACCATATCGGACAACACCAGTAGATCAGCGTCTTGTTGTGTGGGGCGAAGGGTAAAGGATATGCTACTCTAAAATGATGGGAAGGGAAACGAACATCAGTTTTATGGTCTGCATTGGCCATTGGCGTAAAGCCGAATACCGAAAGGTCTGAAAAGTTTTAGAACTGATGCAGTGGGACCACAGTTTTGTGAGGACTCAAGGTGGTAATGCGTCCTCGTCGTCAAAGGATGAATAACGGAAAATTTTCGTCTGGTGGGCATCCGAAGATACCCGTGGAGACGAAGCCTAAGGTAGCACAATGACCGTAAAGGTCGGGCCGTGCCATCTGGCGAAGAAAAAGGCCCCTCAACGAGCTAAGCAGCGGCCTATACTTGCTGTAGCTCAGTTCGGGAGACGTGGGCGGGGTTTTTGCCGCTCGTTGCCCCTGTCCTTTACGTATAAACAAAAATCCATAGGCCTTGGGAAGGCAACACAAACAGGGGAGGTAAACATGGGGAATAAAAAAAAATGAGGCGATAAGGATGGAATGGTTGGCGGACGGTTCACTTGCCCTCGCGATCGCACTAGGGATGGCGGTTATTGGAAAATCTACCGGTTGTCCGGTTGTTCCGGTTATTTTCGCCATCCGTTTAACCGCTTCGGTTTAACCGACCCAATCTACCGGTTATGGGAAAAACCGGTTATCCGGTTATTTAATAATAATAAGTTAATAATTGTTGACAAGCTTGCGTTATTTTCTAGATGCTTTAGCATACCTGTGTTTGGGGAGCAACTTATGCCTTCAGTGTAGACTTACAATATAAGTAAGCGCTGCACTGAAGAAAAGTTGCTTCCCAAACACATGTATGCCAAAGGGTCTACAAAATAGCGCATACTCAAAATTTTCCCTTTTCACAAATCAAGCTTTGGGCCAATAGTTTATACAATACAATATTGACACTAATTAACCTTTTCTATCATACAGATCGAACACCAAAACTTTACGTCTCTAAGTTTAGTTTAGTTGGTATCCAGTTTATTCATAAACACTCTTTCGCTAATATGTTGATCCGTTAGTCAAGTCCTTTCATTAGATACCACCCACATCATTTAAAGTTGATACCAGTCGTTCAGAGGCCACGAAACTTCCGATCAAAGCTAAATATTTTTGAGCAATAAATGACAAACCCGGCATGCAGGCATTGCTCTTCTCCCAAAAATTGAAAGGATCACTTCCCCTATGAAGCAACGGCTGCTGAAGATAGAGTTTCAATTCATTTGGAAATGATTCCACTGGAGCACCCTTTGGGTACTTCCTAGTCATGTGATGACCTAAAAGGATTTTAATTGTTTATGACTTCAGCCTTTTGAGGCAAGGGTGAAAGTTTGCCAATGTCAGCCACGTGGTGCTTAACTTCTTGGCTAAAATGATGGCTTGGCTGACAATAATGGGGCTCAAGCATATTTTTGTTGGTGCATGCGCAATGGCTATTTAAAAAAAACGGTCCCATTAAATTTGAATCAAAAGGACAAACGGCTGAATTTTTCTTCTTCTCTGGCGTCGAACGATTTGAAAAAACAAGTTAGAATTTTCGCATGTCGGTTATTTTTCCCCGGTTATTGGATTTAGAAAGTAGTACCGGTAAAAAACCGGACAAAAATAGTACCGGAGATAACCGGTTATTCGAAATGGAAAATACCGGTTGTCGGAATAACCGGTAGGTATTTCCCATCCCTAGATCGCACCGGGGTCCAGGTATAATGGGGCCTCTGGTTTCGTACCACCGACAGATCATTACTCATCAGGTGCTGCCTTCGATCTACCGGCGGAAGCAGCACAACCAGACCGGAATATGTTTCATTACAGATGTTGAAACGGAAACTTCGTACAGTGTGCACTCAAATATATGCGTCATAGGTGTTTGAACCCCCAAACCCACATGACTACGCGCCTGACCCTGCGTCTCGTCGGGGGGTCGGAGCGAGTTACATGGGGCTTTGCATTCAAAAACATAATCTTCATTGAAAACATGTATTTTTTTCGTACGAAAATCGTCCTGGCATTTTCTTGAAAATAATGACATTATATAAGTTTACAAAATAAATACATTTTTTTAAAATATAGGTAAGTACACGAATACATATATAAAATCATACAAATCCAGAGTATTCTTTGCATAAAAGAAGATAAATAAAAATACATTTATATCTCGTGAAAACCTTAAGACACTGACCCAACAAACAATTGCGCTCTCATACTGTCTGATACTTTTTTGTCTTATATCTAAACTTATCGTGGAATGTTTTTAAAACAGATGCTTACACTTCACTACAAATAAATTGCATAATATACTTATTTTGATTTTCGTGTTGATCCTTTAACGGGGTAGGGCGGGGAGGGGGGCGTATATCTTTCTCGTACGTCTAATAATCACCATCATTCATATAATGCATCTCGTCGCCCCAATCATTGTGCGATGGAGGCTCATTGTAAAAGCACGATTTCTTCATTAAAAATGTTACATGCTTTTGTCGTATAACGCATACGTATAGAATAAGTGGCGCCTGAATGGCATTGACGAACATGTGAATATATAAAAGTGCATCGTAGCGTAACCAGGACAATATAAGGAATAGCCATGACACCGACATTATGACCAGAATTAATGAGTACATGATGAAGCTGTAAAGAAAGAAGACAGGGATGTACACAGTTTGTTTTAAAACTCCGGCTGCATCATCTCGAAACGTGTAACTTTGTGTATCTTTAGAGAAACAAATAATGTGTTCAACGAACAAAACATCGTCTCCTGTTTTGATCGACTGCAAGTTTCGAGACGTACATTGTAAATTTCTGTCCTATTCTTACTTTGACTTGAGCTTATGCTGTATTCTGCCGTAGACATTTCGTCTGTTTATCAGCTTTACGGTGGTCACATAGAAGAAAATGTCCACGATGATAGTGCAGGCGATTGGTGTGAAGAATATTGCAATTCCGAGCCAGCCTGAAAGAAGCATATTTGAATGATTAAATATTATTCGCATTGCCGATAAACTGCTAGGAAAAGTCACCTATCGTTTCTTGATCTTCCACCAAATAGTTTTTCCGATACGAATCCGAGTCCAAGAAGAAGTGTGCAAAAACAGCGAGAACGGCCATCATAATAGTCATGCCCCAGGCGTAGCTTGAATACCAACAGTACTTGCGTCCGTCCGTGACTCTTAGAAATACATTTCGTGATCTGCAGGATCGAAGAACATGCATTTAATATTTTTCACGCAATTATCACACAAACGTTCGTCCTTACCGAAATGTTTTCCAAATATAATATCCGAAACTGTTCAGCCAGAAAAATGCCGCCAATAAACTTACATATAAAATTGTATCTGCAAAAAAAACGGACAATGTATCTTAAGAGTCTCCTGACTGCAATTCAGTCTTATGCCCGAACCAGATTGAATGCAGAATGCAGCGGCAGCGGCGGCGAACTGTCAAATTAGAAAGCATGCATTCCCCTTACGTGAACTAGAATTAACGCAGCGGCGGTGACGGCGGCGAGAGCAAATCTGCGTGTTGGTGTTGTTGCTGCTGCCGCTGCTGCTGCTACTTTCTGCGTCCAATCTAGTTCCGGCATTAGCCACTTACCTGCAACTATAAAACTAACATGACTACTAAATTCTGTAAATATTCGCACCAAATCGGCTGCTTGACTTGTTATCAGACACACGGTTATCGTTGTAATGATATTTCCAATTAAATCTCTGAAAGAAACGGAAACGATTAAAACCTGAACATGTCTGACATTTTCGCACATACCTTAATGTAGGCAAAATAAAATAAATAATAGCCACAACGAGCAATGTTACAATTGAAATTCCATGAAAAATCGGATTGAGGATTTTACGTAGCAAAAAGTCGGTGTCGGTCCATCGAACGACCCTTTCCGGTGAACAGACCATGGCAAACATGAACTTTTTGTGGTCACCGGTTGTTGAGAAACCCTGTGTAGATAAAAAAAAGGGTTTTTCGCTCATAAACCTTTGACTTGATTCGAGGGAAACATTAATCAGCTAACCATTTCCAAACAATATTGTCCCTGAGCATGATCGTAGTATATTGGTTTCTTATCCGCCTCGAGACCATTATCCATTATCGTACTGGCCGGATTTTGTGTGTAGTGCCGGAGTTTGCCATCTTCCAGAAGGACAAGTTCGTCGGGACTCTGAAATGCGATTTATCCATTCAATTAAATGTTGTATTCAGGGCAAGTGTGGCTGATCTAGACATGATCTTGACAAATTTCTGGGTCAATTCGGTCCAGTATGTCACATCTAGGCCCTATCCTATCCTACTACTATAAACTAAAAATCCTTTACCCCTGGATAGTGATAGATTGGCCATGATTGTTTTGCACTGCACGCTGGTTTTCCAATCTTAAACTTATAATCGACTTGTATGTTTCCCTGGCCATTCTCGTTTGTAAAGACCGGTTGAAATGTTGCTGGAATGATAAATTAATAATTTTTTATTTTAATTTTTTATCATAAATATTGGTTCACATGTATTTCTTACGCCCTACACCACATGGGGGAAGACAAGACAAACCATCCATGGCCACGGCGGGATTCAAGCCTAAGCTCTCTAACCACTAAGCTCGCGGTCTGCCAAAAGGGGGGGGGGCAGGTTAGCGTTAGCTCAGGGCATTGGAGCGTCAGTCTGATGTCTCATCCTATCAGTTTTCGCGTACCCAAATTCTGTTGTGACCACGCACTGCGATTTGCGACTGTCTTCCTTCCGGCATTGCTTACCAAATGGACCAAAGAAGTGAAGTCTCAATTGAATATCGCAGTAGATGGTAAAATCATTCCCACCACCCTTGACAGCATGGCTACCTCCCGGACCATTCGTCAATCATCTGTAAACTGATGAGAAGTAGGAACAACGTCCGCAAAGTTCTAGCTGGTAGTACCTGGGTAAAGGAGGCAGAGACCTTGCTAGCGACATACAAAGCAATCGGGAGATCTGTGGCCAACTATGCGGCTCCTACCTTTTCAGAAGACTTATGCAACACTTAGTGGAAAAACAGACCTATCAGAACGCTGCTCTTAGGACTGTCATATGCTGTCTTCTGATGTTATCGCAGGATCACATTCACCACGAGACCAGAATGATGAAGCGACAACACTCACCAAGCAGTACCTAGTTGGATATTGTCGAAGCTAACATGTCTTAGACTCAGCATGAGGGACCGTGAGAGGAAAGTCCAAAGGTTCAAAGGAGTGTTGCGAATCCACGACCCTGAGATTTCATGTTCTACCGACTGAGCTAGCCGTGCCATAAGCATTTTGGTCAAAAATAATTTTTCTTGTAGTAACGGCGGCTCGACATAGCCATGGTTCGCAACATATGGCGCCCAACGTGGGGCCATGTGTTGCAAACCCATAACCCTGAGATTAAGAGTCTCATGCTCTACCGAACGAGCTAGCCAGGCCCTAAGCATTCTAGTGGCGGCAGCTCGACATAGTCGTGGTTCGAACATATGGCCCCACGTTGGGCTCAATATGTTGCGACGACGTTCAGACGCAAGTGTCCCGTTTAAATTCCACAAATTATTGTGACCGCCTGTTCTTGCCCAATCGAAGGTACGAGTGCGTGAGTAGCCCACCCAAAATAGTTTGGCCTGTCTCAGGCCAGAAAGGGGCTTCCCATTGGGATGTGGCAAGTGCCCTTTCTCTATCTCTGATTCGCTTTCCAGAATGTGTTACGGACGGTTTGGTGGACATCCGAAGATGCCCGTGAGGACGGAGCCTAAGGTAGCTTAATTGACCGTGAAGGTCGGGCTGTGCCAGCTGGCGAAGAAAAAGGCTCCTCAACGAGCTAAGCAGCGGCCTATGCTTGCTGTAGCTCAGTACGGGAGATGTGGGCGGGGTTTTCGCCGCTCGTTGCCCCTGTCCTTTACGTATTAACAAAAATTCATAGGCCTGGGGAAGACAACACAAACAGGGGAGGTAAAAATGGGGAATAAAAAAAATAGTCGATAAGGATGGAATGGTTGACGGACGGATCAGACGCCCACGTGGTCGTACCTGGGTCCGGGTGTAATGGGACCCTCGGCTTCTGGTTTCGTACCACCAACAGATCACTACTCATCAGGTGCTGCTTCGATCTGCCGGTGGGAGCAGCACTACCAGACCATAATATGGTTCGTTACAGGTGGTTTATTACAAATGGTATTCCACAAGAAGACTGCGGAGGCTCGCTTTGCTAGCCTATCTGCTAGTTCGACTCTCGCGTGTTCGAGCTGGGATCCATTGTGAGTTAATTTTCGCGTTTAACCCACATTATGGAGGACTTCTGAACAGGACAGCACCAGTTTAGAATTTATACTGAAGTTGGCTAGTGCTTTGTCATGCAGCTGGCTTGACTGTCGGTAAATATTGCTTTGTCCCTCTTTAAATACTTAGCAGTTTGGCACAGTCTAGGACAAACCTCGATGGGGTGTATTTCTGCTTGGATCACAAACGGTGTTGGGACGGAGACTCGGTGTTTAGGACCAATAATACCCTTTTCCGTTTTGGAACCGTCTGTGAACCATTTTTATTGTGCTGGAGTCGGAGAGAGTTGTACTACTACTACTTTGCCTTAACCCCTAGTGGGGCATAGCGCGTCAAATACTCCTACGCGCCATCATACTCGGTTCTGGGTAATGGGGCGCAACTCCCCAAAAAGACTTACCCAGTGCATGACACTCCTTTGACACAGATCGACGCCATGTGATTCTAGGACCCCCTCCTGGACGGCCTTAGTTGGAACTGGGGTTCCATTTCATGGCATGCAAAGCAATGCATTTATCACTCCTATCCACCGCCATTTTCGCCTGCGTATCAATTGGTCGATTGGCATTTGCCCCGTGCGCCTACTTAGCTCTTCATTTGATATTGTTTCGGGCCAGAAGATTCTTAGAATTGGACGAAGACATGAGTTGACGAAAACTTGCAGCTTTCTGGAAACTCTTACGGAAACTTTATACTGCTCCCATACACGGACAGTACCAGGGAGCGAAACAGGCCCAGCTTGCTCTTGATACTGAGATAATTGCTCTGCAAGATTTTGGACAGCATGCCATATGCGCATTTAGCCTAGTTGATACGACGAGCGATGTCCTGCTCTGTACCACCATTTTCGGCAACAATGCTACCCAGGTAGACGAAGTTGTCCTTCTTCTCCACAGATTGCCCATTAATAATGATGTGGCAAAATGGTCGATCTGATTTTGTGTTCTGAGCCGATCAACAGAGGACCGACTGATTTTGTGGTGGTCTTTATGCTCAAACATAGTATCACCGATGAAGAGACTGTGAAATTGGCAGAACTCTACAAATGTTTCACCGTTGTCGTTACGATCACCAAAACGGTGTCTCCCCATCACATGTCTGAGCCCATAGTTATCAGCGCCAACTTTTTCATTCAAATCGCCCATAACCATTATCATGTCACCTTTAGGTGTTCTGCTCTGAACGGCGTTTAGTTCTTCGTAGAAGGAGTCTTTCGCCAAAAGACATTGCCAGGTTCAGTTGGAGCATAACATTGTGTTATTTCTCATTTTGGTCCGGAACCTGACGGTCATAATTCGGTCGGGGACCGGATCCCAGGATAAGAGACAGTTTCGTGCGGCTCTGGTTAAAATTAGCCCCACACCTGACTCACGACCACTACCAGTAGCTCTACCGGAGTACAACATTACAGTGCTACCCGTTGGAGAGATAAATTTTCCGCTGTTCCACCATCTTATCTCACTAACTCCTAAGATGAAGAAATTCAGTCTCTAATTGAAGAAATCGTGCGTTCTTGAGGACCTTCTGATCACATTCCGACTCCAATCTTTGTCATTGTACGATAGCCAAAAGTTGTAACCCTTGAGTCTGTCCTTATCCGAGGCATAGTTGACGTTTCGTTAGCATATAAAAGATTTCGGAATGTGCAAGTTGCTGGCATACACATCCTGTCCTTTGTTTGTCGGTTTTAACGACAGGCCGTCAAAGGGAAAGGCCGTGGTAGTATGTAATGTAAACGTTTTATTTCTTCCCACCGCGGGATCAAGCTTGGAGTGAACGAAAGCTCGCATTCTAAATTAAGTATCCGATTTTGATAAAATATGGTTTATGCACACCTTCCTAATTGTGTAAAAATCACTAAAAATCGGTTCAGTAGTTTGGGACGAGTTTCAGTGACAAAATTCCCACACAAAATTTGTTAGCCTCTTAATACTTAGATATGGGACGGGCCAACAAGCTAAAATATCACAAAGGAACGGATCTTATCTCTTCTTGAAGATATCTTATGTTTTTTTTTTCACGTTCATCAAACGTGTTCAGGGCCATGCCGTAGTAAATTAGGAAAGCACTTTCTATCGTACAAATTTTTATCAGTTAAATATTGGGTCTTAATATCAGACTCTAAAAAAAATATCTAACAACCACTTCTGGCGCCAGCAGCCTGTTGCCACCACACTCGAGTGAGAGCTTCTGAAATGTTAAATCTTTTATAATTATTTGTATTTATATTATATTAGGCGCGTTTTTCGTACAGAGCAGAGTAGAGCAGGATAAGCGGCAAAAAAACGCTATAGAGCTACCGTTAATGGAGGGCATAAGGCTTGTTCTCACGGACAAAGCTAAATTTCTGGGGCTCATCCTGGATAAAAAACTATGCTAGAAGCCTAACATTCAGGAGCGAGTTAAAAAGGCCACTGTTGCATTGTACTCATGCAAAAAGGCGATCGGTAGGAAGTGGGGACTGCAACCGAGAGTGGTTTTCTGGCTCTATGTGTCGGTCGTGCGTCCTATTCTTATGTATGGGATAGTGGTCTGGTGGACGGCGCTTAGAGTCGCATCTTACAGAGGCTTGTTGGAGAAAGTTCAAAGGCTTGCTTGTATCGCCATTACGGGAGCTCTAAAAACAACACCCACTGCGGCCCTTGAAGTTCTGCTGAACCTGGCTCCCTTCGACATTCTTGCCGAACAGATTGCGGCTGGTGTGGCCATTCGCCTGCATGAAACAAGTCACTGGACCACATCCACCACCGGGCACTCGGCCATTCTGAACAGCTTGAACGTTCCTGAAACCACAGACTATACCGTGTCGAAACTAGAGTTTGAAAGGAATTTCGACTGCCTGATCCCCTCTCGTGAGGAGTGGGCGGCTAACACCGCTCATGAATGTGATGTTATAATCATCTATACCGACGGCTCCAAGAGCGATGATGGTGTCGGGGCTGGTGTTTATTCGGAGAGATTGAACATCAGACTGTCCTTCCGCCTCCCTAATTACTGTAGTGTGTTCCAGGCGGAGGTTACGGCTATCTATGAAGCTATATCGTGGCTAGGGCGTAATGTAATTTCAGCTAGTGATGTTATAATTTATACAGATAGTCAATCGGTGATTAAATCGCTGGATTCTACTGTGACTCACTCGAAGGTACTTGCAGAATATCGTGCCTTAATTCTACTGATGGGAAGCTCTCTCAACATTACTCTTTGTTGGATTCCAGGTCACAGTGCCTTTGACGGTAACTGTAGGGCTGATGCACTGGCTCGCGAGGGTACTACTAGTGAGGTCAGTGGCAGGTTTCGTAACGTTGGCATGCCTCTGGCAACTTGCAAATTGGCCTTTAAGGCCAAGGCGACGATGAGGGCTAACATCAGGTGGAGTACCGGTAACACATGTCGCGTTGCCAAGCAAATATGGCCTAGGCTAGATCGTAGTCGCTCTTTGGGGTTACTTTCGATGGATAGAAAACGAATCAGCAGTGTCGTGGGGGTTATCACTGGCCATTGCCTCATTGGAGAGCATGCCAGGCGACTTCGAATACCCTACAATGATTACTGTAGAAGCTGTGGGGACGAGGATGAGGAGGAGTGTTCATTTCATTTGCCCTGCACCTGCCCTGCTCTTGCAGGTAGTAGGAATGACACTCTTGGCTCTTATTACTTCACCGATCTGGACGACTTGAAGGAGGTGAGTGCGGGTCAGATTCAGAGGTTCATTGTCCGCTCCGGATGGTTCGCGGACTAAGTATTGGTCGGAAGGGCTCTCTATCCACCAGTGGCGGTCTATGTGTGCTCCGTTGGAGGATCAGCCCCTATAACCTAACCTAACCTAGATGAGACTTGGGGCGACCGGTAGCGCAGTGTGTTGAGGCATCAGTCTCATGTTTGACTACCGACGTTTCGGGTTCGAATCCCGTCCACGACGACGTTCGTGGCCATGGATGTGCAGGAGGTGCATGCTGGCAACTGCATTCTTCGAAACCAGTTTTTGAAAACGAAATATCAACTGGGCCGCAAGGAACAGTTGACGCACTATGCCCCACAAGGGGTTAGAGCAAAGCAATTGACTAGTAGATGAGACTAGCGAAAACGGGGCATGTCTCTGCTGGGAGTGTGTCTTGGTTTAGTTAGCATTCAAACTTAACTCAAATTTCAAGAGGAAACTTACAATCCTAAGGCCGGCGGCATCTTGGTCGTAGGCAGGGCAGCGAAGCGCAGCGCGCACATGGCATTGTTGTTGTAACAGTTGTCAAACTCTGATTTTACAACAACAATGCCATGTGCGCGCTGCACTGCGCTGTCCTGCCTACGTTCAAGATGCGGCCGGCCTTAGTACAGATTCAATCGGACAAATTTTCTTTAGGCAGCTGAATCATTTTTTATGTTTACTATTCCATATAATTACACAAACGAGCATTTTACTGACAGGAAATTTTTAGTGCTTCCCAAACTGTAAACTGCCCGAAAACTTCGACACCTGCGCCGCCTGCATTTCAAAACGTGGAATTACTAATGGAGCAGCTTTCTTGCGCTAACCTTCTATCCAGAGCAGCTCAGATCAAATTGTTAGTGTAATCGTGTGGTGTTAACCTGCTCTGCACTCCATGGCTGTTGAAAAAAAACGCGCCTATTGTATAAAAAGACAGAAAACCAACAATTACCGGTTAGTGTTTCATTAACATGTGCACAACTGGAATCCCATAACACCTCAAACCTTTCACAGCACTTGTTAACGCGTACGGGTTCCTGTTTATAGGTCAGGTGTGCATCACAACCGCTTCCATGGTTACCCAATAGCAACAAAACGATTATCAATCGTATCGGAACTGGGGCAAATATCCAGTGAAATCGATGACGCGGCATTTTTCCTATTAGTCCTTTATCGATAATGTCCTCTTCTGCATTAGTGATTCCTGAGTCCTGTATTACCACCGGCAAGCGAGTCTTCAATGATATTGTACACAAACATTCCAGGACATAATTAGTTTGTGGAGCTATACAACTGTTTGTATTGTATATATCGAGCCGCAGCGATTAAAAATTCATCCAAATGCCGCTGACTTGACTTCTTGACCATTTACGAGATTCTGAATATTGAAGAGTTGATTGTGCAAATTGAGACGTTTCCTGTCTTCTCATCATTGTCTGGTCAGTGGTCACGGTTGCCGACTGCCTGCCTCACTCAATCGTTTCACTGATTCATGCAAATCGTTCCGCAATAAATTCACAATGTACCAAACTAATCAGCGTTATTTCGAGAATTGGCTTCATTTGAAATTCACTTGTGTGCGCTATCTTTTTTATTCGAAATAATTGTATAAATTAACTTCTCAACATTTCACCGATTGTACGTTACACTAAACAATTCACAGCAACTTGTTTCGGGAGGGCACACACCGAACACTCGGACTACCCGCGAAAGACAGTAACTTCACCACGTTAGTGCAATTCTACGGCGCGTTCTCTCCGATAACCTGCGACAATATAAAAATTCCAGCACCAAAACGGTCGAACGTAATCGCATTTCGTACGAGTGTATCAGAAATGCGATATAATAAAAGCGTATAGTGCGTGCGTTTCAGGAGCCCGTGAAAGGCGACCGCAACACAGTACGTTCCCGATTCCGATCATACGAGTATAAAGGCGACACTACTTAATGAAATGGGTGCATTTTCCCGCTCAGGAGTAAAAAACGAACGGATACAACCTCTTCATGAAAGCCGCCTATAGAAGAGCCAGTCAGCACGTACACATTTTACAATACACATGCAGGGGAAAATACCCTTCCTTTTGCGGTATGAGTCAAACTCTAAAACAAGTTTCCATACTCGATGAAATATTGTGTGGGGCCGGAATCAGAGGTTTGAAACTATAAAATGGATGGGTTGGAGTTGGTTCCTCTGGCTAGTGTCTTTCGTCGAACAATCTTAGTTCTTTGTTGGTACACAATACACATCACTCTAATGACATATCGAAATGTGCAGTTTTTTGTCGCGAAGCTTATTTTTTTTTTAAGTAAACGGGCAGTAAACCTTTACTATTTGCCCTAACTCGTGGCATCACGCGTCAGGAGTTAGGAGTCTAAAGCTGAAATTATATTTGATACGAATAAAAATAAATAGAAACATGTACTCCCAAGCGCAAGACAGAAATATCGATCAAACAAATAACCGATCACAGTGTTATAGCCCCCATATACGATGCAATCCGTCGTCAGATCGATCTGACGATATTGTGATCGTCAGATCGATCGCACCGTGTATGTGACTATCGTTGACGATTTTTTTGACAGTTCCATACAATTTCGATCGTCAGATCGATTTGACGATGGATCGCACCGTCTATGGCGGGTCTTAAATCACAGGCAATTGAAATTTAATTGACAGTTCGCGCTGTCATGACTCCGAAAAAGTTGAACTCGTTTCAACTTTGCCCGACTAAGCGTGGCTCAACTTTATTTGAAAGCAAAATCAGTTTTCATTTGACAGCCGAATCTGTCTTCGCTTGACAGCGGAATCCGTCTTGTTGTTGTAGTAGCAACGCGTTTGGCGTTGAAGGGCTTGCTTGTAAGGGACAGGTGCTGCGGACGCCTGAAGTGTCCATGGGGGACGAAGTGAATGTTGGCTGAATTGACCGTGAAGTTCCGGCGACGCCATCTGGCGAAAATTTCTCAGCGGGATAGGCGGCGGCACGAGCTTGCTGTAGATCAGTGACGGAAGATGTGGGCGGGGTTTTTGCCATCTCGCTGTATGGTATTATGGCTCGTTGAGCTTTCTATGTACCTCATATCACCAACGATGATCTGAAATTTAGTGTATGGGGTGGTTCCGTTAATGACCCCCGGTACCAAACAGTGCGTCTCGGCGATAGTGTGCCGATCTAACCGCTCTGACGTGTGAAAGTCGACTCAAATTTATTAAGACGAACTCACTTTTTGTGGTCGCGTAAAGCTCTCCGTTTCCACTAATACTCAATTGCCCTAACCCCTTGTGGGGCATAGCGCGTCAACTGTTCCATGTGGCCCAGTTGACGTTTCGTTGGCATAAACTGGTTTCGGAGAATGCAGTTGCCAGCATGCACCTCCTGCACATCCATGGGCACGAACGTCGTCGTGGACGGTATTTCGTATTTTCGTATACCACATATTTGATATTTCAATTGGAGTGCCATTTAAATCATTAGAATCCTTGAAATTTCATCATTTAATAATTTGGTAATTTGACATTCACTTGCGATAATCACATACACTACCCAATCGATCGTCACCGATCGATCGCACGAAAATCGCATTAAAATATCGGCAGATCAAAATTGATCGCCCGATCGGTGCGATTTCCACATACACACGCCAATCCGTCGGCCGATATTGATTTCGGGCGACGGATCGGCCGATCGATCGGTGTGTGTATGGCACGTTTTAGTTATCCGTTTTATTCGAGATTCATCATTTTGCCCAATTTTAAACGTTAATTAGCGTCAATGGAAAGTTTTCCGACTTCACGAACTAGTCTCGTTTTTATATCTCTTTCGGCTACCGGCTTCCACAATCAAAATCACCCGTCCTTGGGTACTCTCAAAAAAATAGCGCGTCCCGGCGGTGACTTTGCCGATAAGTTTTTGACTTTGACCCCAATTTCGTCCCGGCAATTGTGTCGATGTGGCTCGGGCGGCGGCTGGAAGTCGATTCCCCAGTCGTCTCCCTCTCGAAAGGTCGCGACCCCCGATTCAGCATAGCATCTGCTGAGATTTCTCGCAAAATGATTAATGATTAAATTAATGTTGGAGCGAGGAATATCACAAGGCGAAAATGATATCCGACCAAACCGTACTGCGAACTGTCAATTTTTGCATCTGTTCCCAAAATTGACAGTTGACGGCACATATTTTACCGGAGGGGAAAGCATATGGAGGAGAAATCGAAAAAGTCAGATTGTGATTCGGCGATTGGTTGGTTCAAGTGGCTGTCCTATCGCTACTGCGAGAAGACACAATTAGCGCTTTCTGCGCCGTTTTGACACCACACGTCTCGTAGGAGGGGGCAAAATCTTGATTATAAAAGTCTTTCATGATTGTTGTCGGAAAATGTTCTCAGAATGATCTCGTCGAATTAAGAAAACGTAATATCTCCCCAATCGTCTTCGAGAAGATGGCGGATATGCTAGCGAAGAATGATTCGCCCAGTTCTTGGTGCCTCGCTTTAGCTAGAGTCGGACATGCACGCAGGAAGTGGATCAGGGTCTCCTTTTCTGCTTCATCCTTGCAGCTTCGGGAGTGTGTATTGTTTGGAATACCCAATCTGGCCGCGTGCTCTCCCACCGGCCAGTGCCCTATTGTAATGGTTGTGACCTGGGCTACGTCCGGCCGAACTCTCCTCACTAGAGCGTCTGTCCTTCATAAGTCGTATGATGGCCATGTCGCTCTAGACGTGACGCACGTCGACAGCGAGCTCCATCTGTCGCTAACCCGTTTCTGGCAGAGTCTATGGATCTCTTTCTTTACAATATTGAACGATGCGTGGATCACTATCGCATAGGACTCGTGAAGAGCGAAGTATTGTCTCGCAAGCTCATCCGCTTTCCGGTTCCCCGTTATATTACTGTGTCCAGGAACCCATAGCAGAGGGATATTGTAAACTTCGGCCAGTCCGACCAGCTCCATGCGGCATTGTCTTACTAATTTGGATGAGATTGAGATTGACGATAGAACCTTGATCGCGGCTTGGCTATCGGTGAAAATGGCGACGTTATCTGTGCTGACAGCAGTGCGCTTTAGTGATCGACACGCCTCCCTTCTTGCCAGTATTTCCGCTTGAAACACGTGGTCTAGGAGGCGAAAGGATTTTGATAGGCCGAAATTTTTGGAAAAGATCCCCGCGCCGACCCCGCATGACATTTTTGAGCCATTAGTGAAGATTTTGCATTCGTACTTCCTGATCACTTCGTCTCTGTCCCATACCGCCCTTGTTGGGAAGCCAACTGTGGAGTGTCGCTCGAAGTCGTCTGCGGTGGCAATATAGTCTGTTGGGAGTCCTGCACTTCCCTGGGTAGAGACTCCAGGATGCTGCCGTGGCCATATGGTCGGGGAGTGCAGCTCATAGACTTCCGAAGTCTTACCGCGCTACATGCAGCATTTGATTCTATCTGTAGGTCTAGTGGGAGTAAATGTAAGATGATATTCAATGCTTCCGCGGGACATGATCGCAAAGCACCTGTGACTCCGATGCACGCGGTTCTCTGGACTTTGTTTCAGCAGATTAAGATTGTATTTTTTACGAAGAGCTAGCCACCATACCAGCGCTCCGTAGGCGATGATTGGTCGAACCACGGCGGTGTAGAGCCATAGCACCATCCTTGGCTGTAGTCCCCAGCTTTTGCCTTAGGTCCTCTTGCTGGCGTAGGGAGCTATCATATTTGGGCTTTCTTGATGCGATGTTCGATGTTTAGCTTCCAACTAAGTTTGGAGTCAAGAATGACTCCAAGACATTTAACGTTGGGAGTTAGCTTTAGAGTGTGGCAATTTAGTTGTGAGTTTTCACAACTCTGGTATTTTGGATTTTGTAGTAAATACTACTAGCTCGGTTTTGCTCTGATTCACGCCTAGTCCGCATTCTGCAGTCCAGGCGTTAACCGTGTCCAGGACTCCACTCATGATGTCGCTCATCACCGATAGGAACTTACCCGAAACCAGGATCACTACGTCGTCCGCGTATGCTATTACCTTGGCTCCTGACGCTTCCAGTCTTCTCAGGAGAAGGTATCCAAAGCAGAGGAGAAATGACCCCGCCTTGGGGTGTTCCCCTGCGTACACATTTGGTAATCTGGCTCTCTCCAAGCTCTGCTGTGTTCAGTTTGCTCCTTAGCATCGCTATTATCCAGCTGCTAAAATGGGGCTCCATCCCCACTTCTGTCAGAGCCGCTTGTAGGACCTCAGTTCGAACGTTATTAAAAGCGTCTTCTATTTCTAAGAAAGCTGCTAGGGTGAATTGCTTGTAATGTAAGTCATGCTCAGCAGTGTGTACAATCTCATAGAGAGCTAGTCTTACTTACCTTTAATGTATGCATGCTGGCACTTCGAAAGTGGTGCTTTCCCAAGAAGCTGTCGTTTGTGGCTATCTAACATTCGTACCAGCGTTTTCATAACGAAGGAGGTGAGGCTGATAGGCCTGAAGTCCTTCGCGGACTCATGCCCACATCTTCCGACCTTCGGAATGAAAGTCACCCGCACATACCTCCAGGACTTGGGGACGTGGTTCAGTGCAATACAGTTCCTGAAAATGGGCACTAGTCACGGCATGACCAGCACCACATCACGCAGTTGCTGAAGCATAACAGAGATTATGCCATCAAGTCCCGGAGATTTGTATGGCGAGAAGCTGTCACTGGCCCACATCGTTCTCTCTTCCGCGATTACCGATGCGATTTCTTCCTATGAAGAGCTTTGCTCGCCTGGCTCTTCTACGTCCTCGCAGCGTTCCTCGCTGCCCGGAAAGAGTGTGGTTATAAGAAGTTCGAGGGTTTCAGCTGAAGATTTAGTCCATTCGCCGACGGGTCTTTTGACGAACGACGGACAGCTGTGGCCCTTGGATAGAATCTTATGTAGTCTTCCTGAGGCCCCCATCCCTTCAATTGATTGACAGTAGTCTCTCCAGGAGTCCCGCTTAGCGATCTTGATGGCTTTCTTGCATATTCTCGGGCAGTCTTTGTACGGTTGCCAGAACTTGTGTTTATAGCAGTTTTGAAAATCTCCCTTGTCATTCCTAGGAGATTGTTCACGTCTTCGTTAGTTGTGTAATGCGCACTATTTCCGCTTGAGTGCCATTTGTTGCAACCTAAGCATCCGTCGAAACATTGGACCACAATCACCAAACATCCTTTTTCCCTAAATTCATTTAACCCCTTTTCTTATTTCCACAATTTTTCAATTTCTGATAACGAAGCGACGATTTTCCATGTGCTAAACATTTTCCCTCGAGACACAGTTCAATCAGGTTGTGCACCACTGTCACTCATATACAAAGTGATGTATTGATAGAGGTACGAACATCTATTTTATAACCGGTGTGTTTGATTTGTGTGTGTGTGGAGAATAATTATTCTACCTGTATATTTAACAATGATGATCATCAACGTACCTCGCTCGTTATACCTCACCAGCTTTTTAAATTTTCGTTGTCGTACATGTGTATGGTTAACGTAGAGATTTTTAGATACAAAAGTGAGCACAGGGGACGGTTGTAGATTTTACATGTACTCGCATAAACCAACGAACGAACCAAGCAACTCGTTTTGTCTTTTTCCATCTTGAATGCATCATATAGAACGCCTTTTGCTGAATAAAAATCCAAACAAATTTAATCCAATACGACTACATTGCCCCAATGTATCTCCGAAATGCATATGTAAGTAGTATCTGGTAATCCGTTCATTCTGTTTTAAAAATATGCACTTAGACGTGGGTCTCTCGCCGCTCTCCTCTTTGCATCTTGAGCGCAGCATATACCATACCATACACGACGATCAAGATCCCACTTAAGAACGATAAAGATACACATACTCGTACATAATAAATGTTTAGAATGGGAAATGAACTCCTCCACTTTTAATTCTTTTTATGTTGAATAAATCTTGCAGAAGAAACTAACAAGATGCCGAATAAGCGGTAATATTAACCAGATATCTTAACGATGGCGACAAGTGAAGCAGAAGAAGTCACGCAGTGGCGTAGATAGCTTTCAGCGGGGGGAGGGGATATGTTGTCGGCACTAAAAATTTTTAAATACCTATGTTCTCGGGCAGAATTTGAAACCCTTACATCTTGAGTGAAATTCGAAGCAAATGAAAATATCAAACCAACCACCTATGAGTAAATATCAAACCATCCATCTATGAGTTAGCTGATGACATTTTTTAATACATACATACATCCAGTGACAAAAAAAAAACCCCGAAATAACAAATCTCTCTAATTGCCTTGACCACTCCAGGGGCATGGGCGCGTCAACATCTCTAGCATTTCTATGCCTTGTTGACGTTTCAATAGCGTAGTTATTTTCGGAAGTGCAGTTGCTAGCATGCACCTCCTATCCGCGCCGTCTTTATACTGACAAGCTCGGAGCACTGTGAGTTCTATTAGTACTCACAGGCAGTTTTTTGATCGCGCCGAGATTTGATCTCCGATCTCTAGATTAGTATCGTGGAGCGGTGACCGAACGATCACGGCCACCGAGCGCGAAATAACAAATTGACCGAAATTGTTTTTTTTTTCATCCGAATGTCAAAAATTATTGTCAAATTGTGGAAATATGTATTTCTTGTTGTGTTTCCTATACTGAATTGATGTTTTGATGATTATAAAATTCCAATGTAAGGCTGGGTCTACGTTGTCATTGGCCCCATTTATACCGTGGAACTAAAAGGAGTATTAACTAGATTAAGGTGACCAGATTCCTGAGCAACCAATGCTGTACGCACCGCTTAAAAAAACACTTACCCATCATTTAGCTTAGAGCGCGTTGACATGTTCAAACTACGATTTGACAAACTAGCATTTGATGAAAAGTTGAGCACCGTCCAACTAGGGTTTGACAGAAGCACAAGACATCAAACCAGTTTGACAAGGGGTTGACACGTTCAAGTAGGTGGTTTGTCAAACCGTAGTTTGATCGTGTCAACGCGCTCTTAGCTGTATTTAAGATAATGTTGTCTTACATATATGTATTATTAAACGATCTAACAAAATGTTGGATGCGCAAAATAAAAAATTTTAATACAATCGGCTGTCAGAAGCAATAATAGATTTTGCGATTTTTAGAATTATTGCGGGTTATAAACGGGTGCATTTCCGCAAAGAAAAGTAATTTTTAACCTACTGTAGTAGCGATCAAACCTTTGGTAAAATTAGTAAAACAAAAGAAATTTGTATTAATAAACGCACAATATACCTATATGTATTTGAATTGTTACAATGTGTGTACTTATAAACACTTTTCGGAAGAATGAATTTTCTTTAACAACTCTGTATTTTCTGAAATATTTGTATTTCATAAATTCTTCGCAGGTATAATCGAATTTTATACGAACTATTAAAATAGCTTTTAATGTCTCCACTTTCAATTGAGTTTTTTCGGATGTCCAAAGATTGTTTATAAGTGAAAACACTCTTTCTGTGGCTCCATTGGTCCCCGGTAAACACAGCACATATTGAACAATTTTTAATAATAAATTTTTAAAGGGGATATTGTTTTGTGTAAAATGTTGAAAAATTTCGACCCATTTTTAAATCAGTTGAAACCATGTCTTCATTCCACTTCAGAATTTTTTCCTGGCTCACGTATACTTTTAAAAAATTGACTTTATCAAATAAATCACTGTCATCATTTAAATCCATTTTTTGAAAATTGCCCATAAATTTTGAGAAAGAATTTTCCACCGCTGTCCAAGCAACTACTTCTTTTAGCTCAACCCACTCGTATTGCTGTACTTCCGTGAACTGAGTGGTCCATTTATTTAAATAGTCAAAGCAATTCACGTAAAACTTTTTTACTTCTAATTTAATTTGTTGCTCATCAACACTGCCATTATCAACTAATTGTCGTAAGTTGTTACGTATTCCTAGTGGAATGAAGTCCCCATCAACTCTACTTTGATACTTATTTTTTAAAGATTGTATTTCATTAGATACGCTCAAAATAGTATTTTTATCACCTTCAATGTTCTTAATAGTATTATTGAATATAGCAGCCTGGTTATGTATGAATTTTAACCAAAGTTCTGATGACTCGTCTGAAAAAAATTGTAGTAATGGCGCCGGGCATTTTTCTATTGACAAAAAATACGATTTTAGCGGTACACATAACTGTGAAATCCTTTCCACGGCAGGCATTAAGGCTAGCCATCGGGTTTTACTGTACCCTAGAATTTTTTTATATGCAACATCAGCCTCCATACAAAATTCTTTAAAGGATTCAACTCTAACTGTGTATTTATGAAAATATCCATATATTTTTAAAATATAACAGCATGCTCAATATCAATTGGAAGCAAATCTGCTGCTGTTTGTATAGCATTATGCACAATGTGTACAGCACATCCAACGCCTAATAATTTTTGGTTTAAAGAATTTTGCAGTTTGGTAAATATGTTGTTTCTACCTTTTCTTGCAACTCCGCCAAAATTTGTATTTGCGTTATCTGCACAGTATGCAATTAGTTTTTCAGTTATTTGAAATTTTGTTAAAATATTTAACACTGAATTAGAAATCAACACGGCGGTCTCTCCCGGCAATGAAATAAATTCGAGTAACTTACCTCGGAATTATATTGTGCGCGAATTACGTCCCCAAGTCGCAGTCAACGAAAATCAGCTGTTCAGCCAGTTATAGTCAAATCTCTTGTTCGCGTTCTTTTGACACATTCGAGCTGTGAAAAACTGGCTTCCTAACAAACTTGAAACACTTTTTTGAATTAAGAATAGAAACATGCACTTCCAAGCGCATAACAGTAACTTACAACAAAACAAATGATCACCCACAGTTTTAAACCACATGCCTATTGTGAATTGATATTTCGCGGCTCGTTGATTGCGACAAAGTTGAACTCGTCTCAACTTTCGCGACGTGAGCGACGTGTTGTTCGCGCACAGTATACTTATCGCCATATGAAATACATTGGTTCAACTTTATTTGACAGTAGAAGCCGCGTTGTTCGCGCATACTCTAATTCAGCCATTAATCTTAATTCCTGAGTTAAAGTCAAAATATCAAATCAAGAAAGGAAAAAGTTTTAGGTCCTTGGGGTTTGAGGCATCCCAGTATATAGATAGGAAGTCTATACATTTTAACTCTAACTCTCATTTTTCCAGCGAATGAACTTTTAGAACTTTTGTAATTATAGTTTCAGCTTTAGTGCGACCACACGCAAATTTTTGTTCGAACAGCTTTTGAATTAATTTTGATGTACAATCCATTGAACGGAAGCTTTGGTTGTGTATAATGGTATGATAGGAAAAAACTACTTCCGAAATCGCTAATTCTTTTTCCTTATCGCCAAATTCTTCTTTTCGGAAATATGTAGAAAGTATACTAGAGGTAGCTGCACTTTTCAACATTCTTTTATGTTTTCCAGACTCACTGTGCCGCGTTATATCGCGTCCGCCTCCAGATGTGATGTAAAAAATACTTTGACAAACTTCTACACTTCCTTCTGTTTTGCTTTTTTTTATGTAACTAAATTCTCTCTGTAACTCTTCAGTAAATTTATTTGCTCTCCGCTTGTTCGACATTTTGCAATCTAAAAAAGTATTTTACATTATAGAAGTAGAGTAGTATTCACCACTAACTTAATTAATAACTACTAAATACGAGTCAAACTTACTATAAAATGAGTTCTTATTATTATTATTTTAATAAAGTAATAACAATAATTGTATTGAATTATTGAACGCGAATTTCATACGGAAATTGACGACATTGTGACATAAACTCGGTATGTCCCACTCACTTCTCTACTCCTCCCAATCACCTTCGTTGATTTTTCGCAGCGTAGTTCTAGCAGGTGCGGCTGCAAAGGATTTCATGGCGATTTAAGTAGGTCGAGAAGCAGAAACGAGAAAAAGTCGTAAATGCTGTACATTTTGCTGTACATTTCTTCATGCTGTACAGCAGGTCAAAATGCTGTAATGTACAGCGAAATGCTGTACGTATGGTCACCGTAAACTAGATCATATTAGATTTAGTTCTAGTTCGTGGAGTGTTTATACCGACCGGTACTAAATATGGCAAATGTCAGCTTATCACCTGGATTTAAAGAGAATTTTAGAAATATAAAGAGCCCAGTAGCTTCTTGTAGGAAGCGCTTTTATACCACCGACTGCAACACAACATAAACATCGACAAAAACAGGCGTTAACAACGAAAACACAAACCTAATCTAAATTTTTTAGTTCAATACCGTATCGCAAGTAGAACTAAGAGCTAGTCCAATCAACTAATCCGACATGTTTACATCGTGGTGAATTTGATGTAATTAGTTAATACTAAAACATAGTTCCACGGCATAAACGTAGCCATTGCTGTTTCGGGGAAGTTCCCCAGTGCACTTAGTGATGTTTTACAGAATTCACTCTCTTTACTAACCAAATGGGCCGTAAATTGTCGGGTTCAAGTCAACCCCAACAAGACGGAACTTGTGCTTTTTGTACCATCAGTAGAAACTCCTATACTGGAAGGTGTCAGACTGATCCTTACTGATAAGGCCAAATTTCTGGGTGTAATCTTCGATAGAAAGTTTAACTGGAGGGCTAATGTCCAGGATAGCGTTGACAACGCCAGTATCGCCCTATACTGCTGTAGGAAAGCTATTGAGAGAAACTGAGAGAAACCCACAGCCGAAAGTTGTGCGATGGTTCTATGCGTCTATCGTGCCTCCTGCTATTGTGCGGCATTATGGTCTGATGGATTGCATTTAATACATACTCCATTAAATCGCAGGCTGCTGGGAAAGGTACAAAGAACAGTCAACGGGGCGGAGCTATGACTGGAGCTCTTAGGACGCCTCCTAGTGATGCTCTTGTTTCACCTGCTCCCTCTTGATATCTTGGCCGAGCAGCTGGCTGCATGCACGGCCATCCGGCTTCGTGAAACGGGTAACTGGATAACGCTCAGTACCGGGCATTCCACAAGACCGATTAACCGGGATATCCCCGCCATAACGGACTATATCACACCACACTATGTCTTTGATAGGAATTTCATAAGTCAGATTCCACCACGGAAGCAGTGGGTCGCGGACCGATCTTTGTTGTCTGACTCGTTATCTATCTACACGAACGGATCTAAGATAGAGGCAGGCGGGCAATTCGCCTCCCCGATCACTGCACCGTTCTCCAGGCGGAAGTATCGGCAATTAGGGAGGCTATGTTCTGGATGGGACGTATGTAACGTCATCAGGTCATCACGATTATGGCCAGACTGCGATAAGAGCCCTAGAGTCAATTCTCACCACAGCAAGGACGGTTGTAACGGACGGTTTGGTGGGCATCCTAAGATGCCCGTGGGGACGGAGCCTAAGGTAGCATATTGACCGTGAAGGTCTGGCGAAGAAAAAGGCCCCTCAACGAGCTAAGCAGTGGCCTATGCTTGCTGTAGCTCAGTTCGGGAGATGTGGGCGGGGTTTTCGCCGCTCGTTGCCCCTGTCCTTTACGTATTAACAAAAATTCATAGGCCTGGGGAAGACAACACAAACAGGGGAGGTAAAAGTGGGGAATTAAAAAAAATAGTCGAGAAGGATGGAATGGTTGCGGACGGCTTAGACGCCCACGCAGTCAAATCTGGGTCCGGGTGTAATGGGACCCTCGGCCTCTGGTTTCGTACCACCGACAGATCCTTACTCATCAGGTGCTGCCATAGATCTGGCGGTGGAAGCAGCACTACCAGACCATAATATGGTTCATTACAGGGCAGCTTCTACTTCGAGGCCTGCCAAGAAGAAGGAGCTGAGGACAAAGTGTGCTGCTCGAAATAGAAAAAAAAATAAAACAAAAGCGAGCTGGGTACCGGAGTCAGCCGACAACCATTGTAGAGAGAAAAAATTAGCAAAGCAAAAAAAAATACTACGTTTCCCAATCATTCAGATGATCAACAGGTTACAAAGAATTCTGAGGCCAGCAGAGGCGCAACACTGCATTCCTTACCGTAATTCACTCATAAACTCTGTAAGCTGCTGAGCACATGAATAATAGAAAAATGCAATACTGTGTAAAGAATTTTTTTTAAGTTACTTAGAAGGACAATCCTGACAAACAAAAAGGTATCCAGGGCTCCTCCGCGCTTCGTCCGGTCACCGAAGAAGCTCCAAATGCCGGCAATTCGAAGCATTTATGGAGGCCTTAAATACGTGGCTAAACCACAAAAGACAAACACAAAGCCAGGACTGCCTTTGTTACTGAATCTAAAAGGAAAAACTACTCTATAGGAAGGATGGGGGTGCTACAGAGGAAAGCACAGCTACTTGAAGGGAAAATACGTGAAGTAAAGATGGCTAAGTCCTAAGACTTAGAGCAAGTAGCCTTACTGTGCTTGTGGGGATGCATAACGGTGGAAGGACTGAAACGAAACCCGATGAGGTCCTTTTTAGTCCTGTTATTGACCAGAAATGTAACGGACGGTTCGGCGGGCATCCGAAGATGCCCGTGGGGACGGAGCCTAAGGTAGCATAATGACCGTGAAGGTCGGGCCGTGCCATCTGGCGAAGAAAAAGGCCCCTCAACGAGCTAAGCAGCGGCCTATGCTTGCTGTAGCTCAGTTCGGGAGACGTGGGCGGGGTTTTCGCCGCTCGTTGCCCCTGTCCTTTATGTATTAACAAAAATTCATAGGCCTGGGGAAGACAACACAAACAAGGGAGGTAAAAATGGGGAATAAAAAAAAACTAGGCGATAAGGATGAAATGGTTGGGCGATGGCTCGCTTGCCCTCGCGCTCGTATTGAGGTCCAGGTGTAATGGGACCCTCGGCCTCTGGTTTCGTACCACCGACAGATCCTTACTCATCAGGTGCTGCCATAGATCTGCCGGTGGAAGCAGCACTACCAGACCATAATATGGTTCATTGCAGGTGGTTCATTACACGTCATCAGGTCATCACGATTATGGCCAGACTGCGATAAGAGCCCTAGAGTCAATTCTCACCACAGCAAGGACGGTAGCGGATTGCCGCCCCTCTCTCTCTGAAATGGATAATTTCTTCTTTCTGGATACCTGGTCATAGCGCTTTTTACGGTAATACGCTCGGGCTTCCTTTTAACGACTTCTGTAAGAGCTACGACGATGAGGACGAGGAGAAGAGTACCGCTCATCTACTTTGTGAGAGTTCGGCTCTGGCACACTTGAGGAGGAGATTGATTGGGGCACATTTCTATACCGATTTGGGCAATCTCGCGACGGTGGATGCTGGTAGACTGAATCGGTTTATTATTGGCTCGGGCTGGTTTTAACGGACAGGCTGGAGGGGAGTATTTCACTCCTATGTGGTATCACAACGAACCCACTCGTGATCTAAGTGTGTCGTGGGTTATCACAACAGCCCGTGAACCTAACCTAACATACAAACACACTTTCCTTCTTGCATTGAAGAGGTTTGGCAGCTCTTGGCCGTTGTGAAACGGGTCGCTCCGGTGCGTAGAACCGGCTGCCGCAAGGAACGTTATGGGTTAAAACCCTGTGGTGTCACAAACGACCAATTTATGTCCCTGGATCCACCACAGACACATAGACCGAATACAAAATGTCGAAATGAATACTAGGCGATCTACGTAAATTCTTCATTTCCTTTGTTGCCTTATGAATTTACACTGATATATTGGACAAATTTTCTCTTTTTATTACAAAAAATATAGATATAGTAATAAAATTATCGCTTTTATGATAAAAAGTATAATATTAAAATTAAGTAATGAAACTATAAATAATAAATGCAATTCAGTATTGAATTAAACAAATGCTTAAGTTGCTACCACACGTACATCTTGACACATTTCACATTGAATAAATTTAAGTTAAAATAAAAATACTTTCATTTAGTAAAAGCGTTAAACACAGAAAATACCGCTTCGGATTCGGCATACTGAAGCGTGTAGAACTCTTTTTCCGTCTGAACCTTAAATTCTTTGAGATTTCTTCTCGCCATTATCCAGCACTCAGTCGGTGCCGATAAATACACTCGACAAGGGCTTTTGCCACGTGCACATGACGTGTGATGCGGTAATTTCATTGCCGGCAGCAGCAATCGCAGCGGCAACGGCAACAGCAGCAGTGGCATCGGCGGTATCTTGGCTATTCTGCTTTCCAAACCTCATTGAAAGCAGAAACTATGGCAACACGAAATGCCATATCGTCTTCCGACAATACGTTAGTTAAAATTTTCCTCATTGTTTTGGAAAAAAAATGAGTTGTTGTGAATGTCGAAAATGTTTTATAATTTTTAACAACAAAACGAAGGTTTCGTTCGACACCTTAATGCCGGAACCAGATTGAAGGCAGAAAGCAGCGGCTACAACAACAATATGCAGATTTGCTTTCGCCACTATCGCTGCCGCTGCATTCAATCTAGGCCGCGTAAGGGAAATGCATGCATTCTAATTTGACATTGCGCTATTGCTACCGCTGCTGCTGCATTCTGCGTTCAATCTGGTTCGGGCAAAATGCATAAAATCTCGTTTTTTCTTTCTGACATTTCAAAAGTTTCCTGCATGCCGATATATCCCGCCACTGAAGCAGCATTTTAGAAATTTAGCTAAAAAAGCAACGCTGCCGATACTGCTGCTGCTCCAATGTAATTCGCTCGAGGCGAATGTGTGCGTTCTAATTAGCCAAGACACAGGCGATACCGCTGCTGCTGCTTTTTCTGCTGCCAGCATGACGCCCTCCCAAATTCATCGTTTATTTCTGCTTTTGGCCAAAAACACTTAAGCTAGCAACATATTCGAGACACTAATATAGAACAGAATAGTACAAAACAAAAATGTCCTCCCCCGGACTTAGGACCTGGACTCATCATTATCACTTTGTGATCGTATCTGAATATTATCGTATTTCGTTTCATCGGACATTCCATCGTCTTCGGTGTTGTCGATCTTCTTCCAATGTTGCGGTATCACGAAACACCAACAGATTCGCTTGCCGGCCAATTCGCGTCGTACACGTTTCCGGAAGATGATCAACACCAGAAATATTAATACTCCGTGCAATGCATTCACTGCATCCGTAATGAACCTGAAACGAAGATCAAGATCAAGTTTCAGCAATCATACGCTTATTAGTAGACGACAATGGGCAATTTAAAATGTGTGCTTCAAGATATTATGATTTCACGTACCAATAGTTCTCCAGATGGCGAAATATATGTGAGAATAATTCAAAGAACCATGTCATGCCCGATAGAATGAATAATTTGAAATATAGCTGACATCTGTAATTATTGAGATTTTGTTTTTAAAAAGATATATTTGATGCGTGATCAATAAGTGATCTAGTTTATATCGCACGGCTTGATGCGGAATTAAGCCACGGACTTCAAACACACAAAATACATGGCTTAATCCCGAATTAAGTCGTGCGGTATGAATGCAGCCAGTGTAGTAGTTACTTGTATTTGTGAGCCTTTTTCTTGCTTGATGACAAATTCTGACCCGGGTACTTGAACAATTTGATGGCGATAATCACGAACTGAAGCAGATTCAATGTAAGTAGGATTGTAAATGGAACGTATAAGTAGAGCCATTGGGATGAACTTAGGATCCAGCATGATTCATCGCCTATGCCCGGGTGAACATCCAACTTTACATGTTGACAGACTAGCAGTATGATGGTCAGAGCAATTGGGATCGTCCAGCCGTAGACATGATTGAGTTGATACCATCGTTTTTCCTTGATCTTCCACTGCGGAAATCTGAAAAGTATTTTTTTTTTTTTTTGTAATTTATTGTTCATGTTCATACCTCTACACTGCATACTTACACAACCACTTTTAAAACGTTTGCTATCACCGTATTTAACCAGGCCAGATATGCCAATAAGAACGCATATATTATAACAGCTGAAATATGATGGAAATCAGTGACTCCTTAAGGTGTGAGTTCCAAGGCCACGGCTGAGCGACTTGCGTTTGTGACTCTGAAAAAAGAACTATCACAACGGAGCACTATTCGTGTTTATTTTAAAGATTAGGGGATCGTCAAATGCAGGCTGTAGTTATACAACTGCTATCATCATCATCGTGGCGCGACAACCCGACGTCGGGCCTTGGCCACCTGGATCATTGTCCTCCAATTATTTCGGTCACGTGACCGCGTCCTCCAATTTTGGAAGCCCAGTAGCTGCTCGGCGTCCGCATATACTGAGCTCTCCCAACGAGCTCTCGGTCGTTTTCGCAGTTTTGCTCCGTCGACTCGTTCTGCGTTCATTACTCTCTTTGACATGCGATCATCATCCATTCGTTGTACATGCCCTGCCCCTTGAAGTCGTTGTAGTTTGACGATTTTCGAAACTTCCAGCTCATCGTACAGTTCATACAACTCATGGTTGTACCGGATGCGCCATCCATCTTGATCGCAAACAGCCCCGAAAATTCGCCGCAGAACCTTACGTTTCTGGAGGCTTGAGTTAGGGTACATGCTTCGCAGCCATAGCATAGCACTGGTCGTATGATGGCTTTGTACACGCGGAGCTTCATGTTTCTATGCACATGCTTCGATTTCATTATGGGGAGAACCGAGAAAAAAGCCTTATTAACTAACTGTATCCGTCGCTTGATTTCGTTAGTTTCCTTGGCGTCCCTCGACAAGTTGCAACCCGTTCGAACTCGATGTTGAGGTTCCCCACATTGATGCTGGATTGTGCAGGTGTCCTTGTCGTCGACTGGACGCCTGTGTTGTTGATATTGTGTAGCATACTCGTAGGTGATAGTCTTTCCTCAAGGGCGGTAGTATCGCACAGAAGCTTATCAACCGTAAAGATTTTGGGAGGGCTGATTCTCGATTGGTGCACTGAGGAAATTCTACATCTGTGGGTCGTCTTCACCAATTGATGATCTGAGTCGCAGTTTGCTCCTCGATAGGAGCGGTCATCTATCACACTAGACGCCCATCTCTTACAAATGAGGACGTGATCAATTTGGTTGACGGCATGTGCGTCTGGAGATTTCTAGGGCTGCCTGTGAATGCGTCGATGCGGGAAACACGTAGAGCTTACGACTAGATCCGTACTGTAGGCGAAGTCGATGACTCGCTGGCCGTTGTCGTTACATTCTTCATGGAGAAGGAGACTGTGGCCTCCAGTGGTCCCGCGGTGCCAACTTTCATTTCCGACTTTCGCGTTGAAGTCTCCCAGCAGCATTTTGAAGTCGTTTGTTGGAAGTGAGTCGAAGAGAGTCTCAAGGTGGGTGTAGAACTCGTCCTTTACTGCGTCTTATTTAACTTCAGTGGGGGGCGTGCACACATTGATAAGCCAGAGGTTGAAGAATCGAGTCTTAATGCGGGTTTGAAGTCAATAATGTGCGGCTTGAGGTGATTGTTCACTATAAATGCTACTCCAAACTCCTTGCGGCCCGATGGTTTGCCACTTGTAAAAATTGTGTGCGATTTCTTGTCATTGATCTCGCTGCCAAGCCAATTTGTTTCCTGGACTGCAGTAGTGCTCAGCTTGTACTTTTCGACCTGTTGGAAGAGGGCCTTCTCGGCCCCCACTTTTTTCAGGGAGCGTGCATTCCAGGATCCGAAAGAATAGTCCTTTAGTCGTTTGCTTGGTCGTCGTTGTTGAACCGTCCAATCCGAGACTTTTGTTCCAGGCTTCTTGACGTGGAGTGGTTTTTACAAGGACGAGTTGTCAGCACATCGCTTAACCCCTTTCTGGCTATGGCCTCGGAGATAGCTGCTTCATATGGTTTAATAAACGTGCTGGAGTTCACACAACTACCTATATAATGCAGGTCCAACTACACAAATCATTCCAACTTACTAAACCGGAGACGCTTAGGTGTTGGCTAGCCATTCAGGCTACAGCTATCTGCCCTTTTCCAAACTGTCTTATCGCTAAGACTTGGCCGTCAGCGGTTTGATACACTGCCGTTACCAGAGGGCGCCCACGAGGAGGACTATGGAAAAGATCCTTCGTCCCTCACAGTAACTGTACTTCCACATAAAATACACACGAATAGTGCTCCGTTATGATAGTTTTTCCACAGCCGCAATCGCAAGTCGCGGCCTTGGAACTTACACTTATAAGCCCCGATGCACATGTGCGTCCAAATGACGCTGGACGCCGCCTTATTTAACCTCTTCC
The DNA here is from genome assembly GCA_964017055.1 of Chloromyia formosa. Taxonomy (NCBI): domain Eukaryota; kingdom Metazoa; phylum Arthropoda; class Insecta; order Diptera; family Stratiomyidae; genus Chloromyia; species Chloromyia formosa. The sequence goes on from OZ024817.1 coordinate 5,808,843, forward strand.
CACCTATCTGCGTTTCAATTCACATGATATGATAGAACGCAGCGTCATTTTGTATTATATAAGCCGGGCCACATAATTTCGAACACGAACTTGTGCAGTATCTTGAATCATTCGGAGGAAAAGCGAATGGTTTACTTTATCCAAATCACACACTGTGACCGTGTTCGTGTTCCGAGTTTGATTGTATGTGGCCTGGCTTAATAAAAATTGATCCGCGGACGAGTGCAAAAACCAGCGGCATCCCAGATACCTATCGCGACGCCCAAGTGACGCCGATAGCCCAAGTGACGCCGATAGCTATCGCTGCCCCTTGTGCATCGCTCCATTGCCTGCAATGTATTTCGTCCTATCCGATTGAAAGTGACGCGGCTTCCGACGTGATTTGGACGTTTATGTGCACCGGGCCTAAAATTGCTCGAATCCAATTAGTATATGTATATGTATATGTACCTATCATTTTGCAAATATGTATATTGAAAAAATTTCCTGGTACTGTTTGTGCTATTCCCAGCGCTGTGAATGCAACAGCTAGGCACGATATGCAGAAGATGGTGGCTTTGTCCTAGAATTATCAGTGAAAGAGTACAGTTGATTATGGTTAGTACATATACGATCGATGACTTACTTGCGTTTCGCGTAGTTGCGGTATTATTTTATAGACATACAACGTGGCACAGATGAAAAGTACTGAAATCAAAGCCAGTATTCCCTTAATGAGCATACTAGGTTGAAGTTTTGGCTCCAAGTAGCATAACATGACGACTTCATTGATAGTACGATTGTCACCTGGCATTACTCCAATACAATAGCTAGAAAAGAAAAATGTTTATCATTTATTATGGGTTTGTCTGTATTTCATAGAACGTTAAACTATCCTAAGCTCTGTGAACTCTACTCATTTGCCCTAACCCCTAGTGGGGTATAGTGCGCCAACTATTCCATGCGGTTTAGCTAACGTTTCGTTGGCATAAACCAGTTTCGTTGCCAGCATTCACCTGCTGTTCGTATTTATCCGCCTACCTGCGACAAGACGGGAGATCTTATTATTACGCCCCGCACCACAGGGGGAAGAGAACACAAACATCCATGGTCACGAACGCAGTGGACGGGACTTGAACCCGTAATGACCGTATTCAGACATGATGACGCCTCTACGCACTGAGCTACCGGTCGCCATGCCTGGGAACTATTCCCTCAATGAATTATCCCCTGAAAAAAAAATATGACAAAAGGAGTTTTGGATTGTTCGTCGTGACAAACCCACAAAAAAAGGGGCGGAAATCTTTTCCGTTCCCGGGGCACGGGGTGAAGTCTGTCAGTTCTGCAATTTTACGCTGCAGCCCATTGATATTCAGCTGGACAATGGATAAGCTGTTGAAGTTAGCGACGGGTGGGGCGGGAGTCAGATTGTGTTGACTCGGGATAGGTCGTGCAGGATTATTCGCAGGTGTGACCGGAGCAAGCATCAATGTGGGGGACCTCAACATCGAGTTCGTGAACAACTTCATTTACCTGGGTTGCAACTTGTCAAGGGACGCCAACGAAACTGACGAAATCAAACGACGGATACAGTTAGCTAATAAGACTTTTTTCTCGGTTCTCCCCATAATGAAATCGAAGCATGTGCACAGAAACACGAAGCTCCGCGTGTACAAAACCATTATACGACCAGTGCTATGCTATGGCTGCGAAGCATGGACCCTAACTCAAGCCTCCGAAAACATGCTAGACACTTTTGAACGTAAGGTTCTACGGCGAATTTTCGGGGCTGTTTGCGATCGAGATGGATGGCGCATCCGATACAACCATGAGTTGTATGAAATGTACGATGAGCTGCAAGTCTCGAAAATCGTCAAACTACAACGACTTCAATGGGCAGGGCATGTACAAAGAATGGACGATGATCGCATGCCTAAGAGAGTAATGAATGCAGAACGAGTCGACGGAGCGAGACTGCGAGGACGACCGAGATCTCGTTGGGAGAGCTCAGTAGGTGTGCACGCCGCGCAGCTGCTGGGCTCCCAAAATTGGAGGACGCGGTCACGTGACCGAGATAATTGGAGGACAATGATCCAGGCGGCCAAGGCCCGACGTCGGGCTGTCGCGCCACGATGATAATGATGATGATCTGATCATACTCTGATTCCGACAGACGGATCTACAAACCTATTCACTGTTCATTTTTAAACTGCTCCTATTCCGACCTGAACTTAGAAGCATCAAATGATCGTCGGTTTAGAAGCTCTTCAAAATAAGAGGCCCATCGTTTGTTAATACCATCGGTGTCGCTGATGATGTTTCCATCCTTGTCCTTACAAAGGCTAGTCCTGGGTTGGTAGCCGTTCTTAATTGTATTTACTAGTTTGTACGCTTGTCTGGTGTTCCTATTAGCTAAGTTTTCGTTTATGTTCAGCAACTGCTCGTCAAGGTATTTACGTTTCTTACGTCTAATTATTCTATTCGATATTCGCCGTAGCTCGTCATATTTTTCTCTTCTGGCTCTGGTTCCTCGTTGAATCCATTGTCTGTAGGCCTCGTTTTTCGCGTCAAGTGAATTTTTGCATTCTTCGTCGAACCAGTCATTTCGCGCTCGCCGGGCTTTATATCCCACGACCTTCTCTGCGACATCCTTGATGGTACCCTTGAGTTCCTCCCAGAACCCATGGACGCCTGTGTTGCTGATGTTGTGTAGCATAGGTGATAGTTTTTCCTCAAGGGCGGTAGTATACGCCACCGCTGTAGCATCACTCAAGAGCTTATCAACCGCAAAGATTTTGGGAGGGCTGATTCTTGACTGGTGCACTGAGGAAATTCTACATCTGTAGGTCGTCTTCACCAAGTGATGATCTGAGTCGCAGTTTGCTCCTCGATAGGAGCGGACATCCATGACACTAGACGCCCATCTCCTGCAAATGAGGACGTGGTCAATTTGGTTGACGGTATGTGCGTCTGGAGACTTCCAGGTCTGCTTGTGAATGCGTCGATGCGGGAAACACGTAGAGCTTACGACTAGATTCCTGCTGCAGGCGAAGTCTATAAGTCGCTGGCCGTTATCGTTACATTCTTCATGGAGGCTGTGGCGTCCAGTGGTCCCCCGATGCCAGCTTTCATTCCCGACTTTCGCGTTAAAGTCTCCCAGCAGCAATTTGACGTCGTTTGTTGGAAGTGAGTCGAAGAGAGTTTCAAGGCGGGCGTAGAACTCGTCTTTTACTGCGTCTTCTTTAACTTCAGTGGGGGCATGCACATTGATGAGCCAGATATTGAAGAATCGAGTCTTGATGCGAATCGCACACAGCCGTTCATTTATGGGTTTGAAGTCAGTAATATGCGGTTTGAGGTGATTGTTCACTATAAATGCTACTCCAATCTCCTTGCGGCCCGATGGTTTGCCACTTGTAAAAATTGTGTGCGATTTCTTGTCATTAATCTCGCTGCCAAGCCAATTTGTTTCCTGGACTGCAGTAATGCTCAGTTTGTACTTTGTAGTGTATACAATGTACACATTGTAATGTATACACACATGACCTCGAAATCACTTCATTACGTACCCACATAGTAAACAAGTAAAAACATAGTAAACATTCATTCATCCACGTAAATGTAAGATGATATGCAGCCAGACGACAAGCAATGCGAGATGCACTTACTTGCATCTTTGCATATACATATATACATACGTGAGAACTCTTTTTGAGGAAACTATGAGAAATGCTTGATAAGCATTTTCGGAAGTGATTCGCACCTGTGAATTTTGCTTAGGTAATAAGATTTAGAATAGAATAATTTAGTATAAATAGAGTAAGATTTTGTGTAAATAAATAGTGTTAAATCGAAACTCACATCGGCAAGACCACTTGCCTTAGTTTTAATTGCACTCTATTCGGCAGTACCAACTGCTTGCCTTTTGGTGGCATAACAATGGTAAGTCCAGCAGTCCCAACTGCTTGCCTTCTAGCGGCATAACACTTGGGAAATCAGTGAATCTCTTCACTATCAATTTCGGCAGTAGTGCCTATCTATGAGCGGGAACGGCTGCTCAAATAAATTACCGTTCATTTGATAGATCTTTCCTTTTCTCTCTTCTCTCTCTCATGATGACAATTGTACCATTATCACATGGCTACCCAACCTTTATTACATGGCGATCCTGCCAGGAGTCGCTCTGGTTGGTAGTGATTCTATACTCAGAATCTCTACTTTTGGTTTCTTTATAATCGGGGTGGCTTTGTATTGTGGTGGAGCCGGTTGGTCGTTCCTAACTGGTTGTGGCTCATACGGTGGTGGTATCGGTTTGTCGTCCCTTCCAAGTGCTGTTTTCTGTTCCTGGATTAGCAGATTTTCCAATTTTTGGAAGACATCTTCGAAGGCGCTCTGGATTCGTTCCTATTTGTTTCCACGGTGTAGTTTAGATTCGATGGGGCAGGATCGATGTGGCAGGATCGCCATGTAATAAAGGTTGGGTAGCCATGTGATAATGGTTTTACAGACAACACTTAACTACCATTGATAAAACACCGGTATACATAAAAAACTATAGGCTACCACACGCCCATACTTCCGAGATAAATAACCAAGTACAAGATCTAATAAACACCGATATTGTAGAACCATCTACCAGTCCTTATAACTCACCAATGCTAATTGTGCCAAAAAAATCCGACAATGACACAAAAAAATGGCGACTAGTAGTTGATTATAGACAGCTCAACAAAAAATTAGTAAACGATAAATTTCCTTTAACCCGATTAGACGACGTTCTAGATCGAATTGGAAGAGCAAAATATTTCTCAACTCTTGATATGTCTAGTTCTTTTCATCAAATTGAGTTAGACAAATCATCTCGACCATTAACAGCATTCTCAACGAGTAATGGACACTACCAATTCAAACGTTTACCATTTGGATTGAAAATATCATCCAACAGTTTCCAACGAATGTTGACAATTGCTTTAGCAGGTCTTGACTCTAACGCATTTCTTTACGTAGACGATGTCATAGTATTTGGATGTTCCTTGAAACATCACAATACTAATTTAGTACAAACATTTAATCGATTACGTAAATATAATCTGAAATTAAATCCAGAAAAATGCAATTTTTTAAAATCCGAAGTAGTATATCTTGGACATCTGATAACAGATAATGGTGTAACAGCAGATCCTGATAAGTGCAAAGTTGTGCATAATTACCCCATACCAAAAAATGCCGACGACATTAGAAAATTCGTGGCATTCTGTAATTATTATCGACGTTTTGTGAAAGACTTCGCCGCTATTGCAAAACCTCTAAATAATCTACTAAAAAAGAATCAAAAATTCGAATGGAACCAACAATGCCAAAATTCCTTCGAAAAACTTAAAAACTGTATAACAAGCCCACCAATATTGCAATATCCAAATTTCGAAAATGAATTCGTCTTAACGACTGACGCCTCAGACTACGCTTTAGGAGCAGTATTGTCTCAAGGTGAAATAGGCCAAGATCTACCAATATCTTTCGCTAGTAGATCCCTAACTAAAACTGAATTAAATAAACCAATCATTGAAAAAGAACTTCTTGCCATACATTGGGGAATAAATTATTTCAGACCTTATCTATACGGCCGAAAATTTACAGTCGTCACTGACCATCGCCCACTCGTATCTCTTTTTGTGAATAAAAACCCATCTCCAAGATTAACCAGAATCCGTTTAGACTTAATGGATTACGATTTCAATATTGTATTCAAACAAGGAAAAATGAATACAAACTCTGACGCACTATCCAGGTTAAAATTAGACTCAAATGCATTAAAAGAAATGACTCCTAAAACTATGAACGTCATTACACGCAGCCATACTAACAAATTAAATAAAGAAATTGTGACCCCTCAGAATAAGGATACAGCTAAACTCACTAATGAGCCTGATCAACTCTACATGTGGCAAGGCACATCCATTTCTGATGTTCGAAATCTGCCGATATTGAAATTCGAGCCAGATACAGGGGACGCCCTTATAATAAATAAATGTTTGCCAAAAATAAATATAAATGGGAAAGAAATTGTTGTGGAATATAGTGAAAATCCTCACCGAGACTTAGGTCAGGTACTGGAGAAACTAATATCCAAATTACAACATAGTAGAATACAGAAACTAGCGCTATCAACAACTGATAAAGTATTCAACTACATAACAATTCAAAAATTGATTGAACGTTATAATAAAAAGCATGCAGAAATAATTAAAACAAATAGGCAAACCGATGTAAAAATCATTTTATTTAATACTCCTACAAAAGTTGAGAAAGTAACTGATCAACTAAGGTTAATCAGTGAATATCACGAAACTATTCACGGAGGTCACACCGGAATAAGGAGAACCATTGCAAAACTAAAGCAAAAATACATCTGGAAAAAGATGAACAAAATGGTAAAAGAATTTGTGAACAAATGCGAGTCATGCTGCAAAAATAAAATAATCCGACATACTAAAGAGAAATTTATAATATCTGATACTCCATCGAAATGTTTCGAAATAGTATCAATTGATACAATTGGACCATTACGAATATCAGACGGATATAGATACATAGTCACAGCACAATGTGAACTATCAAAATATATAATAGCCAAACCTACATATACCAAAGAAGCAGATGAAATAGCCCGAACTATAGTTGAAGAAATCATTCTCAACTACGGACATTTCAGGGTAATCAAGACGGATATGGGAACGGAATACGTCAATCAATTATTTACTAGCATCTGTAAATCATTGAATATCAAACACGTTACATCGACCCCATATCACCACGAAACTTTAGGCTCAGTGGAACGTAACCATAGAGTTCTAAATGAATATCTACTATCTTTCTGCGAAAATTTTAATTGGCATACCCTTCTACCGTACTATGCATTCGCATACAACACAACACCACACTCAGATACACATTATACACCGTTTGAACTAGTATATGGTCATATTGCAAATCTACCAAATGAAACCAACAATAATAACCCAATTTATGATTATGATAGTTACCTATCTATACTTAAAACCAAATTAAAACATGCTCAAGAAACAGCATATAATCAGCTAATAAAAGCTAAACAAATAAGACAAAAAAATAGTGAAAACAAATCAAATATTGTTAACTTCCAAGAAGGAGATTTAGTTTACGTAAGAAATGAAAATAGAAAGAAAAGTGAAAGTCCATACAAAGGACCTTATAAAATAATAAAAAGACTAGAAGTAAACTCTCTCATAAGAATAAATGATAAAGACAAGTTAATTCATAACAATAGATTGAAAAAATACAAATAAAATTGAAAATATTACCAACTAGAAATTATATGCAAACAAAAAAAAAAAAATTTTTTACTTATAGCAATAAATTTTTTTTTTCTTAAAGGGTGAAGGTGTAGTGTATACAATGTACACATTGTAATGTATACACACATGACCTCGAAATCACTTCATTACGTACCCACATAGTAAACAAGTAAAAACATAGTAAACATTCATTCATCCACGTAAATGTAAGATGATATGCAGCCAGACGACAAGCAATGCGAGATGCACTTACTTGCATCTTTGCATATACATATATACATACGTGAGAACTCTTTTTGAGGAAACTATGAGAAATGCTTGATAAGCATTTTCGGAAGTGATTCGCACCTGTGAATTTTGCTTAGGTAATAAGATTTAGAATAGAATAATTTAGTATAAATAGAGTAAGATTTTGTGTAAATAAATAGTGTTAAATCGAAACTCACATCGGCAAGACCACTTGCCTTAGTTTTAATTGCACTCTATTCGGCAGTACCAACTGCTTGCCTTTTGGTGGCATAACAATGGTAAGTCCAGCAGTCCCAACTGCTTGCCTTCTAGCGGCATAACACTTGGGAAATCAGTGAATCTCTTCACTATCAATTTCGGCAGTAGTGCCTATCTATGAGCGGGAACGGCTGCTCAAATAAATTACCGTTCATTTGATAGATCTTTCCTTTTCTCTCTTCTCTCTCTCATGATGACAATTGTACCATTATCACATGGCTACCCAACCTTTATTACAACTTTTCGACCTGTTGAAGGAGGGCCTTCTCGGCCCCCGGTTAGTTCAGGGAGCGTACATTCCAGGATCCGAAAGAATAATCCTTTATTCGTTTGCGTGGTCGTCGTCCAATCCGAGGCTTTTGTTCCAGGTTTCTTGACATGGAGTGGTTTTTACAAGGACGAGTTGTCAGCACGTCGCTTAACCCCATTCAGGGGATGGCCTCGGAGATAGCTGCTTCAGATGGTTTAATAAACGTGCTGGAGTTCACACAACTATGTAGCAGGTCCAACTACGCAAGTCAATCCATCCTACTAGACCTGAGACGCTTAGGTGTTCGTCAGCCATTCAGGCTACAGCTATCTGCCTTTTCCAAACTGTCTTATCGCTAAGACATTGGCCGTCAGCGATTTGATACACTGCCGTTACCAGGGGGCGCCCACGCGGAGGACTATGGAAAAGGTCTTTGCCCCCCAGATCAGATCGTTTATATATGGGGAATAGAAAAGTAGATGAAGAACAGATGGTGTGACATATATACGATTGATGTCGCTATTGCTACAATGCTATATTGTAGTGTAGAATGGAGTGGAATAAATGTTCAATTGGATTTTATTTATGTTAGGTAGAGTGGATAACAATATGGTACTGGATTGGGTGCATGCATGCACATTCGTACTTAAGGGTGAATCATTTGAGGTGGATGTTTGTTGTCCTCTGTTCCTACAGAGGCTTGCTGTAAATGTTGCATTCCACTGTCTACGGTGACTTAAACCGGAGCATCCCTTAAGATGGCACCACTCGTCGCAACAGTTGCATCTAACTGAGGTTGCATTTGCGTGCAGCGTTCTGTTGCAGACGCAGCAGATCCATGGACCAGGATTGAGTTCGATGCCGGCGCGGTGGAGGAGTAGTGAGAGCAGCTGCGCCGAGATGTGAAGCTCCCAGGTTCCATAAAAAACGGGGACATGTTAAAAATATGACACAAGGATATGCTTCCTTCTGCATTGAAGGGGTTGAAAAACAAGTCGCTCCGGTGCGCGGTGCGTAGAACCGGCTGCCACAGGAACGCTAAAGTGAAAGTCGCTCTCATCGGTGCGTAGAACCGGCTGCCACAGGAACGCTAAAGTGAAAGTCGCTCTCATCGATGAAATAATAATCATTTTATCAGATAAAAAAAAGAAACCTGTGTGGACACGGGGGTGGATCGTCGTTGCCATCGGAAAGAACTTCGTAGTGAATTAATTTTTTTTATGACCAATTCCTTTTTGCATTTGGAAATAATTCCTTGGATTTCTCCACCAAAGAACCGTATGCTGCATTTCTTGCTTGTTTATTGTCATATGCTTTGGATTTTAGATCCTACAGACAACTATTCTCTTTATAGCGAGAAAAAAAATCCGTCCCTAATAAATTGGTTGTCGTTGAAAGACATTTTCGCCACCTACACACAGAAAATTGCTCATCGACTGACGACGATTCAGAGTCTCAAGACCAATCGCAACTGCACGCATACACGTGCAGACGTTCTTTAGCTGTCGTGGGTCGTGTTCGATGTTCCCAACAGCGGACCCACGACTCGCACCGGACCCTACCCCAAGGAGTCCTGCCGTTACCATTCACGCGTAGATTGGTCCGTGATCGCACCAATCTGCCGGACCAATCCGTACATGAATGCCATGTGTAACGAACGGTTTGGTGGGCATCCGAAGATGCCCGTGGGGACGGAGCCTAAGGTAGCACATGACCGTGTAGGTCGGGCTATGCCATCTGGCGAAGAAAAAGGCCCCTCAACGAGCTAAGCAGCGGCCTATGCTTGCTGTAGCTCAGTTCGGGAGATGTGGGCGGGGTTTTCGCCGCTCGTTGCCCCTGTCCTTTACGTATTAACAAAAATTCATAGGCCTGGGGAAAACAACACAAACAGGGGAGGTAAAAATGGGGAATAAAAAAAATAGTCGATAAGGATGGAATGGTTGACGGACGGATCAGACTGACTGTACTGCTCCCATACAAAAGCACTGATAGTACCAGGGAGCGAAACAGGCCCAGCTTGGTCTTGATGCTGAGATAACTGCCCTGCCAGATTTTGGACAGCATGCCGTATGCGCGTTTAGCCTGGTTGATACGACGAGCGATGTCCTGCTCCGTACCACCATTTTCGGCAACAATGCTACCCAGGTAGACGAAGTTGTCCACCTTCTCCACAGGCTGCCCATTAATATTGATGGCAATAGGTGTCCGATTTCTTTTTCGCAACGGCGGGCTAAGAACCTTGGTCTTGTTGGTATTAATCTTTAGCCCAACCTTGCTTGCCTCCCTCTCGAGATCTAACGCCATTGCGGACAGATCCATGATTTTGTGGGAGAGTAGGCATATGTCGTCAGCGTAGTCAAGATGTTGTAGATAAGATGTCAAAGTCCATTGAATTCCTCTGTCGAGTCCGGATAGCGCTGCATGCAACACATCGCCGTTCACTATGAGGAATAGGATCGGTGAGAGGATGCACCCCTGCCGAACTCCACTGCGAATCTCAAAGTCCCCCGACACCTTACCTTTATGCAGAACGCGACATTTCGCGCCGTCATAGGTTGCCTTAATAATAGCCACAAGCTTCTCAGGGATGCCTCTCCTGCGCAAGGCCGCCCAGATAGAATCCCGGTTCACACTATCGAAAGCCTTTTCGAAATCGATGAAAAGCAAGTGAAGCGGAAAATCGTATTCAGCGCATTGCTCGATGATGATTCGCAAGGTGTTAATGTGATCGACACAGGAGAATCCGGATCGAAAGCCAGCCTGCTCTTCATCAATTGTGCTTTCTAAGTGGGCCTTTAGTCTTTCCAGGACGATTTTAGCTATTATCTTGGCAACGGCAGGAAGCACACAAATGCCTCTCCAATTATTACAGTCTGTGTGGCTACCCTTCTTTGGAAGTTTGATGATCAAACCTTCCTTCCACTCAGTGGGAAAGGTCTCTGTATTCCACGCTTTATCAACAAGTGGATGCAGCAAATCGGCAGTTACGCTTGGCGCTGCTTGATAAAGTTCGGCAGGGATGCCGTCAAGTCCGGCGGCCTTTCCTCGTTTTAGTGCAATAATTGCAGTGACTATTTCCTCTTTAGTCGGGGCAGTGGACCGTATACGCACATTTTGATGGTTAGCTAAATTATCTATATGAGGGGGAACTTCACCAGAGGTTACACGGTTCAAGACCGCGGCGAAGTGTTCTTTCCACCGCCTCATTTGATCTTCTTGCAAGATAAGTAGCTTTCCATCACTATCTTTCACCGGATGTTGGCAGGAGTTACGACAACCTGTAAACTCCTTGATGACACCGTATACGGCGTTTAAGTTTTTACTTCTAGCGGCTTCTTCTGCTGAGGCTAAAAGAGAATTCGCATAAACTCTTTTATCGCGTCGCACACTACGCTGAACTTCTCGAGCTTTCTGACGGTAAAGGAGTTCGATGCTGCTTCGATTGTCGTTTGATGCTGCAGCCAAACGAACTTTCAGCTCCTTTCTTTCAACAATCCGCTGCCATGAAGCGTCGGACATCCAGGGCTTATTCCGGCAATCCGGGTTTGGGCCAAGGATGGTATTTGCGCTATCAATGTACGCATTTTTTATGGCATCCCAGTTTTCGTTTATGTCACTATCTGGGTGACTAGTTATCTCAGCCGCTTTTTGCGCAAGATGGTCATTATATTGTTGTAAGACAGCTGGATTTTTTAGTCGAGCGGTGTTGAATTTGCGGGGCCTGGATCTTTCGTCGCTGGGGCGGCGCACGGCTGCAATACGCAATCGAACATTAGCGATCATAAGATAATGGTCTCTTCCCATCCCAATATCGGCACCCTTCTTGTTTCGCACGTCCAGGAGGCAACTCTTGAATCTTTTACTAATGGCAAAATGGTCGATCTGATTTTGTGTTCTGCGCCGATCAACAGAGGACCAACTGATTTTGTGGTGGTCCTTATGCTCAAACATAGTACCACCGATGAAGAGACTGTGAAAGTTGCAGAACTCTACAAATCTTTCACCGTTGTCATTACGATCACCAAGACCGTGTCTCCCCATCACATGTCTGAGCCCATAGTTATCAGCGCCAACTTTCGCATTCAAATCACCCATAACCATTACAATGTCACCTTTAGGTGTTCTGCTCTGAACGGCGTTTAGTTCTTCGTAGAAGGAGTCTTTTGCCAAGACATTGTCGGGTTCAGTAGGGGCATAACATTGTATTATTGAGATGTTCCTCATTTCGGTCCGGAACCTGGCGGTCAAGACCCTGTCAGAGACCGGTTCCCAGGATAAGAGACAGTTTCGCGCGGCTCTGGTTAAAAGGAGCCCCACACCTGACTCACGGCGACTACCGGTAGCTTTACCGGAGTACAACATTACAGTGCTGCCCGTTGGAGAGATGAATTCTCCGCTGTTCCACCATCTTATCTCACTAACTCCTAAGATATTTAATTTGTACCTCAGAAATTCACTCTCTAATTGAAGAAATCGTGCGTTCTGGGGACCTTCTGATCCATTGTCCAGGAGAGTACGCACATTCCAGAATCCAATCTTTGTCATTGTACGATAGCTAAAAGTCGTAACCGTTGAGTCAGTCCTTATCCGAGGCATAGTTGACGTTTCGTTAGCATATAAAGATTTCGGATAGTGCAAGTTGCTGGCATACACATCCTGTCCTTTGATTGTCGGTTTTAACGACAGGCCCTCAAAGGGAAAGGCCGTGGTATTTTTTTTTCACACCCCACACCACAGGGGTACCTCAACCAAATCATCGCACCGCCATCACTGGCGGCTTGACGTTGGTTGGCAATGGTCAGTGACCACTGCCGTTCCAGGGGGCGCCCACGCGGAGGACTATGGAAGAGGAATTTTTGCCCCCCCCCCCCCCCCCCCCCCCCGCATAGTGCATGCATTGTAATTTCGAATTAGAAAAAGATACAAAAATACCCCTTCGATATGACACCAAACATATCGATGAAACTATAGCCGATGAAAATATTTCGCATTTTTTTTTTTTTTTGGCGCAAAACTATTTCCAAACTTTCCGGTATCTAAAGATTACGTCATGAAAAATGCTTGAATTTGCTCTAATCGCGGAAAAATACATTCGTAGTTTTCGAGCGGACGTGCATCTACTTAGGAGTTGGTCGTTTTCCTATTTCTTTTTTTGTATTCCATCTACATTTCCACTAATAGTAATCGGATAGCCATGAGATTTGATTAAGTTATCACTAAACAGTCCAAATAGGTTCTTTCCATTTTCTGTTCTCCAATTAAAATGATAGACTTTCTGGTACTTTTATATATTATATACGCGTATTTAAATTTTGCAGTTTTCATTAGTGATTTAAAGTCGAGTGTGTTAATGGTCATTTTCCACTTATATGACGAAAAGATACATGACCACCTAATTAACTGATATATGAGTATCATTAGCGAATTCATCAGGTCGTAGGTGATGAAATACTTCATGAAAGTCATTGACAAATTCATCAGGCCGTTGCGTCATCAGGAAATTCATCAAGATGAAGAAAAATTTTTGTGCTCTCGCCACGTCTCGAATTAGAGATCAACTCTCTATCCATCGAGCAGCAGCACTGTCTTCTTCTAAAGATAGTTGAGCAAATATCAAAGCCGTTGATAAGTGCTATGATGAAAAATTGGAGTCATCAGCGAAGTAGCTGATGACTTTTTTTTCCATTTATTGTATCATAGAAGCACTTATCAAAGGCGAGTAATCTAACACAAGGTACATAAGAGAAATAAGTGAGCATGCTTATATTTAGAAATTATCTTTTCATGATTTTGCTTCCCCCGCAACTACTTTGCGATGAAAAGTGGTCGATTAATGGCCGATGGTTAGCAGGCATGCCAATTTAAGAATCCAGTTTAAATGACCGTTAAAACTCTTAAATACAAAGAACACAGAGCAATTTGGCTATCGTCAGTGTTAACGTCTATTAACAAGACAATAAATATTTGTTGGGGTGGCGCGCCTTTCTCTCTGCTATGATCCTAAAGCCACGGAATGTGTAAACAATTTTCATCTTCAATCTATTTTTAGAACAGTTAATGGTATCATGTATAAGTAATGCACATGTGGAATTGAGAAAAAGTGTATGTGTTATATTTTAGGATTATTTAACGCATATTTCAGCAACTGATTACATGCTGATTCCAACGACCATGGTAGCTTCGCATGGAATTTATTTTAACCACAAACATTCCGATAGCGGCATATAGACACGAATAGTTTCATGTGTTTTGATCTGTTTGCTTAGCGGTTTCTAGCAACATAAAAAAAGCATTTGTTAATTTCATTGTGTTTTTAGTCTTAAGTTAACCCCCCCTTACACACACACAACCCCACCCACTCGCTACCCTGTTAAGCACGTTATGATGAAGACATCAATGTGCTCTCATTATCCAGGCCTGGATGAAAGCTATCATGACCATTATTCTAGCCGCGGGACTTGATATATGTATGTACATATGTAGGTGTAATTGACCAATTCACCAAACTGTACTCGAGGAAATACTTGATAAAAGTCATTGACGAGTTCATCAGGCCATAGCTGATGAGTATCATTGACCAATTTATGAAGCTGCAGCTAATGGAATACTTTATAAAGTCATCATCATCATCATCGTGGCGCGACAGCCCGACGTCGGGCCTTGGCCGCCTGGATCATTGTCCTCCAATTATCTCGGTCACGTGACCGCGTCCTCCAATTTTGGGAGCCCAGCAGCTGCGCGGCGTCCACACCTACTGAGCTCTCCCAACGAGATCTCGGTCGTCCTCGCAGTCTCGCTCCGTCGACTCGTTCTGCATTCATTACTCTCTTAGGCATGCGATCATCGTCCATTCTTTGTACATGCCCTGCCCATTGAAGTCGTTGTAGTTTGACGATTTTCGAGACTTGCAGCTCATCGTACATTTCATACAACTCATGGTTGTACCGGATGCGCCATCCATCTCGATCGCAAACAGCCCTGAAAATTCGCCGTAGAACCTTACGTTCAAAAGTGTCTAGCATGTTTTCGGAGGCTTGAGTTAGGGTCCATGCTTCGCAGCCATAGCATAACACTGGTCGTATAATGGTTTTGTACACGCGGAGCTTCGTGTTTCTGTGCACATGCTTCGATTTCATTATGGGGAGAACCGAGAAAAAAGTCTTATTAGCTAACTGTATCCGTCGCTTGATTTCGTCAGTTTCGTTGGCGTCCCTTGACAGGTTGCAACCCAGGTAAATGAAGTTGTTCACGAACTCGATGTTGAGGTCCCCCACGTTGATGCTCGGTTGTGCAGGTGTCCTTGTCACTGATTGCATCATTATTTTAGTTTTACCCTCGTTAATACGTAATCCAACTTCCTTTGCAGCGGTATCGAGCGTAAGCAGAAGTTCGTCTGCGTCAGCCAATCTTCGGGACATGATGTTGATGTCGTCGGCGTACGCTGCTAATTGTGTCGACTTGATGAGTAGCGTCTTGCTGTTGTCCATATTCATGGCCCGAATAACGTATTCCAGTGCTAGGTTGAAGAGCGTCGGTGCCAGTCCATCGCCCTGTTTCAAACCAGTGCGTGTTTCAAATAGATCAGTAAGTCCATTCTGGATCCTGACTTGTGAGACGGAGTTGGTCATCGTCATCTTTGTCAGTCGCACTAATTTGGCTGGTATACCAAATTGCAGCATGATGTTGTACAGTACTCCACGATCGATACTGTCGTATGCCTGCTTGAAGTCGACAAAGATTTGGTATACGTTTACGTTGTATTCCCAGCACCTCTGGAGTATCAGTTTAACTGAGAAGAGCTGATCGGTTGTGGAGCGACCAGGTCTGAAACTGCTTTGATATTCGCCAATGACTCGTTCTGCGTACGGTTTTATTCTATTTTCCAGAATTTTCGTCAAAATTTTATAGGACGTACAAACTAGTGAGATGCCCCTGTAATTCTCACACCGCAGTTTATCTCCCTTTTTATGAATTGGACAGATGATGCTTCTGCGCCAATCGTCTGGGATCTCCTCGTTCTCCCATACTCGCAGGAGTAATTGATGTATGGCATCAACTAGACTCGTTCCACCGAATCTTAGCAGTTCAGCTGGAATCTCGTCAGCGCTCGGCGCTTTATTTCGTTTTAGTGACCGCAACGCGAGATCAACTTCCTCTACTGTCGGGGGTTGAATGGGTGGGCCTAGATCAACAATATCGTCGGGAGCTTCCTGTGTGGGGATGTTAGATGGTCGGTTTAGAAGCTCTTCAAAATAAGAGGCCCATCGTTTGTTAATACCATCGGTGTCGCTGATGATGTTTCCATCCTTGTCCTTACAAAGGCTAGTCCTGGGTTGGTAGCCGTTCTTAATTGTATTTACTAGTTTGTACGCTTGTCTGGTGTTCCTACTAGCTAAGTTTTTGTTTATGTTCAGCAACTGCTCGTCAAAGTGTTTACGTTTCTTACGTCTAATTATTCTATTCGATATTCGCCGCAGCTCGTCATATTTTTCTCTTCTGGCTCTGGTTCCTCGTTGAATCCATTGTCTGTAGGCCTCGTTTTTCGCGTCAAGTGAATTTTTGCATTCTTCGTCGAACCAGTCATTTCGCGCTCGCCGGGCTTTATATCCCACGACCTTCTCTGCGACATCCTTGATGGTACCCTTGAGTTCTTCCCAGAACCCATGGACGCCTGTGTTGCTGATGTTGTGTAGCATAGGTGATAGTTTTTCCTCAAGGGCGGTAGTATACGCCACCGCTGTAGCATCACTCAAGAGCTTATCAACCGCAAAGATTTTGGGAGGGCTGATTCTTGACTGGTGCACTGAGGAAATTCTACATCTGTAGGTCGTCTTCACCAAGTGATGATCTGAGTCGCAGTTTGCTCCTCGATAGGAGCGGACATCCATGACACTAGACGCCCATCTCCTGCAAATGAGGACGTGGTCAATTTGGTTGACGGTATGTGCGTCTGGAGACTTCCAGGTCTGCTTGTGAATGCGTCGATGCGGGAAACACGTAGAGCTTACGACTAGATTCCTGCTGCAGGCGAAGTCGATAAGTCGCTGGCCGTTATCGTTACATTCTTCATGGAGGCTGTGGCCTCCAGAGGTCCCCCGATGCCAACTTTCATTCCCGACTTTCGCGTTAAAGTCTCCCATCAGCAATTTGACGTCGTTTGTTGGAAGTGAGTCGAAGAGAGCTTCAAGGCGGGCGTAGAACTCGTCTTTTACTGCGTCTTCTTTAACTTCAGTGGGGGCATGCACATTGATGAGCCAGAGATTGAAGAATCGAGTCTTGATGCGAATCGCACACAGCCGTTCATTTATGGGTTTGAAGTCAGTAATATGCGGTTTGAGGTGATTGTTCACTATAAATGCTACTCCAAACTCCTTGCGGCCCGATGGTTTGCCACTTGTAAAAATTGTGTGCGATTTCTTGTCATTAATCTCGCTGCCAAGCCAATTTGTTTCCTGGACTGCTGTAATGCTCAGTTTGTACTTTTCGACCTGTTGAAGGAGGGCCTTCTCGGCCCCCGGTTTGTTCAGGGAGCGTACATTCCAGGATCCGAAAGAATAATCCTTTATTCGTTTGCGTGGTCGTCGTTGTTGATCCGTCCAATCCGAAGCCTTTGTTCCAGGTTTCTTGACATGGAGTGGTTTTTACAAGGACGAGTTGTCAGCACGTCGCTTAACCCCATTCAGGGGATGGCCTCGGAGACAGCTGCTTCAGATGGTTTAATAAACGTGCTGGAGCCCACACAACTATGTAGCAGGTCCAACTACGCAAGTCATTCCATCCTACTAGACCTGAGACGCTTAGGTGTTCGTCAGCCAGTCTTATCGCTAAGACATTGGCCGTCAGCGAATTGATACACTGCCGTTACCAGGGGGCGCCCACGCGGAGGACTATGGAAAAGGTCTTTGCCCCCCGTCATAGGAAATTCATAAATTCACAACTTCGCGAATATGAGATCCAACTCTCTAGCCACTGAGCTACCAAAGCTCTCTTCTTCTTAAGATAATTGAGCAAATATTAAAGCCCTCGATGAGTGCTTCGATGAAAAATGAAAAAAGAGAGAGTCGTTGATAACATTTAATGAGCTACGGCCTGATGAATTCGTCAATGAGTTTTATCAAGTATTTCATCAGCTACGGCTTGGGGAATTCATCAATGGCTTTCATCAAGCATTTCACCAGCTTCGGCCTAATTAATTCGTCAATGTGAGGTAGTGGATAGCGAGGTTGACTCGCAATGACCCATTTAACTTTATTCTTAATTCATGTAATTCGGCCTTAAAAAGTTCAAATCAAATTCAATTTCAAAATCGACACTGCCCCCTTTCCATGCAGACCGCACAATGAATAGTCCTCAATATTCCTCTTTTTTTTTAGAAAAATATCGAGAGCTCTCAATATTTGAAAAAAAAAATCTACACACGTTTAGGTTAGGTTAGATAGGTTGCCTAGAAGAGCAAGGCGCACATAGACCACCACTGGGTCCGTTGTGATAGAAATGGAAATGAAGCGATGAAGACGACAGACACTAACTGCCTTTAGGTCGTCCAGATCGACAAAAAAGTAGGACCCAAGGATGTCTCTCCTACGTTCCGCCAAAGCAGGGCAAGTCCACAGAAGGTGATGGCAGCTTTCCTCCTCCTCTACGTCCCCGCAGCTCCTACAGTAATCATTGTGCGGGAGTCGAAGTCTTCTAGCATGCTCTCCGATCAAGCAGTGTCCAGTGATAAGCCCCACCACATTTCTCAAATGCCGTCTGCTCAGCATCAGCATCCCGTAGGATCGGATGGGATCCAGCTTAGGCCATAATTGCCTAGTTGCATGACATGTGGATACACTACTCCATCTGGTGCTGGCTCATACGCCACATTCTGGGTAATCATTTTGTAAGCTGCTACACACATTTAATATGTTTGCTCACAAAAGCAGTTCTTCAAAATATGTATTGAGTCGAAATCTGCCTGAAAAATTGCTAGTATGACGATTCTATAGCTAATACGCGTTAACGGATAATAAATTTAGCACTGAACTTGACAAAATCGTCCACATTTCAATGAGCACGCGGCCCTGACCAAAATCTATGTTAATTGACGCGACAAATTTCACTGTCAATGTCAATGATTCAAGTCAATGTCAAGGAACCGTTCCGCACGTTTGGAAAGTTTTTGTTTTTTGTACTCGCAGCAAATCATGTATGCGTACTTCTGTGGTTCATACATGAGGGGATCAAATCCACAGGTGCCATATATGTACTCGTATAGCAGTCAACTATTTGAAGCTGCAATCTGTATGTTGAACGGACAAATAAAAAATATGCACGTATGTATGTAGACGCCAAGTTTAGTGAACTTTATCGGGAAATTATTAATGTGTAGTTGATATACATACGTATGTAGATGCTTCAGCTAATTACCTATTTTTATATGTACACAAGGAAACACTGGTCACCAATATACGAGCCACCACTGTTGAACGGAGGTGCATGCTAGCAACTGCACGTCCGAAAAGTAGATATGCTATCGAGACGACAACAAGGCATACAAATGCAAGAGATTTCAATGCCTCTGGATGGTTCAAGGCAATTAACACACCGCTGAACGGGACGGGGCTTTTTCTCTCTGACAAAGTCAAGGGGGTCATTTTGAACAGGAAGCTGGGATGGAGACCAAATATTCAGAAACGAGTAGCTAAGGCCACTGTTGCGCTGTACTCGTGTAAGAAAGCTATAGGTGTGAAGTGGGGCCTACAATCGAAGATTGTATTCTGGCTCTATGTCTCGGTCCTACGACTTATATTTCTGCATGGAATTATCGTCTGTTGGACTGCTCTCAACTTTGCCCTAGTGGGGCATAGCGCGTCAACCACTCCTGCGCGCCATCGTACTCTGTTCTGGGCAATGGGGGCGCAACTCCCCAAACGATTTACCCAGCGGCTAGCACTCTTTTGCCACAGATCGACGCCATTTGATTTTAGGACGCCCTCTTGGTCGGTCTTGGTTGGAAATGGATGGAACCCCATTTCCAACCAAGACCGACATGTAAATCAACGAAGTGATCATCCTTTCGCAATGTCTGCCATTTTTTCCTGCGTATGAATTCGTCGATTGGCAACTGACCCGTACGCCGACTTAGCTCTGCATTTGAAATTGTTTCGGACCAGAAAATTCTTAATTCGACGAGACACGAGTTGACGAGCTACTTTCTGGTAACTTTTACGGAAACTTTCAATATACTGCTCCCATACAAAAGCACAGACAATACCAGGGAGCGAAAAAGACCCAGCTTGGTCTTGATGCTGAGATAATTGCTCTGCAAGATTTTGGACAGCATGCCGTATGCGCATTTAGCCTGGTTGATACGACTTGCTATGTCCTGCTGCGTACCACCATTTTCGGCAACAATGCTACCCAGGTAGACGAAGTTGTCCACCTTCTTTACAGGCTACCAATTAACATTGATGGCAACAGGTGTAGGATTTATTTTTCGCAGTGGCAGGCTAAGAATCTTGGTCTTGCTGGTATTTTTAATCTTTAGCCAAACCTTGCACGCCTCCCTCTCAAGATCTAACGCCATTGCGGACAGATCCATGATTTTGTATGTCGTCAGCGTAGTCAAGATGTTGTAGATAAGATATTGCAGTGAAGTCCATTGAATTCCTCTGCGTAGTCCGGATAGGCCTGCATGCAACACTGTGAGGAATAGGACCAGTGACAAGATGGAACCCTGCCGAACTCCACTCCGAATCTCAAAGTCCCCAGGCACCTTATCGTTGTGCAGAACGGGACATTTCGCGCCGTCTTAGGTTGCCTTAATAATAGCCACAAGCTTCTCAGGGATGCCTCTCCTGCGCAAGGTCGCTCATATAGAATCCCGGTTCACACTATTAAAAGCCTTCTCGAAATTGATGAAAAGCAAGCGTACTCAGCGCATTGCTCGTTGATGATTCGCAAGGTGTTAATGTGATCGACACAGGAGAATCCGGATCGATCAGTTGCGCTTTCTAAGTGAGCCTTTAGTCTTTCCAGGACGAATTTAGCTATTATCTTGGCAACGGCGGGAAGCACACAATTGCATCTCCAATTATATTACAGTCTGTGAGGCTATCCTTCTTCCGAAGTTTGATGATCAATCCTTCTTCCACTCAGTGGGAAAGGTCTATGTATTCCGCGCTTTGTAAACAAGTGGGTGCAGTTACGCTTGGCGCTGCTTGATACAGTTCGACAGGGATACCGTCGAGTCCGGCGGCCTTTCCTCGTTTCAGTGCAATAATTGCAGCGACTAATTCCTCTTTAGTCGGGCCAGTGGACCGCATACGCGCATTTTGATGGTTAGCTAAATTATCTATAAGAGGGGGGACTTCATCAGAGGTATACGGTTCAAGACTGCGGCGAAGTGTTCTTTCCACCGCCTCATTTGATCTTACTCCAAGACAAGTTTGATGTTGGCAGGAGTTACGACCACCTGTAAACTCCTTGATGACACCGTCTACGGCGTTTAAGTTGTTGCTTCTTGCGGCTTCTATTGCGGAGGCATAAACACTCTTTTATTGTGTCGCACACTACGCTGAACTTCTCAAGCTTTCTGCCGGTAAAGGCATTCGATGCTGCTTCGATTGTCGTCTCATGCTTCAGCCAAACGAACCTTCAGCTCTTTTCTTTCAACAATTCGCTGCCATGAAGCGTCGGACATCCAGGGCTAATTCCGGCAATCCGTGTTTGTGCCAAGGATGGTATCTGCGCTATCAACGTACGCACCGTTTATGGCATCACAGTTTTCATTTGTCACTATCTGGGTGACTAGTTATCTCAGCTCCTTTTTGCGCAAGATGGTCGTTATATTGTTGTAAGACAGCTGGATTTTTTAGTCGAGCGGTGTTGAATTTGCGGCGCCAGGATCTTTCGTCGCTAGGACGGCGCGCGGCTGCAATACGCAATCGAACATTAGCGACCATAAAATAATAGTCTCTTCCCATCCCAATATCGGCGTCCTTCTTATTTCGCACGTCCAGGAGGCAACGCTTGAATCTTTTACTAATGGCAAAGTGGTCGATCTGATTTTGCGTTCTGCGCCGATCAAAAACCAACAGCTACTATCAACCACTACCGGTAGCTCTATCGGAGTACAACATTGCAGTGCTACCCGTTGCAGAGGCAAATTCACCGCCATTCCATCATCTTATCTCACTAACTCCTAACATGTGTAATTTATACCTCAGAAATGCATTTCTGATCCATTGTCCAGGAGAGTACGCACATTCCAGAATCTTTGTCATTGTACATACGATAGCCAAAAGTCGTAACCGTTGAGTCAGTCCTTATCCGAGTTATAGTTGACGTTTCGTTAGCATATAGAAGATTTCGGATAGTGCAAGTTACTGGCATACACATCCTGTCCTTTGTTTGTCGGTTTTAACGACAGGCCGTCAAAGGGAAAGGCCGTGGTATTATTTTTACGCCCCACACTACAGGGTTTACCTCAACCAAATCAACGCGCCCCGATCACTGGCGGCATGCCATTGGTTAGCAATGGTCAGTGACCAGTGCCGTTCCAGGAGGCGCCCACGCGGAGGACTATGGAAGAGGCATTTTTTCCAACCCCCCTTATATTTTACTTTATATTTCTTAGCCACAAATGTTATGCTTGCTCCGGTTTTCAATTCATCAATAATTTCAGAATTCTTTACAAGGTTCCGACAATTCAACGTTTGTCCTTTAAGAGGCGCCATCACTTATTTTAAATTGCGCTTAAAACTCCCAAGAGATGAATGGCAACCCTTTTTTTATAAATACGGCCAATCTTGTTGGAAAAAAATGGAAGAGGGTCGATTGGGTCGCTGATTACGAATGTGAAGTCAGAATAGCAAAAAATAAAAAAATAAAGGGTTTTCTGAGCAGCAACCCTTTTTTTTCCTAAAAAGCACGGCCAATCTTGCCGGAAAAAAACTGGTAGAGGGTTGATTGGTTCGGACTCACAATGCCATCAACAGTAGTTCAAGACATCCGCCTCATTACTCCTACCAGTCCTTATGATATCGATCTGGCCTCACTTCATCGCCAAGAATGTCCTTTTGTTCTTAACATCACATCTACCTACATAATATATTTTAAATGCAATCATATTCATTCATTCATGCAAGAAAGTTATTCGATAGCAAACTATCGGCCTATCGAAACTATCGAAATTTTCTTCCAATAGTTATTCGATAGTTTTCTACTAGTTATTTGTTTTTAAAGCTATCGATAGTTTTTACTAGTTACTAGTTTTCAAATCTATCGATAGTTTTTGCTAGCTACTAGTTTTTTAATCGAATAACTAAAAACTATCGATAGTTATTCGATAAAAACTATCGATAGTGCCCATCACTGCGCACGACCTCGGGGAATACCGCGTTGAATGAAATAGCGTTAAGCGGGGTCTTACTGTATTGGCCGTATTTCCTGAAAATCAATTACATATTCGTACGTTCTCCTTATATGTACAGTAAGTACACAGATGCGTAAAAAAATATAAAAATACCAAACACACACCTATCAGGCTCCAGCTTAGAGTCCGTATAGTTCAGGTATAGCTTGTTGCCATCAACAATTCGATACTCGTCCGCTGGATCCAAAGCTGGATCGAGAATGTACGAGCCGAGTGAACAGCGGAATGTTGTATTGAACTCATCTTCGGCAGTTCCACACGTCGATTCATCAAACAAGTATTGTCCCTCGCCGCAACATTCTGGCAATAGTATGTCCGTGTAATCATCACTCTCGTCCCCAACAACAGACACTATACACTCCAAACAATTGATAGCGAAAAACGCCACTGAGATTCTTACGAGATTCATTTTGGACACTGTTATCAACATAATTTTATCACAATCACGCACACTATCTATCGAGTACTATTGTACTTTCCCGGGGACAGTTCGGTTTTTATTCTCACTGGCAAAATGACATCAAAATCGCATTTTATTAAATTCAATGACCGGTAAATTATCGAATAATTGATTGCATGAAAGCACTCAGTAGTATGAATTCCACTGACTCTCGCGGATTGTCGGCTAAACGCTAGCCCGCGCCACTAGCTCAAACTGTTTACAGATAGACACTAAAGTCGGAGAAAATGCGCCGATCTTCTTGCGGACAAGTTCGTATGGAGCCGCACTACACCGCACTCATTTGGGGCGAGAATTCATTGTACGCGCACAGTGTTGCATGCCTGCCTGCAAATGTGGTAGGAGCTAGGGAGAACGTAAAAATAAATGGTCAACATTTTTCAGACAATCTACAGTCGTTGCAGATGGAACAAGATTTACAAGTAGCTAAAAATAGGCAGCAAATTTTATGTCTGTTGACTTCAGTTTTGTATAGAAATAAGGAAAAAACATTGTCGGCATTTTTCTTTTAAATTTTTGCCAATTTTCAGGATCTTCCAAAATTTGGTCTGATCGAGAGGTCTCATATCCATTGAACTCATAGATATGCATTGAACAGATATTAAATAGGCACGGAGTGGGGGTGAAAATTTGAATATCGAGTTATTGGCTGCATTCACGTGAACAATTTTCGCTACGGAACGCTACATCCCCTCCACTACACATTTGAGGAGACGCTACCTGTCAACATTACTTTCGTGATTGAACCGCTACAATGGTGATTATGTTAACATGTTAAAATCCTCTCCACGACTTTCGTTCACCAATTTTCCATTTCTTTGGCACATCACGAAACAAGGAAATATCAAATCAAACGACAAGAAGACAGTGAATTTACCTAGTCTAGCCATAAATACTGTTACAAATTTTTTGAAGCACTGTTCAATAAAAGAGGTGTTACATATATGTTAAGAAATCATTGTTTATTTATTAAATGCATTGTCAACAATGGAAATTGCAACAAGTTATTCGAAGTGATTGCCTTTTGCCTTTACACAAGCCTTTAATCGAGCTGGCCACTTATCTATGGAAGCACGCACGACTTCATTCGGAAAGTTGGCGACTGCATGTGTAAGAGACTTCTTTAAGGATTCGATATTAGAATGTCTTTTAGAGCACGTCATTTGCTCTAAGACAGACCATAATTCGTAATCCAGCGGATTCAGGTCTGGGCTAGAGGAAGGCCAATCTTCAGCTTTAATAAAATCTGGAACATTTTCTTCAAGCCATTTTTGGGTTGACTTTGCCTTATGACCTGGTGCAGAATCTTGCTGGAAACTCCAAGGCTGATTTTTGAATAATGACGTGTTGAGAGGTTTCACTACACTTTCAAGGACACTTTCTTGATAAATTTTGGCAGACGTTTTGACGCCCTTCTCACAAAAATGCAACTTTGTCACCCCGTTGTAGCTAACACCCCACCAAACCATTACTGAGGCTGGATGATGACCTCTTTGAACCTTTTGGGCAACTTGGGAAGCTCTCTGGCACTGCGAGCATAAACCCTATCATTTTGTTTATTAAATGTTTCTTCGACAGTAAAAATTTGTTCGTCCGTAAACAAAATTTTACGGTGTTCTTGGTTTGCGTACCGGCAAAGTAATCGTTTTGATTTTTCCACTCTATTTTTTTTAACGAATCTGTTAGTAAATGCCCGGTAGATCTACGATAAGCACCCAACCCCAAGTCACTTTTGATGATACGTGAAATTGTTCTTTGGGGTATTTTCATCTCACGCGATAAAATTTTTTGTTTCCGAAGAGGATTACGGCGAATTCTCTCGCGCACGGCTTTAACCGCTTGAGGTGTTCGAGTAGTTCGCGGACGGCCACTTCTTTCACGGTCACTTAATCCAGACGTATCATTAAATCTTTCAATAGCCCGATATACAAACATTCGGCTTATACCAAGGGTATGCAGGTATCACTTGGTTGCATTCCTACTTTATGAAGTGCAATCACAGCAATTCTATTTTCTTTGTCACCCCAATCCTTGTTCACTACACTAAAAATTAAACTCAAATGATGACAAATGCATCAAGCACAAGCGTACTATAGCGATTAGCTCAATTTTTAAGAAATGCAATATAACGGTTCCTTTCTGCAGGGTTGCCAAACCTTGTAACAATATTTATGGCTAGACTAGGTATATATGTCGGAACCAACGGAATCGGACCACTACGTCATATAGCTGTCATAGGAACGACCGATCCAAAAATTTATCTTTGTGAGAAAAACTTTTTTATTTCTCAAGATATCTTTTTCAAATTTGACATTAATCAATAGTGTCTTTAGTCAAATCACATTCCCGAATGTAACATAAGAAATTAAATGACGAGACTACTTACGCGCGTACACGACCACAACCCTGTTCGAATCATCTATCTGCAAAATTATTTTTCAAATAGATGAGAAAATGTGCTAAACTAGTCCACAACAACTACTACAGGCGAACTACGTAAAGCTTCATGCTAACTGAATTAAGTAAATATGCAAACTATGGGTCTTGAGGTGAAGACACCTCACCAATATGGTTCGTTACGGAGTATATTACTCAAATCCATGGGTGGACACTGCCCATGAACACATTCTAGGAGAATTACACAACCCATCTCAGGTGGACCGATCTCGCTAGAATCCATACTGGCCATTCAGACCTGGACACCACAACCCGTCCGGGTGGAACCGTCCCCTCTGAACCATCCCAGGATGATAAACCGACCCATCACAGGTGGAACTATCATCACCGGGGATACTAGCTCAGGATGACTCACCGGAATTTTCACAGATGAAGTCATCTTGCCCTGAGTAGTGCTATCGCTAACTAACCAAGCATACTCAGGATGGCTCACCGGTACTTCCCCAGGGGAAACCATCTGCCCTGAGAACTGGTATCTACTAAATCACTAAACCACGCATACTCAGGATGGTTCACCGGTCCTTTCCCAGGTGAAGCCATCTGCCCTGGGCAGTGGTATCAACTAACGACCAAACACTCATCACAGGTGCAATGGCCTCACTAGGGCAATCACGTGCCAAAAGCACAAACGGCACAAAAACACCAGGCACCATTAACATGCACTATAACTAATTAAGCACAAAATCCCAGTGATCACTCACCTTCTAAGCCTGCAACAGGAACAATCTCAGTTCAACCACACAACAGTGAAACAATCCAAAACACAAACACAACACTATAAGGTTCACACTCGAATGAGAATACAATCTCAATTCTTCATGTGCTGACCCATAGCCTAGACCAAAGATATTTATTTGGTCCTATAAACAAAAAGGGGCATAAACACTTCCTTTTGAAGTGGAAATTGAAAAACATGCATGAAAATCGACACAGTTCGATTTTCAATGAACTATTTTCTTTATTCCTACGTTATCTTTTACACGAATTTGGTTGAAATTAGACACTTCTATCATATAGCTGTCATAGGAACGACCGTTCCAAAAGCAAGTTTTTGTTAGAAAAACTTTTTTATTTCGGAAGATATCTTTACCAAATTTCATATAATTCAATTATATTAACTACAAAACCATATTCCTGAATTTGGTTGAAATCGGCACAGGAACAATGAAACCGGAACAAGTCTAAGGTATTATACCTATCGTATCGTACCTTCGGTTTTTTTTCACATGTGCTTTTATAAATATCGCTTGCAAAGTTGCATATGGATACTGTCTAGTGTCCGCAGAGAATACAAAATACCAGCCAAATAAGCAATGACTATATCGAGTCAACCCATGAATTAAGTCTGCGAGTTTTAGATATGATTCGTATGCATATTTAGGATTATCCGCTTTACGCCATCGATAACCTCTGGTAGTCTATAGATTCAACCAATGGTTCTGTTTTGATAGTTTGATTGGCAAAATCTGGCCGCTGACGCAATGGGATTCTTTATATGTATTTACACTTAAATTCCAGGTAGATAGAGACGAAATATTGAGATAAACCCAGTATGATCATTATTCATACTTGACTGAAAAGTATTTGTTTACGTGTGTCAAATTTGTTGCAATGATTGTGACTATTCGAAATTCTTAAAATTACGGAAATGCGTCACAAATTCATCGTCATTCCATCTCATGCATACCATACCCGTGGCACAGCAAATACGATAAATATGCAAACCAAATTT
Source organism: Chloromyia formosa (assembly GCA_964017055.1). Classification (NCBI taxonomy): domain Eukaryota; kingdom Metazoa; phylum Arthropoda; class Insecta; order Diptera; family Stratiomyidae; genus Chloromyia; species Chloromyia formosa. The sequence goes on from OZ024817.1 coordinate 5,836,980, forward strand.
TTCTTGCACTGTTTCTGTTTTTGCACGGAGGCTGCCTTTTATGGTAACTGAATAAGTACAATACTAACTAACAACCAAAGTCCATCCTACGACATAAGCCCGGCACAGTTGAAAAATAATAAGCATTCGGATTCGTCAATTTAGCCAAATTTGTTGAAGTTTAACAGATGAACATTTTGAGGGAGACGGAAATTTAAAATGCCGGTCCAGAATGAACGCAGTTGTAAATATTTAAACTGCACTATGTGGCTTTTATGCCGGAACCAGAATGAACGCAGAAAGCAGCAGCTACAACAACATGCAGATCTGCTTTCACCGCTGTCGCTGCCGCTGCGTTGAATCTAGGTCACGTATGGGAAATACGTGCTTTCTAATTTGACATTTCGCTGCCGCTGCTGCTGCACTCTGGTTCGGGCATTACTCACAAGAGATTTGCAAGACCAGCCACAAGACCTGCTGCAAAACCAACTACGAGACCTACCGCAAGACCAGCTACGACCCACGAGACCAACCACACGACCTGCTGCGGGACCAGTCAGCGACATGTTGGGGTGAGACCTAACGTCAGGAAAACTGGTGAATTATTTAAGAAATTGAGCGAAATAAGGGGTGTTGGGGACGCTAAGCGACCCCTCCAGGGGCATGGGCGCGTCAACATCTTTTCCAGTTTCGATAACATATACATACATATTTTACATATATTGTCGGATGGTGCAGTTGCCAGCATGCTCCTCTTATCCGCGCCATCTCTTATACTGACAAGCTCGGAGCACAGTGGGAGTTCTATTAGTACCCACAGGCAGAATTGGAATTGAACCTCCGTCTCTCTAGATGTAGCATCGTAGAGCGGTGGCCGCGACCACACGGCTACCGAGCACGTTACAAATTGTTATGCAACCTTGCAAAATATGATAGAGAAATTTGGTACGAATGTTGGTGGGACACATACATTCACTTTAAGAGATGGAGGCATTTCGGACGGTAGAGTGGCTGTGCAGGCGAAAGTCTTGATCCCCTTTAAAATATTTTCCTTATAACTTCTAAACGGTGCCTCGGACCGAAAACTTTGTATAATAAATTAAAGAGCGTACAATGCACTGCTTAAAGTTAGTCGTATACATACAGGCAGGAAATTACGAGTACAATACAATAAAGTACAAAAAAATATCTAGAAAAACGGCGAATCATCGATGCGATCAACCAAAATTATGGGGGATTAGACAACATCACTATACTTGCGTACAACACGCACTTGAAATTGGCGAAGTCAGTAACCGAAAGCGGAGAAAAAATCGTAATCATAATCGTAATCATACACAAAATTATCCGAGGAGCTGAATGTGAAAGATTGCGAAAACGACGCAGAATACTGAAAAAATGGCGACGCCTGAATAATGGCCGAGAAACCCAACATAAACCACGAACCCAAGTAAGCGATCCTACCAAATTTCGTTATAAATAAATCAACATACGACTTCAACGGGAGCGAGATGCGGCTACTTAACAACGGACTAACGTTTGCATTTCCGCCAACGAAGCCAAAAGAAGAAACAGCAGTAAATATCGAAGTCGCGATAAAAAGATTCGATTTCGTTTACTAAGCAGGTTGCAACAGGCCGCAATACAGAGGGCTTTTCACTGAACCTCAATACTATGCATGAGTATGGGGCACTCAACAGAAACGTAAAGCTAGTGCGCAACATTTGATTGCAGACCCCTTCTATCCGTAGCTCCCCTACAGAACAGTATAGTGGCCTTTTTCACTCGTTCCTAAATATTATGTTTCCATCACAATCTTTTGTCGAGATTAAGCCCAAGAAATTTTGCTGTCTCCGAAAAAACTATTCTATTCACTCCCAATCGTGGAGGCATGACAGAGGCTACCATTGCCATCTAGAAATACAGGCCTGCGCTCAGCTGATCGTGTACGTCATTGAGTGCGTTCAGAAGGTGGCAAAAGAGCAGAAACCGCTCGCGAGCAGCTCCGCAACTGCTCGCGAACAGCTCCGGAGCTGCTCGGTTTGGAGTCTGCACCTGCTGAACGCTACTTCACCAGCTGACAAATCGACCAGCTGAAAAAAGCTGACGATGACAATTTTAGACGTCAAGTGCCGAAAAGTGGAAAATACATGAATCCCACACTGTCCATTACAAAAATCACGAACAACGAGAAAACAAATTCAAAAGCACCCGAAAACCAAAGAACTAGAAGCCGAAAACGGCGAAACACACAACAACCAATAACCGTCAAAACTCGAAACTCGCAACATGAGCGTGAGGTTGAAAAAGAAGAAGAAGAACCTGAGCACTGATCAGTGAGCAGAAATATTTCTTGCTCGGTGAAATTTGATCATGCTCACCCGAGCAGAAGTTGCTCAGTCACTTCTGAACCCGCTCGTTCTGAACATGTTCGCTGAGCGGAAGTTGCTCAGTTCCTTCTGAACGCACACATTAATTCCTTTGCCGAGGCAGTGACTGCACACTACGATGTCCCCGGCACGACATATGTTTACAATTGGAATTGCGTCAGACGGCATTTTAGTCCTCTAAAAACACACTTTCTGGACACTTGCAGCAATTTGGTCAAAGCTGCAGCCCCGGGGATCAGTCGCAGAGTATCGTGGAACAGTTCACACTTGACAAAATACATATTTTTACCGCACGACACACTTTCATCTTCATCCAGGGGGATGTAATATCAGATGTGTGTTGTAAATCGGCTAAAATGATGTCATCATGTCCAGGTGATTTGATCGCATTAAAGCTTCTAATCGCCCATAAATCTTTTCAGTAAATATAATGGAATCCCAGTCACTTTTAGAGAAGTGACACCCAGCGAAAAGTCGACTGTGATTCTCGGGAAGTTTAATACCCAAACAAAATACGAATCGTCTCTGAACTACAGGTGGCCCAGGAACGATCATGCGTCATTAAATAACTGGGAGCAACAGGTTTGGAAGCGAAGACCTTACGCAGTCGAGAGGCCTCTCCCACTTTGATCCGAAGGTAGGAAAGTCTCAAAGAACCATGCTTAGCCCTTCACAGTTAAAAATCCTGGTCTATTATCAATGCTAATTCGGGTTACATATATGACGACACCAAAATTGTATTAGATTTTAATAAAATGAAAGTATTACAATTGCTTCCGTAAACTTCACTGGTTTAAATATTAAACTTTTCTGGCATTATTTTTTTAATCAAATTGTTGGTTTAAAATTTAATCTACAGATATTATAATCTATGAAAAAATATTAATTTTACTGCGTTTTTTTAACTCCTCTAAGTTTTTTCTCCATTATTTTTTTTTTCAATTTTCTAAACTTCCAAATCCTTTATTAAGCCCATCGCAGGCTAGCCAGCTAATCTTTAACTTTTTTCGCTATGACGCAGCATCGAACCTGTGAACTCCGTGTTGTAGAGTTGCGACCTAGACCACTCGGCCACGCAGCATAATATTTTGAGCTGACTGCGAGTAGTTATAGTGAGACTTGAGACTCAAAAAATATACTTTGAGGGGTTTACCTCTTAATTAAACTTAGATTAGAAAATAATGCGAGAACAAAAAGAACACAAAAAGGTTTGAATTGTATTAGAATTTATTACAAATTGTTTTAAAATGGAAGTAAACTTTGAATTGTATTAGAATTTATTACGAATTTGGTTTAAAATAGAAGTAAACTTTGGAAGGGTTTAGATTATAGAATTAAAATTATTAAAAATGGTGGTAGTCCAAGACCAGGTTTAAAAAAAATACCGAGATTTTTAACTGTGTTGGTAGTTCCTTCTTAAATATTAAGTTCCTTTTTATATAGCGCCCAATCCGATTCCAGCCGTGTGAATTTTGCTTTATTGAAGGATCGCTTACATAGAAGTCTGAGTTCAGAAATTTGCGCATTCCAGCAGACGGGTTTAATTTTACCTTTAATTCTACTGATCGGGCATGATTTCGAAGCAGTTCTGTTAAGTCCGCCAGTCAAAATTTGTACCATGTCATCCAGCCCCTCCCCGAAGGACTTCAGTCCTCTGCCGGGGTCGACAACTAAGTTAATAAGACCACAACCAATGCAACATATAATGACTGCTACAGACAATGGGCCATGACTGGCAACTGGAAGCCATTGTCATCGTGTATCTACGCGTATAGCGGTTAGTGGCAATGACGTTGCTTCGAAAGCCATTATGACCCAATCGCTGGCAGCCATCATCATCAGAAACCACTATCTGCCCAGATTCTGGATAGCAAATGATAACGATGACCCATTATCTGTCTGCAGCCATCAACAAATCAGTAGTACTCTATTTGATACGAGGTAACCCCCCTTTCAGGCGAGAACTGTACTGACCTATTACTTACGTTTATGTTACAACCCACTACTGATAATACATGTGCGTATTCCATATTTACGTACGTCGTATTATGGCTACAATGTAAAAATACATATTTTGTATATGATTCACAGCCGATGATCAGACAATGTTTATAAAGTGATGACCCATCCTAAGTTATCCTCGTCATATTGCTACGTCATTAACTCGTCATACTATACATGCTGTAGAGTGCATGTATTTTTTTTAAATAGTTACCACAGAATTAAGCTGCTCGCTGGGCTTCTTCAAACTTTACACTCCAAATGCAAATATGTATGTATGTACATAATTTTCCTCGGTAGATTTGTCTTTTATCCGTTATTTGCAAAATATTTTACATCAGAAAAAAAAAACTCCCAACAAACGGTGAAAAACAGAAGCATGAAAGATCGTATCTTAGTGTCACCATACACTGTCGATCTCGAACTCGAACCTGGTACAAATTTCCTCTGACACACACACACTCATCACATAGGTGTGAAGAAAACCGGTCCACTTGTACTAGGTTCGTGTTCGAGTTGCAGTTCGAGTTCGACAGTGTATGGTGACACTTAGAGAGAGAGAAATTTTTCGCTTGGGTTATCCATTTTCAAAATTAGTTTCAAGAAACTAAAAAAGTGATAGCTGAGATTTCATTGTATTTTACAGCTGAGTCGACTGGAGGCCGCGCCCGCGAGAAAAGCAACTGTTTAAATATGTTTATGACAAGAATCGAACCTACGACCTCGCGCTTGATAAATCGACGCCCTATCAATCGAGCTACTGCGGCCATAATCCTTTTGATTTGATATGATAAAAATCGTGAAGATTGACCATTTATGGACCCGATTATCAACATCGCCAAGCCCATATACACCATGATCCCATTGGCCTGCCTTGGCCCAGCCTGACAATGACAATATTTACTCAAATACACTTACTTTATGTACTTAAATATGAATGAATTTTTTACTACATGCGAGTAGTACATATGTATGTATGTACATATTTGAAACTTTTTAGCAATGTTGACAAACAAAACGAAAACGAGGGTGTGTTCCAACTTACAACTTACATATAAGAAAAAAAAACCAGGAGTCCGAAGCGTATATACCCTAGACTCGTACAGACCTAGTGGTGACACCAAAAGTAATAATTGGCAACGACCATGCATTAAAAGTGAGTTTCCTATATAGGTATAGCCAGTTGGCACTCATTCAGGGAGATCTTGACCATTCTCAAAATGAATTAACTAACCCATTCTACAAATATTTGTTGAATTTTTCAAGTCGCTAGCTTCATTCCATCGAAAGTTATTGCTTATTTTAAGTCTCACTTGCCCATCATTGCCACCAACCAATTAGATCACCCTACAAACATACAAACAAAATTTTAAGTCTCTAGCTTCACTCTATCGAAAGATATCGCTTATTTGAAGTTTCGTTTGTAGTGGAAGTAGGGGTTTCGTTGGTCGGATTTTACCCATTTTCAATATTAGCCGACTGGATCCTACTACAAACATTTGGCCAAAATTTCAAGTCGCTAGCTTTATTTTGTCGTAAGTTATCGCTTGTTTTAAGTGTCATCTGTAGGGGAGGTAGGGGTCGGATCTAACCCGTCTTTAATGCCAACTAACTCAATCTCACTTCAAACATTTGACAAAAATTTCAAGCTGCTGGCTTCATTGTATCAAAAGTAATCGCTTATTCGAAGTTTCATTTGAAGGGGAGGTAGGGGTTCCTTGGGTCGGATCTTGCCCATTTTCAGTGCTTACTAATAAGACCTTACTATCAACATTCTACCAAATTTTCAACTTGCTAGTGTCATTCTATCGAAAGTTATTGCAATTAAAATAATATTTAATTTTTTGAATTTTGTAGGGGAGGTAGGCGTTCCTTTGATCTGATTATGCCCAACTTCCCAAAACCTAAGCAGCTTCTCACCCCAGGGTTGCATGTCAAAAATCAGATGTCTACGTCAATTGGTTCAAGAGTTATGGACAAAAAACCTGAAAAGTAGGGTAGTACGGGGTTCTTTGTAAGAAAATTACCGTTAGTTTTCAACTGATCGATTTTATTTTTCCAGGGAAGTATAAGATTACCATCACGAGTAATCTATAAAAGCTAGAGGTTTTCATGTTTATTTAATCGGGAGTTATAAATACATTTAATTATTTTACATATGTAGGGGAGGTAGGCGTTGTCTTGGCCTGATCATGCCCATTTTCAATACCAACCAACAAGATCATACTTCCAACATCTAGTCAAAATTTCAAGGCTCTAGCTTCATTCTATCGAAAGTTATCGTGCGACCGGACAGACAGACAGACATGGCTTAATCGAATCAGGAGGTGACCCTGATCATTTATATATATGAGTACATTGCTATACCTCCGGAGCCTCCTTTAAGGTGTTACATATTTCCGTCGTGACAAAAACAATATACCCTATACTAAAAGTCTAGGGTATAACTAGGGTATAAAAACCGCAAGGCAATACACCACTGAACAAGATTGTACTTTCCATTAAAAACACAAACCATATAAATTCTTAGAAATACATAACATCTCAATCAGCAGTGACGGTCATTCTTTAATTGAAAATTCCAAAACCATCTGTGCTGTGGTTCCTGCTATTTAACATTTATACTCATACTCGTATATTGGGCATCGTAAATATCTCGTGAGAAAAGAAAAGAATAAAATGCGTTCTACAGATTTGGCTGTGTGCAGACTGCCAAATACTGAATCTTTATTTTATTATTTTGGGTTCTGGTGTACAATACAATTATCATATTGTGGCGCTACAGCCCGACGTCGGGTCTTGGCCGTATGGGGCACAATAATAATCTGTTTTTTTTTCTGTTTTTTCTGTTATTTTATTTTTTAAAGAAAAGTATCTGATGAATGACATATCTAGGTCAAAGCACACAAGTAGTCCGCTGTTTTTTTAATTACAAACAAAAAAGAGAAGCCTTCAAAAGAAACAATTTAAAATGACTTACTTCATCGATAACGCATTAAACAGATGGTAGCTGTTCGCCCTAAGGAAAATGATACTGTAAAGCAATGAAATTTTAGTGGTGGTGAATCTTGTTAAAAATACATAAAATTCGATTTGATGGATAAGATGAAAGAAATGTTACATATGTGACTTGACTTGACTTGTAGTGTGCCAAAGCAAAGGAGATCTGCATTAGCTGCGTTTTTTTTGTACAGAGCAGAGTAGAGCAGGATAAGAGGCAAAAAACGCTAAAGAGCAGATTAGAGTAGCGAAGTCGAAAACCGGGCATGTCTTTGCTGGGAGTTTGTCTTGGTTTAGTTTAGCATGCGGCAATAACGAATCATGTACTGAATCTATGGATCTGCAAGACGTGAGTATGCTGTGAACTCGCTCAAGTGCACTCTTGTAGGTTTTAGAAAATTAGAAACATACTCAATTGCCCTAACCCCTTGTGGGGCATAGCGCGTCAACTGTTCCATGTGGCCCAGACTGACGTTTCGTTGACATAAATTGGTTTCAGAGAATGCAGTTGCCAGCATGCACCTCCTGCACATCCATGGCCACGAACGTCGTCGTGGACGGGATTCGAACCCGAAACGCCGGTAGTCAAACCTGAGACTGATGCTTCAACACACTGCGCTACCGGTCGCCCCAAAGTCGTCGTATTCGCAGAGAACAAATTCAATTCGAATGTCATCAGCTGTTAAGCTGGACACACATGGCGAACCAAATGGTTCGCGACCACCATCGAACCACGTCAACATCAATATGAGGAGATTTTTTTTCCTTCGGCTTTGGTGCCAGTATGCTATTGGGTTTTCTGCTCTTGGCACTAGATAGAGTAGGTTCAAGGGTTGCCATGAAATAACCACATAGATACATATACATAGATCACTCATGGTCCGTTGTGTTGCCACCAAAACTCTGTACCTAAATTCCTAACACGAGGTACACAGCTAGCCGATGCTGGCAATGAAGCGATCGATTTGAATCGCATTAACATCCACGAGACCCTCTAGGTCCTGGAAAAAAAAAGAAAGAATCATGAGATAACTTTCGACAGAATGAAGCCAGCGACTTGAAATTTTGGCCAGATGTTTGTAAAAGATTCCAGTTAGTAGGTATTGGAAATAGGCATGATCGGACCAAAGGAACACCTACTTTCCCTGTATATTTTACTCGTATCTAAAATATATGGTAACTTTCCATCATATGGAGCTGGTGACTTGAAATTTTGGCAGAATGTTTGCAGTGTGGGTTAGTCAGTTGATTTTAGGAATGGGCAAGATCCTATCTCCCCTATAAAGTTGTTGTAATGAGCTCTTTTTCACCCCAAAATGACGCCTACCTTCTCTAAGGTTCCTTCATCGTTGCCTCATCGGCTAACTTCTGTTCGAATTGACCATGTAGAAAACACACTTTTAATACATATGGCTGCAGCCTATTTGAAGTTTTGGTGTCACCAGTAGGTCTGCACAGGTCTAGGGTATATACGCTTCGGACTCGGGACGAAGCTGTAATGAACCACCTGTAATGAACCATATTCTGGTCTGGTAGTGCTGCTTCCACCGGCAGATCTATGGTAGCACCTGATGATTAATGATCTGTCGGTGGTATGAAACCGGAGGGCAAGGGCCTTATTACACCTGGACCCCTGGAAGTGAGCCGTCCGCCAACCATTCCATCCTTGTCGCCTCAGTTTTTTTTTATTTCCCATTTTTGCCTCCCCTGTTTGTGCTGTCTTCCCCAGGCCTATGAATTCTTATTAATACTTAAAGGACAGGGGCAACGAGCGGCGAAAACCACACCGACGCGACGTCTCCCAAACTGAGCTACAGCAAGCATAGGCCGCTGCTTAGCTCGTTGAGGAGGCTTTTTCTTCGTCAGATGGCACGGCCCGACCTTTACGGTCATCATGCTACCTTAGGCTCCGTCCCTACGGGCATCTTCGGATGCCCACCAAACCGTCCCTTACAAAGCTTTAGTCTCGTTTTTGTAGCAAAATGGACTTAGGTTAATAAATGTTTCTAGCTAACTCTAATTCGATTATGCTATCTAACAAAATCAATTGAAAATTTAAACACAACGTATGAGGTCATCTCTTGGTTTAAATTGCAGTGAACATAAATAACATCATTGTTGATGACAACAGAATGCAGAATTCGAAGAATTCATTATTAATTGATTTAATTGTTTGCAAAATAAAGCACACAAAAAACATCTTATTTCATTAATAGACTGAGTGCTATTCAGATTGTCGTCGGCACATTTAGGAAAATCGTTTCGCGCGTATTTTCGCCGCGTTTGCTCGATTTTCTATTAAGGTTTCATTCACTCTGACCCCACAGTCATCATCATCGTGGCGCAACAGACCGACGTCGAACCCTGGCCGCCTGGATCATCGTCCTCCAATTATCTCTGTCAAGTGACCGCGTCCTCCAATTTTGAACGCCCAGCAATTGTTCCGCGTCCTCTCTACTGAGTCTTTCCAACGAACTCTCGGTGTTCCTCGCAGCCTTGCTCCGTCGGCGTGTCGCGTCGTCCATTGAATATTTTCTTAGGCATGCGTTCATGGTCCATTCGTTGTATATGTCTTGCCCATTGTAGATGTCGTAGTTTCTCTCTCTCTCTCTCTCAATTGCCCTAACCCCTTGAGGAGCCTAGCGCGTCAACTGTTCCATGTGGCCCAGTTGACGTTTCGTCGACATAAACTGGTTTCGGAGAATGCAGTTTCCAGCATACACCTCCTGCACATCCATGGCCACGAACGTCGTTGTTGTGTTTGACGAATCTTGAAATTTCCAGCTCATCGGACAGTTCGTACAGCTCATGATTGTACCGGATGCGCCATCCATTTCGGTCGCAAATTGCTCCGAAAATTCGCCGAAGGACCTTACGTTCAAATGTGTTTATCATGTTTTCGGAGGCTTGAGTAAGGGTCCAGGTTTCGCAGTCATAGCATAGCACAGGTCGTATGATGGTTTGTACATGCGGAGCTTAGTATTTCTATGCATATGTTTCGATTTCATTATTGGGCGGTCGGAGAAGAAAGTCTTATTTGCTAGCTGTATCCGTCACTTGATTTCGTCAGTTTCATTTGCGACCTTTGTCAGGTTACTACCCAGGTTTATGAAGTCGTCTACGAATTCGATGCTGAGGTCTCTGACGTTGATGTTCGGTTGTTCTGGCGTCCATGTTCTTGATTGCACCATTACTTTTGTTTTGTCCTGATTTATGCGTAGTCCAACTTCTTTTGCAGCCGTGTCAAGATTATTTAGGAGTTCTTCTGCGTCGGGATGGTTTTTCTCTCTCTCAATTGTCCTAACCCCTTGTGGGGCATAGCGCGTCAACTGTTCCATGTGGCCCAGTTGACGTTTCGTCGGCATAAACTGGTTTCGGAGAATGCAGTTGGCAGCATGCACCTCCTGCACATCCATGGCCACGAACGTCGTCGTGGACGGGATTCGAATCCGAAACGCCTGTAGTCAAACATGAGACTGATGCCTCACTACACTGCGCTACCGGTCGCCCCAGGCAGGTTTCGGGACATTTTTCGTACGCCTCGTTTTTCGCTTTTACCGCTTCGTGGAATTCGTCGTCAAACCAGTCTTTCTTCCTGCGACGTATTTCGTACCCTAGCTCCGCGGCTGACTTGATCTTGTCTCTGACTTGATTCCATGTCGTCGTCCGTTTAATGTTAAGTATCTAATTTATAAATCAAAACTAAACTCTGCGGTTATTTTACATCTTCTACCTATATATTCATAAATAGTGGAACAAAGACACTTATTGATCAGGGCCTTAAAATGGGTGAAGACTATAATTAGTTCCGCTCAAATGACATACACTTAGTTGTTATTAATTTCATTTGTATGCTTAATCTAATACGACTTTAGCTGATCGGGGTTGTACTCTGAACAAAGACGCCATTCTGAACAATGCGACCTCAGCATGCCGACACGTCGACGTCGCATAAATGTTATTCAGTTAATAAAAAAAAAATGTAATTGTCGCCATAAAGATACAACGTTAACAATGCCAATTATCATTTTAATTTTCAGCTACTCGACATGCTTCGTTTCTATTCACGCTTTGAGATCAATGACGTCACCGGCGATCCATTAACAGATCATGATATGACACAGCTACATTATTCGAAAATTACATCATTACAGGTGAGTTCTGATGTTGATGATATGTTTAAAACTTTGTTACAACAAGGGTTAGAATAAGTCCAAGTTAAACAACTCGAAGCGCGCCATTCTTGGAAAATTCGCCCCTAAATCGGAATGTGAAAATGAATCTGTTTGAATCTTTAAGGTGCGTTTTGCTAGACACACAATCGTCGCATATCGTTCGCGATTAGCGATCAACCCATAGAGCACGGAACACTTTTTAATCGTTGCCTGCAATCGAGGCAGAGTGGTGCCTAGCAAAACGCACCTTTAGGATTGACGATACTGCAGGAAAAACTAAAGACAACCGTTAGCTCTTCAAATTACCGTCCGTTATTCTTACGGTTTCTCATCAGATTTTTCTGCAAGATTATCATGAGTTATCCTAGAAGATTCTCGTCCGTTTTTACTGTAGAAATATCGTCAGTTAAACTGAATGGGCTACTATCTTGTGGGCGAGCAGGAGGTGTATGCTGGCAACTGCATTCTCCGAAACTAGTTTGTTGTGCCAACGAAACGTTAACTGGGCCACATTGAACAGTTGGCGCGCTATGCCCCACGAGGAGTTAGGGCAATTGAGTATATGGAAGAGGATTTTCGCCACCCATCCCTCCCACTCTTTAAATGATCAAAAGGAACCCTATTTTATGTGCTTTTTTTTAACTCCCTCAGCGTGCTGCATTCGCCAAATTTCCCGACCTGAAATTATTCGCCCTCTCCAACGTGGCCAGCGTCGACACGAGGGAATCCCTCGAAAAACATTTCGGCGCATTGGATGGTGATAGTTTGCTGAAAATTGCCTGTTTTCTTAATTTAGTTCCGGAAAAATTAGAAGAGCCCTTCAAATGGCATCGTCACGACAAAGAATTTTTGCGAGAATTGCTAATTTCGCGTCACGAACGACGTGCCTCACAGCTGGAAGCGCTCAATGAGATGCCCCTGTATCCAACTGAAGATATCATTTGGGATGAAAATATTGTCCCGTCGGAATATTATTCGGGCGAAGGATGTCTGGCATTGCCCAAATTGAATTTGCAATTTTTAACTCTTCACGATTATCTGTTGCGAAATTTCAATTTGTTCAGGCTGGAGTCGACATGTAAGTTTGTACATACTCGTAGTACACACGCGATTTCTTATTAATGCGATCTGATTGTTGCTATCTCATATTACAGATGAAATTCGACAAGATATTACTGATGCTGTGAGTCGTATGCTACCATGGTAAGTGTGTGTGGTGAGAGTGAAATTACCAACAACCACAATTTTCTTTTGTCCAGGTTTCTTTCTCGCACTAATCCTTATCCAATTAAGACGCGTGGCTTACAACCTTCAATCATCCATTTGATAAATGTCACCACACTATATTTATATTTTTTTCTTATTATTTAATTTGCTTACAGGCAATCAGAAGATGGCGACATCGTATACGGCGGGTGGGCCCGCATGGCATTACCAATATCATCTTTTGCGGTCGTCGAAGTAGCTAAACCACATATTGGCGAAAAGAAACCGTCTCGGGTTCGTGCCGATATCTCGGTAACGCTTAGCGTACGCAAGGAGATCAAAGAGGAATGGGAAAGTCTTAGAAAGCATGATGTATGCTTTCTCCTCACGGTGAAACCGACCCAACCAATTGGTAATAATTATGACAAAAATGGCACACACATGCGTTAAATATTGCACACTCTGTACTTTAAATTATTTCTTTATTTGCAGGCACCAAATACAACATACGTGAACCATTTATCCCACAAGTGGGTCTCGTAAATGTACGTGGATGTGAAATCGAAGGTTTATTGGATGTGAATGGTCGCGTGATTGAAGACAATCCGGAACCGAGGGCGCCATTGCCGGGCGAGCAAAGAACATATCGAGTTTGGTTGGATTGTAATCAATATCGTCGGGATATGGATGATTTACAGGAGGTAGGTTTCATTATTTAACTATCGTTTTACTTTCACAAGTGGGCACCACACAATTGGACACCACTGCTTGATGATTGATGCCTCGTGTCAGCTTACAAAGTTGGTGATCTGTTTTATTTCCCGGCAGGGTGTTTAAAAAAAAGAAGAAGAGAAGTCTGCCAGGTTCCCTGGCTTCATACTGGCCTACTTTTGTCACTAGTAACAGGCGGGAGGTCCTTGACATTACGTTTGGGAGTTACAACATCTCAAATCGGATACAGAATTGGCATGTCTCGGATGAGCCATCTCTGTCCGATCACAGACACATTCGTTTTGACATAGCCGCATTCAGCCAAGTCAAAACAAGCAACAAGCAACGCACTGACTGGAAAGGATATTCGGTCTCTCTGCGTGAGAAACTCGATCTGGTGGACAATAAAGTCTCAGAGTGGCTCAGCTTAGGTCCCCTGGTATCCAACGTATCGGAGACAATTACATCCTCCTATGAGGAAAACTGTCCTCTAAGTAGCTCTACTGACTCTAGAGGCGTTCCATGGTGGAACTCTGAACTCTCTGCACTACGCAGGAGTTCTAGAAGACTGCACTGGTAAGTGGGGAAAAGGACCAACCCTGGCTCACACTCGAACACGCAGTTGGATTAGGTTCTGCGAAGGTGTCGATAATACCAACAGTGCCGTAGCAAGCCCTTTTGGCGCCTGAGGCAAATAGGATTATTGGCGGCCGATGCCGTATCCGAGTTGATTGGGTCGACGATCATAGCTTGAAGTATTTCATAAACATCCTTGATTTGGGCGTTCAATGATCTTATAGCAGCAGCTTTCGAGGTCCATCGGGTGTCTGTATGTTCTTTCAAGGATACCTTCAATGCCTTCATTAAGATCGTCCACCGAGCCGTAGAACGAGAAAAAAATTTGAAAATGCTTTCGACCGTTTCGAAAAAAATTTTCATTTCAGCATTAGCTGTAGCCGAATGCACCCCTGCTAGATTCAAGCTATGGCTTGCACATGGAATGAATGTAGCGAAAACGTTTTTCTCCTGGATACGTGCTTGAACACCACGGTATTAGCCTGCCATATTGGCACCATTGTCGTATCCTTGGCTTCTTATGTCATCAATATCGAGATGATCTTTTGCCAATTTTTCAAGAATTTCTGAAGCTAATCCCTCGCCAGTTTTTTCTTCAGTACAAATAAAGTCAAGAAAACTTTCTTGAATGGAGACTTTTCCATTTTCTATGTAAACATATCGAATAATTTGTGCCATCTGTTCATTATGAGAGATATCAGGTGAGCAATCGTACAGCAAACCATAATATTTTGACTTCCGAATCCTTGATAAAATTTCATTGCGAACTTTCTGACCAAGTAAATTAATAAATTCATTCTGAATTTGGGGTGATAAATAGGTATTTGACCCATTTTTGTGACTTGCTATTAGTTCGCCTAAAGTTTTATCATATTTGCCCAGTAATTCAATGATATTCAAGAAGAGGCCGGCTCTCTCTGTGCCGATTTGTGACGATGAGCCGCGTAATGCTAAGTTATTCTTAGCACATAGCATTATTGCATTTAAGATTGCATGAAGAATATGTCGCCATCGCTCTTTTTCTAAGATGATATCCTTCTGCAATTTGTCGTCTATGCCTTCTGAGTTTTTCAATCCGGTCTCCAAAGTTTTCCACTCAAGATAATACTTCCGATGATACGGAGATTTTTCGTGATCAACAATTCACTTAAGTTTTTCCAGTCGGAAAATCCTTCTTCACGATTGGCAATCGAAGGTTTTTTGTAAGACCGATTTTCAAATAGGCAACAGCAAAAGCAGAATATGGCGTTTCCCCTTTTAGAATAGATCAGCCATTTTCGTTCAACAATTTCACAGTTAGGTAAGCTTTTCTGGAACCAGTGAGCGGCAAACCTACGTCCATCTTTTGTTTCAATATTCCTGAAATCCATATCCTTCCCTTGAACTGGACCGTGCGATATTATGTTTATCCTAACGTCATTCGTAATGCGTGGCCACGATGGAGGGTCGTTATAATCGAAGTCGTGTTGAGCAACATAGATTATGCTTGTGTTTTCTGATAGTAAATTTTCGGCAGCCTCGATCATTTCCGGAAGCTGTTTGTCAGGTGATTCTATTTCCGGTCTTGAGCTTCGTTCGATCGTTACATTTTCGGATCTGTCTTCACTTGTAGAGGATGACGGTTTCGGACATTTTACGATCGATGGTCGCTCAATTGAATGTCTTTCATTAGTTTTGTTCGAATCATTTTCGATCATAATTTGATCTGTAATAAAAAGTCCGATTTGCAAAATTATTTCCCTATTTATAGTTTTAATTGATTAATACTGACTGTTTAATTTGAATTCGAAACCAGATGCGTAAGACAACGCATCCACATGCAATTTCTCAATTTTCGAATGCAATTGATGCACAGGTTATTTATATTAAAATTAATAAAATGAAATTCCACATCATCTGAGACAGAAAGCAAGTTTCTAGGATCGCTTTATGCTTAAATATTAGTATTTCAATACTAGAATTTTCAACAAAAAGAGGCAAGATTAAATAGACTACAGCCAGTTCGAATAGACAAAAAAAATTCTAAATTACTTGTTTCTGTTAACCAACATGGTTGCTTTAGAAGTTTCAATATCGACAAAAAAAAAAACTAAAAAAAATCTTTCTCTGCCGACACCAAGTAAATTGCAATTGAACGTGTAGGCGCTTTAACATTAGATCTTAAGACAACAGAAATGCATCTCAATTATTGCGAAATTACAAGTGGGCGCGTAGCCTTAGTGCCTACGATTATATTTTCAAATAGGATAAATACATCTCCTGATATGATATTCGCCAAAATACATCAGCAAGACGAAGATTTTCAAAAATTTTTCCCCCATTTCTGAAAAGCTGGTTTCACTAATCGTAAGTCCTGAGAGTACTGACTTTGGTTTCAAATTGTAGCGTTACTATTTGAATTAAATTACTTATGTACATACATACCAGCATTTTCTGAACTACATCCTGGTTCGATATCGGAAGATCTTATCAGCCATTTTTTTAAAGTATTCGTCATTTGTTGATCTTCGATTTTCCTCTTTTTTCTTTCACTTCGGTATTGTGCACCACTTTTCTTGAACTTTTCCGGCGCAGATATTATTTCACGACTCTCAACAAACGGTAAAAACAAATAAAGTTCAAAACTCTACTGTGCTGTAAGCTTTGCTCGAGTGATGCAATACACCTGCACGTCAACCACACTTGTAGATACAAAAGCTCTGTCGCTACTTTTGGTTGTTGCGGCGCCAACAGCAACGATATGCCGCGAGTTATACACACGCTACTCGCTTCGACTAGATTGGATAACGGTACTGTTTTGTAAACTTACCCCCAACAATGGAGTCACTCATCAGTTACAGTACATGACAAAAAAAAAATTACTTTAAAAAAATTTTGCGATCAGGTTTTTTTTTTTTTTTTTTTTTTTTTGTTATCCGATTTTGGCGCCCCGGAGCAATGGCGCCTGAGACAATTGCCTCACTTGCCTCACCCTTGCTACGGCACTGAATACCAACAATGCTGCCAGACTCCTTCGTGTTCTAGCTAAAAAAGGCACCAACCAAGTCAACACCCGAAGGAGACAAGATGGCAGCATCACAGAGAATGCTGAGTGCACAGGCAAATTGCTTCTTGCACCCATTTTCCTGGGTGCGTTAGTGTAGATGAAGATATTGTAACGGACGGTTTGGTGGGCATCCGAAGATACCCGTGGGGACGGAGCCTTAGGTAGCATAACGACCGTGAAGGTTGGGCCGTGCCATCTGGCGAAGAAAAAGGCCCCTCAACGAGCTAAGCAGCGGCCTATGCTTGCTGTAGCTCAGTTCGGGAGATGTGGGCGGGGTTTTCGCCGCTCGTTGCCCCTGTCCTTTACGTATTAACAAAAATTCATAGGCCTGGGGAAGACAACACAAACATGGGAGGTAAAAATGGGGAATAAAAAAATTGATCAGACGCCCACGCGGTCGTACCTGGATCCGGGTGTAATGGGACCCTTGGCCTCTGGTTTCGTACCACCAACAGATCACTACTCATCAGGTACTGCTTCGATCTGCCGGTGGGAGCAGCACTACCAGACCATAATATGGTTCATTACAGGTGGTTCATTTCAATATCGGCTACTCGGTCGACGTGGGGTGCACTATGAGGCATCCCGCTCTGACTGCAGTATTGCCAAAAATATCTTCACACACAATAAAGTGAAATGGGTCAATGACTCCTTTGACCCGTATATTGTAAATTTAATAGCACGGCGGGAATCTTCCCCGCTCTGTTACAGACAGGAAAGGATATACTATACTATATAATCCCCTATCTTCCAAATATATCCGGAGGTAGCTTTCCTCTAGGGTATACCCCATATTCCTGGACTTCGGTTAAAGTAGTCTTCATCCCGAAAAATGGGCAATCATCCTAAAGATGACCGCAAATCATATTGGCCAATCAGTCCGACCTCCTTCATGCTTAAGTCTATGGAGAAAATCCTTGATGCACACATCAGGTGCACACTCCTCACAAAACTCCCGCTAACGACGTTCGTGGCCATGGATGTTTGTGCTGTCTTCCCCCTGTGGTGCGGAGCGTAATAATAAGCCACATCTCCCGACTTGTCACAGGTTCGCGGTTAAATGGGAACAGGAGGAGGATGCTGGCAAAGTGCACCGTCCGAAATTGGTTTATGCCAACGAAATGTCAGCGAAACCACATGAAATAGTTGACGCGCTATGCCTCACTAGGGGTTAGGGTAAATGAGTACATATATATTTGACAACACGCCTTGCCTATTTTAATTACAAACTCCTTTTCACTTCATTATCTCTAACATCTTTCTTCCAGGGCAAGCCCGATGTCTACGAAGAATTCAACATAATTATGCGGCGCAAACCCAAAGAGAATAATTTCAAAGCCGTCCTGGAAACCATTCGGCATCTGATGAACACCGAATGCGTTGTCCCACCATGGATTCATGACATTCTACTGGGCTACGGCGATCCAGGTGCTGCACATTATTCCCGAATGACCAATCAAGTAAGTTTATTATTTTAGACTTGGAATGTTTCATTCACGACCCAATTTCGAATTTTAGGAGCGCACACTCGACTTCAATGACACGTTCCTGGACATTGATCACTTGAAATACTCTTTTCCCAAGTATACAATTGAAGTGAAAAACCAGGAGAATAAAGCTGTTCAGCCACCGTTCAGATTAACATTCGAGGATGTCCCGACTCGGGACGACGACGACGAGGAGGAGAACCGCGATGATATACGTGAAAATATTATTGTTGAACCGTACACGTTCGAGAGTCGCGGTCCGTATATTTGCAACATGCCCAAGAAGTAAGATGTTTATTTTTATGCCAAGATTTGCCTAGCAATAATCTATTGGAGCTGGACATATTTGTGTTTTGTTTGCTCTCATTCATGCCAAAAATTTGCTAGCACCAGCTTAAATAAATGGTGTCAATCAACACCACTGAATAATTATGTGAACATTTATTTTTATTTTTATTTTCATTCCACAGAAACACAATTCGTTTTACGCCAACACAAATCGAAGCCATACGTGCTGGTATGCAACCGGGATTGACCCTAGTCGTTGGTCCACCCGGTACTGGTAAAACAGATGTTGCCGTTCAGATCATCTCAAATCTGTATCATAATCATCCGAATCAACGAACACTGATCGTAACACATTCGAATCAGGCGCTGAATCAACTTTTTGAAAAAATCATGGCACTGGACATTGATGAAAGACATCTGTTGCGTTTGGGTCATGGCGAAGAAGCACTCGAAACGGAAAAAGATTTCAGTCGATACGGTCGTGTAAATTACGTGCTAGCAAAACGTTTGGATTTGCTCGATCAAGTTCAGAAGCTGCAAGAATCGCTTAATGTGCCGGGCGATAATGCATACACATGCGAGACGGCTGGATACTTTTATTTGTATCATGTAAGTTGACCGTGGGAGATGATGGGGTTGGGGAGTTGTTTGAGGGGGTGCAAAATGTTCGAGATGGGATTTCTGTTTTATGTTATGGTTGAGATGAAGACATCAAACGATTTCCGAAGCTAGCAATATTAAGCGAAAACTACTGGTTTAATTGGGTCATGTAGAGACTTGGAATTAGCCTGGAAAGTATTTACTGTAAGGCGCACACTCGAGAAATCAATTTCATGAAACTTGAAACTAAGTTTCGTGAAACCATTTGTTATAAAACGTATAGGAAGGAGCACACTGGTTTCTTGAAACTGTAGTTTCAAGAAACTAGTTTCACGCAACCAAAAAGATAGGTTTAGTGGAAACCAAGTTTCATGTGGTTTCATGTTCGACAATGTTTGTTAATTTTTTTTTTTCCTAAATTTATTATCATCTCAGTTTCTTTATCTAGACTGTTCGTCAGAGGATATGATGAAATGGTTTCCTGTTTGTGCATAAAAAAAAAAACAGTTTCATGAAATTAAAGCTTGCCATTCACGTTGCGACGGTCGTACGGACTGTCGTTCGAACCGTCGCAAGTACAGTTCGATATGCACACATACGTTGCGACTCGGTCGTACGGACGGTCCGATAAAAAATGCTGTCTTTGGATTGCTTTTGTGTGAAGTGGTTGTCGTCGTTCTGCACAATAGAAATTCACCTGCAGAATGACCACTCGGTCCTACGGACCGTCTTAAACACCACCACTCACGCTACGACCGTCGTGTACCGAAGATCGTATCTTTGGTACACGTCGTGTCGCTTCGCTTTCATATCGCAAGGTTCGATGACTATTTCAACGGACCGTGCGACATGACCTTGGTCGTACGAACCAACCCATTCACAGTCGAACCTGGCAAGTCCGTCGGACGGGCCGTGCGACCGTCGCAACGTGAATGGCCCGTTTTAGCTTATGAAACTGGTTTCTCCAGTGTGCTCCGCGCCTATGAGTTCAAATATTGATTGGTTGTTCACCCGTCTTAAACAAACTTTTCGTAAGGTTTTGATTGACTGTCGGATTGGCTTATTGTGACTTGAGAGTGAGACGATATCGCATTCTACCCGTCAGTATCAGTTACAGGAGGTTCGAGTCCCGTGCACGTCGTCCACATGGATGTTTGTGTTGGCTTGCACTTGTGGTGTGGGGCGGAACAATAAGCCACGACTTAATGGGCAGGAGGTACATGCTAGCAACGTGCATCGCCCAAAACCAGTTTATGCTGACGAAACGTCAACTAAGCCACATGGGAATTGTTGACCCACTATGACCCACTAAGGGTTAGGGCAAATAGTAGTATGCTCACAATAAACGGATCCATTCTTGGAGGAAATAACAATTAATGTATCTCTTGCACTAAAAAAAATTGACTGATGATGGGTCTACGAACAGAACGGCCCAATAGCCCTAGCTAAAAACTCCACGTTTTAAGATGGACACACACTTGCGTCCAAAAACCAAATTCATCCCGGTTCTATCCAAAATCCATAGTCCAGGTCCATAACCCAAAGTGTAATTTGCCTTAAAAATGCTGATTAGCGGAGTCATGAAAGTGTCGAGACAATTCTGCACTCCAGGAGCCTTAAAAGGCTCAAAGAACTCTACTGCCCATTTAACCCTATCTTTATCGAAGATCATCCCTGGTAGGCTGTTTAACTGCTCAGTCGAGCGCTGATAGTTATCAGTTGTAGGCATCGGAGTGTAGCCTGAAAGGACAGATCCGGGAAAGTTAGTACGAAGTAGAAGCTCTAGAGTTTCTTCTGGGCCAGTATAAAACCCATCTAATCATTTAAACAGACCGACTCCGTTTGTGGAGTTCTTGGAAAGAGCTTTGTAAAGACGTGCCACTTCTGGTACAGATTGAATGTTTTTACAGCATTTCTTGCAGCATTTCCGTTTGGATTACCTAATGAGTTTATTATACTCAGTGAGAGCAATTCTGTACTAGTCCCACAGATTGAAGCGCTTTTCTCTGTTAAACTTCTTCCTAACTTGAAGACGTTTGCTGGCGAGTTCTTCGTTCCACCAGGGCACTTTTCGTCCTGTCGAGGCGAGGTCTGTGGAGGCGAGGTCTATGGAGCCCCCGTTGCTTCTCCCAGTTCCATCCTTTCGTCGAAATCCCTTGTCGGCATCAGGACCCTTACCAGCTCGGGAACCGGACAATCTCTTCGTTGTTGTATAAGAAGAGACAATAATCGAGCAATTACCAGCTCGAGCACCGCTCAAAATGCTAGTAGTAGTGGTGGAGTTGCCGGATACATAAGCAGTGACACTTGGGGCCCGGCTGATAGAGAATGTCGCTTCTACCGGTCTCTTATTTATGCCACTCGGCCCGGCTACTGCGACAACCAGTGACCCGGAATGCGTTGTCTTATGCTGTTCATTCTGATTAGGGGGCAGGACTGGGTTCACCGTTGGTTGAACATGTTTACCCAGATTTAGGGTGATATGGGTGAAGCGGTAGGCTACTACGCCTTTTGGCTCCTGCAATCACCCCATTGAGTGTTCGTTCACAGCGAGGACGAGGTGCAAGGTGTCTTTATTAGTGTCCCGGTTCATCACCTGCCAACGGTCTGTTGGAAGTCGGCTCTGTGCTCCTGCAGAACCGATCACGCACGCTCTCATTAGAAAGGGAACTACTCGCGGGAATTACCCGCGAATAACATGTGGGCGCGGGAAATCTTTCTCCTCCACCAGGCGAACCGCAAATGGTCATTTGGCTTTAATGTGATCCAGATTTTTCCGAAGCCATTCTGCAGTCACTGGGTTGGAGCAGACTAATGGCAACCAGCCTGTACGGGGAACACAGGACTCGAAGTCAATATTTTGATCTTCGGGCCTTTGTTCGAAGGTTGTGTTAATGATGGTCCCTTGCAGCAAGACCATTTGCTCCGAGTTCAGAAAGCCAGTGGCTTAATATGCTTTGCAGAGGCCTAGTTTAACACAAGCTGTCACTAGGCTATATGTAGGTTTGGTGGGCTCATTCTGAGCTCTGGATTTTTTAGGCTCGCTCAGTGCCGGTGAATGCTCCTCCGAACGACAGCTTTACACCGTCGGTGTTGGCTCAGAGTCCTGGAGGGAAATCTCCAGGGCTTTTTTTTCCCTGGAGTGGCCATCAGCTCTAGCCCTATTGAACTTGCGTCTTTGTGCCGTTGTGAATTTGACGTAACCGGAGTTTGTTACATCGTTCATGTTTCCAATGACTGTTGACCCAGATTTCTCCGATCGAGCGTGGTCGAGGTTTTGTTACGAACACGAACCAAAAGATAAAGAGTCTTCAGGGCTTAAAAAGTCCAAGGACGACACAGGAGGACAACGTGCGTAGCACCCCTGTGCTATTAGGCAGCACAGAGGTTGCATTGGATAATGCTGCTTGAGCTGCATCGATCTCTCAATTATTAATTAGCGTAGAGTACATTACCTAGAGAAATAGTTTTTAGAACCGAAAACTTGTTTTTTTTTTTAACTTCTGTAGTTGTGGAAGATAGCCCGACATGGCGCTGTAGCGCCACAATGATAATGAGTTCTAGAAGGTCGAAGGGTAGAGAGTCGGATCTGTCACACGAACGGTCACCCGGCGATCATTTTACATTTACAGGATACTCACCTCACTACACCCCTTACAAATGCCGCTAAAAATTAAGTTCTCCGGAAAAAAATATAATATAAATTTCCCTCTTTTATTTCCAGGTGATCGCTCGTTGGGAAAAGTTCACATCTCAAATCGAACACATCAGTCAATTGACAGATTGGAAAACGGAATTCGAGTCCCAATTTCCATTCACCCGTTTCTTCAACGATGCCCCCCAACCTCTATTCACGGGCGACACTCACAAAGAGTACATGAACATTGCTGAAAGCTGTTTCCGCTACATATCACGAATATTCACCGAACTCGAAGAATTCCGAGCCTTCGAGCTGTTACGTAGCGGTCTGGATCGCTCTAAATACTTGCTCGTCAAAGAGGCCAAAATCATAGCGATGACATGCACGCATGCTGCATTGAAGCGAAAGGAGCTGGTCAATTTGGGCTTCAAATACGATAACATCCTTATGGAAGAATCTGCACAGATTTTGGAAATTGAAACATTCATTCCGCTGCTCCTGCAAAATCCCATGGATGGATTCAATCGTTTGAAGCGATGGATAATGATCGGAGATCATCATCAATTGCCACCGGTTATCAAGAATATGGCGTTCCAAAAGTACTCGAATATGGAGCAGTCGTTGTTCACGCGGCTGGTTCGATTGGGCGTGCCCACTGTCGATTTGGACGGACAAGGTCGTGCACGGCCGTCGATTAGTTCGCTGTACAAGTGGCGTTACAAGATTTTGGATGATTTGGAGTATATTAAGACGGGCAAAGAGTATAAGATTGCAAATAGTGGATTTGTGCATGAATATCAATTGATAAATGTGGACGATTTTAATGGTGTGGGCGAGTCGGAACCGAATCCGTTCTTCTATCAGGTGAGTCATTAAACTCTTCGAGATAGGGTCTAAGAAATCAACGCCAACGCATTAAATTTGATACACTTTTTTTATTCCCTATGTTCTTTGAATTATTAGCATCCCCCCTCCCCCTGTCTGTAGTCAGACATGAGACTGACGCCTCTACGCACTGAGCTACCGGTCGTCCCAGGTTTGATCAAGTCCTCGTTGCATAACGGGGGAGTTTTTTTATTGCTGTATTTCGCGGGACACGAGATCCTGGAGCCCAAGTCTATAGCTTTTTCGAAGGTCTCGATCCTAGACTCAAGCTCTTGTACTGACTCTCTAAGGCTGGTCGTCCTTGAGATTTTGAGAGTTTTTACCTGTCTAAACTTCTTCCGGTCGATTCACTTGGGCTGCCTGTACGAGAGAAGAGAGACCTTCCAGTCCTCCACCCTGATGGTCTCATTATTGTCCACTATAAGCGCAATGTCAAGGAGCTCCTCCCACCCTTGAACACTATCTGTGCTAGAGAAGGTGAAGGTCGGGGTGTTTCCCCTATTACACAAAGTGAGATTTAACTCACGTCTTCTCCACAAGGTGTATCTGGCGTTGGCATCGCTTCTCACAATTAGCCTTCATTTCCTAGCAGTCGCTGCTGTGGTTACGTGAAGCAATTCCTCGGTGGGTGTAGGTCGATCGTGGGTCATGTATACAGAGGAGATGTAGAGTGCTTTCCCATGGGATGTTTCCACCTTGTGAGGTCACCCGTACTCATATCGGCACACATATGCCTTTATGTGTGCCTTAGCTAATATTCTGGGTCTATCTTGGCCAGTGCTGCAGTAAAAGAGGTTATATGGGAAAGTTAATGTGGTCTTCATACCCAAAGCGGGCAATAAGCAGGAACATATGCCCAAATCCTATAGACCGATTAGCCTTACTTCCTTCTTCCTTAAAACCATGGAAAAGTTGCTTGATTTGCATATCAGGCACAAGATGGAACTGTCGAGCCCCCTACATCGTATGCAATTCGCGTACACAAAGGGTAAGTCAACAGTAACCGCCTTGCATAGCCTTGTCAGTACAATCGAAAAGTCCCTCAGTAAAAAGGAAATCGCGTTGTGCGCGTTTCTTGACATTGAGGGGGCTTTCGATAATACCGGCTACGAGTGCATTTCCAGAGCACTGGAACTCAGGGACATCCCGCCCGCTACCATTGCATGGATAGATGCCATGCTCCGGGGACGGGATATTCACTCAACTCTAGGCAGTACATCCATTTGCGTGAATGCCGTAAAGGGTTGTCCACAAGGTGGCGTTCTGTCACCCCTTTTGTGGTCCCTTGTCGTGGACGAGCTGATTTCCATGCTTAATGAGCGCGGTTATCTTACTATCGGATACGCGAACTCTAGACTCGAAACTCACCTGGAATACTCACATAGATAATGTACTTGGCAAAGCCACACGCACAATGTGGGCTTGCAGAAGTTTCTTTGGACGGACATGGGGGCTCACTCCAAAGATAATTGAGTGGTTATACACCATGCTGGTGCGGCCTATGGTGACCTACGCAGCGCTTGTGTGGTGGCCGAAAACTCAGCAATCTTCTGTCTTACTGAAGTGCAATAAGCTTCAACGCCTTGCCTGCCTTGGCATCACTGGAGCTATACGCACTTGTGCTACGCCAGCCCTGGAGGCGATTATTGGACTTACTCCGTTGCATATATTCATTCAAGAATCAGCAGCTCTAAATGCTCTCAGACTTCGTTTAACTTCCGACGTGCGTAGTGAAGAAAGCGGTCACATGAGTATTCTGAATCAAATTCCTGACGTGCAGATCTGCTTGAGATCAGATTACATGATCACGGAGGTTTGCTTCGGCAGAAAATATTCAGCCCTCATCCCTAACCGCTCTGAATGGGTAAATGGCACACCCTGTCCAGACCCTAGATGTATCAAGTGGTTCACCGATGGGTCTAAAACAGAACAGGGTGTTGGTGCAGGTGTCTTTGGACCCAACACCAGGATTTCGATCGCAATGGGAGTCTCGCCCAGCGTTTTTCAAGCTGAGATCCACGCCATTGAGGTCTGCGCCAGGGTAATCTTGGAAACTGGACTTCGCGGCGCTCACATTGCTATCTACTCAGACAGCCAAGCAGCTATAAAAGCGCTCTCCTCATTTAAGGTCTCTTCAAAACTGGTGAAGGAGTGTTACAATCTCCTTCAACTGTTGGCAACCAAAAACCGAGTCTTCTTGTGTTGGGTGCCAGGCCACCAGGGCATTGAGGGGAACGAGGCTGCGGATGAACTTGCTAGACAAGGATCATCCAGTCGTTTTCATGGACCTGAGCCTTACTGTCGCTTTGGACTGGCCTCGGCCAAACTGCGGATCACAGATTGGTTTGCACGATTGCGTCAACAGTACTGGGATAACCTTCCAAGGCTTCGTCAATCAAAGGAGCTGATAATGCCCTTCAGTCACAAGGGTACTACTCAAATGAGTAGAACCCACCTAAGACTCCTAGTGGGGTACTTATCTGGCCATCACTTGGTCAGATATCACCTGAACAAGATGGGTCTGTCAAGCGAGACTGAATGCCGCCTTTGTCTGGAAGACGTGGAAACGACCAAGCACCTCTTGTGCGAATGTCCCGCCATCGCGCGTTTTAGGATGTCACTCCTCGGGCAGGCTACTATCAGCACTGCAGAATTCAGGTTGATTCCTGCTAAAGACTTACTGCCCTTTATTAGAAGGGTGGACGGTCTTTTGGATTAATGAGCTACGGCACAATAGATCTTTATGGTCGCAGTGCCTTCCTGCTGGGAAAGTAGCTCGTATTTTTTTTTTTTTTTATATCTATATAAAAGAGGTTATAGTTGCTGTCATCAAGGTCCTTAATCTTCAGGTCCTTGGTATACGGTTTCTGAACAAGGCCGATGTCGATGATCTCCTCCCTTCGGAAAACGCACAGATTACATACTATATTATGACAGCTTACAGATCGGCCATCTTTTGCGTCTCGCAACATCAAACTTATGAAAACTTCCCTACAGTGTCCTGTATTTTATCCCGCACTCAAATATTCCCTTAACTCATACTTACTTAATTGTCATCTCACTCTTTTCCCCATCCAGAATTTAGCCGAAGCCGAATACATTGTCGCCGTCTACATGTACATGCGCCTCTTGGGCTATCCATCCGAGAAGATATCCATTCTAACCACCTACAACGGTCAAAAACATCTCATTCGAGACGTGATAAATCTACGATGTGGTCAAAATCCACTAATCGGTTGGCCGCATAAAGTAACGACCGTTGACAAATATCAGGGTCAACAAAACGATTACATTCTAATTTCCTTGGTGCGTACCAAAGCCGTGGGTCATTTGCGTGATGTCCGACGTTTGGTGGTGGCAATGAGTCGTGCCCGACTGGGTCTCTACATATTCGGACGGGTGTCACTTTTCAAGAACTGCTTCGAATTGCAGCCGACGTTCAAATTGGTAGGTATAGCCCAAATCCTTAATTCATGTGGTTTGTCATGACATTTAATGTCCATTCACATTTCCCCAATTTTCAGCTGACAAAACGTCCTCAAACGCTTCAACTGATACCGAGTGAAACGCATCCGACAGCCCGAAACGTTGACGATGCCGTCGAATCGTTCACCGAAATCAATAACATGACGGAAATGGCTGAATTTGTCTACAAGATTTACATGGAGCGTATAGAGGCACTCAAGGAGAGTATGGAGAGTATGCAGAAAATGTATGAAGAACTTCCGGTCGAGAAGGATGCGGAAGAGGACGAGGGCGATGCAAATGATGAAGAGGTTTCGCTGGATACTACGACTACTCAGAAAAGTGGAGAGAGTGACAAGAAAACGGAGGCAACCGCGACGACGACGGCGACTACAAACAAGAAATTCGTTGAAACGCCCATCCAGAATTTGGTTGATGATATCGATCAACCTGATGACGCGAAAGAATAAAAAAAAATGGATTACGTCGTAAAAAAATTGGAAGTTTTGTAAGTGTTGTTTCAGATGCAAATAAAACTCGGAGATTTGCCTAAAATTGATTTTATTCGATAATAATTTTGATTTTTTCACTGATGGGATCTTTTCTACTATTCCACTTATTGTAAATTCACCAGACTTCTGCAAGACAGAGTGGGGTTTGACGACCGGAGTCCTTACAACCTATTCCTATCATTACTTCTCGCCCCATTTTTGATATATGATCCAGATTCATTATTCTCTGTGGAGTTTGTCATTTCATTATGTAAGGATTGGGACAACGGCTAACAAAACGCCGTCCACTTCTCGCAAATTGAGCTACAGCAAGCACCATGTCGCTGCTTACCTCGTTGAAGGGTCTTTTTTGAATGATGGTGAGGTGCTAACCAATTTTCACAGTCAACTTGGAGGCTCCGTTCCCGCAGACATCTTCGGTAGCCTACCACAGGAGCAGTGAAACACATTCTGCCGGCGAGGGTAGTATGAATGAATGTAGTAAAGGGTTCCAGCTTAGAGGTCCAATTTGTCTTTGAGGAACGTTCCCCAGGCTGGAATTCTATTGCAGGAGAGCGTGCATGAGTCGCTCGTGGAATTTCTTGAAACTGTTGCCGGAGCACCTAAATCCTGTCATTAGGTGCGTTCCTGCGGGCGGATCAGGATTTGACATTTCTCGATTTCTCCTCCATATGCTTTCCCCTCCATTAAAATATGTACGGACAACGGTCAATTTTTGGATCTGAAAATGTTCCCCTCCAGATCAGAATACTTTTCAGATACAGTGGAGTCTATAAACCTGAATGCCCCGAGTATTCAGCAACATACATTGCACAAACAGGACGATCAGTTGAAACGAGGTTTAAAGTTTTCAAATTTTTACGAACAGATAAAGGAATCGGGTCATAATATTGGGAATGATCTCAAACCAGAAATACGAGTATTACACATTTGCTCCAAAGGAAAAAAGCTCGACCTACTCGAAGCCCTAGAGATCAACAAAGCCAATCGGGTACCTGGAAAGTATCTTCTGAATGACCATACTAACATGAACAGTTCTCCACTTTTAAACTTCAAGTTCTCGCAGGTATAAAAATGACACTTAATTACAATTTGTCTATTGAAGAGACTAGCACGCCGTTGTGTTACTAAATTGAATGGCGATTTTCCATTTTTGATGGATTGGTAAGGGCTCTCACAGTAGACCATACCATAGCTTACTTATGCCGGTTGTTTGGTGGCAATTGCTTAGATGCGCGCTCCATTTCAGTCTTCTATACTCAGCTAGGTTAGGTTAGGTATAGGGGCTGCCGTGATGCATCACAGCACACCTAGACAAACATTGGGTCCATCGGGGTACCACCGCTATCACCTCCACTTGAACCTACGTATCAAACCAGCCTGTGCTGGTGATGTAACGATTGAGCCGTGTTGCGGTCATCCAGATCATAAAAGACCCGTGAGCCCAGAAACTTTCTTCTCCTACCAGCCACAGTCGGGCAATGACAGAGAAGATGTAGGCAATATGTAGGTAAGACGTGGGGAATAAAACCCTCAACAGCCCTCTGGATTTACAAGGCTATCATTAGACCTATATTATAGTAGAATATGATGCAGTAGTAAGTGAAAAGTGTTGTGTGCTCACCGGTTTCGATCGCTGGTGTGACACGCGTCTCATCAGACGCCTCCGCTTCGCGCATCACACCAGTGAGGAAGGCGTGAACGGGCACAAGCCAAGTCGGATTCAGATTCAAAATATTTTATTGACATAAAAATTTGAATGACATTTCTTAGCACAATTGCAGGTTAACGACTATACTTAGCTCTAACATATGATTAGTAATTAGGAGACGGCTAGTTATATATTTGGCCTGTCTATATCTATCACTTACTCGCTATGGTACGACTACTCTTTTAATTCAGAGAAACTTAGAATGATGTAATGTTAATTATAGATATTAAGTACGTAACTGCTTAACTTTTAAGCTAGGTGCGGCTTGCATCCGACCGTATCTTGCATATATTTTATTTATTCTTAAAAACTAACTTAAATTAAACCTAATCTAACATTATGTACATTATATTTACACTAGACACTAAGAACTAAAGAAAAGAAAAACTGAAATGAAACAAAAGAAACGAAAGAAGAACTGAAATGAAACAAAAGAAACGAAAGAAGAACTGAAAAAAAAAATGCTAGGCAAAGCCTAGTGCTTCTGCCAAATCCTAACTTCTCATGTGAGCTGCTCTTCCACTATATGAATACAGGTTTTCGAAGAAAGCCTGGTTATCAATATTTAGTATGGCTGCTGGCTGTATGAACAATCCGATACGTTGAGTTTCCACCTCGCACATTTCCCTTATCTTGTCATTACTATGAACTTTCGCTTTCGCGAAGAACCGCTCAGTGATTCGTAGAACGTGTTGACTGAGAGGAGTCATTCTAGTGTTAGAATACAGCAAGCTATTCCTAACATACCTCTTTCTTCTCCAATCGAAGTAGTTACCCATGCAATATCGGAGTACCTTGCGTTCAAACCGCTCTGCTTCCTGCATGGCGGTTTTCGTGCAAGTTAGCCATGTTGGAGCTCCATATGTGAGAATGGGCCTTATCAAGGTCTTATAGAGAATGACTTTAACTCTGCTGGACAGACCCACTGACCTCTTCAGAAGGCTGCGGATTCCTTTAAACGCAATCATCGCCCTTTTTATAGTAAGCTTAACGTGGGGATTAAACTGAAGATTCTCGTGGAAGATAATACCCAGGTACTTCAATTGATTAGTCGGAGACACACTGGAGTTGCCTATTTTAATTTTGCACTCGGAAAATTTCCTGATGCCATTGGAATATGTGTATTTACCACTCCTCTTAAAAATGGTTACTTGAGTTATCCCTTCGTTTAACTTAATACCCCACTTGTTGAAATATGCTGTTAGAGTGACTAAGTAAGCGCTTATCTCCTTAGCTGCTGTCTTTGGCTTCGTGCGTGATGCATAGATGAGTGTATCATCCGCATATTGGATAATCTTGATCGGTGAGGGATCCCGAGGAATTGGAATGTCAGCTGTGAAGATATTATACAAGATCGGCCCTGAAACAGAACCCTGAGGAAATCTCAGTGGATTCTGATGAGGCGTTGCTGACACTGACGAAGAACTTCCGGTTCTGAAAAAAGCTAATTGCTAATTTCACCACACTTGGGGGGATAGTTGAGTTTTATTAGCTTATGGAAAGCCCATTTGTCCAAACAGAGTCGAATGCCTTCTCCAGATCGAGAGCGCATACAACGGTGGGACAGTTTCTTTCGTTGAGTGGTTTAATCAATGCGTGAAGCAGATAGGATGCAGCATGTTGTATACCATGATGAGCCCTAAAGCCAAATTGGTGAGATGGGATGATCTCATTACTGTCGGAGAAGTTCCGGATTTTAGAAACCCAAAATTTTTCAAACAGTTTGCCAAGATTCGGTAGTAGGGACACCGGCCGGTAATTACACGTTTCATGAGAGTCGCCCTTCTTATGAATTGGGATAATCTTCGCAACTTTCCAACAATCCGGAAAGTAGCCAATATTAAAAGCATTGTTGAATACTATCAGGATAATATTCAACACTCTAACTGGAAATTTCTTGATCATGAAGTTGGATATCCCATCCACGCCACATGATTTTTTGTTGTTCAGCTGAGACATGATACCCCTAAGATGAGGTAATGACAGGAATTCCGACGGGTCAGCAGGATTATTGGCCTGGTTGTTGTCTGAAAACGAGGTGATAGGGGAGGAGTTCTCAGAGGTAAACCTGCTAACGTTTTCTTCCACCGATGTTACAAGTGACCTTGGAGTGTTACTGTTTCTCATATTCAATTGCCCCTTAAAACTCTCTGCGAACAGATAAGCCTTTTCCTGATGATCATGGATAAGCCTACCATTTGACCTAAGCGGAGTGTCTTTCTTATTAAGCTGTCCGGATAAAACCTTCACTTCCCGGAAGGATTCAGGGCCCGGGCGGATTTTAGTTAGTCTTTCGACTAACTTCCTCACTGGTGCGATGCGCGAAGCGGGGGCGTCTGATGAGACGCGCGTCACACCAGCGATTGAAACCGGTGAGCACACAACACTTTTCACTAATTGAATTGTGTAGTCCCACTAGGACTGATAAGGGTGACGACATGACAAGCATGATATAAGTTGTATGGTGTCGATGGTCGTCGCCCGGCAGCAAAAAACTTGTATGATGCAGTGGAAAAGTGCATTCACTGTTGCTGGTAAGATCACCTTAGGTAAGGTGCAGAGACTTGCATGCCTAATGGTCACGGGGGCTATCCGCTCATGCCCATCTAGTGCTCTTGATGTACCGCTCGACTTACAGCCAATACACATCCACATAAAAGAACAAACCGAAACGGCAACCGCGAGACCTGTAACATGCGACGCGAATGTAAAGCTAAATCCAGCCCAAAATTAGCTGGCTTAATGAAAGTATTCTCACAAGTAATGGTATTTGATCATCTTGTGAGGGAAAGATCACGGAAGAAACGATTCACCGCCGTTATATGGGACAGAGAAAACTGGCAGGAGAATTATGCCAATCTCCCCCTCACACTATCATGTGGTTCATGGATTGCTCGACCCAATGTGGGTCCCAGCCATCGGACTTCCATACCCATGGACAAGTTTGCCACTGTCTTCCAGGCGGAGGTGCACGCCATCGAGGCATGTGCCGAGTTGCCTGAAGATCGGCTACGACAACAAGAACGTGGCTATATTCTCTGACAGCCAGGCGGCCATAAAAGCACTCTCAAAAAGTACAGTAACATCTAGCATCGTATATAGTTGCCTAAAAGCACTACATAAAGTTGGCTCTCGGAACAGAGTAACTCTATTCGGGGTCCCTGGCCATGCTGGCATCAGTGGCAATGAACAGGCCGACGAAATGGCCAGAACACTGCCTTCTGCGGACCGGAACCCTTTTGCGGTATTCCAACCTGTACAATCATGAATCTCATCAGAGATTGGTAACGCAATGAGGCTACCACCTATTGGGATAATCAACCAGGGTTGAGGCAGGCAAAGCTTTTCATCTTGGGCTACTCGCGTAGCGGATCAACTGAATTGCTAAAGTTAAACCGGAACAAGGTTAGAACCATCTGTGGTCTCCTGACTGGACATTCAGGCCTGAGAGACCACTTGCGAACTATGGGGATTGTTCTTGACTCGAGCTATCGCTTTTGCGGCGAACACGAGAAGACTTCGACCCATATTTTATGCAATTGCGACGCCTTAGCCCGGCGACGTAGTGACTGCTCCGGTGCAGCCTACCCGGAGGCTGATGATATCGCCTCAGCTTCAAATTCCTACTGAGCAAATTTATTAGCTCGATCAAACTTTATCGATAGGTCTAGGCCTGACCCAGGGCTTTAGCACAATGGGCCACTCGGCCTCTGTGCTCTGAACCCTTAGGGGTTCTACGTCCACCCTACAATCTAATCTAATCACACCCATCTCGTTTTCCGAGTTCGGCGCACCAATTGTAGTCGTTAAGAAGAAGAACGGAGACATCCGAGAAGAATAGAACTCAATTTCCACCAAATATGTCACACATGTACTTTCCTCCTTCCTTGAAGGAGTTTTGGCAGCTCTTGGCCGTTGAGTAACGGGTCGCTCCGGTGCGAATGGCCGGTTGCCGCGGATATAGTTGTAAATAGTTCGTTAGTTGAATAATTTGTGTGTTTCAACCGAAGTGAGTTTTATTATCGAGGACCAGAATATTATCCGAACCCAGATTACAAAAAAAAAAAAAAACATAAGACATATGTATACTAGTTTAAGCTCGATCTACACCCCCTCCTTTGCTTAAATTGCCCTTTCTTCGCACGATGGTGCTGCCCAAACTTCACGGTCAACATGGCAACTTTAGACTTTCCCGCCGTTCGGAAGCCTACCAAACCGTCCGTCACAATATCAAGAGTGTCCCTTCCACGGCAGCCGGTTCTATCCACTGGAGCGACCCATTTATCAGTAACGCCGCCACCAAGGCGTGTCAGGCGTGATTTGAGGGACCTCGAAAGAGACGTCCAGAGATACAAAAGGGACCCCTTCGACAACAACGCATACAGAATAGCCATCGCAGCGATACACCACGAGGAAGTACAAGCATCAATTGCGAGACTAGGTCCAAACAAAGTCCTCTCGACACAACCAGCAGCCATCTCTCCACGAGAGAACGCTTCCGAGAGCAACGAGGACGACATTTGCCCAACTTAGGTCGGGTTGATGTTCGCGTCTAAACTCCTACCTGTTTCGCATTGATCGGGATGTTACGAGCACATGCCCCGCCTGCAATGGTACACCTCATGATGTAGACCACATTTTCAGATGTTCAGCTGCACCCACACACCTGACCCCCAGATCGCCGTGGGAGAACCCCGTAGAGGCAGCTACCTTCCTATCACTCAACACCGAGGAAGACGAAGAACAAAACATCATGTAACACACTCACACAACGAACTTCTGACCTCACACAACGAACTTCTGACCGTTGCTACAACAACATCAATAACATATAAAGAGTGTAGGAGGCTACCCTTGCCACCTAAGCTTAGATACTTAAAAATAAAACAGAGTATTTGCACCATTGTATTTTTAATGAAAAATAAGAAAATGTCTACCACAAACATCTCAAGTACTCGTACATTTAGAAATATCAACTATTTCTTCGGTGCCGTTATACCCTCCAATTGAGCCTTCAACTGAGCATTGGTCTTCTTCAAGAAAGCCACCTCCTCGGCACTCTTCTTCTCTTCCGACGCTCGCAATTCGGCATTACGTCGTTCCGACTGTTCTGCTTTGATTTTCATATCCGATATTAACTCCTCAAGCGCTGATTTGTCCATTTCCAATACTTTCACTTTCTCCCGTAACTTTTCCGTTTCTTCTTGCGCTTGCAGAGCCTTTCTCATACCAAATGCCACCGAACTGCAGTAGAGTGTTTCGTACGCTTCCATTGACATGGCTATCTCGTCACGAATACGAAGAAGTAAAAAACCACGCTCTGTACAATTTATCGTCACTTGCCGAATGATTTCGTCTGAATAAAAAAGCGTTCCAATAAATTGAAAGTTACAAAAAAAACGCGTTATGCCTTGGACCTACCAAAGCATTGTGAAAACAACTCCCTACGTACGGGACAGACTCCAGTTTCTCTTGCCTGAGTCTGTTGGAGCCTTGTGTCGAGCATTTCCTGTAAATTGATCACATCCTGTCGAGTAGCCGGTGTGCTGGATACAGTCTGTGTCCAGAGTTGACCATCCTCTTCCCAACATTTTGGTGGCAATATTGTATTTAAAATCTCTTCGGTTTCCTTTTTTGAGTCCCCGAATCCTGCAACTAGTTGTCGAGCGGATCTATCACCCGGTCCAGGCTGGAACGTGATAATTATGAAAGAAAATTGTAGTGCCTGCAGTTGCTGACTATTCTAAAACGCTTACACTGGCACTTGCCGATTTTCGATCCTGATGTTTCACCACAAGCACCGGATTGTTATAGCGGATTAGCGATTGAGCGCTGTCGATGGGCTTCTCGGCCATTATGACGATTACGTTGTGTTATTTACGAAATCCTATTGTTTATGAAAAAAAATCAAAACGTCACTCGACGAGCCCGAAAGATTATTGCCATGGTTACTGAAATCCGGGTATTTTGTAATTTTGCATCGGATATCGATCAAACGATTAGATACAAAGACGGTTCTTTCGCTTATAAAATTCCTCTTTTATTTACATTAAAATTTCGTTTATATAAAACAATTGCAAAAAAATTGATTGATTTACTTAAACAGTTTTAGATTTTCTGCGTCAACTCAGGGACGGCTTTGAATAAATCAGCTACCAGACCAATATCGGCCACTTGGAAAATTGGAGCTTCTGCGTCCTTGTTGATGGCAACGATAGTCTTAGAATCCTTCATGCCAGCCAAATGTTGAATGGCGCCTGAGATGCCGACAGCAATGTAGAGTTCCTTTATAAACGGAAAATACACAGTTAGCTATATAGGCATAAAACATAAACAATAATTCAATTATTATCCTTACCGGTGCAACAATTTTGCCAGTCTGTCCAATTTGCAAATCGTTCGGCACATAGCCGGCATCAACGGCGGCACGCGAAGCACCGACGGCCGCATTCAATTTGTCCGCAAGATCGTAGAGCAATTTGAAGTTATCACCGGATTTGAGACCACGTCCTCCGGATACAATGACTTTGGCACTGGTCAATTCGGGACGATCCGACTTGGTCAACTCTTGGCTAATGTATTCGGTTAGGTCGGACTTGTAGTCGCCAGCAGGAGCTTGTTCAATGGGAGCCGTGCCATCGGGCTGGGTAGCTTCAAAATTTGTGCCACGCACTGTGATCACTTTGACGGGATCCTTTGATTTGAGGGTGAGAATGGCATTGCCTGAAAAAAAAATTAAGACGAAAAATAATACTATAGTACTGTATGGCTCGTCGTTTGTTTTCGAGTTGAAGTTTGCCAAAGTTCGTAAGATCGTTGTTAACCTGCATAAACAAATGTAATCATGGAACCAGCCGGAACTGACAACAAAGCGATGGAGCTTGTTGACACCCATGTCCCTCAGGTCACCCAGCGGGTAGGAATTCGCACATGCGCGGAAATGACTTCAGATCCATTAGTTTCTCCCCATCATGCTTAAGTTACTTGAAACTGACTGAATGATCTTCGAAGCACCATTCCGCCACATCTTTTTTCCGCTTCGCAATATGCCTATTGGAAGGGCAGATCAGTGGATCTGGATCACCCCTCGGAGACTGACTGTACGTCCTCGAAACACATTTTGGCCGGTACTATACCAGCCTTATTCCCTCTAGGAATCATTGGGTTGATCTCTCTCTCTCTCTCTCTCTCTCTCAATTGCCGTAACCCCTTGTGGGGCATAGCGCGTCAACTGTTCCATGTGGCCCAGTTGACGATTCACGGCATAAACTGGTTTCGGAGAATGCAGTTGCCAGCATGCACCTCCTGCAAATCCATGGCCACGAACGTCGTCGTGGATGGGATTCGAACCCGAAACGCCGGTAGTCAAACATGAGACTGATGCCTCAACACACTGCGCTACCGGTCGCTCTGATTTTTGTAGTGTCCTCCAGGCAATTTCGGAGACTCTGACCTGGTTGGGAAGTCACGTGGCGACTGCCAGAGACGAAGTAGTTGCAGCTATAAGGAAGGCGAACAACTCGAAAGCATTGCGACCAGATGGCATTTCAATGACTATACTCAAACACCTCGATCTGCCAGCCATCAACTATCTCACGGCTACATTTAATCTATCCATCACCTCGCTGATCGTTCCGGAAATCTGGAAAAAAGGGAGAGTCATCCCAATATTGAAACCTGGGAAGAAAGCGACACTCAGCGAATCTTATCGTCCAATAACTCTACTGTCACCAGTTGCCAAAACGCTTGAAGCACTAATCCACCCTGTTCTTGCGGCCCACATCCAGCTTGCAGATCACCAGGATGGCTTCCGAAGCATGCACAGTATGACCACGGCCTTGGATGCCATTACATCCCGCATCCATAATGGTCTCAACCAGGCTCGTCCATGTCAAAGAACAATATTGGTGGCGCTTGACCTGTCGAAGGTCTTCGACACTGCCAGCCATTCAGCGTTTTTGCCTGACATCAACTGTTCATCGCTACCGACGCAAGTAGTGAAATGGATTGTCAATTATCTCGCTGACAGGCAATCCTATACAGAATTTAGAAGCAGCAAATCCAAGCTTATGAAGATTAAACAAGGTGTACCTCAAGGAGGAGTTCTATCTCCTACCTTGTTTAATCTATACCTATCAGGACTCCCAACACCATCTGAAGGTATCGACATCATCTCCTACGCTGACGACTGCTCCATTCTGGCAACAGGGAACAACATAGCGGATATGTGCGAAAACATCAACGGTTATCTTGAAGAACTTAACTCGTTCTTCATAACCAAGAACCTTACCGTCTCAGCGTCTAAATCCTCGGCAACCCTATTTACCACCTGGACCAAGGAGGTCAAGATGCAGCTTGAAATCTCGATTGGGATTAATCCTATTCCTACTATAAACCATCCTAAAATCCTAGAAGTCACGCTGGACAGCATGGCCACATCATCACCCCATGCCTCAACCGTGTGCGACAGGATGCGCAGTAGGAATAAAATCCTCAAAGCCCTGGCTGGTAGTACCTGGGGCAAAGATAAGGAAATTCTACTGGTCACGTATAAAGCAGTCGGAAGATCAGTGGCCAACTATGTGGCTCCTGTGTGGTCGCAGAATCTCAGTCACACACAGTGGAAAAAGATTCAAACGTGCCAAAACGCCGCTCTCCGTACTGTTACTGGCTGTCTCCTGATGTCACCCCAGGACCATCTGCAGCAGGAAACCAGGATGATGCCTTTAAGGGACCACAACCAGCTTCTTGCCAAGCAATACCTGGTGGGTTGCTATCGAGGTGATCACCCAAACTCCAACCTCATGGACAAGACGCCGCCGGCGCCGCCCAGACATGTCAGGCGCGACTTGAGGGACCTAGAAAGGGATGTCCAGAGGTTGGTTGGTTGGTTAGAGTGGCTGTTCCATTCCAGCAGGGAAAGAGAACACAATTAGCGTTAGGTACGCCGTTTTGATGCCACATGCCTCATAAGAGGAATAAACCGTTGATATCAAGAACGTTCTGAGGTATTCGTCCTCAGATCCATCCTGTGGAGTTAACAAAACGTATTATCTCCCCGATACTCTTCGAGAAGATGTCGGATATATCTTGGAAGAAAGCGCTGCCCAATTCTTGATGTCTGATTCTCGCAAGAGCCGGGCATTTGCACAAGAAATGGATCAGAGTTTCCTCCTCCTCCTCATTCCTGCAGCTGCGGCAGAACATGTTGTAAGGTATACCCAATCTGGCCGCGTGCACTCCCACCGGCCAGTGCCCCGTCGTAATCGCTGTAACTTTTGCGACATCTGAATGGGCTCTCTTCACAAGGGCATTAGATTTACGTGCATCATATGATGGCCATAATTTCTTAGACGTGCCACACGTTGTCAGTGCGCCCCATGTCATGAAAGGTGTATGAATCTCATTTTTAACGGCACTAAACGGCGGGTGGACAGTCACCGCGTAGGACTCGTGTAGTGCAGAGCCCTATCTCGCCAGTTGATCGGCCCTCTCGTTCCCCTCTATGTTCCTATGTCCTGGAGCCCATAGAAGAGAAACTCTGAAGAGGTCCGCCAGTCCAGCCAGTTCCCTGCGGCATTGTTTTACTATTTTCGATGAAATTGTTATTGATTCCATAACCTTAATCGCGGCCTGGCTGTCTGAGAAGATGGCGACACTCCTAGTGGTCCCCGTGCTGTGCCTCAACATCCTACATGCTTCCCTTATTGCCAGCACTTCAGCTTGAAATACGCTTGCATAGTCTGGGAGGCGAAAAGACATTGATGCACAGAGATCCTCAGAAAAGACCCCCGCACCGACTCCACAATCCATTTTAGACCCATCAGTGAATATTTTGCAGTCGTATCCTCCGGTCACCTCTCCCTCACTCCATTCCGCTCTCGTTGGAAACCTTGTTACGAGGTGCTTTTCAAAGTCTACTTCGGTGACGATATAGTCTGTTGACAACATGTCTCGAACTCCGACAGGTAGAGACTCCAGTATATTGCTATGCCCATATGGCTTGGACGTCCAACATCCAGACTCCCTTAGTCTGACAGCGCTGCACGCCGCGTTAAATTTTATTTGTAGGTCTAAAGGGAGTAGACCCAGGATGATATTAAGTGCATCCGCTGGACATGAACGCATAGCTCCCGTGACTGTGATGCAAGCGGTTCTTTGCACTTTGCTCAATAGGTCAATATTATACTTCCTACGAAGAGCTGGCCACCATACCAATGCTCCGTAAGCGAGTATAGGTCGCACTACAGCCGTGTATAGCCATAAAACCATCTTTGGCTGAAGACCCCAGCTTCTGCCGCAAGTTCTCCTGCAGGCGTAGAGGGCTATATATATGTCCAGAGGTACAAAAGGGTAACCTTTGATAGTGGCGCACACAGATCAGCCATCGCAGCGATACATCAGGAGGAGGTTCATCAGTCAATTGGAGGTTTAGGTCCGAATCCAGTTCTCTCGTCCATACCACCAATGATATCTCCGGAAGAGGAAAGACTTTCTAGAGCTACGAGAACGACACTCGCCCAACTTCGATCAGGCTGGTGTTCACGACTGTACTTCTACCTATCCCGCATCGACCAGGACGTCTCAAACATCTATCCTGCATGTAATGGAGCTCCTCATGACGTAGACCACATCTTTCACTGTCCAGCCGCACCCACGCACCTGACTCCTAGATCGCTGTGGGCGAACCCAATAAAGGCAGCTAAGTTTCTATCCCTCAACACCGGGGATGAAGACCAATCCGTAGGC
The DNA here is from genome assembly GCA_964017055.1 of Chloromyia formosa. Classification (NCBI taxonomy): domain Eukaryota; kingdom Metazoa; phylum Arthropoda; class Insecta; order Diptera; family Stratiomyidae; genus Chloromyia; species Chloromyia formosa. The sequence goes on from OZ024817.1 coordinate 5,877,401, forward strand.
ATGTAACCAACAAACACACCAAATTCCGACCATTACTACAACAACAACTCGTCAGGAGCTACCTTAATCCATCGGGGAGGTAGCTCGACCAGGTCAGTGGCTGGTATTCCGACTTACACCGGAATACGCCACCAGGGCCGTCGAGAGAAAATGCGGGCCCGATACTCAACCTTTGTAGGGGCCCCCCATATATAGCGACCGGTAGCTGAATGAACAAAAAAAAAAAAAAAGGTCAAAGCGTAGATAATTTTTCAACTTACTCAACTTTTGTAGGGGCCCATGTATGGCGACTGGTAGCTCAGTGCCTCAGAGTGGTCTGAAAAGCAAGGAGCAAAAAAAAAAGCTTTTTCTTGTTTTTTCCAAGTTTGCAAATTTTCGGGCCCCTGAGAAAAACACGTACTCCGTACGACGATCTTCGAGCCTTTCAGTGATCGGTTGCTCGACAAACAAGCTGCCTCGGATGTAGGTACTTTTGATGCGATCCTTTTTGGTCACACCGGCTGACATCCGTAGCATTTTCATTTCGGTCGCAGTCATTTTACTCTCGTATGTCTTATACATAGTCCAGCATTCAGACCCATACATGAGTGCGGGACGTACGACCGTTTTGTACAACTTGCCTTTAAGCTTTCGTGGCATCTTCTTGTCGCAGAAGACTCCAGAGTTTTCTTGCCTTATCGCCCCATTTTCTTTATTCCCCATTTTGCCTCCCATGTTTGTTGTCTTCCCCAGGCCTGTGCATTTTTATTGATATGTAACGGACAGGGGTAACGAGCGACGAAAACCGCGCCCACGTCTCCCGAGCTGAGCTACAGCAAGCATAGGCTGCTGCTTAGCTCGTTGAGGGGCCTTTTTCGTCGCCAGATGGCACGGCCTGACCTTCACCGTCACTATGCTACCTTAGGCCTGCACTTCTTTAGGTAGTTTTTGGCTTGTGTTGTACCTGATGTACAACATCAGGATGGGATGCTGAATTTCGGCGACACTCTTAGCAGACAATTCCATCAGTTTTACCTGTACTAACGACGTTTCCATGGTTAAGTCTTCCAGGAGCCGGTTTTGTATTTTCTGACTCCTTAGTTTAGGTACGTACCGAAATTACAATTTGTTTACTTCTCTCTTATACTTTTCATCATGTGCGGAAACATTTCTCTTTAATTCAATAATCTTTTATGAAGATTACGGATCTTACTCTTCCGGGCGAGCTACACTTTCACGTTAAATTGACTAGCAATTCGGAATAGTCTATTTTCAGACTACAACCACTTCAAATGTAGCTAGCTCAGCTAAGGTAATATATATCAAATACATAAGTATTCGCCACTGTAGAAAGCTGATTAATCATTTTCACGATATCATCACTATCTGTCTACTCTCCACTATGCGCCATACATCAAATCAGAACAAACACAGCGCCCACATGAAGCACTCAGAATTACATAAACGATCGAGCGATAGATAAGATTAGCGCTTCACTCTAATGAAAGTGTCTTGTCTTCACAAATCACGGAAAACCCCTTTCAATAGCAGGAGTGTAGATACTAGACAGATAGCTGACTACAGTGCACTTACCAGCATATATAGGACGAACAAAAGTGTCCTCCGACTTTACATCAATAATATCGGAGACGGGCGAGACATCCAATTTGGCAGCGACTCGTGGCAGTACGCTCTTGCCGAAGGCCGTACATCCAGCCAAAATGTGCGTGAATTTGAACTGATTCTGGGCCGCAAGAATCAATGGCGTCAACGATTCCGCGGTGAATCCTTTGAATGCCTCATTCTCGGCGACCAGCACCTTGGAGACACCTTGCAATTTAGACGCAGCCTCGGCGGCCTGAAAATTCAGAAAAGAATAGTTTTTGTGGTTAATTGAATCAATTGATGGAATTCATTAAGCTCTCACTGACCGGTCCACATTTGGTTCCAGCTACGAGCACGGTCACATCGCCTCCGATCTTCTTCGCGGCCGTGATGGTGTTTTGGGTGACCGAGTTCAGGACTTCATTGTTGTGCTCGGCAACGACCAAAGTACTTTTCAATCGGCCCAACTGCAACAAATTATGTAAAGTTATTAATAGACAATTAATTGTGTGTGGTCGGCGATAGTGCTCGCAGCCACAGTACTGGCAGGTTAGCACGGAAGTAACACCACAAGCACTAAGCAGAGTTCACCGTACTCTGTTGAGCGTGAAACTTACAAATTGATTGCGAATAGTCACTCGGGAGAACATTTCGCTATCAAATGCACTTTATATGGATAAGAATCAACCGATACGCTGACGGAACCAACAGGTTACTTTGCTGGAAGAAGCACCGAACTAACCAGCTGCTGAAATACTTCAATTGAAAACGAGTCCAAAAGTCACTCGGCAATTGTCTTCGTGGCGAGTGGGGCGACATCTATGTGGTGACACTAAATGTGAGTGTCTTTGCTGAGAAAATATGTACTAGACTTTCAAGACTTTTTAACAGCTACGAAGAGTTTTCGGCCAATTTACAGTTCGGGAACACATAAAATCAATTTTCTGTCAGTAAAATGCTCGTTTTCTGTAATTTTATGGAATAGTAAACATACAAAGGAAATTTGTCCGATTGTGTTTGTACTAAGGATTTAAGTTTTATTAACGGACCAAAACACACTGCCAGCAACTCACTACGGCTGCTAGGATCAAGTGGTATTCTTCCACGTATCACGCTTGGTGACAGAATTCTCTTCACCATCACGCCATGTTAAACGCGGGCACACCACACCACGCGGGTGTTGTGCAGTGGAGGGCGTGTGTCCTCTCTGAACTGAATAACGGACTAAAATCCCGCGTACTATTGGGAATTGACAACCGCGGTGTTAAAAAAAACGAACTAGCAAGACGGAAATCGTTAACGACGGGAAATAAGTCCGCGCTGTGTGCTCGTTTAGCACGAGTGATGAGAGCCGGTGGACAGGATCCGGATACGCTCGAATAATGACGAGTCGATGAGAAATCTCGACGAATCGGAAACGGAACAGGTTTCGGCCAGAAGCACTGTCATGCAGCTGCTACTTTCGATGTCCAAGCAACTTGACGAGTTTGACAAGCGATTTAACGAGCAATCCGAGCGGTTTGACAAGCAGTTAGATGAGCAATTGCAGAAACGGTCGGCGTAAATATCGAGATTGCTCGACGAGAGGCAACAAGAAACCTCCAAGAAGTTCGAAAACGACCCCATGCAGGACGACGCCAAAACGGGTAACAGGCTCGATACGGTTGCCGAGGAGGTCGAATAATTGCGGAGCGAGCCGGACCGCATCGAAACATCAGGAGTCATCAAGTTCGAATCACAGTCACAGTTCGAAGCCGCTGTGGCAGTGAACAGCCGGGCCGATTGCGAACAGTCGGCGAGGTTCGAGGAGTCGACTAGGTTCGAGGAGACGATGAGGTTCGAGGAGTCGAATAGGTTCGAGGGGTCGACGAAGGAAACGACAACGGCGTTAAATGGACCGACATCAAAGTTGACCGAGCAATCGGCAAAGTTGAACGAGCGGTCGGTGAGGTTGGAGAAGTCACAGCGGAGAGTGACAACACAATTGCAACCGCAGAAGGACAGCTTGAAGCCACAATTGGAGGAGCGGTCTGCGGGAGTTTGGAAGCTAAACGGCGAGAAGCCTCGTAGAGATTCCATGAAGTTTGAGCGGATGCGGATGGGCGCCCATATCGAAAACGTGTGTGATGGATTCGATTCAGAACAAGAATATCTAACGAACCCGGCTTCGGTCAAAGGAAACATTACAGTACATTTAATGCTGATGTCGTCTCCTTATATCCCTTTCAATGGACTCAGACATCACCTCCGTTCAGCTGCCTCGAACACGACTAATATCTACACCACCATAAGTGTACACAGTGGATAATAAACGACAATCCGATATCGTCAACATTCATAAATAAATAATTATCCTACAAACACTTCTGGTCATTTGACACCGTAATCTTTTATTCACATAGTACAGCTATTAAACGTGAATTCTCTTTAAAACTACAGGTAGGGCAATATGAAGGGTTCGTATCCTTCAAATTGTGTAATTATTCGGGTGTTCGTAAACTGCACATGGGAAATTTCGGGCAAGGACTTTAGAATGAATTATTGATTAAATAATGATACAAAAAGTAACGATGGTCGTCGGTACTTTGGGACCATCCGATGCCAACTAGAAAGGCTCCATTGTTCTGACCAAAAGACTCAAAATGCCTTCAGGGCATTGGTCTCATCACCCCGAATCAGAAAATATTCTTATTGGCCAGGTTTCACATAGGCCCCTCACACTATTTTTGTACAAAAATATATTCCCCTCCGGGTATGAATACTTTTCAGATCCGGAGGGGAATATTTTCAGATCTAAATTAACAGTTGGCGGTACATATATTACTGGAGGGGGAAGCATAAAATAAAATAAATAACTGGCGCAACAGTCCAATTTGAATCATGGCCTCGAGATGAGTTAGCATCATCTCATTTGCCAGATCGTGACGGTATGTCTTGTGCAGAGGTGTGTGATCAGCAACACGCTCAATCGAGTTATTTACCCCATAAATGGGTACTCATTTAACACGTAAATCCCCTTTTGTATCGAAAAGTACCGCATTCAGTAGGAATCGTTACCGGGGCCCAGTGCGTAGAAGGCGAACGTGCTAACCGTTGCGCCATCCGGACTAATAGGGGAAAGCATATGGCGGAGAAATCGAGAAAAGTCAGATTTATGATACGAGTATTTAATCACAGTTCGCTAAAACGCAGTCAATGGGACAATAACCGCCTTCGACGAGCTTCGAAGTATACAACTGTTGCAACATCCTTGAACAAGACGCAACGCGATCTGGATAATGTCTTCTTCAAATTTGCCCCCGCCGATGATAACTGCAGGTCGTCCGCGTATTCTTGTGTCGAAAATCCCTATCTGTATGGTATAATCTCCACATGAGAGTGTCTACAACGGTGCAGGGAGGGGGGCAGCCTCACGTGACGTTTGCTGTGAGAGTGGTATCTCCAGCTTTAGTAATGACACGAACATTCGTTTTACTCAGACTGTGGTAGAGAAGTCGAAACCTTTTGCTGTAAAAGCGCTGTGAGAGATGTTGTCGAAACCACCTTCATTATCAAGAAATGCACATAGCGCCGTTTTGTTTGCTAACAAAACCGCTTCATTGACACCAACAAGGTTGTGCAGAGCGTTGGATAGGCAAATTGTATAGGATGATGTGAGCATCAAGGATCTTCTCCATTGCTTTTAGCTGATTGGCCGATAGGACTTGGAGTCATCCATAGGTCTGTTGTGGCGCTAATCTTTTCATTGTACTTAGTCAGTGTGGAACGATATATGTACATATATAGATCTGTTGAACGATAATTGTCTCGCAGTAAAACGCTAATAAAATGAAATTAGAAAAATGAGGAAAATACAAAAAGACTTACGTCAAATCTTCTTGAGCCACTAGGCCCCCCAGACCAGCAAAACTTTACACAAATTTTTGTACAAAAATCACTGTGGTTTGGAAATTTGCTGGAACGTGAACGCCTCATAACTGCGCACAGGTAGAATCATAGAGAATAACTATAGAGGAGCAATCCGCATATACTCAACACTAAACTATTTGAAGCAATTCCAGTCGTAAAAAGTAAACAGAGAGACACACGCCCTCCACTGCGCAACACCCGCGCAGTTTACATAAAAGCACAGGAAGCACGTAAGATGTCATCCCCCCTCCTACTTCTTCCATTGGAACAATAACATTCCAGTCTGTCTCTCTGCCGCGGAACACCCGCCCGGTTCATATGGAAGCAAAAGAGATGTCAAATTTCCATCCCCCTTCCTACTTCCTCACTTGTGCCGAATTGCTTCGTTTCTCTCGCTCTTTTTCAATTCCTCTGATTCTCTCTCTTCAAAGGATAGAATGGATGAGTGCGATTGCCCTCAAACGGAACTTCATTCGCAAAAATATGAAATAGTCGGCAAAAATTTGAAGTATAGGTATATCCGGTTGGAAAGTTAGCGGTTTAGATATTTGATTCCGCAAATTTCTTTATAAGGTTTACCTCACATTAGAAAATTTTTGAACAAAAACTTAAAGCTGTTGTGCTTGTGCGAAAACATTGGACCAGAATAGAGGTTGGTTAGTTGGCTGGTTATTATACCCTAGACTTTTAGTATAGGGTATATTGTTTTTGTCACGACGGAAATATGTAACACCTTAAAGGAGGCTCCGGAGGTATAGCAATATATAGATATAAATGATCAGGATCACCTCCTGATTCGATTAAGCCATGTCTGTCTGTCCGTCTGTCTGTCCGTTCGCACGATAACTTTCGATAGAGTGAAGCTAGAGACTTGAAATTTCGGTCAAATGTTGGAAGTATAATCTACTTGGTTGGTATTGAAAATGGGCATGATCAGGCCAAGAGAACGCCTACCTCCCCTATATATGTAAAATAACTAAATGTATCTATAACTCCCGATTAAATAAACATGAAAAGCTCTAGCTTTGGCAGATTGCTCCTGAAGATAATCTTCTACTCCCCTGGAAAAATAAAATCGATCAGTTGAAAACGAACGGTAATTTTCTTACAAAGAGCCCCGTACTACCCTACTTTTCGGGTTTTTTGTCTATAACTCTTGAACTAATTGACGTAGACACCTGATTTTCGGTATGTAACCATGGGGTAAGAAGATGCTTAAGTTCTAGTAAGTTGGGCATAATCGGATCAAAGGAACGCCTACCTCCCCTACATATTTCAAAAAATTAAATATTTTTTAATTACAGTAACTTTCGATAAAGTGACACTAGCGGGTTGAAAATTAGAGAAAATGTTGCTAGTATCTACTTGGTTGGTATTGAAAATGGGTAAGATCCGACCCAAGCAACCCCTACCTCCCCTACAAATGCAACTTCAAATAAGCGATAACTTTTGATAGAATCAAGCCAGCGACTTGAAGTTTTGGTCAAATGTTTGGAGTGAGATCGGGTTAGTTGGTATTCAAGATGGGTTAGATCCGACCTAAGGAACCCCTACCTCCCCTAGAAATGAAACTTAAAATAAGCGATAACTTACGACAAAATAATGCTAGCGACTTAACATTTTGGTCAAATGTTTGTAATAGGATCCAGTTGGCTAATATTGAAGATACGTAAAATCCGACCAACGAAACCCCTACTTCCCCTACAAATGAAACTTCAAATAAGCGATAACTTTCGATTGAATGAAGCTAGAGGCTTGAAATTTTGCTTAAATATTTGTAGCGTTATCTTATTTGTTGGTGGCAATGATGAGCAAAATCCAACCCAAGGAGCCCCTACCTCCCCTACAAGTGAAACTTCAAATAAAAAATAACTTTCGATAGAATGAAGCTAGCGACTTGAAAAATTCGACAAATATTTGTAGAATGGATTAGTTAATTGATTTTGATAATGGTCAAGACCCTCCTGAATGATTGCCAATCTCTTCTATAAACTGATCATATAGGAAACTCACTTTTAATGCATATGGTCGTTACCAATTGGTACTTCTGGTATCACCACTAGGTCTGTACAAGTCTAGGGTATATACGGACTCCGGGTTTTATTTAAATTTGTCTTGTGTGAGGTGCCTATTAGAATTCTTCCGGAATTGTTAATTTATCAGAAATCTCAAGTACCCGAAGAATAAACTTCTTGATATTTGAAGAGTTCTGAATGTTGTACTAAATATTGATCAGGGGAATAAGATGAAGCTTGATGTGTTTATTTTTCACAAAAACATCGCATGTCTTGTAACCATATGTTTTACATTTCTCGGAAGATACATTTATGTTTGTTTTTATCTAATTTATCTAATATTTTTAGAATTCCTTGTTTTCACAATATTCAGTTGTGTCCACAATCAAAGAAATCTACAAATTGAAATATTCTTAACTTTTTTTTTAATAATTGTCTTAAGCTTTGCTGCATTCTGACGAATCTTTACCCAAAAAGATGCTACATGTGAGTATCCATATATCAACAACATCAAAACAATCTAAAACAAAAATTCAGAAAAAGAAAGCTTTTTTGGATTGAAAGAGGGTCACTAGTTTGGCTGGCTATAGATTATGCTAAGCACATCTTTGAGATTATATGAGTACATATCATTTCTTATTGGCGAAGACATCGTTGGTATCTTATGGTTCTGCAAACCTGTTTTCTGTAAGTCATCTGAATGACAAAAGTGCAAATTTTCTTGAGTCTGGAAGATCATCATTCATTAAGGTACCATTCGACGATTCGTAGGACCTACAAATTTTCGTAGATTTCTGCGATTTTTCTGCTACAAATTGTCTACGAATCGTGTAATGTGAAAATTTCTTAGCTACAAATGTTTGGAGAAAGAGTTTGTAGACGATTTGTAGATGACCGTCTACAAACGTTTGAAGGTGATAAATGCGGCTCGTGTGATGGTAAATGTATTTTATATTTGTAGGTTGATTGACATCCGTAGATAGATTTGGAGTTTGTAGATGTATGAAATTTTGCATATACGAACTACAACCGTTTGTAGATGTGTCAATTCTGATATTTGATGTTATGGTCGCCGTCGCACTTGTCATTTCGTGAAAATAAAATTATACGCGTTTTACATTGATATTGTATTTAAGTGTTGTTTGTAAAATGGATCCGCATGAAGCAATCGCGATGGTTTTGGGACTGAATTTGTTGAATAGCAGCGATAGTGATAGTGAAAGTAAAGTGGAATTGCCACCGAAGCGTCAACGACGTGTTTGGTCAAAGAATTGGGTTCTTCGACAAAAACAAGAAGGATTTTGTCAGAAGTTGCTCACTGAATTGTGGAATGAAGAGCTGGAATTGTATTATAATTTTGTACGCATGACTTCGGAACAATTCGATCATCTTCTGGCTTTAGTGACTCCACTTATTAAAAAGCAGGACACGAATATGCGCGAAAGCATTTCACCAAAGGAGCGACTTGTATTGACGCTTCGTTACTTGGCCACCGGCGAGAGCTTTGAGTCTCTGAAATTTTTATTTCGTATCCCGCAGCCGACAATCTCGTCCATCATTCCAGAAGTTTTAGATGCTATCTACAATGTACTTGTGTGCGAATATCTTCAACTAAATATATTATTTACATTAAATTTGCATTTGTTTTCAATAATAATATTCGTATATAGGTACCAAAAACAACAACAACAACAAACTGCCTGCAAACTAAATAATTATCCTACAAACTGACTAATGGCTGAATATATTTCCTACAAACGGTTGTAGACGAAATATGCACAATATGGTTTGTAGAAGTGTTTGTAGGTCTACAAACTACTACAAATCTACGAATCGTGTAATAATAAAATTTCACGCCTACAAACGTGCTACAAGCATTTGCAGTTCGGAGGCAGTTTGAAGGGTTTGTAGATCTACAAACGTTTGTAGATCCTACGAATCGTCTAATGCTACCTTTACTCGTAAATATTCTATATTCATTTTATTAACGGGAAAAAGTGATGTGATGCAGTAGCGAATTAATCAATAAAGAGAAATACGTATGTATATTTCAATTACAGTTAAAATGAAGATTTGTATCTAGATCCATATGCTTTAGTAGTTTTATCAACGAACATGGATTCACATAGAAGGGGCACTCAGTACATTAATTTTTGCGAAGTGGGATGCAAATAGTCAGCCACACACATGTTGACGGAAATCTAAACGGAAAATTGCATTAGATAGATAAGGACAGCATCACTTCATAGTCAGCTGCTCAAATGACAGCTTCCCATGTTTTTGAATGTATTGGTTGTTTTTTTCCACAATTGCAATGGTGTGTGCTATCTCCCTATCGCGATCTCTTTCCGATTTACGAGATCATATGAATAGACATATATTTCTGTCTATTTTTCGCAATCCTCTCGCAAAGCGATTGTGTATGGATAGTGGAATTTAACGCATAGATAATTACGGGAATAGGAACCAACCTTTGGGCAACTTGTACTGAGTGCTCCTTCTGTGTGATCCATGTTCGTTGGTTTTATACCCTATACCTTAAAGCGCGTTGACATGATCAAACTAGGTTTTGACAAACCACCTACTTGAACGTGTGAACCGCTTGTCAAACTGGTTTGATGTCTTGTGCTTCTGTCAAACCGTAGTTGGACGGTGCTCAACTTTTTATCAAATGCTAGTTTGTCAAACCGTAGTATGATCATGTCAACGCGCTTTTATGAAGGTATGGGGTTTATTATTTTTGTCACGACGAAATTATACACCTTTTGCCTGCTACAGATAGTGGCCCATCGCGATGGTGACTTTGATGGCCGCCATCGCACACCAAATGTCAATTCAAATATTTTCAAATACCGTCTGTCCACACAATGGTCTGCGATGAGCCATCAGGAAATTACGTATCCAGGGCCCACTATTAAAATTGAAAGCTGTCGCTCTGCGCATCACGGCAGCTATAATCAAACGGATCGCGTACGACAGAAGGTCGGTGGTAGTAGCACTGTGATAATTGTGTAGTGGCCTGACAACTTAAATCAGCTGTTCAAAGTTGTGGACACGATGGGCCATCGCGTGGAGGAAAATGGCTCTCGAAGCCATTTGTAGCCATCCGATGGCCCATCGCTGTTGACAGAAATGACGGTTACGCGGCATTGGCCACTGAACGCCATCCGCTCGTCCACACAGTGGTGATGGCACCGAATGGACGGGGGTGGGCCATTGTCTGTAGCAGGCTTTAAAGGAGGTTCCGAAGGCATAACCAAAGAGGATTGATATTCTACAAGAGTGATCACTCCATAGAACTTTCGCCTCTGCAAGTAGATTTGTATGTTTGATGTATAGTATAATATATTCTACGCAAGAAAGCTCACTCCACACAACTTTAGCCTCCGCCGGTAGATTTGTATGTATTGACTCTATTTTGTATCTATACTGTGTAGTCTATACTATTTGTTATTATTGTAATGTTTCCTCTGCTGAGCGAAACCACGAACGAAACCAAAACAGGTCCGTTAGATATTCTTGTGCTGAATAATGAAACACTTCGATTGAAAAACACACACACTTTATTTATAAAACGAACTAACTACACACGCGTACTAACAAGAAACGTTAAAACTAGCAATAACTATTCGTTAACGACAACCTTTCCGATCCCGCTTTATAGCGATCCAACCGCCACTGAGTGTCGAGTCTGACTACTACTTCTTCACGACTGCCCTACGACTGCTCCCTCGTTTGGTGACATCTGCCTTTTATAGGTGAAGATCCATGCTTTCGTCAATTAGCGAAGACTCTAGATTTTTCGAGATGTTTGAGTCTCGGGTTCTACTACTCAACGAAGGTTCGAGAATCCGCTTCGTTATCAATGGTTGTAAGGAGAAGGCTCTAGACTATAGATGGCTCGAGAATCGCCTAGTGTTAATTCAATTTGTACTTGCCATCGATCATTCGAGATTAGTACAGTGTGGGTCGTATAAGACGCCCACCCCGTACACGCAACACTGCCTCCTCCTTAGACCTGTTCGTCCCGAACAGAAGTCACCATGACGACGCTCGCGTGGTGCCATCCTATCCAGATGCACGGCCTTCATTTTCACTGTTGGCCTCCATCGCTTCGGAACGCGACGCACCACATCATCCAGCCAGGCAGCAATCTTATCTGGTTCCTCCCAGGTCTGTCGAGCCCTCGAGCACATTCGTTTTCTCCGATGAGCGCTGCACAATCCTGCAAAGCCACCGTCGCTGATGCCAATCGAGCGAGCTTTCACGTTGAACCTCCTTCTCACGCGATCACATCTCCACCGAGGTCGTCCTTGGATCAGGCCATGTACGCCATCCAACCGGCGTCCGAAGTCAGCGACCGACGTTGATTGCCCCACACACGAAACATTCTGTGAGGTTAAACTGTTCTGCAACACCTCCATAGTCGGACATCGCAATGCCTCATTGACAGCAGCAGTACACTCGTTGTCGCTCCTGCTGTCCATCACAGCGGCCTCAAACTGCGTGCAGGACACTTCCACGTCGTCGAGAACTGGTTCCCTTGAAAACTTCGCGGACAGTTCGGCCCTAACGAATCCCGACGTTTCTACACGTTCCAGATCGTTCCTCGAGTTTCCAGCATTCTCGAGTCCATCACACATATTTCCGATCTGGGCGCCCGCCCGCATCCGTTCAAACTTCATGGAGTCTCTACGAAGCTTCTCGCCGTTAAGCTTCCAGACTCCCGTAGACCGCTCCTCCAATTGTGGCTTCAAGCTGTTGTGCTTCTGCGGTTGCAACTGTGTTGTCACTCTCCGCGGTGACTTCTCCAACCTCACCAACCGCCCGTTCAACTTTTCCGATTGTTCGGCCATCTTCATTGTCGGTCCGTTCAACGCCGTTGTAGTTTCATCCAGCGACTCCTCAAAACTCGCTGACCGCTCGTTCATCTGCGATGTCATTTCCCTCGGCAACTTCTCCGCTCTCTGTGACTGTTCGCTATCGGTCCGGTTGTTCATTACCGCAGCGGCCTCGAGCTGTGTCTGCGATTCGATCTTGATGACTCCAGATGTTTCGACGCGCCCCGTTCCACTCCGCAGTCCTTCGACCTCCTCGGCAACCGTATTGAACCCGCCGCCATCCACTTGGGCGACATCTTGCATGAGGTAGTTCTCGAACTCCTTGGAGGTTTCTCGTTGCCTCTCGTCGAGCAATCTCGATATTTCCGACGACTGTTTCTGCAATTGCTCGTCTAACCGCACGGAATGCTCATGAAATCGCTTCTCAAACCGGTCAAACCGCTCAGATTGTTGCTCTGCTTGTTGCTTGGATTGCTCTGCTTGTTGCTTGAATTGCTCGCTAAATTGGTTGAACATCGACAGTAGCTGCTGGATGCCAGGGTCCCCGGTTGAAAGCTGTTCCGCTCCCGATTCGTCGAGATTTCTCGTATCCGGAAATTCGACCGTAAACGGATCCTGTCCATCGGCTCTCATCGCTTGTGCTAAACGAATATACAGCGCGGACGTATTTCCCGTCGTTAACAATTTCCGTCGTGCTAGTTCGTTTCTTATCTCCGCGATTGTCAATTCGCAAAGAGTACCCGGCATTTTAGTTCGTTTTTCACTTCAAAAGTTCACAACAGTCAGTCGTGCAAATTCTACCCGCGTAGAATATTCCCGCACTTCACTACGAAGTTTCTCGAACACACACAATAGCGCAACTTCCCGGCGCTTCAATTCAAAGTTTCTTGAAACTTCCCGTGCTTATTTACACCACCGTAAATATCCCGCACAACTTTCACAAAATCCACAATCGCGCAAGTTCTATACACTCAGAGCTTCCCGGCGCTTCACTCTAAAGTTTCTCGAAACTTTCCGTTTATTTACACTTCCGTAAATATACCGCACGACTTTCACGACTTGCACTTTTCAAACGAACGTTCACTACACGCACGCGAATATCCCACTTCTGACACCAATTGTAATGTTTCCTCTGCTGAGCGAAACCACGAACGAAACCAAAACAGGTCCGTTAGATATTCTTGTGCTGAATAATGAAACACTTCGATTGAAAAACACACACACTTTATTTATAAAACGAACTAACTACACACGCGTACTAACAACAAACGTTAAAACTAGCAATAACTATTCGTTAACGACAACCTTTCCGATCCCGCTTTATAGCGATCCAACCGCCACTGAGTGTCGAGTCTGACTACTACTTCTTCACGACTGCCCTACGACTGCTCCCTCGTTTGGTGACATCTGCCTTTTATAGGTGAAGATCCATGCTTTCGTCAATTAGCGAAGACTCTAGATTTTTCGAGATGTTTGAGTCTCGGGTTCTACTACTCAACGAAGGTTCGAGAATCCGCTTCGTTATCAATGGTTGTAAGGAGAAGGCTCTAGACTATAGATGGCTCGAGAATCGCCTAGTGTTAATTCAATTTGTACTTGCCATCGATCATTCGAGATTAGTACAGTGTGGGTCGTATAAGACGCCCACCCCGTACACGCAACATTATGTATTGTACATACAAATCGACTGGCAGAGGGGAAAGTTCTATGGAGTGATTACTCTTGTAGAATATCAATCCTCTTTGGTATAACCAAATAGTATAGACGGCACAAGAGTGATCACTCCATAGAACTTTCGTTTCTGCCAGCAGATTTGTATGTACATATTGACAAATAGTATACACTACACAAGAGATATTGTAATAAACCATATTCTGGTCTGGTTGTGCTGCTTCCACCGGCAGATCTATGGCAGCACCTGATGAGTAGGGACCTGTCGGTGGTACGAAACCAGAGGCCGAGGGTCCCATTACGCCTGGAACCTGATGCAAACGCGAGGAAATCTGCGCCGTCCGCCAACCATTCCATCCTTATCGCCTCAATTTTTTATCATTCCCCATTTTTACCTCCCTTGTTTGTGTTGTTTTCCCCAGGCCAATGAATTTTTGTTAATACGTAAAGGACAGGGGCAACGAGCGGCGAAAACTCCGCTCACGTCTCCCGAACTGAGCTACAGCAAGCATAGGCTTAGCTCGTTGAGGAGGAGCCTTTTTCTTCGCCAGATGGCACAGCCCGACCTTCACGGTCAACTATGCTACCTTAGGCTGCGTCCCCACGGACATTTTCGGATGCCCACCAAACCGTCCGTTACAATCAAATAGTATAGATTCCACAAGAGTTATCACTCCATATAAGTTTCTCCTCTGCCAGGAGATTTGTATGTATTGACAAATTGTATAAACATAGTATAAACTACACAGTATAGATACACAAGAGAATCAATACAATAACTCTTGTAGAATTATCAATCCTCTTTGGTTACAATATACACAAGAGAATCAATACATACAAATCTACCGGCGCAGGCTAAAGTTGTATGGCCTTCTCGGCTTCACTGCCTGTGTTGCATGTTGTCCAAGCCTTGAATGCGTTCGATTTGGCCTGCACTGCTTCTTTAGTTTCGTTATTCCACCACCACGTCTCTTTGTTCGTGTGGAGTGGGCCTTTCGAAACTCCCAGTGTCTTTTCAGCCTCACCTACTAACATTTCATCCAAAGCATTCCACATTTGTGTTGGACTTTGCTCATCGCAGTTATATAGTGTTGTGTTGAAGCGACTCCTCCACTTTAACAATGAGTGGAGTTACAACAGATTCAAAGCGTTCGTTGTTGAGATTATGCCACTTGATTTTCTCGATTGGCTTGGGGATTCCGTGCGGTCTTGTTCCTCCTCTCAAAATAAATTCTGTCAGGAGCAACCGGTGCTGGGTGACCGCAGATTCACCCAAGATCAATTTGCGGTCTTTCACCCAACGTCTCATGAAATTTAAACACAGATTATAGTCTATCTGCGTCGCATGAGCTCCACTGCTGTATGTGATCATGATCAGGTACTTTGGTTCTCAATTAACCAGGTGTTGAGGATGACCAGATCGTGTGATATGTGCAGATCAGGATAACCTCACCTTCATCATTTCTGGCTGTAGATTGGCTACCCTTCCCACCATGGCAATCCTCGATAGTATAATGTCCGTGAAAATCGGGCAGTGCCATCTGGCGAAGAAAAACGGCCCCTCGACGAGCTAATCAGCGGCCTATGCTTGCTGTAGCTCAGTTCGCGAGACGTGGGCGAGGTTTTCTCCACTTGTTGCCTCTGCCCTTTACTTATTACGAAAAATTCGTAGGCCTGGGGAAGACGACATAAACAGGGGAGTCAAAAATGGGCAATTAAAAAATGAGGCGATAAGGATGGAATGGTTGGCGGACGGGTCACTTGCCCTCGCGCTCGCATTGGTGTGTTGGTGTAATGGGACCCTCGGCCTCTAGTTTCGTACAATACATTACTCATC
The DNA here is from genome assembly GCA_964017055.1 of Chloromyia formosa. Classification (NCBI taxonomy): domain Eukaryota; kingdom Metazoa; phylum Arthropoda; class Insecta; order Diptera; family Stratiomyidae; genus Chloromyia; species Chloromyia formosa. Next base: position 5,893,258 of record OZ024817.1, read on the forward strand.
AGGTGCTGCCATCGATCTGCCGGTGGAAGCAGCACAACCAGACCAGCATGTGGTTCATTACACCCTATACTTATAAAGTCTAGGGTATAAAAATGCCGGATGGAGATATGCTAGGGCGAAACAGATGCTGGTACATATGGAAGGAGTGAAACGAGCGACCTAGAACTATATACGGGTGGTCGCAACGCCCTAGGAGGAAGCTAGCCCAGCTCGTTCCAAACCGAAATTGTCCATGCATACATATGTATGTGCGATACTGCAGGTTGTGAATCAACACTTCCCTGTGTGGGCTCCGTCGCTCCGCGCTTAAGGAATCACAGCAACCCTCAGTATCGCACAAACATGAACGCTCGCTATAGACACTGCATGGCTATTTTCGTTCTTTTTTTCGCCTGCCTTATTTCGATTTGAAACCGATATTATCCATGCATAGCTTATTTCGTTTATTTTTCAATGGACAGTTTCGGTTCAAAACGTAAGTTTCCATATGGATTATTTCGGATGGCCACTTTCGCCATGGCTTATTTCGGTGCCCCAATTGTATTTTTTTTGTGATAAAACGAGTATATTTACAGTCAAAGATTTTCTGTTTATTTTAGCTTCTATAAATACATATAGAACTCTTAGTTTGCTGTGCATCTGTTAAACGCAATTTGGTTCCCTATAAACATTTCAATATGTTTAAAACATCGATACCCCAAACGATTCTAATACCCAACACCCAATCCTTCATGCGCAGCTTCGTGTTACCTTGGCAACGGCAACTGTGAGAACATTGCAAATCGGAATCTTGAACATGGCATGGGGTGATATGGAGAAGGGTGGTGTTTTAGCAATTCGCCGTTACGGTCGCGTAACAGGACCGAAACAGGCAAATGCAAAGCGAAGAACGACGAAATCCTTACAGCCTTCGTGTGTTGCGTGTACTGCAATCGTTTCCGACATTGCTACCAGTCGCGGCGGCCGGCGAACGAGTGATTGCGAGTTTTCACTTTTGTTGCGGACACCCATCTAGCACTGCTAGCGCTAGGTAGCGTTATATCTATTACCGCGATACGTTTTTAGTGTTGCGCTGGAGAAGATACAAATTGGTCGTCCGGGCCATGTGTAAAGTGTCGTGATAAGTCTTCTTTCCCGCATGGGCTACAATGAAATGCCCGCCTATTGATGCTCGCGGCGGACGTGTTTTCGTGGATGGATACGGCGATTTCGTGTGAATGTGAACGTGTTGTGAGTGAATAGATAAAGGTGCGCCCTGATAAAAGATAAGGGCGGTGATGGTTCTGAGTTCTTTTGAGTCCTTATAAGCGGCCAATGAGTTTAGAGATAATATTTGATGTGTGACCCCCTAATAGTAAGTGGAAGTGCACAACTCGGTAGGTCAAATTGACGAACAAGCCCTCTCCCATATTAATATCGTTACTTCGCGTGGTGTCTCTCGCGACTGCATCCAGTCGTCTGGTGTAGTGCCAGTTGCAAGAAAGTACCGTTTCAAGAATATTCACGTAGTGCTAGAGGTGTATGGACGAATTTTCTCGATCAGAAATTCATGAGGTAAGAAATCGATAGTTTCAACAAGAGTTGGATGAGTTTTGCATGTTGATTTTGCTGGCGCCCTCTGTTTACATAACATTCCTTGGGGATGAATGGGTCGTCGGGGTCGTCTCAGTCAACCAATCCCCGGCATAAAATTTATGGCATTTATCCACGAACTGTGCATGTGGCTCCGTAGCCTGTGTAACCGGAAATAGTATAATTTGAGCAATTGGCAAGTGCAACGTTCTTAAAAATAAATTCAAAGATACATCCACGTATCCGCACGAGCGTGTCGGGGGCTCTCGACCCGTATCGTTTTCTTAAGATACATGTATTTGATATTTGGCATTGGCGCCGAACAACGTCTGTTCTTTATTCGCAAGACGAATGTGGGATGAGATGGTAAGTTTGATGTCGACAGCATGTCTATTGGTTGAATCTGCAAATATCATTAATTTTTTTTCAAATGAACAAGCTTATCGGAGAATATAAAAACAAAGTAGCAATGAACTAGTCCAGGCTAGGGACGAAAAATAGGAAAACCAGTCCGAAGCGTATATACCCTAGACTTGTACAGACCTAGTGGAGATACCAAAAGTACCAATTGGCAACGACCATATGCATTAAGAATGGGTCTCCTATATGGCCAGTTCATAGGGGAGGTTGGCACTCATTCAGTAGGATCTTGACCATCCTCAAAATCCAAAATCAATTAACTAACTAACCCATTCTACAAATACTTGTCGAATTTTTCAAATCACTAGCTTCATTCTATCGGAAGGTATTGCTTGTTTCACTTGTAGGCGAGGTAGGAATTCCTTGGGTCGGATCTTGCTCATCATTGGCACCAACCAATTAGATCACCCTACAAACATTTAAACAAAATTTCAAGTCTCTAACTTCACTCTAACGAAACTTATCGCTTATTTGAAGTTTCATTTGTAGGGGAAGTAGGGGTTTCGTTGGTCGGACTTTACGTATTTTCAATATTAGCCAACTGGATCCTACTACAAACATTTGATCAAAATTTCAAGTCGCTAGCTTTATTTTGTCGTGAGTTATCGCTTATTTTAAGGTTGATTTCTAGGGGAGGTAGGGGCTCCTTAGGTCGGATGTTACCCAGCTTTAATGCCAACTAACTCAATCTCACTTCGAACATTTGACCAAAATTTCAAGTCACTGGCTTCATTCCATCAAAAGTTATCGCTTATTTGAAGTTTCATATGTAAGGGAGGTGGGGGTTCCTTGGGTCGGATCTGGCCCATATTCAATACCAACTAAGTAGGTCTTACTAGCAATATTCCACCGAATTTTTAACTCGGTAGTATCATTCTATCGAAAGTTATCGTAATTAAAGGAATATTTAATTTTTTGAAATTTGTAGGGGAGGTAGGTGTTCCTTTGATCTGAATATGCCCAACTTACTAAAACTCAATGAGCTTCTCACCTCAAGGTTGCGTGCCAAAAATCAGGCGTCTACGTCAATTGGTTCAAGAGTTATAGACAAAAAAACCTGAAAAGTAGGGTAGTACGGGGCTCTTTGTAAGAAAATTACCGTTAGTTTTCAACTGATCCATTTTATTTTTCCAGGAGTGTATAAGATCACCCTCGCGAGCAATCTACCAAATCTAGAGCTTTTCATGTTTATTAAATCGGGAGTTATAGATATATTTAAGTATTTTACATATGTAGGGGAGGTAGGCGTTCTCTTGGCCTGATCATGCCCATTTTCAATACCATCCAACTAGATCATACTACCAACATGTGACCAAAATTTCAAGGCTCTAGCTTCATTCTATCGAAAGTTATCGTGCGAACGGACAGACAGACGGACAGACAGACAGACGGACAGACAGACAGACAGGCAGACATGGCTTAATCGAATCGATGTGCACACTTCGCCTATACCTCCGGAGCCTCCTTTAAGGTGTTACATATTTTCGTCGTGACAAAAACAATATACCCTATACTAAAAGTCTAGGGTATAAAAACAAGGTAGCAATGAACTTGTCCAGGCTAGGGACGAAAAATAGGAAAAATATGTCGTGTGGTTTTGTAATTTGGCACAATTGTAGAAGACAGTCCCCTGAATATGTGCTCAAAAGTCCCTGATGATATAGGGTCCGGAAGTGAGGGAGAGAAGGTGTCAAAGTTCTTTTTTTTTCAGCTTTCCTTGATTGCTTTGGAAACTAAGGATCCTATAAAAAAATCAAATGTCCCAAGGCCAAATCAAAGTACAGTAGACGCTCACTTACATACATACATACATATATTAACAAATAAATGTAGGACCCCTATTAATATAAGCGAATAGTAGCGGATCTAGAAATCGAGTTTGAAGGGGGCTCGACTTTATTTGTACCTGTAGAGCTAAGGGTATGTCCACATTTATTGAACTTTCGATGTTCTGTTCAAGAGGCATGCTTCTATGAAAAGCGCGGACGCATTTATTATTGGAGAAAAGTATGAAACAATGAACGTATGAAGAAGGACTTACCACAATACAGACAGTCTGGTGAAGGGTTCCGGGGGATATCCGAAGCAGACCACTTTTTTGGGTTCCTTTTCGCCAGTAAAGGGTTCGCCTCTTTTACCACAAGGGACTGATTACTCGACAGTCTTAGAGGGACTACACACCTTCAGTTTATCGCTCAGTTTATCACGTGTGACATCATGTCTGAACGATAATCCGTGTGAACTGCGCAGTTTTGGCAGATTTTCACGCAGATCTGAGATCTGTGCATTCGGACCCTGGTTTACAATGGTAATCTGCGTAGATTACTTACACAGTTTATCGTTCAGTTTTATCAGTTTTCGATAAAATTTCACCATGACCACCGGTACCGCACAGGGCACAGTTAGTTTGTACGATGTGCACACTTCGTCAAAACTCATAGAACTGAAGAAAATATCGGAACTGATTTAGCAAAAATTGAATGTAGCCTACACACCTTCAGTTCAGATAACTGCACAGATTTTTTTCACAGATATTTAGCACAGCTATCTGCGCAGATAAACTGAAGGTCTGTAGTCCCCTTTAATCTTTGAACTACACAGAACTTCCAATAAAACGATGGAGTTTCCCACCACCACCACAAACTTAGTCATCCAGTTCAGTGAAGAAGTGGGGTCTAAGAAATATCTTTCATCTTATTGTCAGAGTAGGACAGGTGTGGAGAAGACCTCCTTGTCCGCGTCACCGCAGCTTCCGCAGCAGTCATTATAGGGGCTGCAAAGCCCCATAGCATGCTCCTCGACTATACAGTGCCCAATGATGACACCCAGCTCCAATGTGTTGCTTTTTTAGCGACAGTAGTTTAGCGATGCGACTAGAATCCAACCAGGGCTACAACGGTTTTGTTGAAACCTATGTTTTACTATTTACCTATCTAGAGTTGCTCCTGCCAATTGCTTTCAAATTTAGAACTAGTTCCAAACTAGTACCGTCATCTATGTAAGTATCGAGCGACATTCTGTATGGGTTTTTGACGTAGTCAGATCCGTTTCGAAGGATTTAATGACAACTTGCCTGTCGCTAAAAGTAACAATGGCTGCGTTCCTATTTTGGACCGTGTCGGAAGCGCGTCGACACGGTTTCATAGATACTTTGCGAGAACGGTACGATTTCAGACACCGATACCAGAATCTTTTTGAAGTGCACCCATTGGGTGCGTTCCTAAAAGTATCGTAAATCCGCTACTTATCCATTGTCCCTTCACCGATACGTGATTTCTCCGGTGAAGGACACGATTCCCTTGCCGCCATGAATATATTTCACACAAACGTACGCCACTTAATAAGGGATATTTCCACTTTCAAACACAATTTTCAAATAAAATTACGAGCGAGGACAGACTTTCCGGTCACTATATGCACTTTGAGGGCAACAAACAGTTATTTAAAATACAAATGGAGTGACAGAACTTGTCAAGAGCGAACTGTCAAAACCCCAGGAATCGTTGAAGGGGTAATCGGATCGGAAAAAATTCGTGATACTTTTGCACTTCGAAAAGATTCTGGTATCGGTGTCTGAAATCCTACCGTTCTCGCAAAGTATCTATGAAACCGTGTCGACGCGCTTCCGACACGGTCCAAAATAGGAACGCAGCCAATATCTCTAGCTCATACCACGTGATATGCCAGGTCAGGTCAGAGCTTGCGTAAACGCCGTATTTTTTGTTGGCCTGAAAAACTTCGCAGTATTCAAGGAAACTTAAAGAGAAGTTTAAGCAAACACCAACCCCTAATCCTTCATGAATTAGGCAAGAGAAGGGAGTTGTTTTTCCCACTGACTGTGTGATTTTATCAGAATGACATAATATGTACTTGTCAAGCGCATTCATATTTGGTAGAGGTGTAGTCAGTCGTTACTGGAATATTTGGGTTGCTCAGAATGTAAGCTAAGTAAGTAAGCCACTGACTAGTGTCATGGAGTCGAGTGATCGTATTTGCGGGCATTCATTCAATATCAATATCAAAATGTAGCAACTAAAACAGCATGTTCAAAGCAGCGGAAGTGGTTGTCCTAAAGGTCGCGACACACGATCGCGCACAACCACAACCGAACTTCTCTATCGAACCATCACTTTCATAGAACGGTGGAAATGAGGAGAATTTTTTTCTCCGCACGTTCTATGAAATTGATGGTTCAATGGATATGCAGTCATGATTCTGCGAGATCATTTGTGACAGCCTTATGAGCAGCACAAAAAGCATAGCAGACCAATCTTTGCACATCTCCTATGTAGTAAGCTACGGTTAGGTAGTAGTCTACCAATAGAACTATTGAATGTACAACTTTGCTTACGCCATTTTTTCCTGGGGAATTAAAAGCTTAATTGTCAAAAACTACTCACAGATGTATTATTCAAAGTACTGTCCATCGGTACCGACAACTTTCGCCCATCTCTCCGGCAATTTTCGGATTCCATCTCGGAAAAAGGAGGCGTCTTTCGACGCGACTTTTCGACTTCCTCGTACGAACGAAAATTCTGATCAGCCAGGCCGTGCGCCATGGAACGAAACAGATGGTAGTCGGAAGGAGCGATGTCTGGGGATTACGGCGGGCAGGTGGGGCAAGATTTCCCATTTCAGGATTTTCAAGTATGTCTTGACCACTTTTGCGACGTGTGGCCGAGCATTGTCATGCTGGAGGATGACTTTGTCGTGTCTCTCTTGGTACTGTGGTCGTTTTTCCTTTAATGCTCGACTTAAACGCATCAATTGCGTTCGGTGCCGATCTCCTGTGATACAGTAGTCCCTCGACTTACGTCGGAGTTAGGTTCCGAGAATTTGCGACGTAAGTCGAAAACGACGTAACTCGAGGGTAGAAACAACTTCAGGCGATAAATGTATAAGCTTTCATTTTTTGAATATGAATGTATTTATTATACCCTAGACTTTTAGTATAGGCATAGGGCATATTGTTTTGTCACGACGGAAATATGTAACAGCTTAAAGGAGGCTCCGGAGGTATAGAAATGTATATTTATAAATGATCAGGGTCACTTCCTGATTCGATTTAGCCATGTCTGTCTGTCCGTTCGCACGATAACTTTCGATAGAATGAAGCTAGAGCCTTGAAATTTTGGTCAAATATTGGAAGTATGATCTGATGATTGGTTGGTATTGAAAATGGGCATGATCAGGCCAAGAGAACGCCTACCTCCTCTACATATGTAAAATAAATAAATGTATTTATAACTCCCGATTAAATAAACATGAAAAGTTCTAGCTTTGGTAGATTGCTCGTGAGGGTAATCCTATACTCCCCTGGAAAAATAAAATCGATCAGTTAAAAACTAACGGTAATTTTCTTACAGTAAGTTGGGCATAATCAGATCAAAGGAACGCCTACCTCCCCTACAAAATTAAAAAAAATTAAATATTACTTTAATTACGATAGCTTTCGATAGAAATAACACTAGTGAGTTGAAAATTTGGCAGAACGTTGGTAGTAAAATTAAGTTTGTTGGCATTGAAAATGGGCAAGATCCGACCCAAGGAACCCCTACCTCCCCTACAAATGAAAATTCAAATAAGCGATAACTGTTGATAGAATGAAGCCAACGACTTGAAATTTTGGTCAAATGTTTGAAGTGAGATTAAGTTAGTTGGCATTAAAGATGGGTTCCATCCGACCTAAGGCACCCCTTCCTCCCCTAGAAATAAAATTTTAAATAAGCGATAACTTCGACAAAATAAAGCTAGCGACTTGAAATTTTGGACAAATATTTGTAGTAGGATCCAGTTGGCTAATACTGAAAATACGTTAAATCCGACCAATGAAACCCCTGCTTCTCCTACAAATGAAACTTCCAATAAGTGATAACTTTCGATACAGTGAAGCTAGAGACCTGACATTTTTTTTAAATGTTTGTAGGGTGATCTAATTGGTTGGTGGCAAATAAGCGATAACTTTCGAAAAAATTAAGCTAGTGACGTGAAATTTTGGTAAAATATTTGTACTGGAATCTAGTTGGTTGTTATTAAAAATCCGCAAGGTTCACCAAACGAAACCTTTACCTCCCCTTTAAGTGAGACTTCAAATATGCAATAACTTTCGATAGAATGAAGCTAGCGACTTGAAAAATTCGACAAGTATTTGTAGAATGGGTTAGCTAATTGATTTTTAGAATGGCCAAGGTCCTCCTGAATGTGTGCCAACCTCCCCTATAAACTGGCCATATAGGAAACTCACTTTTAATGCATATGGTCGTTGCCAATTGATACTTTTGGTATCACCACTAGGTCTGTACAAGTCTAGGGTATATACGCTTCGGACTCCGGGCCGAAACGAAGCTTCGGCCTGGTTTTTTAATTGACATTTCACTGTTGTCCCCCAACTCAATAGCTTCAATTAATTGGTGAAATGTACGCCGCAAATAATAGGCCTTAAAGGATGCATTAACACCTTGATCCATTGGTTGAAGAATCGCGGTCGTGTTAGGAGGCAAAAAAATCACCTTAATGGCATCATTGTTGAGATTTATGGGATGACTTGGTGCGTTATTTATGATTAGTAACGCTTTATGAGAAAGATTATTGGCTTCCAAATATTTCTTTATTTATATTCTTTATTGTCGGACAGAAATATTGATCGAACCAATCACAAAATATATTAGAAGTAACCCAGGCCTTTTTGTTGGACCTCCAAATAACCGGTAGATTTTCCTTGTACACATTTTTGAAAGCTCTTGAATTTTCTGATTGATAAACAGCAAGAGGTTTCAGTTTCAAATCACCTAATGCATTCCCTCCGAGAAGCAAAGTAATCCTGGATTTTTCTGCCTTAAAGCCAGGAGCTCTTTTTTTTCAATCGAAAGAAATGTTCTTGAGGACATGCGTTTCTAATACAGGCCTGTCTCGTCAACATTAAACACCTCCTGTGCGCAATATCCTCCATTTTCAATAATATCATGTAAAGTGTTTGGAAAGATCTTCGCTGAAAACGGCGACGTAAGTCAAGGGACGGACGACGTAATTTCAAGGGTTTGGTCTCAAAGTAATGAACGACGTAAGTCGAAAAAACGTATAACAAGGGAGACGTAAGTCAAGGGATTACTGTAGTTTCATTGGGTTTTAGTAGCTTGTAGTTATCATACTGAGCTGGTCCCACCAAATGCAAAGCGTAACCTTGGCGCCGTGAATATTCGGTTTTGCCGTCGACGTTGAGGCATGTCTGGGTATTACCCATGACTTTCTGCGCTTGGGATTAGCGTAACGGACCCATTTTTCGTCGCCGGTTACGATGCGATGTAGAAATCCCTTCCGATTCTGCCTTTGAAGCAGTTGTTTGCATGCAAATAATCACCGTTCAATATCTCTAGGTTTTAACTCGTACGGAACCCAATTTCCTTGTTTCTGAATCATGCCCATGGCCTTGAGGCGGTTCGAGATGGCTTGCTGAGTCACTCCCAGTGATTCAGCTAATTATTCTTGCGTTTGGCACGAATCTTCATCGAGCAGTGCTTCCAATTCGTCGTCTTTGGTTGTTTTTCTCTCCCACCACCATGATTGTCATCGACATTGAAATCGCAACTTTGAAAACGTTGAAACCACTCACGACATGTTCTGTCACTCAGAGCAACCTCACCGTAAGTATCTGAGAGCATTCGATGAGCCTCAGCTGCAGTTTTTTTTTTCAAATGGAAGCGAAAGATTAAAACTTCCCGCAAATGACGAGAACTTGGCTCGAAAGCAGACATTTTGGATCGCGAATCTTATTAAAAACGCAAACAACTTTTATTAATGCGGTGATGTTGATCCGTTCACAGACGTCCAAACTCACTTTGTGACACTTTTGAATTTGAACTACGTATTTTGACCAGCCCTCACCGATGCAGCCGTCTGTCGGAAAACGGCGGAAGCAAAGTTGTACACCTAATAATTAGGATAAGTGCACACTTGATAACTGCATTGCTTTGCATGCCATGAAATGGAACCCCATTTCCAACCAAGGCCGACCAAGAGGGGGTCCTCGAATCACATGGCGTCGATCTGTGGCAAAGGAGTGTCAGGCACTGGGTAAGTCTTTTGGGGAGTTGCGCCCTATTGCCCAGAACAGAGTACGATGGCGCGCAGGAGCAGTTGACGCGCTATGCCCCGCTAGGGGTTAAGGCAAAGTAGTAGTAGTAGTAATAATTAGGAACATTCCTGTTTCGTGAATATTAGGAGAATTCTCTCTATTCTATTTAGGGAGAATTTTTGAAATTCCTTAATTGCGGGATTTCCGCTTTAGGTAGTTCATTTCCAATTTAGGTGATAAGAACCTAGAACTCATGCGGGGGGACTTGCAAGTCCTAAAGCGGAAATTTCTTGAGTTTTGTGAAAGTTCTCTCTAATCGAATAGAGAGAATTCTCATAATTTTTGCGAAACAGGAATGTACCAATAATTATCTACAGTGTTAAATTGATTTGGAAACTAGTAAATTTGTTTTGTAAAATCGTTAACTTAATTTGAAATATGGTTGATTTGATTTCAAAAAAAGCGTTAATTTCACTTGAAAATGGTATATATGTGATGATTCAGCATCATATATTTTTGATACGGCCATTTTAGATTATGGGGGTAAGGTTTATCATAAAATTATTCGAAATAATGATTAGACGTGCATTTATTTACATTTTATAAGTCTCAACGATATTGTTATAGTTCATCGTCCAACTGTTCAAACATACTCGTATTTTTTTCTAGGTTTTTTTTTTCTACAAACTACAAAATTCTATCGAAATTTAAGTTCAGATGCATCGTATATATACGTCAGAGAGTTTTTTTTCTATTTGCTCCAAAGATTACCGATATTTGTTTACCCGTCGAAAATTGATTAGGTACAAATACATATATATAAATTGATTAGGTACAAATATATATATATGTTTTTTCCCCGTTGGTACTATGGATGGATCGTGTGTACACAGTTATCTTTCCCAATGACATTCAATTTTATTTAGTTGACGTTGTGATATTTTTTATCACATACTTTTATGGTCTTACCTCAAATCGGTTTAGAAGCAATAATCGTATGACTGCAGTAAAAATCAGTGTTCCTCAATAATCAATCTATTGTTCTGTCTAGTAGAAAATATTTAAAAATTAACGACTGGCACTATGTATGTATGTATAGGTACATACATATTTTCGGTCGTTCGACAATAACAAATTAAGTAATTAAAAACTATTGAATCGTTTCAGCTGAGTGCTATTTGTTTTTTTTTTAATTGCAAATTCCACTTTCCACTTGTGCTTTGTATTAGAAAATGTGTTTCTTTACATTTTCTGACAATATACAAATTAATTAGATAAAACAGATACAAAACGCCACCGGATAATGCTAACGCCTAGTACCCACCGCAACTCTTGAATATATTCTTTTGCGTCTCGCCAGAATCTCGGCGGCCTCCATTCATTGCAAGGTGCATAAAATACAAACAAAATTCTCGGTGACAATAAGTCAAGTCAGGCGAGATTCTGGCTAGAATCAAAAGAATCTATTCAAAGAATCGCAGTGCATAGTAGACGTAAGAATCACCCAAGGAAACTGTGTATCAAGCGTATACAGAAGATACCTTTAATCGGATACCAAATGCCAGTCGTCGTCGTTCCACTTCACAGAAACACGACCGTTTCATTGTTTTAACTTCGCCGCGAAATTGACACCTGACAGGTGTTGATGGGCAGCAGAAACTTAAGGTTGCCTTGCCACCCACGGCAAGCATTTTGGTCGCGAGCATGCATCGAACCACGTCAAATTCTATAGAAAAAAACTCTCCTCGTTTCCACCGTTCTATGATATTTGATGGTTCGATGGAAGTTTGGTCGTGGTTGTGCTCGTCCATGGGTGGCGACCTTCAGACGTTGAGGAGGGCTGACAGCTGATCGGTACATTACCGACATTCTCCGTGCTCACGTTGTACCCTATGCAGGATTTGTCGGTTCGTTTTGATGCACGCCAATGTCCGGTGTCACACATCGCATTTCACTCGGCAGTTCCTGGGCTAAGTGAATATACGGACAATGGACTGGCCTGCACTCAGTCTAGATATGAATCTAGGGCTACCAACCCTTCAGCAAATCTCACCCGGTGATGCGTTTGGTCGAATGAGGGGGGGGGGGGGGGGGGGGGGTGAGTAAAAAAAGAACAAATATGCGTATGAACATTATTTACCGCACACGTTTCTAATTGGTTGTTTTGTTAGTACTTTTAGAGCCCGCGCAGACGGCAAACCTTTTTAGTTCGCAGAAAACTAAATAGTTTAGTCAGAAAAATAGAACACACGGTGGTTTATGAAACCGTGCCGACAGAAAACTAAACTATTTAGTTATCGCTGTGTGTGCGATCTCACTAGTTTGTACGTCCTATAAAATTTTGACGAAAATTCTGGAAAATAGAATAAAATCGTACGCAGAACGAGTCATTGGCGAATATCAAAGCGGTTTCAGACCTGGTCGCTCCACAACCGATCAGCTCTTCTCAGTCAAACTGATACTCCAGAGGTGCTGGGAATACAACGTAAACGTATACCAAATCTTTGTCGACTTCAAGCAGGCATACGACAGTATCGATCGTGGAGTACTGTACAACATCATGCTGCAATTTGGTATACCAGCAAAATTGGTACAACAGCAAGACGCTACTCATCAAGTCGACACAATTAGCAGCGTACGCCGACGACATCAACATCATGTCCCGAAGATTGGCTGACGCAGAAGAACTTCTGCATACGCTCGATACCGCTGCAAAGGAAGTTGGATTACGTATTAACGAGGGTAAAACTAAAATAATGATGCAATCGGTGACAAGGACACCTGCACAACCGAGCATCAATGTGGGGGACCTCAACATCGAGTTCGTGAACAACTTCATTTACCTGGGTTGCAACCTGTCAAGGGACGCCAACGAAACTGACGAAATCAAGCGACGGATACGGTTAGCTAATAAGACTTTTTTCTCGGTTCTCCCCATAATGAAATCGAAACATGTGCACAAAAACACGAAGCTCCGCGTGTACAAAACCATTATACGACCAGCGCTATGCTATGGCTGCGAAGCATGGACCCTAACTCAAGCCTCCGAAAACATGCTAGACACTTTCGAACGTAAGGTTCTACGGCGAATTTTCGGGGCTGTTTGCGATCGAGATGGATGGCGCATCCGGTACAACCATGAGTTGTATGAAATGTACGATGAGCTGCAAGTCTCGAAAATCGTCAAACTACAACGACTTCAATGGGCAGGGCATGTACAAAGAATGGTCGATGATCGCATGCCTAAGAGAGTAATGAATGCAGAACGAGTCGACGGAGCGAGACTGCGAGGACGACCGAGATCTCGTTGGGAGAGCTCAGTAGGTGAAGACGCCGCGCAGCTGCTGGGCTCCCAAAATTGGAGGACGCGGTCACGTGACCGAGATAATTGGAGAACAATGATCCAGGCGGCCAAGGCCCGACGTCGGGCTGTCGCGCCACGATGATGATGATGTGTGCACGGTCTCATTAAACACCGTGTGTTCTTTTTTTCTCACTAAACTATTTAGTTTTTCTGCGAACGCTCCGTATACCGAAACGACTCCACTCTGCTTTCATTTACGAACCAGACGGTATATTTTCGGCATTCATTGTTCAGTATCGATGTATTGATCACGTCCTCACATTTTGCGCGAAGTTATCTCTATCAATACCGAGTGGCCACTGCATGTTCCTCTCGCGACGCGGTAAAACGAAGCGATCCCACCCCGCATCCACGAATATCGAGCCAATCAGGAAACACTCATTGAAATAAAAACGCCCGATAAGTTTTCGATACCGATCATGCCGATGCCATACCGACAAGTGAGGAAACGGCCTTACTCAACAGCATACATATCGATTTCGTCATTAGCTTGGGGCAAAATAAATACGCCTAACGAGTTAGGCTGCTCTCTGGCAGAATGGGGCTATGAATTTACTTGATCCACGGGCTCATTGACGAAATTTTACGGACCAGAACCCTATTCTGGGCTTAGCTTGGCCTCTTCTAACACTGGAGTGTGACCTAAAGAATTATCATCATCATCATCGTGGCGCGACAGCCCGACGTCGGGCCTTGGCCGTCTGGATCATTGTCCTCCAATTATCTCGGTCACGTGACCGCGTCCTCCAATTTTGGGAGCCCAGCAGCTGCGCGGCGTCCTCACCTACTGAGCTCTCCCAACGAGATCTCGGTCGTCCTCGCAGTCTCGCTCCGTCGACTCGTTCTGCATTCATTACTCTCTTAGGCATGCGATCATCGTCCATTCTTTGTATTTTACATGCCCTGCCCATTGAAGTCGTTGTAGTTTGACGATTTTCGAGACTTGCAGCTCATCGTACATTTCATACAACTCATGGTTGTACCGGATGCGCCATCCATCTCGATCGCAAACAGCCCCGAAAATTCGCCGTAGAGCCTTACGTTCGAAAGTGTCTAGCATGTTTTCGGAGGCTTGAGTTAGGGTCCATGCTTCGCAGCCATAGCATAGCACTGGTCGTATAATGGTTTTGTACACGCGGAGCTTCGTGTTTCTGTGCACATGTTTCGATTTCATTATGGGGAGAACCGAGAAAAAAGTCTTATTAGCTAACTGTATCCGTCGCTTGATTTCGTCAGTTTCGTTGGCGTCCCTTGACAGGTTGCAACCCAGGTAAATGAAGTTGTTCACGAACTCGATGTTGAGGTCCCCCACATTGATGCTCGGTTGTGCAGGTGTCCTTGTCACCGATTGCATCATTATTTTAGTTTTACCCTCGTTAATACGTAATCCAACTTCCTTTGCAGCGGTATCGAGCGTATGCAGAAGTTCTTCTGCGTCAGCCAATCTTCGGGACATGATGTTGATGTCGTCGGCGTACGCTGCTAATTGTGTCGACTTGATGAGTAGCGTCTTGCTGTTGTCCATATTCATGGCCCGAATAACGTATTCCAGTGCTAGGTTGAAGAGCGTCGGTGCCAGTCCATCGCCCTGTTTCAAACCAGTGCGTGTTTCAAATAGATCAGTAAGTCTATTCTGGATCCTGACTTGTGAGACGGAGTTGGTCATCGTCATCTTTGTCAGTCGCACTAATTTTGCTGATATACCAAATTGCAGCATGATGTTGTACAGTACTCCACGATCGATACTGTCGTATGCCTGCTTGAAGTCGACAAAGATTTGGTATACGTTTACGTTGTATTCCCAGCACCTCTGGAGTATCAGTTTGACTGAGAAGAGCTGATCGGTTGTGGAGCGACCAGGTCTGAAACCGCTTTGATATTCGCCAATGACTCGTTCTGCGTACGGTTTTATTCTATTTTCCAGAATTTTCGTCAAAATTTTATAGGACGTACAAACTAGTGAGATGCCCCTGTAATTCTCACACCGCAGTTTATCTCCCTTTTTATGAATTGGACAGATGATGCTTCTGCGCCAATTGTCTGGGATCTCCTCGTTCTCCCATACTCGCAGGAGTAATTGATGTATGGCATCAACTAGACTCGTTCCACCGAATCTTAGCAGTTCAGCTGGGATCTCGTCAGCGCCCGGCGCTTTATTTCGTTTTAGTGACCGCAACGCGAGATCAACTTCCTCTACTGTCGGGGGTTGAAGAATTATACAATGTGCAAAAATGTATGGGGCTTCGCGTGAAGGGTATCATACCTTCGGTAAGCTGTTTTTTTTTATTTTATCGTTATCGCTTATTTTAAGTTTCATTTGTAGAGGAGGTAGGGGTTCCTTGCGTCGGATCTTGCTCATTTTCAATACCAACTAACTAGATCTTACTACAAACATTTGACCAAAATTTCAATTTCAAAACATCCGAAATGTGCAGTAATCAAAATCAAAATAAGTTGGTTTTATGATGGTGCGGATGAATGATAACTAAATGGGTGGTATGCATAAAGTGAGTCGAGTGGAGGAAAGCTGAGTTGACCGAATTTCACTCAATTTGTTATGCATAACATATGCGAAAAACTCCACTCCACTCACCAGCAGCCGCCATCTTGAGTGAAAATTAGTCTGACGTTTAAAAAAATCGTCGCATATGATAATATACTCAATTTCGTATGCATAATATCTGAGTTGAGTCAAGAAAAGCTGAGTCTACAAATATGCACACTCAAGCGACAGTCTTTCAACATTTTTGGTGTACATATACACCATGACAGTTGTCAAATTGTCAAAACAAGTAGATATACGGTGATTTGCTTTGTTAGCATGTTTTGGTAAGCAAATTCACTTATTTGACTGAGAACTACCTAAGTTCTGGCTGCTTGCAGAAATCCCCGCAGGACGATGTCGATCAGGAGGAAGGCATTTGAAGGAGGACGGACCAGTGGCGGCTTTGTAGTCTTTTCAGAAAGTCCCCTATTTGGATAATGACAACAGGGGATAGTAAAAATCAACTCTTGACGATGGCGATTTCATGCGCGAAAATGCGGACGACGATTTCGATGTGGAAAACACACCAACTCCAACTACATAAATCGGCATCCACCACTATGACCTTAAGAAGTTCGCAGCTGACAAAATGTCAAAACGATAGAATGACTGAGTGAACAATTAATTTGATGTTTTTATGTCCTCTGAATAGAGTGTACTTTTATACAAACCAATTTTCCACTCAACTCACAGAACATCGCAGACTCTGAAATGCACTAAGTAGTCTCCACTCTGGAGTATATCCTCATTTTTATGCATACCACCCAATATCTCCTTGCAAGAGTATACAATGATTAAATTTCACTTCGATAATAAAATCTGTAATGGATCTTATCTGGTATTTAATAGTTTAGTTAAGAGAATCGTCAAACATGACATACGTCACATTAGATTTAGAAAAGTTGTCAATGGAAGTTGGAAATAAGAATTCGAAAAAATGCTCCGGAATATTTTTTGTTGGAAATTGAATGAGGAATCACGTGGCAGTGCGTTTTTGCGACAATTTCCTTGCACCCTGTATGCAGTGCGATTTCATCACTAGGTCAACTATGCACGAAAACCATGACATCAAAACTGTTACATGGCACCCATGCTCGATACACGAAATTGACTATAATTGCAATTTTGTCGCTTCTAAACAAACAGAAATGAGCGTATACTCGTGCACAACTCGAATTTATCGTGTCTCGTATGATAATAATCGAAAACATAAATCTGTCGTGTTTATAGGAACATGAGATCTAGTTGTTCTACTATGACTATTTTCCCGATCACGCAATCAGAGAACTATAATATCTTTTTTATTGTAGACAACTTAATTGTTTTTCCATTAATTATGGGTGAAGGTAGAAGATAAAGGACACTTCAATAGTTTTCATACAATCAAAATTCAAAATTGACCGTTTGCTTTGTGTCTGCCGGTCAAAACAGACGCTGGCCGAATTTGGCCCGCGAGCCGTAGTTTGTAAACCCTTGATCTGGACTGAAGGACCGTTAGCCGAACTCGGTAAACGAAGACAATTGAAGGATTCTTTCGAAGCTCGGAGTCATGGAACTCGGTTCTTGAAGGCTGGAGCCAAATCGAGCAGGTTTCGAAGAGGCTGACAAATGACAATGAACAAAATTGCTCACATATGCCTTAACCACAACATGGTCATTTGCCCTAACACCTAGTGGTGCATAGCGCGTCAACTATTCCATGTGGCTTAGCTGATGTTTCGTTGACATAAAACAGTTTCGGACGATGCATGTTGCCAGCATACACCTCCTGCTCCCATTTATCCGTCGCCTGCGACAAGTCGGGAGATGTTGTGGCCTATTATTACATACAATCATCCATCCATAGCCACGAACGCCGTGGACGGGACTTGAACCCGCAACGACCGTAGTCAGACATGAGACTCCCGCTTCTACGTACTGAGCTACCGGTCGCCCCACCGGTTACCGGCTAACCACAACATAACATACAAAATCGCACTTCAAAAGGTATCATTCTATCTGAATCCCGCAACCACTATCAAGTGTGTAATTACACTATATCATTTGTCATTTATCGGGGAAACTTCTAATTTACATGTCAATCGCCCGCGATAACATCCTTTTTTTTCTATACGCCATTCGTTCATACAATGGGCTAATATCAAACATCAACAATTCATATAATACGCCCTCAAATTCATAAAATGAAGAGTATTACGCAATACGAGGGTTTTGTTGTGTGTAATGTTTCTCTGCTTAATTAATTACGGCTAATGCTGAGTACGCACTTCCCTGGATTCGTGATCCTAGGAGAGAATGACCTTCCTTTTATTTCGGGACATTTACACAGGGCTCGTTCGTCAAACTGGAGAGCTGCAAAAAGCATCTTTACTTACAATAAATTTGAATGGCCCATCGACTTCCAAATATTTTAGCGCTGACGGAATATTCCACGCCGTTCTCCAAAAGGGGCAGGAAGCACTGATCCCATACCTCACGAGTATATTCAGGGGTAGCTTCGCACTGGGTTGCATTCATGTCGTTTGGAGACCAGCGAAAGTGGTTTTCATCCCTAAGTCGGGGAATCGCCCAAAGCCTGACCCTAAATCCTACAGGCCAATCAGCTTAACATTGTTCATAGTGAAAGCGATGGAAAATATTCTCGACGAACATACACGTCAAACCCTCCTCAAAAGGAATCCACTACACGATACACAGTTTGCCTAAAGTTCAACGACACCGCTCTACTGCCAGCGACAGCGCATTAAGGGCCAAGAGAGCGGACGTCAGCATTGCAAAATGAGTGAGAAAAATGCTCCTATCGAGAAGCTTCATTACTCCTTCACTGCTCTCTCCGGAGAGTGTCACTCGTGGAAGTCCACAAGGAGGTGTCATTTCGCCACTCCTGTGTTGGACAGTTTGCCTAGGAAACTTACATCACCAGGCTTCTCCACGTAAGGGTACGCAATGTTTCCATGAATTGCGTTTCGCCCTTCTCAGTTCCTTGTTATGTAAGCCCAGAGACTTCCTGTAGGAGGCCCAGTCAGAATCAAGCTTGGAGAATTTAGCCTTGTTAAAAGATTTTCTGCATGAGACCCTAAGTTCCGCTATCAAAGGATTCCACCAAACAGGTTTTTTTTTACCTCTTTGTCTTATGACAGGACACGATCTAGTCGATGCTTTGTTAAGTGCATCCGTTAGTGTACGCACCAAGGCATCCACCTCCAGTCTGTCACGCGGCCGGTCTGGAAGAGAAAGCAAAACTTCAAGAAGAGTTTCCCGGTGTTTAATCCAGTTCGCTATGGTTACTTTAAATGGGGAAAAATACCAGAAATGGAATGTGCTCATTGTGCCCTTTGATATGACATCCGATATGTTTATACCCGAATTACATGTTTCTACCAAATTTTATGCATTTAGCTTCAGCTTCACGAGATATTCTCTGGTCAGGCGGACAGGAATTCCCGGAATCGTCTACATTCGGTGCCTTAAGGAGTACCTAACACGGAGCTGTACCTCCCCCTTACGGGATGGCGTTTTCTCTGACCGAAGTCAGAAGGATGACTACTTTGGAACATGCACTTTCCTCAGAACCTTACCATTTTAGGCTGCGACCTAGCTTAGCCGACTTAACAATAACTCACAGCCACCACGAGTCCAACACCTTGGTACTGTGGGCACACCCATCCCCGTGGTTCATTATTTGCTACTGACTTCTCAAAAGCCGGAATGATCTTACCGTTCAATATCCTTACGGAATATCTTGCTGATTAAGGTGTGCATCCCGGTCTCAGCTAAACCCACTATCCCCAAAAGAGTTGAAAGTGCTTCCGTTCCTCGCGTACTAGTAAGCATTCTCCTCAATCGGGGATAGTGCTTCCTTTCGCATCACAGGCCGGCGCCATGTTCAGGTACTAGGAAGCCAATTGACTGGGTACGTGGGATTGTCTAGCCCCAAAGCAGTATAGGAATCAGTATCTTTCACTTTCCACCGATCCACACCTATGTTAGAATCAGAGCTTGGGAAAATCCCAAAGCCGTGTCGTCATCAAGTCTAGGAATCGGAATACTGGGAAACCCCAGCAACCTTTCCGCTTCATGGCACCTATAGGATTGGTCCAATAGGAAGCATTCAAGATACCTTTCAACCTAGCCCCTTTTCGTAGTTCGTTATGCTGGGGCACCACTCCTCAGGTGTCGTATAACGACGGAATCAAAGAGACCATCACACAACACCGGTGGCATCATAACGACGGACACCACTAGCGAGACCGTCAATCAGCCACCTTAACTTCATAACTAAGGTACGTGGGGTCGTCAGTCCCCAAAGGCATGCATAGGGATCAGCGCCAAGGCCCCTTTACCCTATACACCACCTCCTTGCGTAGCTCAGGTTCGTGGCTTCTCTAAACCCAAAACACAATAAGTCTTTCGACCCAGTGGGTGTCCCCTGCGGGGTGGTCAGGCGGACAGACATTTAACCGATTTCATAGGGGTGTTTTTTTTTCTACAAAACCCAAAAAAGTGAACGTGGCAAACTATTTGCAGCTGTAGCCATACGACTACCAAAGAACTCTTGTACATACAATGCATATTTATGGATTTCTGTATGTAGCTGGTGTACATGTACTGTGCGATCAAGTAAGCGGATAATTTGATATATAAACTCCACTCTGATAACAATCAAATCGATTTGCCCTGTGTGCAAATACAAACTATGGAAGTAGGGTTAGACGTTCTGTTCTATATCATCGTTTCAGCTAATCATATGGGTCGTTTGCAATTGCAAAACAAACAAAAAAAAACATACGAATAATACCCCGATTTATTTATAGCTTAATAGATTAATGGATGACGGAATAATTTATGCGAAAAGATTGAAATTGGTGTAAGCAGTACGTACATTTACTTTGAAATGCGTGTAGTTCAACATATAACATTCAATGTGTACAATGGGGTCGAATAGAGAGCTGCAAATTTAGTCAGTGTGGTACTCTAAAACCCCGCATTCATTATATTAAGCATACCACGTCATACCGTCCAAATTATATGGACGCAGGATACTTCTGGGGCGACCGGTAGCGCAGTGTGTTGAGGCATCAGTCTCATGTTTGACTGCCGGCGTTTCGGGTTCGAATCCCGTCCACGACGACGTTCGTGGCCATGGATGTGCAGGAGGTGCATGCTGGGAACTGCATTCTCCGAAACCAGTTTATGCCGGCGAAACGTCAACTGGGCCACATGGAACAGTTGACACGCTATGCCCGACAAGAGGTTAGGGCAATTGAGAGAGAGGATATTTTATGGGGACATTTTATATTATTTTTTTTTTATCCCTCTGAGTGGTATCAAGAAGAGCAAGGAGCCGATATTTATGTATATACCAAAAAAAAAACGCTTGCTTCAAAACCCTCAGATTGTGGGCGTAGCCCTCTACCTATATATTCCAGTTTCGTTTATTTCTTTGGCAATTAATGTGAATTCCAAAATTTTTGTTAATTCCTACATACATATACTCACAGGGTTAAGCGATTCACAAATTAAATTTTATGCATTTTCCGTGTAAAGAACTTGATAAGGGTATAGATTTACTGCCGGCAAATTTTATGTCGTATATTTGTAGCATTTTTCAACCTTATCGTCATAAAAAACACAATAATATAATGCATGTACAATATTTCAAATACTGATAAGCCTTTCATTATACGTTTCTTTCTCTTACAGCACAACATTTATCTACGGAACCCACTTAGGATGTAATCCAAAACGCTAACTCTTAACAAAATTTCCCCAAAAAGAAGCAATTCCTTGAAACATTCTACATTTAGTAACAATGTGATATCAAAAGTTTAACAGCCAATCTCTACTACTGAAATGTTCAAAATAAGGAAGATTTTTCGTTGCTATGTCTATACAATAGTTTTGCTTTGCCTCGGCTGTTATCTACTCGTTCTCTATAATAGCGAACCGGCAGAATATCGTGATAGTAAATTTAAGATGTAAGTATCCTTGCGTAAATTTGTCACCACTAATTGTTATTACCTGTACTAATGTTGATCGTTGTTTGTTTTTTTTTAGAAATGTGATCGAAGAAGCCATACGTTCTAATGAGAACCATGGCGTATGCAAGATTCCAGATTTGCCCATCAATAATCCGGAGATCATGAAATTTTATAAGAACGATCCCGTGATTGATTGTGGAAATAAGAATAACGATTGGGTGTATTGTAAGGTAAATTTATGATCTATGTATTTCCATATCATCTGCCATCTGACGACCATACGTTTTTAGCTTCGCGGTTAGGGTGAAATAACCTGTAAAAGGGAACAGAAGTTGTAACGTTCAAGATGGTGGTTATGGAGAAGAAGCCGAAAGTTTGTCAAAGTGACTGTGAATGTCCGGCGGTGCTATTAGCGAATGCTATACAACGAGCTGAGCGTCGGCACATGCTTGCTCCTGCTTAGTTCGGGAGATGTGGGCGGGGTTTTGCCCGCTCGTTACCTCAGCCATCACATAGATAACATACATCATGTGCTTTGGGTGTTGACAATCACGATAAAGATTGAATCTGAGTCACACGATCCAGGAAAACTAATTTAAAATCAATAAATAAATGCATGCAATGGTCGCCGTCGACCGGCTCATGCTACACGGTCCGGACCCAGATAGTTTGGACCCTTGTAATAAAGCATAAAAGTCAGGATTCGCTTGTTCACGTTTTATTAAAAGTTTAAATACAAGAAAAAGAATAAAAAGTTATTCATTATTAATTCGTTGGCGTCTTTCACCCCCAGTTGGTCCACTTGTCCCGCTCGGTCCAACACCTGAAAAGAAATGAATACATGAGTATACACGATACTCAGTGAATAGCCACACACACACATATTCACACTAAAGGGAGAGCAAATCCTCTTTCACGGGGACAAACCCCAACGAAAGTGGGAACATATCCCTGGGAACAAATTCCACTGTTGAGGGATCACATCCCATTTATTCTTCACGGGATCACATCTCTTTGCAACACACGCACCATACAACACACATAAAACACACTTCCGCAGGCTACTCACCGGGTTGATCTTTAGTCTGCTACACTTGGCACTCGAATGACTCAGATCACCAGTAGGCATGTTTCTTTGTACTGCGGTGCTGGTTAATTGGGGGCTATTCAGGTTAACTTACACATATTACACAAACAACATACCCTCGTTGTTTGTGTAATGTGTGTAAGTTAACCCGGATAACCCCCAATTAACCTCCACCGCAGTACAAAAAAACACGCCTAGTATCGTACAGGCACACCACCAGCAAGTTGCCTGATTTGTTTACTCATGTGGTGTTTACTTAGGTGGTATTTACTTAGGTGGTGTTTACTTACGAATTAAAATACGCGTGACAAACAAACAGAGATACTTTCATTTAACACTTGACCTCTAAACCCATATACTTAAAACCCAATCAATAAGACCGGATGGCGCACCTCTGCACAAGACCGTCACGATCTAGAAAATGAGATCATGCTAACTCATCTCGAGGCCGTGGTTCAAATTGAACTGTTGCGCCAGTTATTTATTTATTTATTTTTTTAATAAGACCCTATGGCCGACAAAAATCGGGGTCTCCCAAAGCGGAACAAGACATGAGGCCTTTATCTCCTGTCATATTCAATCTGAAAGGGAGTCTGGAGAAAGTTTCTGGAAGGAAAGCCTTTTTTCATTCACAAATACATTTCCTTTTTATTTTCACAGGCCCAACGCCAAATTAAATTAATTCAAAAGGAAAACGAAATGAATAATAGCCGCCATACACTATGCGATCCGTCCATGCGATGCGACAACGAATGACAATTCAAAAAATATAGGTTATGATTCACCGCATACAACAACCTAGAATAATTTTTGTTAACTATTGTATTTGGATTTGTGACGCATTTTCGTATGCTATATACATGTTATGTTATGTTATGTTATGTTTATGAGTTGGGGCTTCTTTACCCATCCGGTGGGCACTGCGACCATAGAGAGGTCTATTGTGCCATAGCCCACATTATTGCAAAAGACCCTCCACCACCTTTACGAAGTGGATTATGTTTTTTGCTGGTGCTTTCCTGATAACTGCAGGGCTCATTGTGACCTGTCCCAAAAACTTGATCCTGGCCCGCGCTATTGCTGGGCATTCACACAAGATATGCATGGTGGTTTCATCGTCTTCCATTCAGAGACGACATTCAGTCTCGATAGATAGGCCCATTTTATTTAGGTGATATCTCACCCAGTGATGACCCGATAAGTAGCCTACAAGAAGCCTAAGGTCGGCTCTACTCAGACAAGTAATGCTTTTGTATTTGAAGGGCCTTATTAGCTCCTTCGATTGACGCAGCCCTGGCAAGTAATCCCAGTATTGCTGCCGTATCCCCTCAGACCATTTTCTAATTATCATGTTGGCCGAAGTAAGACTTAGACCACAGTAGGGCTCTGGCCCAAGAAGAAGGTCGGAAGAACCCTGCCTTGCAAGTTCATCCGCGATCTCATTTCCCTCGATGCCATGGTGGCCTGGCACCCAACACAAGGAGACTCGGTTTTTTGAAGCCAGAGTCTGCAGAAGCTCATGACACTCCTTCACCATCTTCGAAGAGAACCTATGCGAAGAGAGAGCCATTATAGCCGCCTGGCTATCTGAGTAGATAGCAATGTGAGCTCCATGGAGCTTCTTGTCTAGAACCACCCTGCCACAGACCTCAATGGCATGGATCTCGGCTTGAAAAACGCTGGGATAAACACCCATTGCGATTGAAATCCTGGTGTTTGGCCCATAGACTCCAGCACCAACTCCCTGTTCGGTTTTAGACCCATCGGTAAACCACCTAATGCACCTAGGATCTTGGCAGGGATCGCCATTGTCCCATTCCGTGCTGTCCGGGATGAGGGCTAAGAAAGCTAAGAATACTATATACATACTTTATATTGGGTTGTGGAAAAAGTTCTGCGGTTTTTTGCACCAAAAATAAGACAAACATTTTTTATTCTTCAAAATGCATTTAATCAACCAGATATTGTCCGTTCATTTGAAGAACCTTCTGCCAACGTATCTGGCAAGAGCATGATGCCACGTTCATTAAAGCGCTGTGGCTTATTGCGGAAAAACTCATCAAGGTCATATTTGATGGTTTCCACAGATTCAAAGCGGTTTTCATCAAAATGATTCTAAAGAGACCGGAAAAGATGGTAATCCGACGGCGCAAGATCCGGTGAGTATGGCGGATGTTGTATTACTTCCCAGCCGAAGCTCTGTAGGTTTTGTTTCGTTTCCAGAGAAGTTGGCGTTGTCGTGATGAAAAAATGACCCCACTTCTGTTAGCCAATTCCGGACGTTTTTTAGGCTATTGCTCCTTGCAGCTTTTCCAGCTGAGTGCAGTGCTTCCTCACATCAATAGTTGGACCGCGTGGAAGAAGTTCGTGGTAGACTACACCCTTGTAATCCCACCAAATGCTAAGCAACACTTTTTCCGCCTTTGCAACGGTTGGGAATGGTTCTCCGGGCGAGCACCATGATTTTTTCCGCTTGATGTTCTTGTAAACAATCCATTTCTCATCCCCCGTTACAATCTTCTTCAAAAATGGTTCCAACGAAGGCAATTTCCGTAGAGACTCGCAAATCGAAATTCGGTTTAACATGGACAACTCATGGGGTACACACACGTCGGACGCCGAGCTGCTTTAGCCGTTTTGCGACGGTTGAATGATCAATGTTGAGCCTTTCTGCGATCTCGCGAGTTGTCATATGCCGATCGGTTTTGATGAGGTCCAAGATTACATCGTTTTCAACTGTGACAAGGCGACCAGTGCGGTGAGAGTCGTTTAAATCCGTATTTCCGGAACGGAAGCGAGAAATCCACCTCTGACAAGTGTCC
Organism: Chloromyia formosa; assembly: GCA_964017055.1. Taxonomy (NCBI): domain Eukaryota; kingdom Metazoa; phylum Arthropoda; class Insecta; order Diptera; family Stratiomyidae; genus Chloromyia; species Chloromyia formosa. Next base: position 5,919,120 of record OZ024817.1, read on the forward strand.
TCCCTAACGGCTTCCTCGCCGTACACAGCGCATATCTCACGTTTGGCGTCCGTCGCCTTTTTCACACCTTTGTTGTACAAGAACAAAAAACGTGTCTAATATGGACCTTTCTCTCTTCCATTTAATCACTTTTTTGCCTATAAAACAAATTAGATTAAACTAAAAGATATGATCAAGTTTAATAACCTTTTAGCCTGCGGATAACGATTCAAGATATAAATAGTAGGTACATGCGGTGTTGCCAGGCATATGAAAATTTTTAATGCAAAACAATCGCAAAACTTTTTTACAACCCAATATTTGCATTAGAGAGCCACTGAAATCATCAGACAAGACACCGCCACCAAGACATGTCAGGCGTGATTTGAGGGACCTCGAAAGAGATGCCCAGAGGTACAAAAGGGTTGCGTTTGGCAACGACGCATACAGATCAGCCATCGCAGCAATATAGTACATCATGAGGAGATGTAATCATCAATTGCAGGACTAGGTCCAAACAGAGATCTTTCGGCAAAACCACCAGCCATTTCTCCCGAAGAGAGAATACTCCCAAGAGCAGCGTGTGTTCGCGTCTTAACCGGGATGTCACAAACACATGCCCCGCCTGTAATGGTACACCTCACGATGTAGACCACATTTTCAACTGCCCAAGTGCACGCACACACCTGACCCCCTGGTCGCTGTGGGAGAACCCCGTAGAAGCAGCTATTTTTTTGTCCCTTAACACAAAGGAAGACGACGAACAATAATCGTTCCTGCGGCTGCCGGTTCTTCGTACCGGAATGACCCGTTTTCCAACGACCAAGAGCTGCCAAACGCACTCGATGTAAGAAGAACTGCAGTATTCAAAGCATCGCTACCACAACAACAACAACAAACAATAATTGCACACTCACACAACGAACTTCTGGCCATTGCTACTACAACAACAACAATGTGAGCGTAGCGAGCCCTCTTTCAGCTAGTAAATGTAAAAAGAGGACTATCATAGTGGCGCGACAGCCCGACGTCGGGCCTTGGCCGCCTGAAAAGAAAGGACTATAATGAACGGCAACGCTTACTCCTGGATTCAAAAAAGCCAGTGCGGAGACAGGAGCGGCTGAAAATTCAAAATTATGATACAATTACGTATAAGCACTTCCTAATTTTCACCCACATCGCGGATCGGTCATGAGAAGAATATCGTGGCAGTTTGAAGCGGTAATAGAGCCTTCACCAAAATCGCACAGTGTGCATTTATCCACCCGCAAATTCCGATTCCGTCGGTACTGGCAAATGGATGCTCGATGTTAATAATAATAGCAAGTATCACATGCGTCCTGTCTAGATGGCAATAGAATACCAGTATACGACCCCCTATCGATGACGAATCAGTAAACACAACAATCAACCAAAATTTGATGCGTGGTCTAACGGTTGGTCTAATGCGTTGTCTAATAGGCGGTCTGATGCTTGGTCTAATGGGCGGTCTAATACGTGATCTAATGGGCGGTCTGATGCGTGGTCTAATGGTTGGTCTGATGCGTGGTCTAATAGACGGTCTAATGGTTGGTCTAATGCGTGGTATAATGGCTGGTCTGATGCGTGGTCTAGTAGGCGGTCTAATGGCTGGTCTACTGTGTGGTCTAATAGGTGGTCTAATGCGTGGTCAAACGCGGGTAGTTTGGCCTAGCGTCTAAAAACAGCCTAGGAAGTAGTTGAACGATTTTTCATTCTTTGCAACTTCAGAATGAGTTGGAAGAAAAAATCAGTAGCCAATTTGACGTTATGACTTTTTTCTTTCACAGAGAATATTCATCATTATCGTATTGCTCTTTCCAGAAATCAACGTGCTCAATATCAAAATGGATCATTGTTCAAAAAGGCAACGTCACTTGCCACTTTACCGATTTAATACGCAAATCCGATTACAATGTAAAATACGGACGAACAACGCGCACCTCATCAACCTACATCCTGGTCGCTTCGGATTTTGCAAAGGTCACATGCAAAGCACGAAATGGCGAAAGATGGTTTGGGATCGTGGCCGGAATACGCCATACACCCACACTGCCTGAAGTTGACCCGAAATTGGCACAACCACTGCTCAACGTACTGATGTTCGGTTTCGATTCCCTCAGTCGAAACGCCTTCATACGAAAGTTACCGAAAACCTACAGCCATCTAGTTAACCAATTACATGCTCACGTCTTGCAAGGATACAATATAGTGGGTGATGGAACGCCACAAGCCTTAATACCCATTCTAACCGGTCGAACGGAACTCGAGTTGCCGGAAACGCGAAAACGAATGCCCAATTCGAATTTTGTGGACTTGTATCCGATGATATGGAAGGATTACAAGCGGAACGGTTATATGACCGCGTTCAACGAAGATTTGCCGAAAGTGGGGACGTTTACATATCGTCTGAATGGGTTCGAGGTGCCGCCCACCGATCATTATATGCGAACGTACTATTTGGAGCTTGAGAATTATTTAAGCAATTATAAGCAATTTTGTCATGGTTTTCAGCCGGCGCATCAAATTATGCTCGATTATACGCGGAATGTAAGTGGTCGTTTAAGGGCGATTGGAAGCTAATTGTGAAAACTTTTTTTTTTCATATTATTTTTTTTTTACAGTTCATGCTGAAGTACGACGATACATATCCGAAATTTGTGTTCAGTTTTCACGGAGAGCTGTCGCACGATTCGATTAATTTGATCGGAGCTGCCGATAATGATATGGTCAATTGGTTGAAGGATCTGAAACATTCAGGGGCTTTGAACAACACCATTTTAATTATGATGTCGGATCATGGGAACAGGTAAGAATCATCACATTTAGTTGCGCTAGGTCTATAGAGCATTCCCAATCTTTTCAGATTTGCTGAAGTTCGGAACACTTTGCAAGGCAAACAAGAAGAAAGGCTGCCCTTCTTTAGCTTCGCCTTCCCGCCATGGTTTCGCTCACGCTATCCAACAAAGTACAACAATTTCGTGGAAAATCTTGATCGTCTGACCACACCTTTCGACATTCATGAAACCTTGCTCGATATTTTGTGTGAGTATTCCGTGAAATCTAAATTGACACATGTCCTGAAAATTTCCTACCACTTCACAGTCATTCAACATTTGGAGAGGCGACCGCCAGGCGCGGGCCCGCAGCGAGCCATATCACTTTTCGATAAAGTGCCAAAGGAGCGATCATGTGCCGACGCCTATATCGAACCTCATTGGTGTACATGCCTGAATTGGCAACCCATCAACGATACGTCAAGTGAGCTTGTTACGAGGATTGCCAACACCATAATCCGGACAATCAATACGTTCACTAGTGAACACCGAAATATATGCCAAAAATTGACATTGCATGAGATACATTGGGCAATGAAATTGATGCCGAACAGTAATTTATTGAAATTTAAGAGTAATCGCGATATGGACGGTTTTCTTGCCGATCTATCGTCAAATACTAAAGTCGAGACGGAAATGTATCAAGTGAAGATCACTCTGGTGCCAGGCTATTCGATATTTGAGGCGAGCGTCACTCACGATCTGACCAGGGATCAAATGAACGTAAAAATGACGGACATTTCACGGGTGAACAAGTACGGTAGTCAGGCGAATTGTATCTATGATACGCTTCCCGAATTGCGAAAGTATTGTTTCTGTAAGGCTCAAAAATGAAGTGTGAATGAGTTTTTGCTTAGGTGTTATACGTACGAATTATTATATTTTTTTCTTCATAAGGCGAGTCTGTGAATAGGTTTTCTATATTTCAATTTAATAATAAAATAAAACATACTATTGATATGATTGTTTTAGTTCTAAGTCTGGAGGGTAGCAATGATCAACGGCACTTTTGACCCGTCCCTGACATTTCTCCGGACGAACCCAGATTACCAACAGCGACGAGGACTACATTCGCTAAACTTCGTTCAGGCTGGTGTTGACGCCTTAATTCGTACTAGTCCCGAATCGACTACAACATCCAGAACACCTGCCCTGCATGCAATAATACTCCTCACGACGTTGAACACATTTTCAACTGGCTAGCAGCGCCGACGCACCTTACACCTACAGCGTTATGGGCTAACCCCAACGAAGTGGCCGCGTTCCTTCAACTCGCTTCAGAGGAAACAGAACCGAACATGCAAATTTTATGACACATACATACACTTCAATTCTACTTGCTACTACAACAACAACCCGTCCCTGGCAAATGCACACGATCGATTTGCTTAAAACACACAAATGAGAATTGAACAATTTTGTTCCCAAAGGGAAAATATTTTTGGGTACGCATCCTAGAGCAAATGTGCCTTGCTAATTATGAGTTGTCCTTAAGTTCAATTTGAGTCCTTTGTGTCTTTCGTGACCTTTGTCCTTTAGTTAAAACTTTACAATAGCGGCTTGTACGAAAAATGGGCAGTTTTTTTTATTTTTGAAAATAGGTTTATTGGCTCATGGTTGGTATAAGTAGTGGTTGAAGCACAACTTGCCAAATTTGTTTTGTAACCACAAACATCGGTAAAATCGGTCATAGGAAGATGGTTGGACTAACAGGGGATGCAAGGATGCCTATATCCAACCGAATTAGTTGTATAGCAGCTCCACGATCTTCACCCCCGATACATCCTCCAGGTTAACAAGAAAGGCCTGACCCAATTCTCGATGTCTGTCCCTAACAAGGGACGGCCAGTCGCAAAGGAAGTGAGTGAGGGTTTCTTTCTCATCCTCATTCACGCAGCTACGACAATGCTGATTATTAGGGATGCTAAGCCTTAATGCATGTTCTCCTATAGGCCAATGTCCTGTAATGACCGCCGTGAGCCTGACGACATCTTTACGCGAGTTAGTCAATAGCCCAGATGTTTTCCTCCTGTCATAGGAGGGCCATATCTTCCTTGATACGGCGAAGGTGAACAGATTCCGCCTTTTGAAATCCGCAACATTGAGGTAGTGATAGGAGATCTTACACTTCACAGTCCTCAGCGGCCAGCTCGTCGGCCTTTTCATTGCCCTCAATATCCTATGACCAGGCATCCAGAGCAGTGATATTGAGCTGTCTGCTGAGGCAAGTTAACTCTTCCTCACACCGCTCAACCAGTTTGGGTCATAAAACTCGCAAATATTCGGGGATTCCTTGACTTTATAACGGGATCCTTGAAAAAAAATGCCAAAAACCGTTGTTCCTTAAAAATGTGTTTTTTTTTTTAAATTTTCCCTTGGAAATAGGTTTCTTGGGGCTTGAAATTAATAATTAAGTCGGGAGAGCCTTGACTTTATAACAGGATCGTTAAAAAGAAAGTAAAAACAGTTATTTTATGAAAATCGAGTATTTTTGATTTTTTTTTCGGAAAGTCGATATTTTGGGGCTTGAAACTCACAAATAAGTGGACGGACCCTTGACTTTCAAAGGGGATCTTTAATAAAACGGTAAAAACCGTTATTCTTCAAATTTCATGTCTTTTTTTGTACTTTAAGCGGCATACACATTAAGCAACCTGGTTGGCAACGGTGGTTGCAGACACGCCAAGTTGCATTAAAATAAGCCGTGTGTAGGCAAGTTGCTGGTTGCAAAAACAAGTTCGGCAACGGTTGCAAAACTATCAAAAATTTTTGATTTTCGTGGGGGTGGCTTAACGGATTGCCAACCAGTGTATACTGTGTGTAGTGATGTTGGCAACGGGACTCAGGAAAAATCATTTTAAGTGCCGAGTTCGAAGCGACAACATTTCGATATCAATGTGTGACGAGTGGACAATTTTTTTCCTTTGTTTAAAAGAACAACCCGCGTCGTGGAAAGTGAAACTATATCCACTTTTCACTGTTCAAAAAACTGTCAATTCAGATTCACTTCACGAAAGCAAACTTCAAAATGATAAATGCATTGTCGGTACCAACCGTAGTTGGCAACATGTTGCTCGTCTGTAGTTTCGTGCTTGCAACCACCGTTGCCAACCAGGTTGCTTAATGTGTACGCCGCTTTATTGAGATCTAGTTTATTGGGGCGGGTGTGTTTTAATTGCTTTGACCCCTCCAGAAGCACGAGCGTGTTTACATTTCTTGCATTCCTATGCCTTGTTAAAGTGTCGATAGCATATCTACTTTTTGGACGTGCAGTTGCTAGCATACACTTCCTATCCGCGCCATCTTAATACTGACAAGCTCCAAGCGCAGTGGAAGTTCTATTAGTACCCACAGACCGATTTTTGTTCGCGCCGTTAATATGAAATTAGCTAAAGACACAAAAACAGACTTTTGTACTGGTCGTTCCTCTGGCAGCTATATGACGTAGTGGTCTGATTCAGTTGGTTCCGACATATATACAGCGTGCAGTAGAAAGAGGGCTTTGTGAAACATTTTTTTTTACAGGGATAAGGGATCAGAGTTTTCTTTAGCGCTATCTTTCATATAAATCAGTCTTAATAATTTCAGCCCATTAGCTTCAAAACCGAGAAACTAGTTTGCATAGAAACAGACGGACAAAGCTTAATCGACTCATCTCGTCATACTGACCAAGAATATATACATATATTTTAGATGATCGGATGGCGTAATGGTTAGCACGTTAGCCTTCTATGCACTGGTGCGTGAACGTCTTTGCGAATGACACGGATTCGACATTTGTCCAACCCGAAGTCCATCCGAATGTCACGTCTGAAATTTTCGGTTATCCGCAGCAGACTTTTGAGATGGGCGTCACTTCCCGAGTGATTGATTGTTTGATGTCATCTAGGTACATCAGGTACGTCAGCTCGAATTTGGAAAACATTCAAAGAAAGTCATGCTGGATCGCACGCTGCACTGTCTAGTCGAATTCAAAAGTGATGAAAGGGTGTTCAGCGCTATGCAGAAACAGAGAGGACTCAAAGAGTCCATTTGGGAAATGCCTCTTCGGATGCGTACCGGTTGAGAGATCATATTGCCTTCTGTTGATGGCACCGATAGTGTCGTGTGCTTTCCTTCCATCCCTTTTGTTTGGAAATTGATTAGGACAGGATCTACGCGGTACATCGATTATGCAGCTATGAGGGATGCTGTCAAACGCTTTAGCGCAATTGATGTAGCAGAAATACCGACTCCGGTGATTGTGCGTAGCTTGTTCTTCCGAGTCGTGCAATTTCTACATCAAAAATTAAGAAGATAATTGCGATTAAAAAGAATCGTAGAGAAAATGGTAGCCGTGATGAACTATTTGGGTCGAATCCACATTCGAATGGGGAGGACTTTTCTCGATCAGCAAAAGTTTTTTTGAAAGTAATGAAGCTAGGGCTATTAATACTACACAAATAATAAGACTCGGTCGTTAATTGTTCCCTGCAAACCCTAGGTCCGACTCAGCAGTTCTTTTGCTCCTCGGCGAGGATATTGTTCTGTCCAAGGTGCGTATAGATCCAGCCGCTAGTAGTGGGTGTAATGTACTTGTGGGCTCTCTACTGTTTCCCGTTTGGGTAGGTTAGGTTAGGTTGAAAGGGTTGCTTAAAAAAGCACACTTAGACCGCTATTGGGTCCGTTGTGATACCCCTGGACTCAGCAACTGAGACCAAAACTCACTCGTTAAACCAGCCTGAGCTCACAATGAAGCGATGTAGCCGACCAGCATTTACCTTTTTCAGGTCATCCAGATCGGTGAAGAAGTAGGAACCAAGGTGGTCTTTCCTAAAACTCCTCCTCTTCCTCGTCCCCACAGCTCCTGCAAAAATCATTTTATGGAAGACGAAGTCTCCTGGCGTGCTCCCCAATTAGGCAGTGTCCAGTTAGCACTCCTACGACAGTTCTTAGATTGTCTCTGTTTAGCATTAGCAATCCAGAAGAACGTTTGGGATCCAGTTTGGGCCATATCTGTCTAGCCACATGACCTGTACTGCCATTGCTCCATCTGATGCAGGCCCTATCATACGCCGCATCTTTGATGGCCGTTTGGGTAACAAATAGGCACCGCCCGCTATGAGGGTGGAAATTCCTCAGATTTATCTTTTGCGCGAGCTGACCTTACAGACTCGGGAATCGTTTATATAAGAAATTCTAAAATTTGCCAGGTCCATGTTCTTTCCCATTTTTGAACCACTTAATAACTCTTCACGGACATCGGATTCAGTGACCTCAGCGAAAATCATACCAGGCAAGCTGGCATGGTGGGTGATTTCGGCAGACATCCACTCAGTATGTTGGGTGTGTTGAGCAGGAGTTTTCCAAAGTCCACCCCAGTATTGTTTCGCGTCATTCACTGAGAGTTAATAGTGGGGCTACCTTGTTGGTCCTCATTGGTAGTCTTGTGTGAAGTTCCACTGGCTCCTGGTGAAAGCAGCGCCCTGAACACGTCTGGAGTGGCTCAGCATATATCGTCGGAGACGATTTGAGATGACTGCGAGCTTTTATCTTAGTGCTATCACTAAAAGAGTTCCGGAAAGTGTGGAATATTTACAGATTATCTTTTCCACTTTTTTGTTCAACCACCTACAGGTATTGCTGGCGACAGATTGAGTCAATCGGCCCATACCCTGTCGTAAGGAATCTCTCTTCCGCTCAAGACGAATTTTTCAGGCGAGTTCTTGCTTTTGTCTCACGCCGATAATGTTATCACACATTTTTATTTTTTGTTAGTTCCTGCTTTCGGCACCCCCGGCTAATAGCGACCGGGATGGTCGACCTCTTCGCCCGTCTCTTCGCGTGGCAGTGGTTCCGTGTTATTGGAACGAGGACGATGTTGTCATTCGAAATTTTCATTAAAACATATGTTAACTTTCTCTTTACTCAGTATTCAATTTCAATGCATTTTATTAAAACATCGGCATATTGAAATATATATATCATCATCATCATCATATATAATGTAATAATGTAATCATAACTATTTACTATTACTAAATTCACATTTTTCTTGTATCCGTTTTTTTTTTATTTATTAGTATCCATTATTATTAATTGGAATTCCTTCATTTTATAAAGCTAGAAATTCTATTTTGAATCGTTTTGTTTCTTCTTTTTAGCATTTTCTTCTCAATATGTTACGACGACGAATTTCTGATTTATATTTTTTATCTAATCCACTTAATTTCGTTTAAATAATGTTTCTCTTGAATTGAATTTTTAAGATATATGAAGAACATAAAATACAAAATTTATATATTATGCATGTTTTTTTTTGAAGAATGTTACTGCTTTGTGTTATATAGCATATTAGTTTTAACTTTCCAGGTGCTGGGAATTCTATGTTTTTTTTTTATTTTTTATTTAAAAATGAAAATAGGGGCAACCTAAACCTTAATGCTAAATGAAAACAAAAAAATTATATATATATATATATATATTTTGTGTATTTTTTTAAAGATTTTTAGAATAAGACTTATTAATAAAAGCTCGACAAAATGTAATTTAAATAATTTTTAACATTTACGAATATAAAAACATTTTTTTTGCAGATTTGTTTCCCTATAAAAAATTAATGTTTCGAATTGTTTTATATTTAAATATATGTATATATAACAACAAAATACTAGGTTTTTCAAAATAGCGGTTTTGAATTAATTTTTTTTAACGAACAAACATCACATCAGATATCTCTTCGAAAGGAGCTGAATTTCGCAATAGATTGATTTGGCCACTTTTACCTGTTGAAAAATGAAAATAAATTCCATTTATAATGGATATTGTTCCAGGCGTATATCCATAAGGCAAGGGTGCTTTTCCCCCCTAAAAGTATTGTATGTTATGTAGTGGCGCGAAATCTCCTACTTAATTAAATAATGCGGTACATTGTTTTTTTTAATTCTAAAGTATTCCTAAGGTGCGGCCTAAAAAGGTTTACTTTTTTTCTTCTTGTGACTAATTGTACCACGAGCCTTTTCGATAGTTCATTTCGGCTGCGGCAAGTCAGAGAAAATTTACAGTAGAAAATAAAAATATACAGTACGTCCCGATCAACTCGTTGTTGGTGTAAGAAATGGCACTGTGAACTTTTGCGTTTTTTGACACCGACGCGACGCGACGTCATAAGTGCGCACACTTGGAGCTAATAAGACATATAGTATGTAAATTAACGAATAAAGAGAAATATAAAATATTACTTAGCCTTTAAAAATACAGAATTCTTTTTTAACAGATTCATATTAACTAGAACGACATGAAAATTGATAAGGATATGGATACTGCATACAAGATTAACTTAACGATCTGACTTAACCTAATCTTTATATTATTCCCAATTTAATTGATAAGGTTTTTGTTTTGTATTCATCAGTAAGGGACCTTAGATCCTTTCAAGACTTTTCAATGTATTTGGACCGGGTCCTTAGCACATGCATACGAGTATATAAAAAAATGTGTTTTTTTTCTTGTATTTTGAAAAAGTTGCAATACCAAGTGTTTTTTTTTATTTATTAGTTCTTTAAATTGAATTTATTGCGAATAATTTTAAATAAGTATGATGGTACATATTACAAGTGTACATAGAGTAGTAATAGTGTAGTGTTATTAATAATTGAATTTCGCTTGATTTGTTTAGTTTAGATCTCATTTAAGATTTTTTTTTTATTGACTTAATACTTATAATTCTGTGAATTTTGCATTGTTTTCTTTTACCTAGAATTGTATTTTATATATTTTGGTTGACATTATCTACAAGAGTCTATTCTAGTATCTGTTTGCTTTTATTTCACGCTTTGTCTAGCATTAAACTAATTTCTCAGTTTTGCCACTGAATGTTTATTATGTTTGGTAAAAATCTGATGAATATTTATTTAATATTGTTTTTTATTACAGGCGTTAAATTCAAGAGTACGTATTTTGTTTTGTTGAATTGCAAATGCATTTTGTCTATCTGTTTTTTTTTGTTTTATAGAGTTATAACTAACATTGTTCTCATTGGTTGTCATTTTAACAGAAGAAAATGAATTTAACATTAACATTGTTTTGATGCAATAAGTGAATAAGAAATTTAACTTTGACATATATATTTAGGAGTTCACAAAGGACTACAACAGCCATTTTGTCGCTACTGTAGAACAGTCAACATTTAAAATGAACTGCTTCATTTAAAATATAAGTTTTCCCATTTAAATTGGCTTTCTGAATCATATTTGGCGGCTCCGAATGGAATTAATACACTTTGCCGAATCAAATTAACAGATTTTTGAATTAGGTTAGGTTAGGTTAGGTTAAAAGGGCCCGTTGTGATACCTACCAGGATAAAATCCTATCCCATTGAAATTACTATTCATTGAACCAGCCAGAGCTGGTAATAAACCGATAAAGCTTAAGCGCTCATGCCCCTTAGCTTTTCCAAATTATGGAAGAAAGACCCGCCTCCTCGCAGCTAAGGCAAGACAGGTGCATAGAAAGAGTGCCCAGTGATAACATTCACCACCACATCAATGTGCTTCCTGTTCAATGATGCACTCACAATCATCAGTTCCGACATTTTTTTTTCTCAATTCAATTCAACCTTTCAATGGGTATATTGTTCATATCTATTTAACTTTGAACGCATGCCTCTTGTCGACCAAATGTGTGGATATACCACATACCAAATCACACTCAAATCAAAAGCTAAAACCTTTTCTTGAATACTTCCGTCCTGTACTGTCCACACAAAAATACTCCATTTCCTCAACGGTTTTAATTAATAAGTCGGTTTTTAACTCGTCCGAGTCGGTCGGTTTTTAACAAGTCGGTTTTCGGTCGGTCTTTTGGTGAATCGGTTTTTTAATGAGTCTTTTTAACAAGTCGGTTTTCGGTCGGTCTTTTGGTGAATCGGTTTTTTAATGAGTCTTTTTAACAAGTCGGTTTTCGGTCGGTCCTTTCGTGAATCGGTTTTTTAATGAGTCTTTTTAACAAGTCGGTTTTCGGTCGGTCTTTTAGTGAATCGGTTTTTTAATGAGTCGGTTTTAAACCGGTTTTTTTGACCATAAGAAGGTTTTTTAATGATTCGGTTTTTTCGAAACCGGTTTTTGGGAATCTCGGGACCTGTCCTAACAGAAGACCGGTTTTAAACCGGTGGACCGGTTTTAGGAACAGGCCTACCCTTGACTACACTTACTCTTTCAACTCTGTAGCTGACTCGCGCCGAAATCCAACATCTATCAACAGAGATCGCATGTTTGACTCACTAAATGAAGACATTTCAAAAATTATAGCATGGGGGAAAGCGAATAGAGTAGAGTTTAACGCCTCAAAAACTCAATGTTGTCTACTTTCCAATAAGCGATGTGCTTCACCTGCCGCTCAACCCATTCTTGTCGATGGGGTCTGCATTCCCGATTCGCCCATACTGAACATACTAGGTGTTAACATCTCTAGTAAACTAAATTGGTCCGACCACATCTTTTGCGTTGCAAAAAATGCAATGAAGTGTCTGGGCTTTCTGAATCGCTGTAAAAGAAACTTTTCACCATCTGATCTGGCTCAAATTTACAAGGCTCATATAAGACCGAGACTTGAATTCAATTCCCACATATGGGCAGGCGCAGGTAGAACCGCATTATCCGCGTTAGACAAAGTCCAACGGAAAGCCTGCAAGCTTATTTTGGCGATGAATCCATAACATCTCAAATCGAACCGCTTGAACACCGGCGAAGTGTCGGCTGTCTCTCACTCTTCTATCGCTACTACAACCGCCGTTGCTCTGATGAAATAGCCAACCTCATTCCTGAGCGTACCTTTCCTTTACGTAACACACGACTAGCCAGTCGTGCCCATCCTCATCTTCTAGAACTCAGCAGCAGTCGCACCGCCAAATTATATGACTCGTTTGTATCCAGGACAACACGAATGTGGAACGATCTACCATCTTTTGTTTTCCCCCGCAACTATGACCTACAAAAATTTAAACGGAATGTACACCGTCACCTTATTCAAACTCAACCAACCTCCCCACTACCTTAATCCCTTACCGCCAACGCTGTGCTCTCGTATCAAAGGGTTCCCCCCTAAGCTTTGGTATAAACATAAAAAAAAAGATTGCGAGAAGCCCTCCGATGTCCCAACGACCATCCTCAATTGCCCCAGTCGTCCTAGCCCGAGCAAGCTCATCAGCCACACAATTACCAGCATAAGCACTGTGACTTGGAATCCAGGACAATATGATTTCAAAGTAACGCCCCATCAAGAAGCTATCGACAGTTCGTAACCGTCTGCTATGTGGACAGAGCCGATTCAAGTGATCGAATTGCAGCCTGACTGTCAGTGTAAGTAGTGAGTTTCCTACCAATTGTGACATTGTATCCCAGGCAGGCGAAAGCTTCTGAAATCGTCAAAATCTCTGCCTGCAGCACGATGCAATGATCATGAATGCGGGAAGATGAACTAATTTCCCTGGCCTGGCACAGTCTAAACTATTCATTCCACTCATGCCACTCACGCAAGCGCACTCTAGAGTTGCTGAATCTAAGCAGGAACAGGGTAAGAATCATTTGGAGCTTTCTCACAGGGCACTTGAACCTGAGACACCACATGTACAAAATCGGCAGTGTCTCTAATGCCAGATACCAGCACTTCCTTCGCGAGTGTGAGACCCTTTTCCGTTATGTGTCCTAGAAGGCCTCCGTGATCCCTTTCCTATTCATTTGCCCTAATCCCTAGTGGGGCATAGTGCATCAACTATTCCATGTGACTTAGCTGACGTTTCGTTGGCATAAGCCAGTTGCGAACGATGCAATTTGCCACCATGCACCTCCTGCTCCCATTTAGTCGCCTACCTGCGACAAGTCGGTAGATGTTGTGGCTAATTATTACGCCCCGCACCACAGGGGAAGACAATACAAATATCCATGGCCACGAACGCCGTAGACGGGACCCGTCACGACCCGTGACAACCGTAGTCAGACATGAGACTGACGCCTCTTCGCACTGATTTCCGGTCGCCCCTGAGGTGGACGAAATCGCTCCACTTGACCTCAGACAATTAAGCAGCTTTGTTAGCCGGAACAAATTTGATCGCCAACTTTGAAGCTGTCCTAGACCATGTGTTATAGCACAATGGAACACTCTTGGTCGCAGCGCTCTCTTACATATCTTAAGATTGAAAAGAGACTGATCGGTCTGAGGTCATTTGGTCGGGTGTGTGAGCTTCAACTCGCTTGAGGGATAAATAAATGTTAATAAATATAAAATAAATGACCAACACTTCCGCCCAGATTCTCGGTACATAGCCTAATACAAAGCAGGCAGTTAAGATAGACTATCTACGAGTATCTACGAAAAGAAGGGTTAATTGAAAAATTGATTTGGAAGAAATATTTAATCTCATTCGGAAAGGCGTGTTTACGTGTTTTCTACCAGGAAATCGTTGTTTTGATTCGAAAAATCATGAATTCTATTCAAAAGCTCGTTGATTTGACTCGAACAGTCGTTGTTTTGATTCGAAAAATCGTCAATATGATCTGCAAAATGAGCAATTTCATTCGCAGAGTGGTTAATTTGTAAGTTATGTATGTTTGGCTAAGGCGAATAATCAAAATTCTTTATCCTTCTTTTTTTTGTCTAAGTTTTGCTGAAAATTTGTGATTTCTCTAACTTCTTAAACGTAAGGAGACAACCTAGCAACTTTAACAAATTTCGTAAGATTTGCCTAAATCTCATTTAGACGGCAAATATCGTAAATTCAAAATAAAAGAAAGATGGGAATCGCTTTTCTTATTTGTCGTAATTTTTCAGATGTCTGCTGACGCAAAACGATTTTTTTTTCGAGATAAGAAAATGTATTAAGCTCTTAATATTTGTTCTAGTCAGTTCAGTTCTGACATATCTTTTCTCTTAATTCATGTACGTTTTTCTCGTCTTATTCATTCACAGCATCCTTTATTGTTATTTATAGCATTTATTTCACTTTACTTTTCATAGTTTTTTTTCTAGCCTCGTGAATATTTTTATCTGTAGCAAATTTCATGGCCTTATTTCTTTTTAAGAGTCTAAAAAAAAGTAATTTAATAAATTTCACTACTCCTTAGACAATCTTAATCTGCTCGATTTATTCCTTTTAATCCCTTTTTCATTTTTAGCAATTTTGTTTTAAGTCTAGTCATAGTTTCAAAGATTCGTTTATCGGACGCAATTTTTTATTTAATATTTTAAGCTTGGTATGTTTTTAACCTTTCCTGATTTTTTGTAGGCTTAGTTTTGTCTTTTTGTAATTTAAATTTTCTGTTTTTTTTTTGTTCTTGTATGTCTAAATTCGGTAAAAGATACAAAGATAGAGGGTGAGAGAGAAAAATGAGAAATGGCGCCATCACAGTTGCTGCTTTAAATTATCACTTTTATTCTACAGTTTTAATGTTTTTTTTTTAATTTTTGAATATTTTTTCCACTAGCATTGTGTTGCTAAGACAATAAGTGTAATAGAGTTGTTACTTGTAAGTTGTGAGTGTATTTTATGTTTATGTTCTATTTTCTGCGCTACAAAGATGTATAGTGATAGTAAATGGACGGGCCACTTTCTTTTTTATTTTGGCATTCATCTAGATTTGAAAATTATAAGTATCTAAAGGGAATAGAAAGAGGGAAAATGAAAGTAAATTGAGTACTGTATTTTATTATTATGAAAATATGCAATAAATTTTGAAAGCTCATTGATTCATAAACTACTGATGCCTATTGAGTTTTGAAAGTTACGCGAGTCTCCGGCGATGAATACTTGACTAGAAAAGTTGAAGGGGGCTGTCTCTCGTTCCCCATCCTGGATAGGTTTCCTAACGTGGCCGAAAGTTGTCACACAGGAAGGTTCAGGGCCAATGAAAGAGGTTGTGTGGAGGCCTCTCTAGATAGACAGATAGGTAATGGGCCGTGGTCTGCAAAAGAGCCACAAGAACAGCGACAATGTAGTACCCCATGAGTGGAGGACTAATTCTCTCGCGATCTCTCGTAAGAGGTCTGGGGTTCCCTGATTATACTCTTTTTTATGTCCAAGATCAGCGGAAGCCCCGGTCGTGTATTCGTGTTAGGAATGTAATGACACTGTATTAGTTTGCCTTGAGCTCAAAGGGAAGGTGTATTGGATCGTATGGGCATACATGCAGCACGACATCGAAGACGTTTTCCCTTCCATCAATTTGAGAGAGGCTATTGTTTAAGTTTCCTTAAAGATCCTACACTTGGAAGAATTTTCTGATAGGATCACACCAACTTCGAGCTGACCAAGGTGTTTGAGTAATCCCGTGTTAGGTACCAGGCCATAATGGCATCGAAGGAAACGAGATCGCGAACGAACTTGCTAGGCAGGGTTCGTCTTGCCTTTTTATTGGACCGGAATCATACTGTCGTCTGAGCATCACCTCAGCCAAAATGGTTATTAGAGAATGGTCTGAGGGAGGCTGTAATACTGGCATGCTCCGGGGCTGCGTCAATTGAAGGAGTTTATAACGCCCTTCCAGTACAATAATGCTACTCGGATGAATAAAGCCGATTTTAGGGTTCTTGTCAGATACTTATCAGGCCATCACTGGCTGAGGTACCACCCAAAGAAAATGAGCCTGAATGTCGCCTGTGTATGTAGGAAAATGAAACCACTACGCATGCACAATTTGTGCGAATGCCCGGCAATCGCGCGGGGTAGGTTTAAGTTTCTGGGACAAGCCACGATGAGCACTGCAGTTATCAGGAAAGCTCCCGCAAAAGACTTAATGCCATTCGTGAAAATGGTGGAGAGTCTTTTGCAATAATATGGGCTCTCTCTAGACCTCTCCATGGTCGCAGCGCCCACCGGATGGGTAAAAAGGCGCCAACTTGTAAATAATAAATAATGAGTGGTGAGGAACAACCGCTCTTCAGATTTCAGGGATAGCTACAAGTTGCGTATGTGCAGAAACTGACAGAATATTGGAATTGGCATGTCATAAGGAGTTGCGTATCTGTCGCAATTGGAAGACGCAATATCTAGACCAAAAAATCGAGAATTCTTGGAAGTCAAATTCCATAGACTGTATGAGACAGAGTTCAGTTGCATGTAAAGCTTATGGTAAATAAAAAAACGGAAGGAAATTCGAGAATAAAAATATTTGTCCAGCTGAGGCGCTTGAACCTCAATCGACCATATTTCGAATAGCAAAAAATGCTCTGTGCGATGCCGAACTAAGCTACAGCCGCATACTAAGTTGATGCGGAGAATGAAACCAAGCGTCACAAAAATTCCAATTTTACTGAAAAATATAATTCGCACTTGTACATTGCAAGAACATTGAATACATATACAGTAGAAACCCTCTTAAAGCAAAGTCGGGACCGTGACTTTGGCCGCTTACCCGTATGGCCGGTTTTTTTTTATGTTTATGCTAAGGCTTAGGGGATACCCTTTGATGCGAGAGCACAGCCTTGGCGGGAAGGAAATTAGGGTAGTGGGGCTGGGATGGGTTGAGTTTGAATGAGGTACCGATGTACGTTTCGTTTAAATTTTTGCAGATCATAACTGCAGGGGAAAACAAAAGATGTTGTTCCACATTCGTGTTGTTCTGGATACAAATGAATCATAGAATTTAACGGTACGACTACTACTGAGTTCAAGAAAATGAGGATGGGCACGGCAGGCTAGCCGGGTGTTACGCGAAGGAAGAGCAAGCTCAGGAATAAGACTGGATATTTCGGCAGAACAACGGCGGTTGTAGTAGCGATAAAAAAGTGATAAGCAACCGACATTTCGCCGGTGTTCAAGCGACTCTATATGAGAAGTTATGGATTCATCGCCAATAAGCGGTTAATCCGAGGTAACCGTGAAAAATTTAACTAAACTAATACATATTTCATAAAGTTTGATGAATAAAACAGGGAAATAAGATTTTATTGTAAATATGAACGAAACACGAAGGCTCCGAAAAAGCAAGAGACGAAGAAGAAAGAAACACGAGAACTCGTTTGTAGTAGATTTAAAGAAAAATAGATTCGGAAGCAAGAGAGGAATCAAACTCTTGAACTTCCTAATCCCCACCCCCATTCTGCAACACAACACTTAGGGCCGGTTGCTCAATGTACGATTTAGCACAATTTAATTTTCTCAATGCCTGGTTAGCGTTATTAATCGGCTAAACGCTAACCGTTGCCTATCCTCCGATTAATCTTTTATCCAAAACTCAACCCATGGTTTTCGGTTGAAAGTTTATCCAAAACAAAAACCCAACACCTAATACCGGATGAAGATTTTGACAGCTACAGCTGTTCACTTTTGCAAATTCAAATGAAAGCAATGAATCTGGCCATAAAGAAAAGAGTTCCTGGAAATTCATTCGATAGAAGAGAATTTGGAACAAACTCAAATGAATATACTGAGAGACCCTACTGACATAGAACGTGAACGGTAGAATTTCGCCAAGAAAATGAACTGATTGACTGAATTTGACCTTTGAGTTGCATTCCACACATTATGGATTGGTAATTTAACCGACGTATGTGAAAATGGAAATATTTAACGGGCAGTATACAGCTTGGATAAGCTCATGTCACTGTTAGTTAACAATCAGTTTAGCAGGATATTGAGAAAACGGGCCTTGTACATTTCATACATAAACGGCCGGATAAGAGGGGTCCTACTGTAGTTATATTTAATATATATGTACATAAAAAATTACCGTTAATAGTAGCATTATGATAGGCATACAGTAAATCATGAATGTTTTTTTTTTCGTTCAATAATTAAGCCTAACATTTTTCCAATGTTTGTTTTTTAGAATCAATTGCAAAATTTTCATAGAAAAAATGTCAAGAGTTGTTGTAAAGAATAAGCCGAAAAATTCTGACGTTTATTATACGAGAACTTGTCGAATTTTTAGCCCGATTGATGGCATTTTTATTCTTAATGCTCCATGGGAGCCTCTAGGAGCCTCATTTAGGTAAGCACTTTCAATTCGTTCAAAAAAGTCAAAAACTTGTTTTTTTTTTAATGTTAATATATTGGACAGTCGAACAGAGTTAATTCACACTAGTTTATTTTATTTAAGGATCACTCAGAACCCAGTAATTGATTCTGAATTTTCCGATGTTATTGCTCTCTAGCTTGTGCTTTCACTATAATTTTCCAACAATTCTATTGGACCAAAAATATTGAATTAACTTTGTCGTCTTCGAGCCCTTAAGGGCTTTATACACGTTAGACCAACCAGCCGTTAGACGACGCATGACCACACATTACATTACACTATCCGACCAGCCATTAGAGCACATATTGGAGTACCCTGGTCTGATCTGAGACCGCCTGTCTAATGTGTGGTCTAATGGTTGGTCTGATAGGCGGTTTAATATGAGATCTAACGGCTGTTTGGTCTAACGCGTAAAAAGTCCTTCAGATAGCTAAACATATTTTATTATCTACATACCTGTCTAACGAAACAAAATAGATCCTTGGAAGTTTAGCTTCGTGTCCGGAAAACCAAATAAATTAATAAGCTACAAAATTTTCCTGTTCTCCATCTTTTGGCAATGCTATCCGTACTGCAGACTGTTTTTTATATATCTTCAAGCTATTTTCGTATCTGTCGGTTAATATCTCTTATTATGCTGTATCCGCGATGAGTGTCGAAAAATATGTTAGTGTTTCCTAAAGTGTGTACTGTACCTTCAACTGGTTTATGTCAAAAAGGATTTATAGTTCGAAAAGCTTCATGCTCCCTTTTCTTCTCAATAATTATTCATACTACGTAACTATAACGGCGCGCGCGTTTCTACGCTCAATGTTGAAAAATTCAAAAATCTCGATACTTGTATATTCTAAACATTCTCCTCCTTGCTGGCGCCCCAGAATCGATCGAAACGATCGCGAGCCTTTTCAAGAACATCGACAGCTGTTGTGCGAATTGTAGCCGATGATTCGGTGGCGGATTCAAACATTGGATCGTCCAAGCAGCGAAGTGTTGTACCCGGCACTGGTTTATCGTAGCGAATTTCCGGTGTCCGTTTCAGACCTGTAGGACTTGGTCCGCCCGAACTGTTTCTCTCACTATTCGACTTTTTCCAAGCTAAATGCGCATATAAGGTAAGGATGATATTTGGACATTGGTCAATCAGTGCCGACAATTTCTATTTTAAATATACTTGTTATTTTTTAAATATGGTTTTATTTGATTCTTTGGACAAATTTGCAGTGCATCAATCAATTACGCTGAAGCCTTTAACTTTTGCCAGAAACCAGTTTGCAAATAGAAACTAAAAGAGACCAAACAAAGAATCGACTTTTTACTTTACTGTAACAGAAAGCTTTGAAGCAGATACTTATTTACAAATCGAGATTTTAACTTTCGCAGGCTGGCAAAGAAGCGTTGAGGCATTTAAGCAAATACTGATCACAATATGATTATCGAAGAGACAACAAAACGCAATTACGAGATGGCATCTTTTCAGAAACTTCCTCTTAAGTCATTTGCAGAGGTATACATTGGGTGCGTTCCTGCGAGCGCATCTGGATTTGACATTTCTCGATTTCTCCTCCATATGCTTTCCTCTCCGGTAAAATATGTACGGACAACTATCAACTTTTGGCTCTGAAAATGATCCCCTTTGGATCTGAAAAGTATTCTTATCCGGCGGGGAACATTTTCAGACCCAAAAATTGACAGTTGTCCGTACATATTTTACTGGAGGGGAAAGCATATGGAGGAGTAATCGAGGAACGCCAAATGCTGACCCGCTCGCAGGAACGCACCAATTGTTGGGTACGATATAATTGGCTACATTGGAGCCGGTGCACATGAGTATCCAAATAACGCAGGACGCCGCGTCACCTTCAATCGGATAGAAAGAAATGCATTGGGACTAATAGAGCGATGCACAAGGCCGCGGATAGCAATCCGATAGCTACCGGCGTCACTTGGTCTATCCCGATATAGTACGTTCGATACAACGCGGAAACCACTGAAAGGCTGCACTTTTGGGTAGCGGTCTGAAATTTTTAACATGGTTTCTAGGGACTATAAGAAAAAATTTGGCCCGATGTGACCGATTTTTTTTTCGACGGAAGTTGGGTTTTAGGCCCTTTTTTGTAAAATGACTGCCAAATTTTGAAAAATATGACTTGGTCCTAATATGTCGAACGAAGTATCTTTTCCACATATTTCGGACATGGCGAGTCGAAAGAAACCACGCCCAATTGGATCCGACCCATATTTCGGCCGCAAATTAAAAAAAAAAACGCAAATAGGTCCAAAAGTCCCAATCGAGGTATATTTTCCACATATTCCAGCCATGTAAAGCCAAATGAAACCACACCCAAATCGATGCTAGTCCTAGCACCCTGTTGTTTTAATGCGCACTTTGAAATAATCCATAAACAAATTAGTAAATAAAAGCACCGTTTACAGGTTCCTTGAAAATGAACAGGTTATTTTCATTAGATGACACATATAGCTATTTGGTTCTGATGTTTATGAGTCTGGCAAAGCTACGTTTTCACCATTAACAATTTCAAAACTAATTATACAAAGCCGACGAGAAGACACTTCCAAAGGCGATATTGTGTGATACAACCGGGATCGGGAAATGCCTTGACCAGTTTACATGGGACTTAAAATTAATGAAATGCATGACATTCAACAAGAGTTCGACAGTGTATGGTAAGTGAAACTTAGTGTCACCATACACTGTCGAACTCGAGCACGAACCTGGTACAAATGTCCTGACACACACATACACTTCACATAGGTGTGGAGAAAACCGGTCCATTTGTACTAGGTTCGTGCTCGAGTTCGAGTTCGACAGTGTATAGTGACACGGCTAAATCTTTGTGGCAACACTGTAAAAAATAAAATATGTAAACATAGATGGAAGAGATAGAGCGACTGCCGGTAGGGAGTAGTTAGTTGTAAGCGAACCGCCAATGTGTTTAGATCGTACGAAAATAAACTTTGGAATAAACTTTGATCGTATGGAGTACTGTGTACTTTTATTTAAAATGGAGTGACTTTTTACGAATGAGTGTCGGCCCCTTACATCTTCATTTCACGGCACAGAAATGTCGGTGTTTCAGATGCCCTCTGAAGAAGGAGAGGGGAACTGAAATCCTTTAATACAAATTATAAAAGCGTGGCGTCCAGAGGAAGGTGAAGTGTTCCTTGTTTGCCGGAAAGTTACTGCGTGGTACGAACAAATGTTTTGAAAATGCAGGAGTCACCCGCCGCCTTGTCCTAGGAAAGAATAGTGCACCAACTGATGCCTACAGGTCAGACGCGAGTAGTAGTGTTCAATGAAAAAACGAAGGGCAGTGGATTCAATACTTTATCAGCGATCTTCACAGGCCCGAAGTTAGTCCACATCTGTCATGGGCCGCTTTCCACGTAAGCGGTTTGGAAGCTAGCCACTTGCCAAAAATCCATCCAAACACTGCTGCCCCTTTTCTATGAAGAGTCCACGAGTGTACCTATTGCTATTCACGACATGAAGATAATCATGGCTATCACCGCGTGGCTTAATTCTGGGCAGATGCCTGTAGGTTGCGTAGACCAGCCACTTTACGCATTATGTAAACAGGTCCAATAGAACTTCCCTGAGGAATTTGTAATGAACCATATTCTGATCTGGTAGTGCTGCTTCCATCGGCAGATCGATGGCAGCACCTGATGAGTAGTGGTCTGTCGGTGGTACGAAACCCGAGGCCAAGGGCCCTATTACACCAGGACCCCGATACAAGCGCGAGGGAGTTTGCGCCGTCCGTCAACCATTCCATCCTTATCGCCCCATTTTTTATTATTCCGCATTTTTGACTCTTATGTTTGTGCTGTCTTCCCCAGGCCTATAAATTTTTATTAATACGTAAAGGGCAGGGGCAACGAGCGCGAAAACTGCGCCCACGTCTCCCGAACTGCCCTACAGCAAGCATAGGCCGCTGTTTAGCTCGTTGAGGGGCCTTTTTCTTCGCCA
Source organism: Chloromyia formosa (assembly GCA_964017055.1). NCBI lineage: Eukaryota > Metazoa > Arthropoda > Insecta > Diptera > Stratiomyidae > Chloromyia > Chloromyia formosa. Next base: position 5,941,931 of record OZ024817.1, read on the forward strand.
GATGGCACGGCCCGACCTTATTTCGCGGATATGTTCACCGCGACTACTCCGTAGATATCTCACTCTTTCGGCCATATTTTCGATAACATTTTGCAGTATAGCCTCCGGAATAGCCCGAATCAACGATGTAATATTGCGTTTCAAGTCTGGAATCGTCTTCGGATCATTCACATAAACTTTATAGTTCGTGTAACCCCACAGAAAAAAGGCTAACGACGTCAAATCGCATAATCTGGGCGATCAATTCACATCACCGCGACGAGAAATTACACGGTTCGGGAATTTGCGACGCAAACAGACCCTGAGCTTCAACCTCCGGCACAAAATAGTCCTCCAACATAGTGTGGTACCGCTCAGAGTTGACAGTTTTGGTGTTTCCGTCCTCATCTTCGAAAAACTACGGCCCGATGATGCCTCCGACCCATAAACCGCACCAAACAGTGACTCGCGGTGAATTCATTGGCTTCTCCACGGTCACTTGTGGATTTTCCGAGCCCCAGATATGGCAGTTTTGCTCGTTAACATAGCCGCCGAGGTGGAAATGAGCCTCGTCCGAAAAGATGATTTTTCGAAAAAAAACCATCATCTTCAGCAATCATTTGCTGGGCCCAATCAGCGAATGTACGGCGTTGTGCATGGTTACGAGGCAACAGCTGCTGCGTCAATTGGCCTTTATATGGGTGTAACTTCAAATCCAAGCGCAAAATTCGATGCATGGAGTTCGCGGAAATGGCCAATTGTTGCGAACGATGGCGAATAGACATTTCGGGGGACTCGACGACACTTTCACTTATGGCAGTAGTATTCTCAGCACTGCGTGCATTCCGCACTCTGGTTGGCTTCGGAACATCAAGTACGGACCCAGTTTGATAAAGTTTATTCACAATGTTGCATCACGATAACAATGACATAAAATATGGCGGAAAAGGGTCGATAATGCTGATTTTAATCGATAACAAAGTACCACACCTACTATTGAAACACCCCTTATAATAATTGTAATGGACGGTTTGGTGGGCATCCGAAGATGCCCGTGGGGACGGAGCCTAAGGTAGCATGATTGACCGTGAAGGTCGGGCCGTGCCATCTGGCGAAAAAAGGCCCCTCAACGAGCTAAGCAGCGGCCTATGCTTGCTGTAGCTCAGTTCGGGAGATGTGGGCGGGGTTTTCGCCGCTCGTTGCCCCTGTCCTTTACGTATTAACAAAAATTCATACGCCTGGGGAAGACAACACAAACAGGGGAGGTAAAAATGGGGAATAAAAAAAAATTGTCGATAAGGATGGAATGGTTGGCGGACGGATCAGACGACCACGCGGTCGCACCTGGGTCCGGGTGTAATGGGACCCTCGGCCTCTGGTTTCGTACCAGCAACAGATCACTACTCATCAGGTGCTGCTTCGATCTGCCGGTGGGAGCAGCACTACCAGACCATAATATGGTTCATTACAGGTGGTTCATTACATAATCTCTCTGTTGTTCTCCTTCTTCACGAAACCGGCTTTTAGACGACAACATGGAAGTGAAACTTCCTTACACCACATTTGCTCTGCTCTCTGGAATATGGCTTCATCATATGCTCACTTAAACTGAAAGCGTCGTCGTTAACTTTTACGTGGGGCAGCAAGATATCAGAATGTGGAAGGTTCTTTGGAAGCGGAAATATAGTTCCATTTTTCACCAACGTCAACGTCACATCACCCTCCTTTCCATACGAACCTAGATCCACAATAGTAAACTTACAGTTTGCATCAACGATTCCAAGAAGAACTACAGAAAAATATCTTCCTTCAATGAGGTTCAAAACAAAGGAGAATTTTTCACGAGTCAATCTAAAGTACCGTTGGAACTTTTCTTTTGGTTACTGCTGTGTAAAACGTGCCATACACACACCGATCGATCGGCCGATCCGTCGCCCGAAATCAATATCGGCCGACGGATTGGCGTGTGTATGTGGAAATCGCACCGATCGGGCGATCAATTTTGATCTGCCGATACTTGTATTTTAGTGCGATTTTCGTGCGATCGATCGGTGACGATCGATTGGGTAGTGTATGTGATTATCGCAAGTGAATGTCAAATTACTAAATTATTAAATGATGAAATTTCAAGGATTCTAATGATTTAAATGGCACTGCAATTGAAATATGTGGTATACGAAAATACCACACACATCCAAATAGTTAACAAAAATGAATCTAGGTTGGATTGGGAGTGAATCATAACCTATTTTTTGAATTGTCATTCGTTATCGCATCGCACGAAAATCGCTCAGTGTGTGTGCAGTGGAGATCGGCGGATATTTTGTGGCGATCCATCGGCCGATCGATCGGACGACGGATCGGATAATGTATGGCGGCTATAAAATACCTGTTGCTAGGAAAACAAGACTTAATGCGTACACCGAATCAAGTCGCAAAAACGCACCTATTGTGACAGTGTTGAGCTACGCTTTGTGTATTACAATATAATAAACATCGAATGAATTGAAAATAGTGCGCAATATGCCACACAAAATGCTGATGATGATGATTTAAATAATGGATTTGTATTTTCGTCTTCAAGAACAATTTGATAATTCGTGTTGGGATATTGGCAATGACTATGACTGTCCATCGTTCCAAAGCTTCGAAAACAGGACTATCGAGAACAAGGCTGCCTTTTCTTTTACGCCTAACGATTCGCGATATGCGATTCTTTGAATAGATTCTTTTGCGTCTCGCCTGCTTCGACTCATTGGGTGGGTTCAGGTCGCGCAACGTTTTAAACGCAAATGCAAACAGTTCGACTGATTTTGCTCGTGGACGGTCCGTTCCAGTTTGCGTTTAATCTACCACACATCGGGGAAATTAACCAGAAATTTTTCCTGGTTGATTTCCGTTCAATGGGGGGTAAGGGGTATTAGCGTATTTGACAGTTCTTAGTTGACGTATTGCATGTGACTGTGAGATGGTGTGGATTTTCGTTTTCGGGTTCTTGATTTGTACATGGCTTCTTATGTGCTTATTTACATCGAAGCAACACAAATTTGTGGCGATTTTGCAGTGCTTTTCATTTTTCCTGAAACTGTCGCGAATTTAATTGAAGTTTTGTTTGAAACTCAATAGCGAATCGGCTGTCAGCTGTTTAATACATGGCAACTACAAAACAAGTCGTTCGAGTAAAGAGTTTATGGTTGAGTGGAGGGAAAATTTTTACCGCAATTACAACGTTGCAAACGTGAACGCAGGCATTGTACCTGTGAATTTTGTATGTATTTTCTCCATCTTACAATGGGTCCAGGCAGGTGAGATTCTGGCGAGACGCAAAAGAATCTATTCAAGAGTCCCAGTGCGCATTAGGCGTAATACGAACTGCGACTCTTGAATTTTGCGTCTCGCCAGAATCTCGCCTGTCTCGACTCATCGCAAGATGCAAAAAATACTGTAATATGCATATGGAGTACGTCACTCTTACGACCCAGACTGTACTAAGCTCCATCACAGTCTCGAACCATCGATAACAAATATAATGAGCACTAGCAGATTCTCGAACCATCTGGAAACAGAAGATCACCTACATAGAGAATAACTATGGAGGAGCAATCCGCATATACTCAACACTAAACTATTTGAAGCAATTCCAGTCGTAAAAAGTAAACAGAGAGACACACGCCCTCCACTGCGCAACACTCGCGCAGTCTATATAAAAGCACAGGAAGCACGTAAGATGTCATCCCCTCTCCTACTTCTACTATTGGAACAATAACATTCCAGGCTGTCTCTCTGCCGCGGAACACCCGCCCGGTCCATATAAAAGCAAAAGAGATGTCAAATTTCCATCCCCCTTCCTACTTCCTCACTTGTGCCGAATTGCTTCGTTTCTCTCGCTCTTTTTCATTTCCTCTGATACTCTCTCTTCAATGATCACCTATATAAAGCTAGATGTCTTTAGAACTATTTTAGCAAGTAATAATAGTCGAGATTCAGTCGCAATCGGAAGTCGATCGTCGTACAGTATCCGCTCGGAAGCGGAAAGTAGTACAGTCGTTATTGTTGTCCGCCGGTAACGAATAGTTAGAGCTAGTTTGACGTTGGTTGTTAGTCACGCGTGAATTAAGAATCGAGGCGATCCCTGGGTTAAAAAAAGAAGAAAACAACGAGTCGTGGCAGGCGAGATTCTGGCGAGATTCAAAAGAATCTTTTCAAAGAATCACTGTGCTTATTTGGCATGTTAGTATTAACGTTTTTATCAGAGCTTAACTAGCAGGAGAAAATGAACTATGTAATGAGTTTCGATGCTTCATAAAAACCATGTACGAGTGTCAGATGGATATGTCAGTGTGTATTTATGTTTCAGTATGTATATCACAAAATGTTTATCTACATACGAATAGCATTGCTCTGTAAAATATTAAATTTCTTCAAGATGAAACGATGAAACGAAAATCATATAAAATCAAAGAAAAAACTGTCCAAACATTGCTAGCTAGCTACGAGTAGTATACGAAAATGAAAAAAACTCATTGAAAAAATTAACTACACCAAATTTTCGCTGCGCTATTGAAAATTTTAATTTCGAAGCAAAAATCTTGCAAAAACAATATACGAAAACGTGTATTATATAATAATATTTTTTTTTGTTTTTATTTAAACGGTTTATATAATAATTCAATATATTTTATAATAAATACTTTGCTTACAAAAACCAAAAAAATAAATGCTCTAAGATTATCTGTTTCTATTTAATACGACATAAGCGAATTTATAATATATTCAATTTAATAATAATTTGATGTTTTTGCTTTGTAAATTTATAGAAAACAAATGGACAACTTCTTTTTTTCACATGAATTGTGTTTTTTTTTTCATTTTTATTATTAAATTACTTTTTAATAAGAATAATGACTTCGATTTTCGGAATTGTTTTTCAAAGAAAGCAATTCTAAAACACAAACAAAACAAGTATTTTTATAGTTAATTTTAATTATTATTTTTTTTTATTTTAAATTTAATTTTGTTCCTATCGACGTTGAATATTCGGCATAAAACATAATTTCCACATATCTGCGCTTTGATTTTTGTTGTTGTGTTTCTTTGCGTTGTATAACGGATTACCAAAAGTTTTTTATTTTTTATTTTTCTTCCATTTTACTTGGTTTTTAATATCAATTTATTTTTATTTTCGCGTTTTGTTTGCTTGTCTTTTCGCCATTTGCATTGTTCTTTTGTTTGTCGTTTGCAATTTAAAGCTTAAGAAACTGACTGCTTTGTAAAGTATGTGATACGAGATTAAGACAATCTGTTATCAATAATAACAGTACCTTCCATTTTTGCTTGTTCGGCCAATTCGGGCGGAGCAGATTGGGGTGCTGGTGGCGGACGTTCAATTGGTGTGGATGCCTTCACTTCGCTTTGTGGCCGACTGAAATTTTCACCTAAAAAAAAATATTTAAATGTTAAAATGTAAATATAAAATAAACACATAGTACACATTTTTTAAATAATTTTAAATTATGAGGTTTTAATTTTAATTGACACCTCGAGCGACACCCTAGTGACTCTAACGCCACCAGTGTCAAATACAAAAGTCACATAAAGAAACTTACTGTAGTCTGTTGGGGAAGGTACAAAGGCTGGCTGCGTTGGCCACGACGGGGGCTTTTAGAACCACTCCGTCTGCCGGACTGGATGTGATTCTAGGCTTGCTCCCATTGGATATTCTTGGTGAACAACTGGCAGCAAACACGGCTTCGCGCCTTCTCGAGAGGGGCCAGTGGCGTGCGCTGAGTGGAGGACACTCTACTATCCTGAACAGCCTGGATCTCTCCAGGCAGACGGACTACATTTCTCCAAAGTATCATTTTGGCAGAAACTTCTTCAGCCTGATTCCGTCGAGGAGTCTATGGACCGGGGATGTGCCCTTAACTACCGACACCATGGTCATCTATACAGATGGCTCTAGAACCAACGAAGGGGTTGGGGTGGACATTTACTCGGAGGGTTTGGGGATGAACCTCTCACTCAGTCTTCCCGACTATTGCAGTGTCCTACAGGCGGAGGTTTCGGCGATCTCGGAAGTCATGTCCTGGCTGGGCAGTCATGTCATTAGTGTGAGGGACATCACCATCTACACAGACGATTCGCTCACTCGAATCCGTCCTCACGACATCTAAAACCATTGATAACTGCCGCTCAGCCCTCGCAGAGATGGGTGGCTTCTTCAATATCACTCTCTGTTGGATGCCGAGCCATAGTGGTTTTGTGGGTAACTGCAAGGCGGATGCACTGGCGGGGAGGGTACAACTGGGGTGGTTGAGGAAAGACGCAGAATCATTAAAATGCCACTAAGCATGTGCAAATTGTTGATCAAGACAGCTGCTGTGGACAGGGCTAACATAAAATGGCTCAGCGGCAACACATGCCAAACAACGAGGATGATTTGGCCGATTTTTGACCCCAGTCGCTCTGCCACACTGTTGTCGCTCAACAGAAAGCACATTGGCAGGGTTGTAGAGGTTATCACGGGGCACTGCCCAATTGGGTAGCTCGCCTGGAGGCTCCGGATTCCTCATCACGATTTCTGTAGGAGTTGTGGTGATGTAGAGGAGGAGGAGAGTGTTCTCCACCTTCTCTGTCACTGTCCGGCCTTGGCCGACAGGAGAAAATTTTTCTTAGGCTCCTGGGTCTTCTATGATCTGGATGACCTCAGGAATATGACAGCCATAAGGTTTTACAGTTACATCGCTAGCACAGGCTGGTTTGATACGTCGGTCGGTTGGAGGTGATTCCTGGTGGTAACACAATGGACCCAATGGTTGTCTAATTGTGCTGTGATACATCATGGCAGCCCCTGCACCTAACCTAACCTAACCACACAAAGATTCACAGCAGTGGCGTAGGAAGGGTGAGGCGACCGAGGCACATGCCTTGGGCGAAATCACAAAACACGCACTGGTCTGAAACAGGGGGATGGACTGGCACTGACGCTCTTCAACCAAGCACTGGGATACGCTATTCGGGCTATGAATATGGACAACAGCAAGACGCTACTCATCAAGTCGACCCAATTAGCAGCGCATACGCTCGATACTGCAAAAGAAGTTGGACTACGTATCAACAAGGGTAAAACTAAAACAATGATGCAATCGAGGAGAAGGACGCCAACACAACCGAGCATCAATGTGGGGGACCTCAACATCGAGTTCGTTGTTGTTGTTGTAGCAATGGTCAGAAGTTCGTTGTGTGAGTGTGTTACATGTAGTGTTGTTCTTCGTCTTCCTCGGTGTTGAGTGATAGGAAGGTAGCTGTCTCTACGGGGTTCTCCCACAGCGATCTGGGGGTCAGATGTGTGGGTGCAGCTGGGCATCTGAAAATGTGGTCTACATCATGAGGTGTACCATTGCAGGCGGGGCATGTGTTCGTAACATCCCGGTCAATGCGAGACAGGTAGGAGTTTAGACGCGAACACCAACCCGACCTAAGTTGGGCAAGTGTCGTCCTCGTTGCTCTCGGAAGCGTTCTCTCGTCTGGAGAGATGGCTGGTGGTTGTGTCGAGAGGACTTTGTTTGGACCTTGTCTCGCAATTGATGCTTGTACTTCCTCGTGGTGTATTGCTGCGATGGCTGTTCTGAATGCGCTGTTGTCGAAGGGGTCCCTTTTGTACCTCTGGACGTCTCTTTCGAGGTCCCTCAAATGACGCCTGACATGCCTTGGTGGCGGCGTCTTGTCCATGAGGTCAGAATTGGGGTGCTCCTCACGATATCAACCCACCAGGTACTGTTTTGCAAGAAGTTTGTTGTGGTCCCTTAGAGGCATCGTCCTCGTTTCCTGATGTAGATGGTCCTGGGAAGACATCAGGAGACAGCCAGTTACAGTACGGAGGGCGGCATTTTGGCAGGCCTGGATGTTATTCCATTGTGTGTCACAGAGATTCTGTGACCACACTGGAGCCGCATAGTTGGCTACAGACCTTTCGACTGCTTTGTATGTGACCAGTAGGGTCTCTTTATCCTTACCCCAGGTGCTACCGGCCAAGGCTTTAAGGATCTTGTTCCTTCCGCGCATCCTGTTACACACTGTTGAAGCATGGGGGGATGACGTGGCCATTGAGTTCGTGAACGACTTCATATACATATTCTTACACGTGTCAAGGGACGCCACCGAAACTGACGAAATCAAGCGACGGATACAGTTAGCTAATAAAACAGCTGTCAAAATATGCAGAAAGTTTGCATCGCGCTTCCCGATCGTTTGGAAATTATTAGAAAAATATTATCGAAATTCCGGCTCAGTCGTAAATACGCAACGTGAATTTTGTCGTGAGTTCGGTCGTCATCATGGCTTCAGTGAGCAGGCAATTCATGGCACCGTGGGAAAGTTTGGCGTGAGTACACTATTTTGGACCTTAAGCCACCAACCAGATAAATATTGGTGCGAAGTGAAGTAAACATAGGCGCCGGTAGCGCAGTGTGTTGAGGCATCAGTCTCATGTTTGACTACCGGCGTTTCGGGTTCGAATCCCGTCCACGACGACGTTCGTGGCCATGGATGTGCAGGAGGTGCATGCTGGCAACTGCATTCTCTGAAACCAATTTATGCCAATGAAACGTTAACTGGGCCACAGGGAACAGTTGACGCGCTATGCCCCACAAGGGGTTAGGGCAATTAAGTAGTAGTAGTAGTAGAAATGTCGATTCGGCGCCGATCAACTGAATCGGACATCGCCGGAGAATCAACCCGGCTTATTTTGTGGTTGAATTTGGGCCTACATTCGTATAAGATCACGCTGACGTAAGAATTGAAGCCGGACGACCATAGACAATGCCGTGAGATCGCTACCTGGACGCTGCAAATGTTGGCCGAAGATCCGGTTTTTGGCCAAAAAATCATCTTCTCGAACGATTCCCATTTTTGGCTCACAGCGGCTATGTGAACAAGTATTATAAAATTGCCGTTATTGGAGCGACCACAATCCACAAGTGTTTCACCAAGCATCATTGCATCCACAAAGATGAACTGTTTGGTGCGGGTTTATGGCACGGCGGCATCAACGGACCTTATTTCTTTCGAAATGAGGAAGGAGACACCGTTACCGTTGCTCCTCGGTACAGAACGTTGTTAACCGACTTTCTGTGACCAGAGCTCCACAACATCGATATATCCGAGCTGTGGTTCCAACAAGATGGCGCTACATGCCATTCAAGCGACGCAACGCTCGAAGTTGTGAAGGAGAAATTTGGCGACTGGATCACCTCACGGCGACCGTTCATCAATTGGCCGCCGCGGTCAAGCGACCTGATACCTCTCGATTATTTTCTCTGGGGCTACATCAAGTCCTTAGTCTACGCTAATAAGCCAACCAAGTTGGACGAGCACGAGACCTACATTCGAGACGCTATTGCCGGAATAACGCAGCAGTTATTGGACCGAGTCATCAAATTTGGGCCGAAGCACCGCCAGCCAAGCCGAGGCGGCCATTTGAATGGCGTGCTATTCCGCACATAATGACATGAATGTAGCTTCAAAATAAAGCCAGAATCGATTTGATATCTCACACGATTGTTGTTTCATTCAAATTTTTTTTCCTATCGTTTTTATCTGGTCATCCTATACTATGAGGCGACTTTTATTCAATGGGAGTGTCTAATTTCATCATTTAACGCATCGAACTTGTAACATACGGGGATGGGGTGTGAAAATTTAAAATTCGCAGAACTTTACAAAGCAGTTATGGAAATGGCTGCAATACGGAATTCGAAAATTTGTATTCAAATTCATCAATGGAATGGGCAGATGCGGAATTAAGGCTACAACGAAATAATTACCATCTTTAACATTTTGTGTCACCGTAAATGTTTTGCCTGTATCCAATGGGACGGTCCAATTGACAGGATCCGGTGATCGCATAATAATTTGTTCCGGCGATTTGACGCGTGTTGGTTCCGGCGGCGATTTCACAATATGTTCGGCTAGCATTTCAACCTGTGCCGGTTGTGGGCTATGACTAACGATCGTTACACCGCCATCTTTATCGTGACCTTGCTCTTCATCGTCTGAAAATAGACAAAAGAAATTATTCTCAAAGACACTAATACTATTGTGGTCATGTGGCCTATACTCATACTCGTATAATCAGTCTAGGTTTTGAAAAAGAAAAAAAAATTCTAAATATTTATTTTTCCTTGGGTTTGATTTTACATGGATTGATCACTTGATCGTGTAACATGCTATAATATAACAAATACACACAACACAACACAATATGGCTACGTATTGTTTTCTCGTGTATGAGCAGCAGTGGTTGCTTGATCGTGGTGATTCTTATGCCCGCCATTTTGAAGTTTGCGGTTATGTTACTGTTTGGTTGTCAGACATTGAAGCATTTGAGGTTAGTATTTCTTTTCAGTTAAGTCTGTTGTTTAAATGTTAGTAGTATTATGTTTTATCATAGAAATAATGCAATAAAATAGACAAAAAAACATGAACACTTGCAGATTACATACGAGACATTATACAATAGAATAAGTGCAACAGTACTACGAACACATACATACAGAGAGATAGAGTATATAGTACATATACATAATTATTATAGATAGAAACAATACCATACAAAAGTCGAAAAATACAACATCAATGAAGTTCTTTTTTATTCGTAAATTTAAAGATTATTTACTTGGTTAAGATTGCAAAAATCATAAAGAATACATCTACGAGTAGTTTAGTTTTTATTTTAAATTTTTTTTTGTATGTTTACGTTTACGTTGAAACTCTACTCACTTTCTGCCAATTTTTTATGATCCAGATTTTTAGGCACAGTTTGAACATCACTTATTATCATCATTGAAGTAGTCATTGGGTCATCATTGATCGCGGCCCCATTAACAATAGCCGATTTGGGTCTTAATATGCTTTTTGTGCTTTTATTATTTTTAGGTCGCATTGTTGTCTGCGATTGATTTGTATTTCCGTGGCCCGAGCCTGCTGTTGTTGATGTCTTATTTGTATCATTTTGTGATATTGATTGTATATGATGATTACCAGAGGCTGAATGAACTCTACCACTAGGAGGTAAGGAACTACTTTTCGAACGGGAATGGGTTGTTGTGGATAGGGTAGCTAAAAATAGTAGTATACACCAAATTAATGTTTGACGTTTCTTTTTCTATTAAAAGCAAAAAAATAGGAAAATTAATTTTCACTACCAATATAAATGGGTTTCAAAAAGATGACGATCGATGGGAAGAAATGAGCAAATAATTTAAGTAGTTAAGAGTCAATGAGCTAGCCGAGTTGCCTTGATTCAAAACACACAGTCGATAGAAATCAAGTTGTGTCTCCAGAGTGGATAATGTAATTATTGTCAATTTTTTGATTAAAAAATTATCGCTATTACAGTATTAGTCAAAAATTTGACACAAAAAGTAGTCAAATATTTAACTGTATAATGGCCGCTTGGGATATTCTCGCTGAAAATATAATTTTGACAAATTTAAGTGACGCAGTGGGATCAATGTCAATGGCGTTTTTTTTTTATGTTTATACCAAAGCTTAGGGGGTAACCCTTTGATGCGAGAGCACAGCATTGGCGGTAAGGGATTAAGGTAGTGGGGAGATGGGTTGAGTTTGAATAAGGTGACAGCGTGATAGGTGTACATTCCGTTTAAATTTTTGTAGGTCATAGTTGCGGGGGAAAACAAAAGATGGTAGATCGTTCCACATTCGTGTTGTCCTAGATACAAACGAGTCATGGAATTTGGCGGTGCGACTATTGCTGAGTTCTAGAAGATGAGGATGGACACGACTGGCTAGTCGGGTGTTACGTAAAGGAAAAGTACGCTCAGGAATGAGGTTGGCTATTTCATCAGAGCAACGGCGGTTGTAGTAGCGATAGAAGAGTGAGAGACAGCCGACACTTCGCCGGTGTTCAAGCGGTTCGATTTTAGATGTTATGGGTTCCTCGCCAATAAGCTTGAAGGCTTTCCGTTGAACTTTGTCTAACGCGGATAATGCGGTTCTACCTGCGCCTGCCCATATGTGGGAATTAAATTCAAGTCTCGGTCTTATATGAGCCTTGTAAATTTGAGCCAGATCAGATGGTGAAAAGTATCTTTTACAGCGATTCAGAAAGCCCAGACACTTCATTGCGTTTTTTGCAACGCCCTTGGCCGGGCGTGGGTATGTATCTAAGTATGGGTAGGTCTGGCTAGAGGTATACAGGTCTGGGTAGATCTGCAGGTTTTGAAAGAACAGAAAATTAATAACGGGTGGGTATGAATTCAGATCAGGGTAGGACGCTAGGTCTGGCTAGGTATACAGGTCTGAGTCAAACAGCAGTTTGAACAGAACAGAACATCAGTCCTGGGTAGGTACGCAGACCTAGTCCTCCCTAATCAATGAAGTAGGTCTGGTTAAATAAACACAAAGGTTTTGAAAGAACACAACATCAGGAGTAGGTCTGGGTATGGGTGGATTAGAGATATCTTTCATTTAATATGTGATGAAATTATTGATTGAGTTTTTTTTTAATTTTCGTTTAATTTTGCTGGAAAAACATGTAGAGGGTTGTTTAGGTCACTGATTGCAATTCTGAAGTCAAAACTACAAAAAAGTTAAATGGGGAAGCCGAAATGGTAACACTTTTTTTTAATAAATACTGGCCGTACTTACTGGACAAAAGTGGTAAGGGGTCGTTTGATCGCTGGCTATGAATCTGAAGTCAAAATTGTCAAAAATCTAAAACAAAGGGAGATTTTGGATGGCAACTTTTTTTTCAAAAACACGGCTAGAAGCAAAAACCGTTAGGGGCTTTTTGTGGGTCACTGATGATCACGGAACTGAAGTCAAAATTGCAGAAAACAAAGATCCAGAATGGCAGCACTTTGTTTTTATAAACACGCTTAATTTTTCTGGAAAAAACTGGTAAAGGGACGTTTAGGTCGCTGATTGCTAATCTGAAGTCAAATTTGGGAAAAATTCAAAAATAGATCCAAAATGGTAACCCTTTTTTAATATGGAAAACACGACCAATGTTGCTTGAAGAAATTATTGTAGTATGGAGTTGTTTGGTTCGCTGAATATTAATGGGATTAATCCATCTATTTCACAAACATGGGGTAGATCCGCCGACCTAGGTTTTCGGACCTGGGTCACGTGCTGTACTGAATCCCGTCAGATCCGATCCGAAAAATTAGGGGATCATTCACTGAATGCACATTCAAAGAATTTCCGCTTTTACGACTGCAAATGCTTCGTATGGGATTTTTGGGTTCCTACCACCTCAAGCGGTAATGGACTCTAAACCCACAATGCATTAGGGGCTGGGAGCGCATTTAGACCATGGCCTACTCGCTACGGTAGTTTATGGACTGCATTATCGATGCAAGTTTTGAGCATGTTCATGTGGACCGGGTAGAAAACCTGAAGCAACAAGAGGTCTACGCGCACTGATATTGTCACTTGACAGTTGAACTGTTCTTACCGACGGCCATTGCAAATAATCGTCCAACGAACTGCATTATCGATGGACATTTTGAGCATCTTCACGTGGCCAGGGAGAGGGATGTGAAACAAAGGAATATGCGCAGCAACACTATCAATCGACATTTGAACTGCTGAATCGTTGAATCATCGGGTGAACTGCATTATCGATGCACACTCAGAGTATGTTCACTCTGGCGAGGGGCGGGGTGGAGGAGGGGCGTCAAACAGCGACATTGTCATTTGACATTTGGACTCTTATTACTGGTGGCCATTGTGACTGATAATCGGACGGACTGCATTATCGATGCAAAATTTTACGGTTGTATTAAATTGCAAAAAATCAGATCCTTCCTGTAACGTGCTTATTTTTATAAAGCCACATATACGAAAATTTACAGAATGAAGCCATTTATGTTCCGGTTTCATTTTTACTCTGCACCGCTTAAATTTGGAAGCGACAAAATCTCGTCAATTTACGACAGGTATCACACTTGTGTTTTCTTATTTGCCGTCTAATGAGACTTTTTTTTGTTCAACTCGACGCCATTCAAGTGCGGCTATGTGCTTTCCCTTTAATGCGATAGGCCGAGAGGTGGTGGTGTGATGTTATTTTTTTGTTCTTTGCAATAGGTTTTTATATAACCAACTTTTTCTTCTCGTGAATCACGAAAACTGCATAACAAGGACCCAAAATTCCCGCACTGGTCCAATTTTTGTCACATTCTTCACGACAACAACGAGGATGAGGACGAGGAATCTCAAATTCCTCGGTACAGATTGGAGTCTAGTCGCACCACTTTACTATAGTCATTGAAAAGGCAACATATAAGAGCTGCTGTGGCAGGTGGCTTTGATCTGCCGAAGGGAGCAGCACTACCAGACCATAATATGGTCCATTACAGGTGGTTCATTACGTCATCCAGTTCAGAGGAAGTGGGATTCCTGAAAAGTCTTCCTCTTTTTACCAGAGCAGGACAAATGAAGAGAGAAAATAAAAAATGCACGCCTCCTTGTTTTCGTCACCGCAGCTTCTACAACAGTAACTATAGGGGATGCCAAACCTTCTGGAATGCCCCCCAACGATGCACTGCCCAGCCTTAAACCTGATGAGTAGTGATCTGTTGGTGGTACGAAACCAGAGGCCGAGGGTCCCATTACACCCGGTCCCAGATGCGACCGCGTGGACGTCTGAACCGTCCGCCAACCATTTCAATCTTATTGCCTAATTTTTTTTTATTCCGTATTTTTACCTCTCCTGTTTGTGTTGTTTTCCCCACGCCTATGAATCTTTGTTATTAGAGGACAGGCGCAACGAGCGGCAGAAACCCCACCCACGTCTCCCGAACTGAGCTACAGCAAGAATAGGCCGCTGTTTAGTTCGTTGAGGAGACTTTTTCTTTGCCAGATGGCACGGCTCGATCTTCACCGTCATCATGCAACATTAGGCTCCGTCCCCATGGGCATCTCCGTGTGCTCACCAAACCGGTCCGTTATAATGACTTAGCTAATGTTGATGGTGGCAAGTAGTGATGTGCGGTTCCGGGTTTTTGAAGAACCGGTTCAGCCGAGTCCGGTTTTCAGAAGAACCGGGTATTTGGACCGGTTTCGGTTCCCAACATGGACGTTGAATAAAACGTTTTTTATTTGCTTTTTTTTTGTTTTTTTTTTTATTTTGTTTTTTATTTCTCTAATGGTTTTTGGAAAGCAACTTTATGATCGCATTTTGGGGAGCAGTAGAACTTCATGATCGCATTTTTATACCCTTCACGGATGTGATAGGGTAAATTAACTTTGTCATGAAGTTTGCAACGCACAGAAGGAAGCATCTCCGACGATATATACTATACCTAAATATACTCTTGGTCGGTATGATGACAAGAGTCGATTAAGCTTTGTCCGTCTGTCTGTTGCTATGCAAACTAGTCCCTCAGTTTTAAGGCTATCAAGCTGAAATTTTGTACAAAGCCTCCTTTTTATTGCACGCTGTAAATATGTATGTATGGAACCAGTGCAATTGGACCACTACGTCATATAGCTGCCATAGGAACGAAGGTTAGCTTGTTTTTTTTGCTTAGACGATTTCGTTACTTTGAAATAAATTCTCCTGCAGTTGAAAATACTCTTGCACACACTTTGCTTACCTTTTTAAGAAAACACAACCGTTTATGTGATTTTTATATGCAAGCCGCTCAAAAAAGTATTTTATTTAACATGCACTCCTTCACCATAGCGCAGATAAACGAAATATTTTCCGCTACAGCGCAACAAATCTGCAGATTGTATGAGTTGGCCGACATAAGCGACAAATGAGCCGAGAAGTGAAAAATCATTAGTCCGGTCCGAGTTTAAGCGATGCTTTGCATGTGCTAGCGTCGGTTTTCCTAGAATCGATTTTCGGTTTTTCAGCAATCGATTCTCGGTTCTTCTAGAACCGACCGATTCTCGGTTCTTCTGGAACCGACTCCCGGTTCTTTCTTGGACCGGTCGGGTCGGTTCCTGTTAGGAACCGGTTCCGCGGATCCGGTTCCACGGTTCTGTGCAACACTAGTGGCAAGATCCATCTTTTTATTGGAAGCTCTGTCTGGTTGAATGATTAGGATTATCGGGTGATTAGTCCCTGGGGGTAACAGAACGAACCCTCTTGCAGTATGCTGTGCACAGCAGCCCTTAAAACTAACATTCCTGGTTCATGGTTTTATACGTTCATTATCGCATGCTTCCCTTCAATAATGAACGCGTTTACGCTTTCAACGGACGCATGCCTCTTGAGGACCGAAAGCTGAATAAGTATGGATATACCCTCTCCAGGTCACATACAACGTCGGACTCCCTTCAAACTCAATTTCTAGATCCGTCACTGTATTAACTGTCAATTAAGAAAAAGTCCTCCAAATGGGTGTGAGTCTGGTTTTGTTCATAGTGCGAGGCACGAACTTATTAGGCGCTTTCACACCTCGTGCTCCGCACCATAAGAAAGACGTGACCAAATCAATGCTGAACTGATCGGCTAGATTTCATTCCACCTTGTTTACACTGTAAAGCACGATACTGGTACGAATCATATCTTCATGAAAACCACACATTTCATTCATATCAAATCATTGACTTTTATTGCTACATGCATGATTTGAATGTAGATATGATTCGTACCCGTCTCCTGTTTTTGAGTGCATATTAGGCGAAAACTAGTCGATCATCACTGATCTGGTCGCGCCTCTTTTGTGGTGCGGGGCACGATGTGTGACCTAACAAGTTCACGCTTCGCACTATGAACGAAAAGGGATGGGTATCGATTAATCGATTAATCGAAATAATCGATTATTTTGTCGAATAATCGATTTTTATTTAATCGATTACATTAGGGTCGATTTAATCGATTATTTTATAACGATTATTGAACTTTTTTCTTCGCTGAGACTTCAGATTTCAAGAGCGATATATTTTTCTTTCATTGCGAAAAATCACCTACAACAGTCGTGTATAGTATTTACCTACTACTTTTCTCATTCTACTTTTACCTATCTACCACATTTTTTTTTTCATTAATGGTGGTGGTCGTTTCAGAGAAAAAGAAGAAGAACACCCTCAAAAATCTCGTTATCATTATCAGTCACATAAATAAAGTCATAGGTTATAAAAGACCCGACTCAGCCCATATCCTGATGCTGAGTCGTGTTGTTTTGTATTCCTAATGATCCTTTAATGTATGCCCATAGCACATGCTCGCTATCCTTTGGACCTCTTATTCTGGAAACAGATGACTGAGACGTTCCCAGCAGTTTCTAAGGTCGCCTTAACATATGTGCCAGCGGTAGCGACCTCAGTTCCTTCAGAAAGGCTTTTCTCTGAAGCTGGTCAAATTCTGAGGGAACAGAGAAGCCGGCTGACCGTCGACATGGCCAATACACTTATATTCCTTAAGGACGTTCATGATAAATATTGGGATTAATAAATAAGCTCAATACTTCTCACAACTCAATAATTACTATTATTTCTGCAGCTACTGGGAACGTTTCAGGCAACTGCTTCCAGTAGGTGTAATTATTATTTCTGATTTATTATATATTCACATGAAAACAGAAGAAAGTTCTGTTTTCATGTGAATAAATAAGGACTATTTTTTACTTGCAGTTCGTTGTTTTCATTGTACCTAGTTTTTAATTTTTTCCCAACTTTTTTTGAAATTGTCTATTAATCGATTAATCGATTTTTCAAGTCACAAATAATCGGTGTATCGATTAATTCGTAAAAAATTATAATCGATTACTTGTTGGTCGATACCCATCTCTTTACGAAATCAGACTCGTCATACCGATTTGGAGGAGTTTTCATTTTTCATCTCAAATTATTGAAGTAAAATCCTCGGACACAACAACAGGGTTCTTAATGGAATTGAACTGAAGAAAGAGAGGGCTGACAAATTGAGTCAAGACTAATGACTGTTTACGGCTCCAAATATATTTGAATCGTACTATGGAAAAATGAATGAACAACTATACTCGTAGCTCATTGACTCCCGAAGTAACAATGTAATATTTAGTAATTTTCTTTTTAATCTGATGAGATGATGGTAAAAAATAAATAAGTAAATAAAAAAAGAGAGTATTTATGGCAATTAATGAGTCAGTTAAAGATGACTGTTAAACATTATATTTCAGTTTCTAACTAGAACATCAATGTATATAAATAGTATTAATAAAAGAGGACTAAACGTCGAACGGTAGGTTTATATATAAAAAAATTAAAACAAATCTAAATTTGAACATTAAGTAAAGACAGGTATGCTCTATATATGTATATATATCAATAAGTAGCATAGCGTCATGCTATCAAGTCATTACCCATCACTTTAACATATCACATTACACAGAACTGTTTCAGAACGAAAACTTTTAAGGAAACATTTTAAGTCGATTTATATGAAATTAATATTAAATATATATATAAAAAAATAACCTCGTTCTCTCAGAACTCATAAAAAATCGAACTTGGTCCTAACGGACCATCCTAAACTAAAACATCCATTTGTCCGGATGCAACAAACAAGTCTTGGCTTTTTTCACTTTTTCTTGGGTACGTTACAAATTTACAAACGTTTGGCAGGGTTTCTTTGGATGTCATGCCACAGACGAACCTACTTTCTTATCTATTTAACTTTCTTGGATATTTCTTTTATCTTAAGATCACTTGATTATTAACGACACTTACATGGTCTGGGTCTTCGCTCTCCGATTGTTGGCGTTGAAACGGGCGTCTTCTTATTTGCTTTAGCGGCCGACGGAGCTTGACTCGCGGAACGGATTTGTCGTTTTGGCGATACGTTCGCATCAATAACGCCCGGTCCAACGGACTGCGAGCGACCTAAAACATGAAATATAATTTTTGGATTTTCCGATTTTTTGGTTCTGGATTATGGGGGGAAGGGGCGGGCTTTCAAAAAGTCGTTGTGATTTTACAAGGACCGCAAATGGAATCAGGACATCACTAACAATAATATAAAAAAGCAAACACTAAGCAAATTGTCATCAATTCAACTTTTTTCTTCGTTTCGATTCGTCGAAATCGAATATGCATGGCAATGAGAAAAGCACACAGAACACAGTTACATTCTGTGAAATTGTTCTCTCGCAAAATGTTTGACCAAAAAAAACTTTGGTGTGCATGTAAAGCATTTGCAAAAATGAAAACAGACAAAAAACCGTGCGGATATTTTCAAAAAGGTTGTTTTCAAAAATTCGATCCGAAAATTTGATTTGTCCCCAAGTATGTATAAATATTGGAAAAAATCAAAGAAAATATTTTGACGACCATCAAAAGCAGGTTTGACACTATTTTTTGCAACTATGATATATGGCACTAGCACAATAAGAAATTTAACGTATTTTTGATGTTCAAACTGTAGCCAGCTACATTAAATTGTTGTATTCTTTTATCTTAATCCTACTAATGAGTTATTGACTGAAAATGTATAGTTGAAAATACGTGTAAATTTATTTATTTATTCATTTATCTACCGTAGTATGTACCTATACACTTCGAATAGAAACCATTAAAGTATGCAAGTACGATCATTGTAGGTAGTCAGTAGTTTCAAATGAAATTATTACTTTCACCTAGCCTAGATAAGCTACCTACACCTAACCCAGTAATTTTGAACCGTAGGGGTTTAGAAATGCCTCTAGACTTCGGAAGATCCTGTCTACAAACCCAACTATGCCTACTTACTTGCTGAAAGATGACGGAACATAGACGCATTTCCCTGACGGTTCTCCATGTAGTTGGGACGCTGAGCGATTTGACCTTGCAAAATATGATAGAGAAATAGCATTTGGTATGATTGTAGGTGGTCCCCGTAAATTTATTTTAAGAGATGGAGCCATATTGAACCCCGCGGCAGAGCGGTTGTGCGGGCGAAAAACCGCGAAATTTGAGCCCTTTTATTAATATTGTCCTCATAATTGGTAAACGGTGCCTCGGATCAAAAAACTTAATAGGATATAAATTAAAGAGCGTCAAATTCAAATGCATTGCTCAAAGTTAAAATTCAGTTTAGTAGTATAATCAAAATCGATAGTCGAAAAACGTCACTTTTTGAGGCTTTGGAGAAAAATCACACTATATCGCTTTTCAAGCTCACATATTTCGGAAACCGATGCTACAAATGGAAAAACTCAGTAAGAAAAAGTTGAAGATATTTCTATTTCAAGTTCAAATAGCTCAATATTTTTCAAATCGGCCCGTTTTTAGTGTTGTTGCGAGCGAAAATGCAGAAATGTTTTTTTAGTGATTTGTGCCTTAACAGCTCTATCTCGATATATATAACAGCTAAAAACTGTGGTTTAGCCTCAATTCGTAGATACTTTAACCTTGTTTATAAAAGTTTTGCTAAGATTTTTATCAGACTAATTTAATTAATTAAATAATTAGTTAATTAAATGATTTAATTTCTTCCGTAATTTCAAAGTTCAAGCAACTTATATGACATTTTAGGTTGATTCCTAAAGTATTTGGTCATTTTGAGTCGAATGAAATTAACCGCAATTCCATACGACCACTAGTTCAAAAAATATACACATTTTTCCAGATTGTATTTTAGTTAAATGAGCTTTTTTGTTAAGAAAGTTGAAAATAAAAGGCTTTTATGCCAGTTTTAGGTTGGTTCTTAATGTATTTAGTCATTCTGAGTCGAATGAAATTAACCGCAATTCGAAACGATCATTAGTTCAAAAGATATTTACATTTTCCCAGATTGCTTAATTCATTAAATGAGCTTTTTTGTGAAGTAAATTAAAGATAAAAGGCTTTTATGCTTGTTTTAGGTCGATTCTTAATGTATTTGGTCATTCTAAGTAGAATAAAAATAACCGTGATTCCATACGACAATTAGTTCAAAAGATATTCACATTTTTCCAGATTTTTTTATTAGTTAAATAAGCTTTATTATTAAATAAGTTGAAAATAAAAAGCTTTGATGCCAGTTTTAGGCTTCTCCCTAATGTATTTGGTCATTTTGAGTCGAATGAAACTAAAGGCAATTCTATACAATCATTAGTTCAAAAGATATTCACATTTTTTCAGATTTTTTTTATTAGTTAAATAAATTTTTCACTAAATAAGTTCGAAATAAAAAGTTTTTATTCCACTTCTAGGCTAACTCTTAATGTGTTCGGCCATTCTGAGTCGAATGAAATCAACCGCAATTCTGAACGATCATTAGTTCAAAAGATATTCACATTTCTCCAGGTTTAGTTATTAATTAAAAAAGATTTTTTTTATTAAATAAGTTTAAAATAAAAAGCTTTTTTTTAGCAAAACTTTTATAAATAAGGTAAAAATATCTACGAACTGAGGCTAAACCGAAACTTTTAGCTGTTATACCTATATTTATCGAGATATAGCTATTCAGTCTCAAATCGCTAAAAAGTCATTTCTGCATTTTCACTCACAACAACACTAAAAACGGGCCAATTTGAAAAGTATTGGACTAGCTGAACTTGAAATAGAAGTATCTTCAACTTTTTCCTACTGAGTTTATCCATTTGTGGCATCGGTTTCCGAATTATGTGAGCTTGAAAAGCGATATAGTGTGATTTTTCTCCAAAGCCTCAAAAAGTGACGTTTTTCGACTACCGATTTTGATTATACTACTAAACCGAATTTCAACTTTGAGCAATGCATTTGTTTTAGAATTTGACGCTCTTTAATTTATATCCTATTAAGTTTTTTGATCCGAGACACCGTTTACAAATTATGATGAGAATATTAAAAAAACGGCTCGAATTTCGCGGTTTTTCGCCCGCACAGCCGCTCTGCTGCGGGGTACAAGATGGCTCCATCTTTTAAAATGAATGTATGGGGACCATTAACAATAAAACCAAACGGCATTTCTCTATCATATTTTGCAAGGTGGCGTCAATTTATGTCGCTTAGCGTCCCAACTAATGCATATCTCTCGAATTCACCACTGTAGGAAATTTAATGCCATGTGATGCCTTTTCAATTCTCTCGAGGAAGAAGGTTGAATGGGCTGTAGGCAGCCTTGACTCTTTCAAATCTGCCGGCCCTGATGGCATCATACCAGCGGACCTGCAGCACCTATCTGGAATTCTCAAACATTTCTCGTTTATGAAGGAAAGTTAAAGTGATCTTTATTCCGAAAGTGGGCAAAAGTTCTCACACACGATCAAGGGACATCCGAACCATCAGTCTATCATCGACCATGCTGAAGGTGTTGGAGCGTCTGACCGACATACATTTACGGAGCATTATTCGAACGCATCTCCTATCCCCCTTCCAACACGCCTACTTGAAAGGCCGATCTGTGGATATTGCTATCACCGGTCACATTGAAAAGTCACTCGCCTGCAAGGAGTATACGTTGGTTGCCTTTTGGGGGCTTTCGACAACATTAAATCGGAGGCTATCACTGATGAATCACTCTGTAAGTTGGTACACCTGATGCTTACATCTCGTGTGATCTCCACTAGTCTGAGCACTTCATCTGTTCCCAGGTATGTAAGCAGGGGCACTCCCCAAGGCGGAGTTCTTTCTCCCCTCTTATGGAATCTGGCGGTCAACAGTTTGGTCCTAAGCCTGGCAGGGCTGGGATACGACGTTACCGCTTATGTGGACGACATTGCCGCTGCAATCTCGGACTCCTGTGTCCTAACCGGTTTATTGCAGAATGCCCTCTGTATTCTGACGGAATGGGCTGGTGTGGTTCGGGTCAAAACTATTTTCCATACTCCGTACAGGTACATTTCTTTAAATCCATTATTGACTAATTTCCCCACTGTTGTGTGGGCATAAGAATAATCTACAGCTGTTCCCGATTAAATCAGGATGTCAGTAACATATTTCATCTGAAAGCTGCTAACGAAATGTTAAGTATGTTTTTTTTAATGAATGTAAGGTATTCCCCGAAGCGGAACATGGGGTGTGAAGTGTAGAAGGACATTTAATTTTGGAAACCGTTTTACTGGATGATAGTAACTAGAAGGTGAAATGGTTAGTATCACGCACGTCTCGCCTTTACTTTGCATCAAATTGGATGGATTGTGGACGCCGTTCAGCAGGGAAACCATCGAGCTTCTGCTGGAGACGCATTTCCCTGGCAGCGAAGGGGACGATCCTTTGAGGGACTCATCCAACCCCTGTACAGTACCCTGCGATCCGCCCCGAAGCCGGACGGAGATGCTAGTCATTTCTACTTCTAATGCGGGCAGAAGCTCGCATCATCATCATCATCGTGGCGCGACAGCCCGACGTCGGGCCTTGGCCGCCTGGATCTTTGTCCTCCAATTATCTCGGTCACGTGACCGCGTCCTCCAATTTTGGGAGCCCAGCAGCTGCGTGGCGTCCGCACCTACTGAGCTCTCCCAACGAGATCTCGGTCGTCCTCGCAGTCTCGCTCCGTCGACTCGTTCTGCATTCATTACTCTCTTAGGCATGCGATCATCGTCCATTCTTTGTACATGCCCTGCCCATTGAAGTCGTTGTAGTTTGACGATTTTCGAGACTTGCAGCTCATCGTACATTTCATACAACTCATGGTTGTACCGGATGCGCCATCCATCTCGATCGCAAACAGCCCCGAAAATTCGCCGTAGAACCTTACGTTCAAAAGTGTCTAGCATGTTTTCGGAGGCTTGAGTTAGGGTCCATGCTTCGCAGCCATAGCATAGCACTGGTCGTATAATGGTTTTGTAAACGCGGAGCTTCGTGTTTCTGTGCACATGCTTCGATTTCATTATGGGGAGAACCGAGAAAAAAGTCTTATTAGCTAACTGTATCCGTCGCTTGATTTCGTCAGTTTCGTTGGCGTCCCTTGACAAGTTGCAACCCAGGTAAATGAAGTTGTTCACGAACTCGATGTTGAGGTCCCCCACATTGATGCTTGGTTGTACAGGTGTCCTTGTCACCGATTGCTTCATTATTTTAGTTTTACCCTCGTTAATACGTAATCCAACTTCCTTTGCAGCGGTATCGAGCGTATGCAGAAGTTCTTCTGCGTCAGCCAATCTTCGGGACATGATGTTGATGTTGTCGGCGTACGCTGCTAATTGTGTCGACTTGATGAGTAGCGTCTTGCTGTTGTCCATATTCATGGCCCGAATAACGTATTCCAGTGCTAGGTTGAAGAGCGTTGGTGCCAGTCCATCGCCCTGTTTCAAACCAGTGCATGTTTCAAATAGATCAGTAAGTCTATTCTGGATCCTGACTTGTGAGACGGAGTTGGTCATCGTCATCTTTGTCAGTCGCACTAATTTTGACGGTATACCAAATTGCAGCATGATGTTGTACAGTACTCCACGATCGATACTGTCGTATGCCTGCTTGAAGTCCACAAAGATTTGGTATACGTTTACGTTGTATTCCCAGCACCTCTGGAGTATCAGTTTGACTGAGAAGAGCTGATCGGTTGTGGAGCGACAGGTCTGAAACCGCTTTGATATTCGCCAAAGACTCGTTCTGCGTACGGTTTTATTCTATTTTCCAGAATTTTTGACAAAATTTTATAGGACGTACAAACTAGTGAGATGCCCCTGTAGTTCTCACACCGCAGTTTATCTCCCTTTTTATGAATTGGACAGATGATGCTTCTGCGCCAATCGTCTGGAATCTCCTCGTTCTCCCATACTCGCAGGAGTAATTGATGTATGGCATCAACTAGACTCGTTCCACCGAATTTTAGCAGTTCAGCAGGAATCTCGTCAGCGCCCGGCGCTTTATTTCGTTTTAGTGACTGCAACGCGAGATCAACTTCCTCTACTGTCGGGGGCTGAATGGGTGGGCCTAGATCAACAATATCGTCGAGAGCTTCCTGTGTGGGGATGTTAGATGGCCGGTTTAGAAGCTCTTCAA
This sequence comes from Chloromyia formosa, assembly GCA_964017055.1. Lineage (NCBI taxonomy): Eukaryota > Metazoa > Arthropoda > Insecta > Diptera > Stratiomyidae > Chloromyia > Chloromyia formosa. Next base: position 5,966,756 of record OZ024817.1, read on the forward strand.
AATAAGAGGTCCATCGCTTGTTAATACTGTTGATCCGTCCAATCCGAGGCTTTTGTTCCAGGTTTCTTGACATGGAAGCTCGCATGCCCATCCAAATTACCTCAGACCAATCAGCCTCTCTTCAACCTTGCTGAAACTCCTGGAAAGACTGATTGACCTCCATCTTCGTAACACCATCCTGCCACGCCTTCTGGTCACCTCGCAACAGGCTTACTGGGAGGGAAGGTTAGTTGATACGGCTCTGCACTCTCTGGTTAGCTGCATTGAAAAGTCCCTGAAATGCAGGGAATCCTTGGATATCTAGGGCGCTTTAAACGATATTTAGCCTAGTGCGGTAATAGGCATAGGGACACTAAGGAACCTACAAATCGCTGATTCGCTATGTAAATTCTTTGACCTGCTGCTCACATCCAGGATCATTCGCACTACTTTGAGAACATCGTCTGTCAGTAGAGGTGTCTGTGGGGCGACCGGTAGCGCAGTGTGTTGACGCATCAGTCTCATGTTTGACTACCGGCGTTTCGGGTTCGAATCCCGTCCACGACGACGTTCGTGGCCATGGATGTGCAGGAGGTGCATGCTGGCAACTTCATTCTCCGAAATCAGTTTACGACGAAACGTCAACTGGGTCACATGGAACAGTTGGCGCACTATGCCCCACAAGGGGTTAGGGCAATTGAGAGAGAGAGAGAAGTGTCTGTAATGGCACAAAAATATACCGGTAGGGTTGTTAGAGTTAAGTTCGGTCGCACTTGTCTAATGTTGCTGCAGTTTGACAACTTTCGAGGCTCATTCCTCACACTTATGCTAAACGTACACAGGACCTTACAGACTCCGGCTATTTTTTTTTTCTCTTGTGATCCCACTCTTGTCGCCAATGTGTAAAGAAGATGAGCGTAAGTGGGGTCGAAGCCTATAAGCAATGATAGTGTTCATTACGTGGGGCCTGGCTAGCCCAGTAGGTAGAGCATGAAACTCTTCATCTCAGGGTTGGGGGTTTCAGGCCGGACATTGGGTGCGATTTGCAACGAATACGACCAATCTTTACAATCTCCGATCCCACTAACGTTTGTCTTCGCTAGAAACTGGTGACGGGGATGGGATAAGGATCAAAAGAGAAAATAAATAAAACTTGGCAGGAGTCATGAAAAAGCATAGAGGTATCACCTGGATTACATATCATGGCGCACAACGTGGGATCTGGGTCGATGGGTACGAAGGTCATGATAAGAGATAAATTGCCAAAAATCGTAGATTGTAAAAATATCGTAATGATTAGATATAATCAGGTACAGAATGTAGCAATTGTTATCGGAAAGTGTAGAAGACAAGGCGCGAATTAAATCTCCGGAAATCGAATAAGAGGCCCAAAGGACAATACCTTGAAAATATTTATCAACCACTTAATGTTTGATAGGCAGATGATAATGCCAAGAGCGAAAATTTCGTAGAAGACATCAACTAAGATAAAGTTTTGTACCTTTAGTGTACGGGTGAACGGGCGGACTTTCAATGACCTTCAATTTCCGCCAATTCCCATTCATCATTTAATAAAATAGCCCGTGTTGTACTATCTGAATCACTAGGGTCCCAGAAAAAGTAGCAAGTACATAGTCAGTTCGACTAACATTTGGACATACGCAGACGCAATTTAAGAGAGTGTACATAGTTCCCCCCCCCCCGAAGATGAGCGAGAGCGGATGAAGTTCATTCGAGCCAAATCGGGTGATCCAGCGACTGCATTTGTGCATTTGCAATGGCGGCGATTTGAGGTCTGACTGGCCCACAATGTGGGCCCCCACCCCACGTGCAATAAGCAAATAGAACAAAATGGCGGATTTATACTAGGCGAGTTAGAATCTCTCAAGTCCCGAAATAAAGAAATATTCGTCGCAGGATTTTATATGTTATGATGTACATTCAGAGGTCTGCAGAAGATCAAATGCCAAACTGTTCAAAATGGCTGGAATCCAAACAAATAAAATAGCGCGCATTGGACTACATATCTGAATGAATAGGGTAACAGAAAAAGTAGCAAGTAGTCAGTTCGACTAACATTTGGACATGCGCAGACGCAATTTGAGAGTGTGTACATTACATAGTTCCCGCCCCCCGAAGATAGAGAGCGAGAGCCATCGCGGATAAAGTTCATTCTATCCAAATGGTTGTGCATTTGCAATGGCGGCGATTTGAGGTCTGACTGGCCCACAATGTGGTGGTGGTGTGACCACACATGCAATACACATTTCATAAAACAAAATGGCGGATTCGTACTGCGCGAGTTAAAATCTCCCAAGCCCCGAAATAGAGAAATATTCGTCGCAGGATGTTATAGTTCCGGGCAGTTCATCGTGACATGATGTACATTCAGAGGTCTGCAGAAGATCAAATGCCCCCCCCCCCCCTTCTGCAAAAATTCCAAAAATTTTCTTGTGCATTCTCTTTGTGCGTGTGTTGGAATGTTTTGTTTACTTTTGTTAGTTTCCCTTTCTGTTTGCCGGACACAATCGCATAGAGTCGCACGCGTTACTTGAGAAACGGATTGTGTGTGCCGGACCCGGACTGTTGATTAAAGGGGCGGGATGAGGCGGATAGTGTGGGAGCGATTTTGCAATAGATACACAAACACAATACACGTCCGATTGGGAAAAGATGGTGGGAAGCGTGATTGCGATTAGCAGAAACGTACTCAGAGAAATGTCGATAGGCTGCAGTCTGCAAACTGTACCGAACGGGTAGATGGAACATGTAGATGGAACAGGGTGCACGAGAGGAGGTAAATATTGCACACACGCGATGCAAACGAAAACGAAACGATCCCGCGAGAGAAAGGAGCCCAAGCGGACAGGACAAAGCAAAGCAGAATTTATGACGAGTATCCACACTGCCACCAGATACATGGGTACATGGATATGTCCTATGCCTACCGAAAGCGTGGGACGTGTTTTTTCGAATGATTTCATCCAGTATAACTATACTGGGATCTTTATAAAACTTACGTCGATATCTTCAACACAACAGGTTCCACGCAGTCGGTATAGTCATAGACATATCCATGTTCCGATGTATCTGCATGCAGTGTAGATACTTTGTATTTTTGATTATTGTATTTTATTTAATTGAATCCTCTCATTTCGTATTCCAATTTAATTTAGTAATTTTCAGCACAGTTGCAGCACGAACTAGACACCTCATAGTAAGGATGAATGTGTTAGTTGATTTGAAGCATTAAAACATCTCCTTAAAATTATATTACATGATTTTGGAATTACTAAACAACTTATTTATTGTACAAAACAGAAATATTTAACGGCATACAATTCTGGCGCGGTTTTTAGCTTTTTATCTTTTAATGGATGTTTGATAGAACAATAAGTCAATGCATTATAGTATATTGTTGCAATGCAAACTCAATAATACGCAGAATTAACATTGAACAGACACAATTCAAGCTCCACTTTCGTTTACAAGGACATCAAATGCTCCTTCAATACTTAAAATAAAAAAAAACTTATCACATTCGGTTGCAGTTTTCAATCGAAACAATTAGGCGCGAACAACATCGAAATACACTCACCAAAAACGATCAATCACAACTATTATTACAAAATACATAAAAATAATAAAAATAGAAAAACTAAAATCTATGACTTACCCTTTACCGTCTTTTTGGGGCTGCCCTTTTGTGGGCTACCTTTTTGGGGACTACCATGACGTGACGTGGCACTTTTCTTAGGGCTACCTCGTTGAGAACTGTAAGGCTCGGATTCCTTTGATTTTGGAATGGTTGGCATAAGTTTCTCGCGTGTTGGCGATGGAAGTAAGGCGCCCTCCTCGACGTCTGCTTGCGATCGGAATTGTACAAAAGATAAAGCGATTAGTGTACGCCCCTTTTTTTTTTTCAAGTATTCAATTGTATCTCACCAGGTCCGGTAGTCCGTTCCAAATGATGACGGATGGTTTGAACGCGTGCTGGCAGTATAGGTCCATCGGGAATTGTCTTATTGTCAACAAAATGCGCTTGTCCAGGAACTCTTCCTCGAGCCGATTTAGTAGGCGACGATTTCTTATTGTTTTCTTGTTCTTTTTCTTCTTTGGTGATTGGTCTGAATAGATGGTAAGATGTGCTTTTTATATTATAGATGCGGATGAATATATTTTGGATGTTGCTCACCTATGAACAGAAGATGCTAGTGATAAGGCAGAGAGGGAGCTTCGCCTTGAAACTTGATCCCAAAGTTCTTTTTGTTTCTTATAAAGTTCCGGATCGATTTCTATTCCCCATCCGCGGCACTGTAAATAAATTTGTGTTTAAAACATGTGAAATGCGGTAAGGTGAACAGATTTCATATTTTTTGTGTGATAGTGGGTGCGGGTTGGGTTGGTTTGGGGCGACCGGTAGCGCAGTGTGTTGAGGCATCAGTTTCATGTTTGACTACCGGCGTTTCGGGTTCGAATCCCGTCCACGACGACGTTCGTGCCCATGGATGTGCAGGAGGTGCATGCTGGCAACTGCATTCTCCGAAACCAGTTTATGTCGTGAAACGTCAACTGGGCCACATGGAACAGTTGACGCGCTATGCCCCACAAGGGGTTAGGGCAATTGAGAGAGAGTGGGTGCAGGTTAAAAAGGGTTTTCTGGGTTCTATACTCAGTCTCCATCGAAATATATTTTTTACTGCAAACCATGCAACGGTGATCCTGTCACAAGCACATTTGGGGCAAAATGGGATACCGCAACCAAAATTTATAGGAATATATAAAGTTGGCACCAAAAGAGTGGGATCACTGTAATGCTCTCCTGCCGGAAGTCACGGTATTTACTGTTGCGCTGAAATGGTTCGGACGATAGGTCGTATGGGCCATTGACCAAATTGCGATTGTTTTGTGTACCTAGCGACAACAGCTTGGTCATGTGTGCAGGGTCCATTCTGGACCACAGTGATCTAGCTTTACGAAAATATCACCACCTTTCCATGTCTAGCATTAGTCCTCCTGCCTGCCTCATGCTTCAGTATGAGTTTCCAAGAATCTATCGGCATCAAAATGTTGTAGTGATCCTGAAGGAACGCGCCCCTACGAACCAGCTTATCTGCTTTGCAGCTCTCCTTTTGGAGATAGCGTATCACCTTAACATCACTTTGTGCTTAATTCCAGGTCACAGGGACTTTAAGCTGTCAAGCAAATGAGCTCGTAGGGGCGCGTTCCTTCCGGATAATTAAAATATTTAGATACCGATCGATTCGTGGAAACTCGTACTGCATCAGGAGGCAAGCAGAAGGACTAACACTAGATAGGAAGATGGTGGCACTTTTTTACATACATACATAACTGTGGTCCAGGCTGGACCCTGCACACACGACCAAGCTGTTGTTGTTGTTAGGTTGAAAATATACTGGCAATTTGATGGGAGTCATCACCGGCCACCGCCACTGCCCTATTGGAGATCATGCAGGAAGGTTCAGGCTCTTCTATATTGACTTCTGTCGAAGTTGCGGAAACGCGGAAGAGGAGGAGAGCATTGCACATCTCCGTGCGACTGTCCCGCACTGATAGAACCTTGGGGAACTCTTCTTTGCACATCTGGGAGAACTGATGGATTGATCGGTATAAGTAGTGGTTATTAACATACCCATATAAAAATCATTCTCACCTTATATTCCCCAGCCTTCTTCCTCAATTCGATCACATCCTTGTACCATTCCTCATTGGCTGGTCCCGTGCCATTGAGTAACTTACTATCGCCACTTTTCTCCTTCTTCTCGTCGCTGAAACCGAAATTCTCTTTTCGCGTTAAGTGATGATGATGACGTTCTTGATCAGCCATTTGTGTAAAAGGACGACTAGAGCTGCCATGTCTATACCGAGAACAGACAACAATTTAGTCTCATTTTGCTATATTTAATGAAACAGGTCTCTTAAAAAAAAGCCATTCACGATGGGACTTTCCCAAGGACTGTTAATCGAACCGGTCGTGATGTCGCAAGGTTCAATTACTTTTTCAACGGACTCAAGACTGGTGTGATCAATCCATTTACAATACAATCGAACCTGTCCCACAGGTCCGTGAGATGATCCATCCAACCGTCGTGTCTCAACGTGAATGTACCGCTTAAAGAAATTTTCAAAAAATTATTTAAATTTTTATTACTTTTCTGCCGGCTTTCTTTCCTCCGTTGCATCATTGACAAGCGGTTCCAACTCATAGGCTGTGGCTGAAATGTTACAAAGAGAGATAAACGTTTGTTCAATAAAAATTAATATTAGGATATCCTTCAAGTCTGTCTGACGTATTGTCATTGATTCACAGAAACGACACTTAAATTAGTTCATGTTCATGTGGTGGATTAAGTGCAGCTGAAATGCTTCTACTGGACGTTTTAGGGAATAGGAACGATATAATTACGGAAAGTCGATGAGCCGAGTTATTAAATCATTTAATTTGATTATATTAAGTTAAATAACCAAAACAAAAATAAAATGCTTAGGTATGTAGGTAGGTAGGTAAAAAAGGCTGCCGTGGAATACACAGCACACTTAGACCATAAAATTGGTCCATTGTGATACCCTGGAGATCCAACAACCTAACCATACTAGTTCTTGAACCAGCCTGAGCTAGTAATAAAGTGAAGCAGACGGCCAATACTGGCAGTCCTCAATTCCTCAAGCTCCTGGAAAAAATAGGAGCCAAGAGAGGATCTCCTCTTGACCGCCAAGGCCGGACAAGCACAGAGAAGGTGGTAGCAGCTTTCTTCCGCGTCAATATCTCCACAGCTTCTGCAGAAGTCATTGAAAGGAAGACGCAGTCTCCTGGCGTGCTCACCAATAAGGCAGTGACCGGTGATCACCCCTACGACAGAGCTGATGTGCCGCCTCCTTAGAGACAGAAGGTGGGAGGAGCGGATAGGGTCCATTTCAAGCCACAAAGACCTGGTCGCGAGGCACGTATTACTGCTTGACCACCTGTCATTTGCCCTCCTAATGGCCTCAGATTTTAGAAAGGATTTGCATGCCCTGATGGGCATTAAAATGCAATTATGCAGTTGCGGGGCCTCGCTCAGAATCCCCTGCCTAGCAAGCTCATCAGCGTGGCAGTTACCACCAAAGCCACTATGGCCTGGAATCCAGCATAGGATAAAATTGAAGAACTCCCCCATCGCTTTGAAGGTTGAACGACAGTCTACTACAATCTTGGATGTAAGCAGGACGGATTGCAGAGATCTAATCGCAGCTTGACTATCCGAGTAAATTACAATGTTCGTACAAGCTATGGCTTGCCGCCCCAGCCAGGTAAGAGCCTGCAGAATTGCAGCAACTTCCGCCTGGAGAACACTACAATGATCCGGGAGACGGAAGGACAGGCTTAAATTTAGTATGTCAGAGTAAATGCCTACCCCCACCCCATCTTCGGTTTTGGAGGCATCCGTATAAATACCAATAGAATCAGATAGTGGGTACTCCCCCTCACTCCACTGATCCCGAGTAGGGATACAACTAACAAAGTTCTTTTCGAACTCAATTTTAGGGTAAGAGTAATCTGTGGAGGCCGGAATATTCCGGTGATTTAAAATCGATGAGTGGCCAGTGTTAGTCGAGGACCACTGACCCGATTCACGAAGACGGATGGCAGTACTGGCAGCAAGTTGCTCACCAAAAACGTCCAGAGGAAGCAGGTAAAGCAGAATGTCCAAGGCAGCAGAAGAAGTAGTTCTTAGGGCTCCACTTATTAGCAAACTGGCTAGTCTTTGGACTTTACTCAGCAAGCAACAAAGAGCCGCCATCTTAAGAGCATTCCACCAGACAATAATGCCATGCATAAGTATTGGCCGTACAATAGACACATAGATCCAGTGTACAACCTTAGGCTGTAGGCCCCAGCTCTTACCAATCGCCTTCCTACACGTATAAAGAGCAATAGTAGCTTTCCTCACACGCTCCTGGATGTTGGCTTTCCAACTTAACTTTTTGTCAAAAATGACACCAAGGAACGTTGCTTTATCTGCAAGAACCAATCTGGTATCTTCCAGCATTGGGCATACGATAGGAGGAAGCTTATACTTCCTCGTAAAAAGAACGAGTTCGGTTTTACTCGGGTTGACCTTCAGACCACTGGAGCTGGCCCAGCGAGTAAGAGTAGAAAGGGCATTCTGTAACACCTCACAGAGAATATTCGGGAACTTACCCGTTATGGTAATAGCGACATCATCCGCATAAGCGGTAACACTACACCCCAGTCCTTCCAGGTCAAGAAGCAGTCTGTTGGCCACAAGGTTCCAAAGAAGTGGAGATAGGACACCGCCTTGCGGAGTGCCCTTCTTGACACATCTGCTCTCCGAAGATGAGCCCAGGGAGGTGTGAATTACCCTTGATGTAAGAAGCATATAAAATGCTTAGGCGATAGGTGAATCTGCACATGAGTGATGTCGCGTTGTTTCCATTCGACGCTTACCAGTCAATAGCGACTGCAATTGAAGTAACAATGGTTCTTCAGAAAAAGACATTGCCTGCGCTCATGTCCCGCAACGTTATAATTGCGGTAAGGATTTCCCCTCCATATAATCGTCGACTCTTCACCCGAACGATTTGTTTGAAGTTGTCATGTATTATAACCGCCATACATTATCCGAACCGTCGCCCGATCAATCGGTCGGTGTGTGTATGACACGTTTTAAACAGCTGACAGCCGATTCGCTATTGAATTTCAAACAAAACTTTAATTGAATGCAAATCAATAGCCATACTAACGCGACAGTTTCAGAAAAAATGAAAAACACTGCAAAATCGCCACAAATTTGTGTTGCTTCGGTGTAAATAAGCACATAAGACGCCATGTAAAAATCAAATTATGCACAGAGGATTATTATTATTTCATTACCATCACACTTACATAAATTCACGACACGTCCGATCGATCGGCCGATGGATCGCCACAAAATAACAGCTGATCAAAATTATATGTAACTGTCAAAAAAGTTGTCAATGATAAAGCGCATACACGGGCCGATCCATTGGCCGATATCGGTATCGGGCGACGGATCGGCCGATCGATCGGTGTGTTTATGGCACGTTTTGTGTTGAGGCATCAGTCTCACGTTTGACTACCGGCGTTTCGGGTTCGAATCCCGTCCACGACGACGTTCGTGGCCATGGACGTGCAGGAGGTGCATGCTGGCAACTGCATTCTCCGAAACCAGTTTATGCCAACGAAACGTTAACTGGGCCACTGAAACAGTTGACGCGCTATGCCGCACAAGGGGTTAGGGCAATTGTGTGTATATTCTTTTAGCGAGATCGACTTCTTGTCTGATGAACCCAATTTTTATTGCCTAATTTTTTCAGAGTTATAACGAACCAATTCTGACATACGTCTGACATTTCGGCATTTGTCAGAATGGCTTTTACAAGAGCATTTATTCCGACATAATTCAAAATGTTTAATTTATTTTGCATTGTTTCGAGATAAATGGGCTTTTTGTTCTGTTGTCAAATTCAAAAGCGTCAGACGTGCGTCAGATATGAGCCGGTAGGGCACCGAAATAGTGCATGCATGCATTATTTCCATATGCACTATTTCATAATGCCTAAATCGGCAACGAACATCGAGACTAGAACTGGCACTCAGTACAAGATGCCCAAAGGTTGTTTTCTATTCCCGTAATTCTCAATGTGTTAAATTTCATTATCCGTACACAATCGCTTTGCGAGAGAATTGCGGAAAATAGACAGATATACACCTCTTCATATGATCCCGTGAGTCTGAAAAGGAAGTCGAACCCGAAATGCATGAAAATAGTACACACACCACTGCAATTGCGGGTAAAAGTCATACCAGTACAAAAACGAGGGCGGTTTTCTCTCAGGCTACCAATACATTTAAAAACGTGGGAAGCTTTGTCATTTGAGCTGCTGATTATGAAGTGATGCTGTCCTTATCTACCCAATTTTCCCGTTTAGATTCCTGTCAAAAATGGGTAAACATGTGTGGGGCTGACTATTTGCATCCCGCTTCACAAAAATTAATGTACTGAGTGCTTGTTCTATGTGTTCCATGTTGGTTGAAATCGGTTTGTGCGCAAACCAAACGCAATCATCTGTCATTGGCTGCAAATCGAATCAGGTTTTGACATTTCCCGAATTCTCCTCCATATGCTTTCTCCTCCGGTAAAATTTGTACGGATAACTGTCATGAAAATGTTCCCCTCCGGGTCAGAATACTTCTCAGATCCGGAGGGGACGCAGCCATTGGGTTTGCGGACAGCTGGAGTTTCGGCATACATTCTGGCGTGAACGACGAGAAGGTTTTTTTTTGTTTGGTTAATGTTGAGGTTGGGACGTGCTTATCTAATTCTGCGCGAGTGTTATTATCGCCGCTGCCATTGTTTGGATGCAGTCTTCCGTTAGCCAGCGTCCAGGAAGGACGGTGAAGTGGCTGTTATTAATTTGCTGCCCAATAGCCTACATACCCATTTGTGCAAACTAGTTAACACTTCCCTTCGTTGAAAATTTGTTAGCGAATTGCCTTATGGTGGAGTGATTGTGCTGCGAATCAGCGCACATTAGCGTACGTTCGTAACTGAATGTTTGGTGGATGGCTCACGTGGTTTAGAATCGTTTGGAAGGTTCAGGAGCTGACGATCGCATTTTACTTACAAATAAAGTGAAAAATAAAACAATAAAAATAATAAAATAACTTTGGCCTGAGTGCTTAACAATTAACAATTAATAACAATACATAAACTGTGAAATAATAATAAAAATTGTGAAATCACAAAGTAATAAGTTATGGCTGTCGCCATTTTGAACATTTAAATTGGAATAAAATAAGTGGATTTAAACCAAGAAAATACCTAGTCTAGCCATAAATACTGTTACAAACGTTTTGAAGCACTGTTCAATAAAAGAGGTGTTATATGTTAAGAAATCATTGTTTATATATTAAATGCATTGTCAACAACGGAAATTGCAACAAGTTATTCGAAGTGATTGCCTTTTGCCTTTACACAAGCCTTTAATCGAGCTGGCCACTTACATATCTATGGAAGCACGCACGACTTCAATCGGAAAGTTGGCGACTGCATGTGTAAGAGACTTCTTTAAGGATTCGATATTAGAATGTCTTTTAGAGCACGTCATTTGCTCTAAGACAGACCATAATTCGTAATCCAGCGGATTCAGGTCTGGGCTAGAGGAAGGCCAATCTTCAGCTTTAATAAAATCTGGAACATTTTCTTCAAGCCATTTTTGGGTTGACTTCGCCTTATGACCTGGTGCAGAATCTTGCTGGAAACTCCAAGGCTGATTTTTGAATAATGACGTGTTGAGAGGTTTCTTGATAAATTTTGGCAGACGTTTTGACGCCCTTCTCACAAAAATGCAACTTTGTCACCCCGTTGTAGCTAACACCCCACCAAACCATTACTGAGGCTGGATGATGACCTCTTTGAACCTTTTGGTCAACTTGAGAAGCTTCTCTGGCACTGCGAGCATAAACCCTATCGTTTTGTTTATTAAATGTTTCTTCGACAGTAAAAATTTTTTCGTCCGTAAACAAAATTTTACGGTGTTCTTGGTTTGTGTACCGGCAAAGTAATCGTTTTGATTTTTCCACTCTATTTTTTTTTAACGAATCTGTTAGTAAATGCCCGGTAGATCTACGATAAGCACCCAACCCCAAGTCACTTTTGATGATACGTGAAATTGTTCTTTGGGGTATTTTCATCTCACGCGATAAAATTTTTTGTTTCGGAAGAGGATTACGGCGAATTCTCTCGCGCACGGCTTTAACCGCTTGAGGTGTTCGAGTAGTTCGCGGACGGCCACTTCTTTCACGGTCACTTACTCCAGACGTATCATTAAATCTTTCAATAGCCCGATATACAAACATTCGGCTTATACCAAGGGTATGCAGATTCTTAAAAATATCACTTGGTTGCATTCCTTCTTTATGAAGTGCAATCACAGCAATTCTATTTTCTTTGTCACCCCAATCTATGTTCACTACACTAAAAATTAAACTCAAATGATGACAAATGCATCAAGCACAAGCGTACTATAGCGATTAGCTCAATTTTTAAGAAATGCAATATAACGGTTCTTTCTGCAGGGTTGCCAAACCTTGTAACAATATTTATGGCTAGACTAGGTATACACCTGGTGATACAATCCGTAAGGATTAGCCAACCGTTCAAGTTAGGAGCTCCACCTGTGGACTTCCGTAATACGGGGGTGACATCAGGATACCGAGCCCTACTTGCACAAAGGAGAAGCAAGGAAGGAAGCCATTGTTTGGCCGCTTCGTCGTGAAAAACGCAACTTAAATATCGGCGTCATGTGAAAGAAAAAGTGGAAGTGCTCTATAATCACTTGTGTGTCTCTTGTGAATTCGCGTCGTCGCGCCTACAGAGCAAATTGAAAGAAAAAAAAGTGCTCGGAATTGTTTGCAGCCTTTGCGGGAACGGGAGTCGTGTATTCCTTGTAAAAAGATTTAACAAAAATGGGTTCCGACTGCATTTAGTGATTACTACTCGTTAACGCTTTTTGTAAAGTTTAACAAAAAAAAAAGAAGAAAAAAAAACAATAAATTAATTTAAAAATTCTCGTTCGTCGACATTCACACTTTGCCTACAAGTTTCACGAAAGCTGGCTCTAGAAGCAAAATGTATCTAGGTATTGACTACAAAAATAATTAATATTCATTTTATACATGTTTAAGTATTCGAGTATATGCTAAATATTAAGCATTCTAGCTGCACTTATTCTAAAGTCAAAAATACACATTCGGAACATTTTACAGAATACGTTTCGGAGTAATTTTTGGAAAATATGTTTAATTATATATCTTTTTTTTTTCTTTTTAATAGAAGGATCTTAAGACTAAATTATCATCTAATCTTACAAACTGCAAAGAGCGAAAAAGATTAATATCAAGGGTTTTCTATACAACAGAATGTATATATAGAATTTTAAAGCGCATATTGGTGACAAGTACATAAAAAACAGCATATTATACGAATGTCAATTAGAGTGGAATAATATACCTGATAATATACAAAAAGGTTATCTAATTGATTTTTATAAGAAAAATAAATAAACTAACACACTTGTAGAAAAATTAATTGAATAAACACTAAAAAAAATATATAAAAAAAACAACATCGCAGAAAAAATATCTATATAATTAGAAATATTAAACTGTTTATTTTTAATAAACAAAACAAAAACCCGAAGCTAAACTAGCTAAAAGTGAAACGGAAGCGAGGATTTTGACGGTAAAATCAAATTTAAAAAACGAAAATAATAGACCTAAATTATGCCGTGGAAAGAAGCTATTAAAATTTTGTTCTAAGTATTAAAATTGTTTTTTTGTTTCCTTAATGTGTCTTAGAATTGAGTAGTATTGAATTCAAAAAACCCATTTTAAATATTTGAGCAATCCGCTATCTTTGTTTTACTACGAAAAATCAAAATATGTTTGTAATAAAACAGTCATGCAGTTAATTTCAACTTTTCAGGATATATATATATAAATTGCATATTCGTATATCATTTCCCTCCAAATACAATGATTTCTTGTGCATATATTATAATAAGTTTTCACGTCAAACTAGTACTTTTTAAAACAGTTTCAACATTAATGTGTTTTTTTTTTTGTCCTCCTTGCCTTATGCCGTGTGTCCAGATACAGTTTTGAAAACACGGACAAAAACAGTTTTTCTGAAGAAAAACACCAATGTTTTGTAAAAACTGAACAGTTTTTAGAGCATTTGTGTCTCTAAAGGTCGCCACCCATTGACGAGCACAACCACGACCAAACTTCCATCGAACCATCAAATATCATAGAACGGTGGAAATAGGGGGAATTTTTTTTCCACACATCCTATGATATTTGATGGTTCGATCGAAGTTTGGTCGTGGTTGTGCTCGTCAATCGGTGGCGACCTTAAAGACTGTTTTAGGAAACAAAACACTTTCCCATCGCGAAAATGTTTTTGTTTTCTAAAACAGATTAAAGGAAAACACATTTGTTCTTGTTTTTTGTCTGGTTGGTTGAAACATGCACTTTGGTTTTCTGTGACAGTACTCAAGTACACAGTCAGTTATCAGCTGTCATTTTGAGAATTAACATAATATCTCTGTTTTTCTGTTTTGGATCTCATTAATTAAAACAAACCACAGCTAATTATGAAGTCCTCGTCGTCTTTTTTTTTTTTTGTTGGAAACTATGTAGAACAAGATAAACAGAACTAGAAACAAAACCAGTCTGTTCAATTGAGACAGTTTGTTTACATAAACAGAACTGTTTCGTCGGACCAAAAACCATTTACCCTATACTTTATAAAGTCTAGGGCAGGCGTGCGTCGGCAACCTTTTTATTACAGTGAGTCACTTTCAAAAGAAATATGTTAAGGCGGGCCGCATGGCAAAAAAAAAATTAGTGACAGGATACCGACCGAAAAAATCGTCGGGGTTTCTGTAGGAGTGGGAACACGCTCCATAAATCAATCGTGACTCCACAATCCCGTAACTTAGACAACTCTTTTTGCTCTCAAATTGTCCAGTTTGTAGTCCTCTGTAATTTTACTTGTAAAGGTGTCCATTCACAACCAATTTAACTGACGATATTTCCACGGGAAAAACAGATGATAAGCTCACAGTTCATTCACTATCAGTTTCCTGCGGACGAGAAGGAGGAAGGAAAACGGACGTAGGGATAACTAATGATAATTTCAAGCGCTGTCCAGAAACTGTACAAATAACTGTCGACAATGAGTGCGTTCAGAAGGTGGCAAAAGAGCAGAAACCGCTCGCGAGCAGCTCCGGAGCTGCTCGGTTTGGAGTCTGCACCTGCTGAACGCTACTTCACCAGCTGACAAATCGACCAGCTGAAAGCTGACGATGATAATTTTAGACGTCAAGTGCCGAAAAGTGGAAAATACATGAATCCCACGCTGTCCATGATGAAAATCCCAAAAAAAACGAGAAAACAAAACAGAAACGGCGAAAACACCAAGAAAACACAACCTAAACACAACAAACCCAATTTGACAACTGTCAAAAGTCGAAACTCGCAACATGAGCGTGAGGTTGAAAAGAAGAAGAAGAACCTGAGCACTGATCAGTGAGCAGAAATATTTCTTGCTCGGTGAAATTTGATCATGCTCGCCCGAGCAGAAGTTGCTCGGTCACTTCTGAACCCGCTCGTTCTGAACATGTTCGCTGAGCGGAAGTTGCTCAGTTCCTTCTGAACGCACACAATGTAGAAAACACTGACAATAATCTTAACTGCTGGCGATTTTCTTCAGTTTTTCTAAGGTTCTCATCGACGGTTCAAATTGTTCAGTTATTCCTACAAGATTCTCGTCCAAATTTTCTGAAGGAATATCATCAGTTGGATAGCACATGAGCTTCATAAGACATTTTTACGAAAAAAAAGAATAATTGTTTTCCCACTCGATTAAAGTTGGCAAGTTGGTAGCCCTACATGAAAGCTTCAAAACCGATGGTATACCGCATAAATGCTTGTGAAAGTGGGATTAACGTCTTGAAACCTCAATACTAATAATTCGAAACTACGATAATTGTGGTTTGATGGGAAAAGCAAGTGAACCAAATTAGTAAAACGATAGGCCTTCTCACTTCCTTCCACCCCATGGCCACAGGCACCGGCGAATTTACTAGCTGCCAGTAAACTGGCCCAATATAATCAAGTTAAGTGTGTGGACTACCTACCAAGTAAGTTTAATATCCCACTAGTTCATACTAGTGCCTTCAAAATATCGACGCGACCCCTAATGCAAACTTCTGCTAGTTGGCTACCGAGCAGTTCGAAAGGTGAATGTTATTACGACAACAGCGCAAGCTGGCTTGGCACATTCGCCCAATGTAATCGAACCTTGTATGCATTTTGTCAGATTATCCCTAAAAACTTGATCTAATTTATTTCCTTTTTCTTCCTTTGCACCACTGGCACTCCCACAAGTTTCATTCCAAAAAGACAAGACTAATTTTTTTGAAGAACACAGCGAAACCTGACTCGTTTCGGTGAAACCTACTCAGGTCAACAATTTTGGTCTGTCTTTTCGCCGTGAATTTTCGTATTATCCAAATATCCTAGTTTTCCGCTTATTTGCGTGGAGTGTTCTGAACCGAATGGGGTTCGAATCAAATGCATTGTTTGGTGGTTTTGACAACGTCTGCCACCGCTTTAGAAATACCCAAATGGTCTGCTATCTAGTTTTCCTTATAAGTTGATTATTGCCTACTACCATGCAAAAACCGAACATTTAGCCAATGACTTTTTTTTAACAACAGGTACCGGTACTATTATGATACTTAAGTGACCAATTAAGTGCTGTTTAGGGTTATGTATTAGAATTGTGAGCAAATGCTTCGACTTTTTTCCTGTAGGTCTGTTATGGGCTCCACATATCTTCAAAGCCTACTTGTGCACGTTTAACTTAAAGTACATAATTCCATATTGCCTAGCAGGCCGCACAAAAGCTAATGGAGGGCCACATGCGGCCCGCGGGCCGTTGTTTGTCGACCCCTGGTCTAGGGTATAAAAAAAAGTATCACTACCAATGAATTTTACCAGGAAATGATATACCATATACAGAAATAAATATGCAACAATTTTTCATTCCACAAGACACAAAAAGTTTCATGCTTATCGTATATTAAGCTTAAAATAGTAGTAATAGTAAATTCCAATATTGAAAAACGTAAGCATTCCGAAATAACAAAAAAAAAAAAATAAAATTCGACTGTAGCTCCATTCCACGGCTTTCTCTTTTCTTTCTCTTTTTTTTATTGGGTTTAGTATTCTGTTCCAATTCCAGTTCACGATAAAAATGACCAAAACTCATGTAAACAAGACAAAATTTATTCTCCAGTTGAAATTTAGGCTAGGCTTAGACATTTGTTACATGAAAACACGTCGAAACTCAGCGTAAATTCATTCATACGTTTTAATTTGTATGTTTGTTTTATAGCCGCCATACATTATCCGATCCATCGCCCGATCGATCGGCCGATGGATCGCCACAAAATGTCAGCTGATCAAAAATTATACGGAACTGTCAAAAAAATCGTCAACGATAAGCGCATACACAGGCCGATCCATCGACCGATATCGATATCGGACGATGGATCGGCCGATCGATCGGTGTGTGTATGGCACGTTTTACGCAAGAGTAGCTGATGCGCTGTATGCTCCACTAGGAGTTAAGGCAAAGTAGTTGTAATCTGTTTTCATTCTGGTTAAAAATTCGACCAGTAACGATATAACAAATGCCAAAATTAAAACTTTCCATTGAAAAAAAAAAAAAAACTTTGAAGATTCAGTACACGTAGTGCGCTTGTCTTGTATGTCTCCAAAGAAACCAGTGGCTCCAATATTTGGGTACTGAGTCGACAAGTGGTCGACAGTTGGCTGACTCAGTAGACCATATAGTAATTATGAAATTTAAAAATTGGCAAGAATTGACGTTTGTTTATGCACAATTCGACGGTACAGTCAACATATGTCAGTATCAAACTCCAACGGAGTCGGCTGACTGTCGATTTATTTCCCAAATGTTGGAGCACTTGTCACGGTATATTGATAAATGGTCTAAGTATCAGCATACACTGTCGAACTCGAACTTGAACTCGAACACGAACCTGGTACAAATGTCCTTTGAATAGATCAAGACACACACATACACACACACTTCATATAAACCTGATGAAAATCGGTCCACTTGCACCATGTTCGAGTTCGTGTTCGACAGTGTATGGTGACACTAAAACAAAAACACACACGCGCATGCACATATTTTGTCGTGCGGTGAGTTTTGGATAGAATAATTATATTTTAGTTTCATGAGCTTAGGAACAATGTCAGTATGACAAAAATGGAACAAAAT
This sequence comes from Chloromyia formosa, assembly GCA_964017055.1. Taxonomy (NCBI): domain Eukaryota; kingdom Metazoa; phylum Arthropoda; class Insecta; order Diptera; family Stratiomyidae; genus Chloromyia; species Chloromyia formosa. The sequence goes on from OZ024817.1 coordinate 5,984,662, forward strand.
ACTAAACCAAACGGGGTGCCAGACTTTATATACCTATATTATTGAATACATGTAGAATTAAATTAATTTGATCCGAAAAATAAAATTGAATGAAATAAATTGATATATTTTGTTTTTCTTTTCCTGTTTCTTGTTTTTTCTTTTTCTTATTTTCCTTAAATTTAGCGACTTTTTCGGTCGCACCTTCTTTTTCGTTTGCTGTGCGTTTTTTATGAACTGTTGGCATTGCATTCGTTTGTGATGATTTTATAGCGCCCATCGATAAGGACTTTCTAGGGGTATCTACGGTATTGTTTGCGTCCCCTTTGATTGCCTTTCGGACATGGGGCCAAACAAATTGTAGACGATATTCTGTGCTCAATTTTGTGATTGTCTTTTTGAACAGGCCACTTGACTCACCCGCCTGAAAGGATACAAGCGAAAAAATCAATGCAGTCTTTGAAAATATTTATTTTATTTAATTTGTATATTATTTGTAGAGAAATTAAATTATTAAAATATCTTGAAAAGATCCATCAGAGTAATATTGAAAAGGTTCAAAAATAAACTGAAATAATAAATGTGATAAATTTTGATTGTTTGTTACTGTTGTTTTGTTGTAGATACCTTTTCAGGAACAATTCCATTATGCTTGTCTGCGACACCGTTCTCATAAGGATATGCCCTGCCATTGGCCACGCCTGGTGGTCCTTCGGACTTACTTCGCCTCGAAGGTGTTCCCCGTTCCTCAGACTGAAATTAAAATGAATACATTTTTCATGCTCTATCCAATCATATAAATTTATGGTTTTTTGGTTTTAAATTATTTTTTATTCTTTTGTTCAATTTTAAAGAACAATTTTGTTTTTGTTCTTATTTATCTGTACAGTAAACACGTTTTGTAATATAATGCATAAAAGATAATTAATTATGGAAAAAATTGAAGCGATAATTAAATTTTACATTATTTTGATAGAATCAAACAATTGTCAATTGCATGCACAACGTATTCATTTTAATTTTTTTTTTCTTTTTTTTTTTATTCCCCATTAGAAGTGATAGGTGCGAAATTTTGCGTGCAACTTTTTTTTGTTTCTAGTTTTTTTTTATGTATCAATTGAAATGATTGAAATGTGCTCGAAATTTCTCTCGCCTATATTGTTGGGTGCAAAACGTGATGTGGAAAGCATTCTGTTAGGTGTGATAGCATAATGTACAATCGATTTCAAGTTTAGCTCGAGAGGTTAGGGCCTTTTTATAAGAAGCGGTTTCAGAGTCAGTTTTCAGGGCAATTTCATGTGCTTGGAAATCGTGGCGGTTTCTTTAATTTATATATTATCGCAGTTATGCCCGGTTCACATTATTCCAGTCCAGTAATCCAGTCCAGCAATCCAGTCCAGTGCTGGACTGGATCATATCGTCTACATGATTCCAGTCCAGTAGTCCGGCGAGTGTGTTGTTGATTCGGTAACTATAGTGACAATGATTTCTAGGCGAGCTGGAATCAAAAAGTAGACCGACAATCCAGTCACTGGACTGGATTGCTGGACTGGATTGGATAGCTGTCCAGTACATTATTCCAGTAGCAATCCAGCGCTGGACTGGATTACTGAACTGGATTGGTTACTGGAATAATGTGAACCGGGCATTAGGCTCGAAGCTAGTGAAATATGTACAAACGAATTGAGTCCATTTGAATAATGGTCCTTCAGGATAAGTATGCGTGGCTCTGCAAACAAACACCCAATGAGTTACCCACTAAAAAAAACACTTAAAAAAAATTTGTTTGGTTTTTTGAAAATATTTCAAAAAACGGTTAATCATAGCGAAAAAAGTTCTGAGACCATATTAAAGATCATAGTAAAATTCATAAAAAATGTTATGACAACTTCTTCTGTATCTGAAATAGTTTTCGAGATAACATCATTCAAATAGTGGTATATTTGTCAGAATTGCATTCAAAGATATTCCAATAGCGGAGCGAAGCACATTATATGGCTGTTGACTGTTGATTAAATAAATCTTTGGCAGCAATTTCTGACAAATATATCCAATGCGCCCCTCTTCATCGTGGACATTTTTCTTTTTTTAATACAAAGGAAAACGTTGAGTGGATGAACCGGTAAGTCGCTGATCATTTAAAAGTCTAAGCCCATATCAAAAGCCAATGGACAATGAGTCCATGCCTATATATATGCTGGCTACCTCCCAATATGCCTACTAGAAAGGAAGACCAGTGATACGGCACTACACTCTCTGGGAGGAGGGAGTATATGTACTTTGATCACCTTTCAAGATATCGAAGGTGCTTTTCACAACTTAAAACTGGTGGCTGTCACCGATGCTATCTTAAATTTGGGTGTACATGACCCAATCTGCAAGCCTAGTAACATGCTGCTGACATTGAGAATGATCTGTAAAGATCTGGGCACATCCTCTGCATGTAGGCACGTGTATAGGGGAACCACTCAAAGTGCCCCTCCCCTTCTTCTTTGAAATCTGGTGGTCAATAGGCTGCTTATGCAACTAAAACGGTTGGGATGCAAACCCACTGCACACGCGAATGACATTGCAATTGCCATCTCGGATAAGTCCCCCTGCCTTCTTACTGGTTTAATGCAGAAGGTCCTTTATATTATAGGCCATAGTCAGGTTGTGGTTAAGGTGAAATCTAGTGAAACTGAACTCTTTCTTTTCACCAGGAGATTACCGGGTACCTTCGTTTGAACCACCGTTGATGGCGGGTACAAGGTTTTACCTCACCGATGAAGCTAAATTCCTTGGTAAAAAACTACGCTGGAGCAAGGTACAAAGGCAACTGTTATATTGTATACTCGTGCGGCCTACAGCAGAAAGTGGTTTTTGTGGCTCTATGTATCGATCTCGGGTCCGCCACTTGTGCATGGGATCGTTGTCTGGCGGGCGACAATTATCATCTCGTCTTATAGAAACTCACAGAAGCTCTGAGAACTTCATCCACTACGAACATTGTAATCTGATTCCTTTGAACAGTAATCCGCATAGCGCAACGATTAGCACGTTCGCTTTCTGTGCACTGGGCCTCGGATCGATTCCTACTGAATGCTTCGATAAAAAAGGGGACTTACATGTCGGACTATGAGCCCACTCAGCTGTTAAATGAGGACCCGTTTGGGGTAAATAACTCAGTTGAGCGTGTTGCTGATCACATACCTCTCCGCAAAACACACCGTCACGATATAGCAATTGAGATGATACTATGTAACTCATCTCTCAACTCAGTCATCTATTTAATTTTTTTTTTAATTTTTGCAGAACAGTTAACCGCAAATATGTGGCTATTCGCCTTAGTGAAACAGGCCACCGCAGGACAGAGAACACTCGGTTGTACTGAAAAGCCTTAGTATTCCTGAAGTCACGGACTACACCTCTCCTAAATACTTGTTCGATAAGAATTTCAGCAGCCTAATCCTTTTCAAAAATGATAGAGAGAGATAGCGCATTCCTAGCATCTGAGACCATAAGCATTTTTACTGGCGGCTCCAAGACTGATGAAGGTTGGGGCTGGCATATACTCGGATACGATGTGTATTAGATTGTCTTTTACATGCAGAAGTCACGGCTGTCTACAGTTCTCTGCTCTGTTGTGGTTAAGGCGCAATGTCGTGTAGTAATTTACACTGGTAATCACTTGGTAATGTAATCGTTTGATTCTACTGCGACTAACTCGAAGACAGTTGAGGACGTACCCCTTTGCGTTTAAGCCCAGCTTGTTCAGTAATCAAAATTGGTAAATTAATGGAAAAATGGAACGATCTTCCATTTACATAAATTGTTTTTCTCCATAACAATTTTTGGAATTTAAAACTTTTTTTTATTATTCAAGTTTTGGCGCCCCCTTTGTGATTGCGCCCGACGCAAACGCATCGCATCACGCTTGCTACTGTACTGAATATCTTTAAATGATGCTATGTCGGACGGCATCCAGTATGATTAACAATACTGGAAAAAAAATGTTACACGCATTCGGTAGCCATAAGACATATCGATGTACCGATGTATCTGAATGAAATGTAGATGCTCATCATCATTTTATATCAACTGGGAGAAACATCTATCGGCGCAACTGCTCTCACTTCTCCTCCCACAGCGCATACCGCCAGGTGAAAATCACCAGCTCCGTCTTCTTCAGGTTAACCTTGAGATTGCAGTGACCCAATAGATTAGACTGGATATGGCACTCTGCAATGCCTCACTAAGGATGTTCGTAAATTTGCCAGAAACAGTGATGGCAACCTAATCCGCATTCGTTTGGTCGGACATTATTGAAAGCGATATCCAGAAAAGCAGCCATGATGAATTCCTTGTGATCAAGACACTTCCCAATAAGGCTGACCAGAAGGTGCAGAGCCATGTCCATTGGTTTACCTTTCCAGTTGGCATGTTGCGAAGTGGAAAGAAGACGCGACGGAATGATGCTTCGAAGAAGGATTTCAATTAGCCTCTCAAGTAATTGTAGCTTGGTCGAAGAAAGACTGATGGTTCTGAAGTCAGGTCCGAGAAACATGGACAAGCTCTAGGCAAGCCATTAGGATGCCTCTAACCATGGATACGCAGTGTCTGAAGGCGAAGAGAAACAAAAATTCCCATAAATTGACATACTACTTTGCCTTAACCTCTAGCGGGGCATAGCGCGTCAACTACTCCTGCGCGCCATCGTACTCTGTTCTGGGCAATGGGGCGCAACTCCCCAAAAGACTTACCCAGTACCTGACACTCCTTTGCCACAGATCGACGCCATGTGATTCGAGGACCCCCTCTTGGTCGGCCTTGGTTGGAAATGGGGTTCCATTTCATGGCATGCATAGCAATGCAGTTATCACTCTTCCGCAATGCGTGACCTATCCACTGCCATTTTCGCCTGCGTATCAATTCGTCGATTGGCATCTGACCCGTACGCCGACTTAGCTCTTCATTTGATATTGTTTCGGGCCAGAAAATTCTTAAAATTCGACGAAGACGAAAACTTGCAGCTTTCTGGTAACTCCTACGGAAACTTTCCATGTACTGCTCCCATACAAAAGCACTGATAGTACCAGGGAGCGAAACAAGCCCAGCTTGGTCTTGATGCTGAGATAACTGCCCTGCCAGATTTTGGACAGCATGCCGTATGCGCGTTTAGCCTGGTTGATACGACGAGCGATGTCCTGCTCCGTACCACCATTTTCGGCAACAATGCTACCCTGGTAGACGAAGTTGTCCACCTTCTCCACAGGCTGCCCATTAATATTGATGGCAATAGGTGTCGGATTTCTTTTTCGCAACGGCGGGCTAAGAACCTTGGTCTTGTTGGTATTAATCTTTAGCCCAACCTTGCTTGCCTCCCTCTCGAGATCTAACGCCATTGCGGACAGATCCATGATTTTGTGGGAGAGTAGGCATATGTCGTCAGCGTAGTCAAGATGTTGTAGATAAGATGTCAAAGTCCATTGAATTCCTCTGTCGAGTCCGGATAGGGCTGCATGCAACACATCGCCGATCACAATGAGGAATAGGATCGGTGAGAGGATGCACCCCTGCCGAACTCCACTGCGAATCTCAAAGCCCCCCGACACCTTACCTTTATGCAGAACGCGACATTTCGCGCCGTCATAGGTTGCCTTAATAATAGCCACAAGCTTCTCAGGGATGCCTCTCCTGCGCAAGGCCGCCCATATAGAATCCCGGTTCACACTATCGAAAGCCTTTTCGAAATCGATGAAAAGCAAGTGAAGCGGAGAATCGTATTCAGCGCATTGCTCGATGATGATTCGCAAGGTGTTAATGTGATCGACACAGGAGAATCCGGATCGAAAGCCAGCCTGCTCTTCATCAATTGTGCTTTCTAAGTGGGCCTTTAGTCTTTCCAGGACGATTTTAGCTATTATCTTGGCAACGGCAGGAAGCACACAAATGCCTCTCCAATTATTACAGTCTGTGAGGCTACCCTTCTTTGGAAGTTTGATGATCAAACCTTCCTTCCACTCAGTGGGAAAGGTCTCTGTATTCCACGCTTTATCAACAAGTGGGTGCAGCAAATCGGCAGTTACGCTTGGCGCTGCTTGATAAAGTTCGGCAGGGATGCCGTCAAGTCCGGCGGCCTTTCTTCGTTTTAGTGCAATAATTGCAGCGACTATTTCCTCTTTAGTCGGGGCAGTGGACCGTATACGCACATTTTGATGGTTAGCTAAATTATCTATATGAGGGGGAACTTCACCAGAGGTTACACGGTTCAAGACCGCGGCGAAGTGTTCTTTCCACCGCCTCATTTGATCTTCTTCCAAGATAAGTAGCTTTCCATCACTATCTTTCACCGGATGTTGGCACGAGTTACGACAACCTGTAAACTCCTTGATGACACCGTATACGGCGTTTAAGTTGTTACTTCTAGCGGCTTCTTCTGCTGACGATAAAAGAGAATTGGCATAAACTCTTTTATCGCGTCGCACACTACGCTGAACTTCTCGAACTTTCTGACGGTAAAGGAGTTCGATGCTGCTTCGATTGTCGTCTGATGCTGCAGCCAAACGAACTTTCAGCTCCTTTCTTTCAACAATCCGCTGCCATGAAGCGTCGGACATCCAGGGCTTATTCCGGCAATCCGGGTTTGGGCCAAGGATAATATTTGCGCTATCAATGTACGCATTTTTTATGGCATCCCAGTTTTCGTTTACGTCACTATCTGGGTGACTAATTATCTCAGCCGCTTTTTGCGCAAGATGGTCATTATATTGTTGTAAGACAGCTGGATTTTTTAGTCGAGCGGTGTTGAATTTGCGGGGCCTGGATCTTTCGTCTCTGGGGCGGCGCACGGCTGCAATACGCAATCGAACATTAGCGATCATAAGATAATGGTCTCTTCCCATCCCAATATCGGCGCCCTTCTTGTTTCGCACGTCCAGGAGGCAACTCTTGAATCTTTTACTAATGGCAAAATGGTCGATCTGATTTTGTGTTCTGCGCCGATCAACAGAGGACCAACTGATTTTGTGGTGGTCCTTATGCTCAAACATAGTACCACCGATGAAGAGACTGTGAAAGTTGCAGAACTCTACAAATCTTTCACCGTTGTCATTACGATCACCAAGACCGTGTCTCCCAATCACATGTCTGAGCCCATAGTTATCAGCGCCAACTTTCACATTCAAATCACCCATAACCATTACAATGTCACCTTTAGGTGTTCTGCTCTGAACGGCGTTTAGTTCTTCGTAGAAGGAGTCTTTTGCCAAGACATTGTCGGGTTCAGTAGGGGCATAACATTGTATTATTGAGATGTTCCTCATTTTGGTCCGGAACCTGGCGGTCAAGACCCTGTCAGAGACCGGTTCCCAGGATAAGAGACAGTTTCGCGCGGCTCTGGTTAAAAGGAGCCCCACACCTGACTCACGACGACTACCGGTAGCTTTACCGGAGTACAACATTACAGTGCTGCCCGTTGCGAATCTTCACCATCGATACTTTTTACAAAAATAATATTACATTGAAATTTAAATCTGTCGACAATTGTCAATAGACTGCTCACATTCGATACGTTGATTTATTAACCATTCCGTCAGAGTCTGTAATGAATCATATTCTGGTCTGGTAGTGCTGGAAGGAAGGCAGCACCTGATGAGTAGGATCTGTCGTTGGTACGAAACCAGAGGCCGAGGGTCTCATTACACCCGGACCCCCGATCTGCTCATCTGAACCGTCCGCCAACCATTCCATCCTTATCGCCCCACTTTTTTCTATTCCACATTTTTGCCTCCACTGATTGTCTTGTCTACCCCAGACCTGTGAAAATATTTGAATGTGTAAGGACTGGGGCGACGAGCGGCGAAAGCCCCGCCCATGTTGTATTTGGACGGTTTGGTGGGCATCCGAAGATGCCTGTGGGGACGGAGCCTTAGGTAGCATAATGACCGTGAAAGTCGGGCCGTGCCATCTGGCGAAGAAAAAGGCCCCTCAACGAGCTAAGCAGCGGCCCATGCTTGCTGTAGCTCAGTTCGGGAGATGTGGGCGGGGTTTTCGCTGCTCGTTGCCCCTGTCCTTTACGTATTAACAAAAATTCATAGGCCTGGGGAAGACAACACAAACAGGGGAGGTAAAAATGGGGAATAAAAAAAAATAGTCGATAAGGATGGAATGGTTGGCGGACGGATCAGACGTCCACGCGGTCGCACCTGGGTCCAGGTGTAATGGGACCCTCGGTCTCTGGTTTCGTACCACCAACAGATCACTACTCATCAGGTGCTACTTCGATCTGCCGGTGGGAGCAGCACTACCAGACCATAATATGGTTCGTTACAGGTGGTTCATTACAATGTCTCCCCTGAGTTACAGCAAGCACAAGCCGCTGCTTATCTCGTTTAGGGTCCTTTTCCTTCGTGTCCACGGTCATCTTCGGATGACCACAAAACCGTCCATTACAAGTCTACAATTTAAACAATAATTCATAACTCAACAAAATAAGCAAACAATCCTAGTAACATCCAACTGAACATTTTACGAGTGCAATCGTAAAGTCACTACTACGGTTTGCACGCCAAACTCTGCGCAAATTGCCGGACATTCGTGCTTAGTTTATTTTCTAGAAAAAAAAAAAGAAAAAATAACTTAAACTGGCATTTAAAAATTAATAATAATTCAACGTATAAATCAATAACTATTAACATTTTTGTTTCTCATCTTTTGAAAGAATGTAAATGTTAAAAATAATTAAATGTTTTTTATTTTGTTATCCATTGTGTTTATACTTTAAAACACTTACCCTAGCGCGAGTTACAGATTTACTATCGTTTCTATAGTTTGTCAGCGACGTTGGTGGTACATGATCAGAACCACTTATGAAATCGTGCGTTCTATACGCCAGCTCAGGACATTTCTTACGCCTTGGTAAAGGTGGCTCGTTGATCGGACCTTAAAATTTACACATTATTTAATTCATACAAAGAAAATACTGGAAATCGATTAATAGGTGATCTAAAATAGAAACAATTAATTGAACCTGAACATAAAAAAATAAAGTTTATTTAATAGTAGAACAAAACAAAAAAACAAAAAAGTATCTTTTGTTTTCGTGTGGTGTGTGCACAAAAGTAAAGAACTGTAGATGATAACAACAATAACATTAACATCGTTTAGTCGATTATATTACTATAGTATAGTATTTGGTTTCAATCAAATTACACAGAGGATGTTCAAATATCACATGTGATACGTTTAACACTGAATACTTTCTAAGATTCTAACGGAATTTTAAATAATTAATATAAATTAGATATCGTTTATAATAGATATTCTAGCGATTCACTCCACAGTTGATTACTCAATAGTATTAAAATAGCAGAATATAGCGTAGTATAGCAGTAACATCCAATTATTATGCATGAATGTGAACAAATGCACAGAATTATGTTCTCAATATCTCGTATCTTTTACTATTTTTATGTTTTCTTTTTTTTTATCCAAAATGTCAATCAATGGGTAGATTTAGTTTTTTTTTTCTCTTTTCAAAGATATTTCCCCACCTTCAATCGACTTCTCATCCTCCATCGATTTGGAAAAGAAATGATCCGTTGAGCTGGCTGCATGTTAAATGAAGGATTAAACTCAGATGTCAGATGTAGATAGAATGTGTTTTAAGGAGGAATTTATATGCTGCGATTTGAGTCGTACGGCTAGAGTCGTACGTCTGCAGACTTACGGCTAGAGCCGCATGTAGAATTGTATGGAATTGAAAGGATTGCGAGAGTAGCCTTTAAATACCATACATTTGCGGCTCTAGTCGTACGTTTATTGATGTACGACTCCAGCCGCACGATTACAGCCGCACGACTCTAGCCGCTCGACTCTAGCCGTACGACTCAAATCGCAGCATAGGAACTCCTTCTTTAATGTTTTTTTTTTTTGCAAATCGAAAAAAATAACCAACAAAAGGCGAACTTTTGCGCGTTTTGCAGATGATGATGGCGACAACATTTCTTTTTTTTTATATTTCTGAATCATACTGAATGAGAGTATTTGACGGAACGTGTGCTATTCCGATTCTAGGCCAATTGTGTTCCGTCAAGGATCGTGTACTTTTTGACTTAAAGAGTATTTCGAAACTAAACGGACGTATCAAAATAAGAGTGTCATTTGTGAGTGATACAACTACAGAAAAAATGTACTCTAGGTAGGAGAGCTGGGAACACTTACCAAACTGGTTAGGTACAGGCGGTTTACGAACCACCTCTGGCCTAGAGTTTCCCGTGTATTCATGCCACCGATATGTGCTCCGATATTCCGAGTGGAGCTGAAATGGAAAATTATTTTTTATCTTAGTAGGTAATAAGTTATAAAAAAATGTAATGGGAATAAAATTTATCATAGCAATAACCAATTTGTGGTTTAAGCCAGTAAAATTAAGCCAATTCGGGGGCCTTATAGGAAAAATTAAAATTCTATAGATACTAAATACATGGAAACTGTGTTATTTATTTATTTATTTATTTAATGAAGCTAGAAGCCTGAAGTTACATTGACAATAAGTATACATACATTTCATTCCATTTATATAACTAAAAGATATTAACGTGTATGGGACAAAAAGCAGGAAACTAGGATGTTATGAGGGACTTTATCAAATTATGCTTAAAAGAGAATTTGGACATCCCTGGAGAATAAAGGGTACTAATAGAGTTGAAATTTCGACAACATCTATTTATGGGTTCGTTATAGCCATAATCCGTCGGGTGTTGGTACTCCTTTAGGAGAGCTGTATGCCTAGTACGTCTCGTTTGATCGTTGAACATTATTTTGTTAGAGAGAAAATCGACATTAACTGTACCGCTAATGATATCAAAGGTGAAACATGCACTGAGTAGCGTTCTTCTTGAAGAGAGTGTCATTAAATTTAAAAGACCTAATCTGTATTGGTAAGAAGGGAGGTTATGGAAATCGTTAGGATCATATAGGTTTCTCAGTGCGAAGAGAATAAATTGTTTTTGAATCGACTCAAATTTTTTGCAGTGTATCTCATGCACTGGGTTCCAGACAACACAAGCGTATTCGAGAAGTGGTCGCACAAGTGTGATATACAAAGTTTTAGTAACCCAGAGATTTTCAAATTCTTTTGCTCGTCTTTTAATGAAGCCGAGTTGCTTATTGGCCGTAGATAACGCCATATCATATTGTAAATTGAAACGTAGTTTGTTGTCTAAGACTACGCCAAGGTCCTTCATATGATAGACACGATTAAGTTCAACGTTATTGAGTTGGTAGGAGTTGGTTATATTACTGATTTTTCGGGAGAAACTTATTACTTGACACTTACTGACGTTAAGGTATAAATTATTTTGATTACACCATTCTTCGAGGGATTGAAGCTTGAGTTGAAGAAAAGCTGCATCAGAGTGTGTATGTATTGTATGGTACAGTTTTAGGTCATCGGCATATAGAAGATGGTGGATATCGGACAGTACTTGTGATAGGTCTGAAATAAAGATATTAAAAAGTAGAGGACCCAAATGACTGCCCTGTGGTACACCAGAGGATACAGAGATACTTTTAGATAGACAACCTTGAAATTTCACAAATTGAGTACGATCGAGAAGGTAGGAGCGGAGCCAGCTTAACAGTGACCCAGTTACCCCAAATTTGTGTAATTTTTCGATTAGAATTTGATGATCGACTCTATCGAAGGCCTTACTAAAGTCGGTATAAACTGCGCCAACTTGATTTCCTTTTTCCATTACACAGAGAACCTCGGAAACAAGGATAATGAGGTTGGTTGTTGTCGATCTGCCTTTACGAAAACCATGTTGTTCTTCATTAAGAAGTGGGTCAATGACACCGGTGAGTTTATCACACACCAACTTCTCAAATAGCTTAGGGATTGTCGATAGAATTGCAATGCCCCGATAGTTATCGACTAATCGTTTATCACCGCTCTTATGGATTGGAGTGATATGGGAAAGTTTCCAATAAGAAGGAAAGACGCCTGATTGGAGGGATGTATTGAAAATAATATGTAGGGGAACGAGCAATTGGTCCATACATTGCTGCACAAAGTAAGGAGGGATTAAGTCAGGGCCAGGTCCTTTTTCTACACTTAGCTCTGCAATCGCTTTGGATATTTCCTCCTGCGTGATAGTAATTTCGCCGATAAGACTTGTTGAATGAGAATGGGTCGGGGGCGATGAGGATCTTAAGTTTTTGCTGAAACTGTTTTGAAAATGTTCAGCGAAAAAGTTGCAAATTTCTTCTGGACAAGAGGAGGAAGCGGAACCACTGGACATGGAAACAGGAAAACCCGCAGTTTTACGTTTAGTGTTGACAAAGTTAAAGAACTTCTTCGGGTCGTTGATAATTTTTTCACCCATTAAATTGACATAAAGCTTATATGCTTCACGGGATTTCAGGAGAAACTCATTTGCTAATTCATCGTACTTTTCCTTTACGTTCAAGCAAACATTGGGGTCGTTTTTTATAATCTTGTAAAGTTTGTTTCTCTGGTTTCTAAGGCTTCTAAGATTTCTATCGAGCCACGGTTCGGAAAGCGGGTTGCGTTTTTTAATTTTGGGCACATACATATCAATGACCCCAAGAATCATGCTGTAGAAAGAAGACACTGCGTCATCTGGATTTAACATAGATATAAAATATTAATTACCCAGTCTATGGAATCAAAGTAATTTCTGATTCCCTCATAGTCAGCCTTTGAGAAATCGTAGACAAATTCATTTTTGTAGGATTGGGTGAAGGAAATATTAGCTGTTGAAAGTTCAACTGTGATAGCAAAATGGTGATGGGTGTTGGAGAAAAGATTTTCTGATTCAGCAGTTGGACTAACAATAACTTCGTCATAGGAGTTGGTAAAGATTAGATCCAACCAGTTTCCATTCTGGTTAGAAGTCGGAATTACTTGTTGTAGGTCATTGCCATAAAAAGTACTAATGAGGTTAAAGTCAGAGTTTTCAATAAAATTAACTGGGAGGAATCGATTGTCATTCTCGTCAAGTACAAACTTAATATTTGGACGATTGAAATCACCAAAGACTATAATTTTGTCATAATCGTGTGATGAGGCGATAAGGGAAGTGATTATTCCACATACATCATTAAAGGTGTTTTCATCAGAGCGGGGGGGTATGTAAAAGGCACCGATATAGAGGTAGTGTTTTTCTAGTGGAATTTTCACAAAAATGTGTTCAAACGCTGTACTGGACTGGGTTGCAACAATTTCACTTGGAAAGGAGTTATGAACTGCGATGAGAACCCCTCCACCCCTAGAAGTACCGGTGAGATTATAATTACGATCACATCTATAGATGGACCAATTATCGTCAAGGATTTCATTATTTTTGAAGGAGTCATTTAGCCAGGTTTCAGTAATTACCAACATGTTGAAGTGACAAGATTTAGCGTCCAGAAAAAGTGTACTAACTTTACCCCGCATACCGCTACAATTATGGTAAATAAGTCTAGGAGTCCTTGGAGCAACTTTATTATCAGGAGTAAAATTTTTTGTGGTCCTCGCGTGTTTTTTGTAAACGGGAAATATGCTTTGAACTAACAAAAGACCGAAAGGTTTCGAGTTCCCGTTTCACCTGGTCCTGTGTCATTCCAAGCTCAGCGTGATATCGATTAAAGAAACTCCGTAGAGAGTCGACATCAGTGGGTAGACCTTCCTGTTGGATTAAAACTTTTAGGTTGGTTTTCGTTTTACCGTCGATGCAAGTACTGTCATGAGCATTGTGCATATATGCTAGAAACAAACGGACACTATCGTAAATTTTGTGGTCCCTGAATCTCGATAATAGATATCTAGAATCTAAATCTTCGTACGAGTTTTTAGTAAGTTTAACGACAGGTGGGATAAGGGGGTCGAGAAACTTAGGTGTGGTATTTTGACTGACAGAAACTTTAGGTATGTCAATTGAGCCAGACAACGAAGGTAAAAGAGGATCTCCACACACAAAGTTTGAATATTTTGTGGCATCCGTAGTTTCACGGTGTTCTAAGGGCCTAATAGTGATGTTCAGATCATTATTGGGAGATTTCGGAACTGTAGGCGTAATTGGTTTTTGTTGATTTGTGTGAGATGTGGAGTTAGGAGCTGAGTTTAATGGTCGTGGTGACTGGGGAAGATGCGGGAAAACATTTTGGCTTTTGGTGGAAGTTGTATGAGTTTGAGGCATAATCAATTTTTGTTGATTAGTGTGAGTTGTGGGTTTAGGAGCTGAATATAATGTGGGTGATGGCTTGGGAAGATGAGGTAAAATATTTTGGGTGTTAGTAGAAGCTGTATGAGTTTGATAATTAGAAGATAATTTTGAAACTATATGTTGTTTTTTGGTATTCGTTGAGCGTGGTTTCGTGTTTTTATTTCGCCATAATGTAAATCGCATTCCTTTCCAGGTGTATACGTTGCCTCTGTTCGGGTCATGCATTCGAAACAGCCAACTGTAACGTGCGGGTACAGATAACTTAAACGATTTACCAGATTTGCTTAAGCCATGACGTAGGTTTATTAATTGACACTCGCAACCTTTAATTAGTAAGTCGTTCTTTAAAAGTCCGCATAACCAAAGTTCATCCGCGAAATTCGGAGCGCCTTCTACGAGGAATGTTGTTCGAGCTGCGTTGTTATCATATGTGTTTACTCGTCGTTTTTGGGCGGAGTTATTAAGTACTTTGATTCTTCTGATCCTTTGGTCCCATTCATCGCGAGACCAAACAGTGCCAAATCGTGAAATTGGCCTGTCGGGACTCAATGGGAGACTAGGAGACACAGGTAGGTCGCTGTCGAGGGGTGTTGTAGTTGGTGTTTGGTTAAAAGTGGTGTGAGTTATTTTAGTTGGACTGTGATCTACGCGACTCGGAGATAAGGTTACCGGAGAATTCATTGCAGAAGTAAGACAATTTATTTTCTCAAGGATGACACTAAAACAGCGCTCAAGACCTTCAACTTTATCATACAGTTTGTCAAAAAATTCTGTTTTAAGGTCTTTGGCATGGCTAGCGCTGTTGTTATTAATTGAAGTTGTATCGGTGGATTCGGCGGGTATTTTATTGTAATTAGCCATGTACGTAAGTTTTTTGTCAATACTTGAGAAGCATTTCTCTATATCTCGGATGTCGGTATTGTTGGAAATGGTGTTCACCAACCCATTGAAACACCTCGCCATCTCGGAGAAACTATCGCTACTAGCCTTTGTTTGTGCAAGTTGTTTTGCAACAATATCATCTTTATCTGCGTTGAGATTGTCAATATGGTTTTCGAAGTTACGGAAAATGGACCTTAGTGTGAGTTTCGTATTTTGGCAATCCGAGCAGATAAAGCGTTCAGCGAGGTAAGATGAGTACCAGTCTCTGGGAGCATCAAGGCATGTACCGTGGAGTCTCCGCTGGCAGAAACCTTTACACACCACGACCTTAGACTTGCTGTCGTATGCTGTGCAATTTGGTAAACAGCATTTATGACTCATAATGAACACAGATTGAGTTTGATGGTAAAAGAGGCCACTGTATGTACACAAAGTTATTCACTACACAGCGAAAATGATCAAAAAACCCGGAGTCCGAAGCGTATATACCCTAGACTTGTACAGACCTAGTGGTGATACCAAAAGTACCAATTGGTAACGACCATATGCATTAAAAGTGAGTTTCCTATACGGCCAGTTTATAGGGGAGGTTGGCAATGATTCAGTAGGATCTTGACCATTATCAAAATCAATTAACTAACCCATTCTACAAATATTTGTCGAATTTTTCAAGTCGCTAGCTTCATTCTATCGAAAGTTATTGCTTATTTAAAGTCTCACTTGTAGAGGAGGTAGGGGTTCCTTGGGTCGGATCTTGCTCATTATTGCCACCAACAAATAAGATCAAGTTTCAAACATTTAAACAAAATTTCAGAGCTTCACTCTATCGGAAGTTATCGCTTATTTGAAGTTTCACTTGTAGGGGAGGTAGGGGTTCCTTGGGTCGGATCTTGCTCATCATTGCTACAAACAAATAAAATCATGCTACAAACATTTATACAAAATTGCAAGTCTCTAGCTTCACTCCATCGAAAGTAATCGCTTATTTGATGTTTCATTTGTAGGGGAGGTAGGGGTTCCTTAGGTTTGATCTAACCCATCTTAAATACCAACTAACCTGATCTCATTTCAAACATTTGACCAAAACTTCAAGTCGCTGGCTTGATTCTGTCAAAAGTTATCGCTTATTGAAGTTGCATTTGTAGGGGAGGTAGGGGTTGCTTGGGTCGGATCTTACTCAATACTAACCAAGTAGATCCTACTAACAACATTTTGTCAAATTTTCAACTCGCTAGTGTCATTTTGTCGAAAGTTATCGTAATTAGAAGAATATTTAATTTTTTGAAATTTGTAGGGGAGGTAGGCGTTCCCTTAATCTGATTATGCCCAACTTACTAGAACTTAAGCATCTTCTTACTCCAGGGTTACATAGACAAAAAACCCGAAAAGTAGGGTAGTACGGGGCTCTTTATAAGAAAATTACCGTTAGTTTTCAGCTGATCGATTTAATTTTTTTATGGGAGTAGAAGATTATCCTCACGAGCAACCTGCCAAAGCTAGAGCTTTTCATATTTATTTAATCGGGAGTTATAGATACATTTAATTATTTTACATATGTAGGGGAGGTAGGCGTTCTCTTGGCCTGATCATGCCCATTTTCAATACCAACCAAGTAGATTATAGTTCCAACATTTGACCAAAATTTCAAGTCTCTAGCTTCATTCTATCGAAAGTTATCGTGCGAACGGACAGACAGACAGACAGACGGACAGACGGACAGACGGACAGACAGACAGACAGACAGACAGACAGACATGGCTAAATCGAATCAGGAGGTGATCCTGATCATTTATATATATACATTGCTATACCTCCGGAGCCTCCTTTAAGGTGTTACATATTTTCGTCGTGACAAAAACAATATACCCTATACTAAAAGTCTAGGGTATAAAAAGAGTTTCACTACACAGCAAAAATGATTACATTAGAGTTTAAAAGTTAATGGGGTCACTGTTCACATAGAGACAATCACAGAGTTTCATTACACATCAGAAATGATCACATTTGAGTTTAAAGTTAATGGGGTCACTGTTTATTGTACATTGTACAATCACGGTGTAGAAGAAAGTATTGATCCAAAGGTAAATAGGGTGCAGAGTCAACTGATATTGATTAAATTGAAATAAATTAAATTGCAATAAGGGACAGAAAAGAAAAGAGAAAAACACGTCCGAACTGTTCAATGGTTGAATGAATTGGGCGAAAACACGGTCACAGAAGATGAGGTTAACTTTCGGCTGGCGAAACCCTGTGAAATTTGAGCCCTTTTATAATACATATTTTTCTTTTAACTTCTTAACGGGTTCCTGCGATTGAAAATTTTTCTAGAACTAAAGAGCGTCAAATTCCGCATCTAATGCATTGCTCAAAGTCAAAATTTGGCTCAGTGATATAGTGAAAACCGATAGTAGAATAACGGCATTTTTTAGGCTTAAAGAAAGATCACACTTTATCACATTTCAAGCTCACAGACCATTGAAACGAATGCTCCAAATGGAAAAACTCCTGAGTAAAAGTTGAAGATAATTCGATTTCAAGTCTAACATGGCCAATATTTTTCAATTCGGGCCATTTTTAGTGTGGATATTAATAAAATGCAAAAATGTCTATTTAAAAATTTCAGCCTAATAGCCCTCATTTCTCACACATGAACTTTGATGCATAAATTTGATTTGTTTTGGTCATGAGTCGAATTTTTAATTTAAATTCAAAAAGTATAGATTCAACATTAAATAACGTTTATGTAGAACATTCTGCTTTTCACGCCCTCTGACCCCCACATGGATGGCAAGTGGTAGTTAGGAGTAGTATCATTTAAACACTTCTGTTAAAAATTAGTTTCGGTATAAAATTGTAGATTCACTTAAAGAAATTCAAAATGGGGGTGTAGACAGAGCACTTCTATCCCCTTATTTTGAAGGCCAAATGTTTCATTGGATATATCGGAATAAAACTCTAAATTAAAAAAAAAAAAAAGCAAGCGTTCGGCTAACTTGCCAATAGTCTGTAGTAAATAACCGTTCTGCATTTACCACATTGAAATTAGCAGTCAAGCTTGTTCCGATTCCACTGTTCCTATGAAAGATATATGAAATAGTGGGCCGATTTCACCCAAATTTAGAGATGAAGTTTGGCTGTAACTATGGTCGATTAATGTGAAATGACATCTTTAGAAATTAAACCGGGCCGAAGCGTATATACCCTAGACTTGTACAGACCTAGTGGTGACACCAAACGTAATAATTGGAAACATATGGTCGTTGCATTAAAAGTGAGTTTCCTATATGGCCAGTTTATAGGGGAGGTTGTCACTCATTTAGGGAGATCTTGACCATTCTCAAAATCAATTAACTAACCCATTCTACAAATATTTGTCGAATTTTTCAAGTTAGCTAGCTAGCTTCATTCCATCGAAAATTATTGCTTATTTGAAGTCTCATTTGTAGGGGAGGTAGGGGTTCCTTGGGTCGGATCTTGCCCATCATTGCCACCAACCAATTAGATCACCCTACAAACATACAAACAACATTTTAAGTCACTAACTTCACTCTATCGAAAGTTATCGCTTATTTGAAGTTTAATTTGTAGGGGAAGTAGTGGTTTCGTTGGTCGGATTTAACGTATTTTCAATATTAGTCAACTGGACCCTACTACAAACATTTGACCAAAATTTTTAAGTCGTTAGCTTTATTTTGACGTAAGTTATCGCTTATTTTAAGTGTCATCTCTAGGGGAGGTAGGGTTTCCTTAGGTCGGATCTTACCCATCTTTAATGCCAACTAACTCAATCTCACTTCAAACATTTGACCAAAATTTCAAGTTGCTGGCTTCATTCTATCAGAAGTTATCGCTTATTTGAAGTTTCATTTATGAGGGAGGTAGGGGTTCGTTGGGTCGAATCTTGCCCATTTTTAGTACCAACTAATAAGACCTTACTACCAACATTCTACCAAATTTTCAATTCGCTAGTGTCATTCTATCGCAATTAAAATAATATTTAATTTTTTGAACTTTGTAGGGGAGGTAGGCGTTCCTTTGATCTGATTATGCCCAACTTACTAAAACCTTAGCAGCTTCTCACTTCAGGTTTACATGCCAAAACTCAGATGTCTACGTCAATTGGTTCAAGAGTTATGGACAAAAAACCTGAAAAGTAGGGTAGTTCGGGGTTCTTTATCAGAAAATTACCGTTAGTTTTCAACTGATCGATTTTATTTTTCCAGGGGAGTATAAGATTACCATCACGAGCAATCTACCAAAGCTAGAGCTTTTCGTGTTTATTTAATCGGGAGTTATAGATACATTTAATTATTTTACATATGTAGGGGAGGTAGGCGTTCTCTTGGCCTGATCATACCCATTTTCAATACCAACCAACTAGATCATACTTCCAACATTTGACCAAAATTTCAAGGCTCTAGCTTCATTCTATCGAAAGTTATCGTGCGAACGGACAGACAGACAGACATGGCTAAATCGAATCAGGAGGTGACCCTGGTCATTTATATATATACATTGCTATACCTCCGGAGCCTCCTTTAAGGTGTTACATATTTTCGTCGTGACAAAAACAATATATCCTATACTAAAAGTCTAGGGTATAAAAAGTTGTTCAGACAAAAACTTACTTTTGAACCGATCGTTTTTATGACAGTTATACTATATAATACAGTGGTCCAATTTCAACCAATTTCAGGAATATAGTTTGGCAATAGATACCATTGTAGTCCGGATGGCGCAACGATTAGCACGATCGCCTTCTACGCACTGGGCTCCGGTTCGATTCCTACTGAATGCGGTAGTTTTCGATACAAAAGGGGATTTACGTATTAAATGAGTACCCATTTATGGGGTAAATAACTCGATTGAGCGTGTTGCTGATCACACACCTCTGCACAAGACCGTCACGATCTAGAAAATGAGTTGATGCCAACTCATCTCGAGGCCATGGTTCAAATTGGACTGTTGCGCCAGTTGTTTTAATAGATACCTTTGAAAAATATTAAATTTGGTTAAGCTATCTTTAGAAAAAATTTTTTTTTCTTTTTGCACTAAGACCGACTTTTGGACTTGTCGTTCCTATGGCAGCCATATGACGCAGTGGTCCCATTCCGTTGGTTCTGACATTTATATACAGCGCGCAATAAAAAGAAGGCTTTGTGCAAAATTTCAACTCGATAGCTTTAAAACTGAGAGACTAGTTTGCATAGAAACATACGGACGGACAGACAGACTTGCGGACACAGCTTAATCGACTCATTTCGTCATACTGACCAAGAATATCTACGTGCGTTGAAACTGTCCGATAAATATTTCCATTTTCTCACCAATCACCAAGCGAAAAATTTGTGGAACGTATCTTAAAATTGTATTGGGTTGAACCGGTTGAACTTTCAACCGGAGTCACGCTGTTGTGTATTTGTTTTGGATAAACTTTTAAACGATTGCTTCAGAAGAGAGAGATAAAAGGAAATGAAATTGTCCGAGAGAAATTTAGTAATTTAACAGCAGCGCTCGAATGCTTAAGCATGCGAATTTAGAATTTAGTGTCTGTTTACCGTTCATCCGATCGAAAACGCTGAAGGGAACCTCATCTGCTCTTTAAATTTTACAAATAAAAATAAGCTTCAACAGTCCGGCACCAACCAAGTCCTCCGCTTAATCGTTTACCCAAAACAAATCCTAAGGCCGGCCGCATCTTGGACGTAGGCAGGGCAGCGCAGCGCGCACATGACATTGTTATTGTAACAATTGCCAAAATCTGATTTTACAACAACAATGCCATGTGCGCGCTGCACTGCGTTGCCCTGCCTACGTTTAAGATGCGGTCGGCCTAATACCTTGCAATCGCTATAAAAGTTTACCCCAAAATAAAATCCCAACACCTCGCAATCACCATAGATTACCCTTGACCAAATTACTTAATTTCTCACGGACAATTTCATTTGCTTTTATCTGTCTCTTCTGAGGCAATCGTTTAAGTTTATCCAAAACAAATACCCAACAGCGTGTCTGTTACAAATACAATTTTAAAGCCTGCTACAGACAATGGCCCATCCCCGGCCATTTGAAGCCATCTCCATTGTGTAGACGGGTGTATGGCGCTCAATGACCAATGGCGCGTAACCGTCATTACTGTTAACAGCGATGGCCCATGGGATGGCCATAAAAGGCTTCGAGAGCCATTTTCCTCCACGCGATGAACCATCGCGTACGCAGCTACTATCACCGACCATCTGTCAGCTTTTCAATTTCAATTGCCGACTATGCGCAATTTCCTGATGGTCCATTGAAGACCATTGTGTG
The DNA here is from genome assembly GCA_964017055.1 of Chloromyia formosa. NCBI lineage: Eukaryota > Metazoa > Arthropoda > Insecta > Diptera > Stratiomyidae > Chloromyia > Chloromyia formosa. Next base: position 6,006,042 of record OZ024817.1, read on the forward strand.
GACGGACAATATTTGAATTAACATTTGGTGTGCGATGGCGGCCATCAAATTCACCATCGCGATGGGCCATTGTCTCTAGCAGGCATTTTCATGAGCCCAGTACAAGTCCTGGAAGCAGATGAGTCCCATTGCTCAGAACAGAGTACGATGGCGCGCAGGAATAGTTAACGCGCTACGCCTCTGTAACGGACGGTCTGGTGGGCATCCGGAGATGCCTCTGTGGGGACGGAGCCTTAGGTAGCATTATGGCCGTGAAGGTCGGGCCGTGCCATCTGGCGAAGAAAAAGGTCCCTCAACAAGCTAAGCAGCGGCATATGCTTGCTGTAGCTCAGTTCGGGAGACGTGGGCGGGGGTTTCGCCGCTCGTTGCCCTTGTCTTTTACGTATTAACAAAAATTCATAGGCCTGGGGAAGACAACACAAAACAGGGGAGGTGAAAATGAGGAATAAAAAAAAATAGTCGATAAGGATGGAATGGTTGGCGGACGAATCAGACGCCCACACGGTCGCACCTGGGTCTGGGTGTAATGGGACCCCCGGCCTCTGGTTTCGTACCACCAACAGATCACTACTCATCAGGTGCTGCTTCGATCTGCCGGTGGGAGCAGCACTACCAGAACATAATATGGTTCGTTACAGGTGGTTCATTACACCTCATTAGGGGTTATGGCATAGTAGTACAAATGGTTTTTGAAGCGTAACTTTTATAGCCGCTAGACTTTCGTCAGTTCTTTTTCGAAATCCTGAACATAAACATCCATGTCAGTTTTAAATGAAGGTTCATCGCCCGTCGTAGTTTTCTTTTTAATCAAATGCCGGTTCAATTCAATTGCAATGCGTCAAGCTTTGAGCCTCCTGAAAGCTTAAAGCTCTTGAGATTTGTCGTGACGATAGCTTTCTGAACCAAAATAGGTGAAGTTAAAAGTTATAAGACTTTATTACGTTAAGAAATCCAAACTGGGGTGCATATGTACATATATCATCTTGCCTTATTTTCTCTTCCATCTGCCACCCATAGTCCTCCAAAAAAACCTGCACAGATCTTTCTAATCTAGTCTAGAGGTGCTTTGTGCCGTTGTTACCTTTCTATTCCGCAAAAATAGCACCGACTCAATTCATGTGTAAACAATCTGAGCCGTATCCACACAAGAATTGAAATTTCTGCCCTAATGGTTCGCTTTTCATTATAGGCTTGCAAGTTCGCATCCATCCAGAGTCTATACCTATACTATCATTCGTGCTGATGTGGGAGTGAAATGTGAAAACCACAGAATAATTTGTGTTGTCCTTCGACATTGATTCATTGTCCTTGAAAACTATTCCGGCTGCAATGCTTAATGAGATTGCTTTTCTATGTTCGAGACTAGATGCTCCACATTATATTCACTGATATGCATCGAGGCTCATATTCCTTGTCGCGACTCGGATTCTCCTCAACAATGAGGTTCTTTTTGATTCATAGTACCATAGCGAAGCTTTAATTACTTAAGGGAACGAATGACGTCGAGTGAAATCCATCTCGACATTAGTATGGCCTACACCGGTATCGGAAGTGAATATGGGCGGAAAATGAATTCGTTTAAAAGGATATTTCCTCGGGAGAATTGTGTCCCAGTTTATAGAAAAAGAGCCTTGTTCCACAATTACGGAAATGATTTTGTTTTGATTAGCTCTGGAACTGGTGACTAAAAACTTGCTAGGAGGGACAAGTTGCGGGTCTCAGACATGAAACAAGTGGAGTGTCCGTTTTGGGGCCATTGGATCTTCCGGGTATCAATACTACTCATTTGCCCTAACCCCTAGTGGGGCATAGTGCGGCAACTATTCAATATTCTATATCAATAGCCGTTCTTCGATTAACTCTGGATCTCTGTCCGCTTGAACCGAGCACGGCTATAGATACAAGATTAGTGTCATTAGTGTAATTTTTCGTTAGATGAAAAGAATTCCGTCTCTTCAGAGTATTCTTTGCTTTACAAATCGCCTTGAGAAAACATTCGCCATGTTCGGTTCAAGCGGACGGAGAACCAGAGTGAATCAAACGTCATGGATCTGCAACTGCGACGAGGAAATTCAAACAGCCTCCATACACACATAGATAGATAGATTAGGGGCAACCGGTAGCTCAGTGCATAGAGGCGTCAGTCTCATATCTGACTACATTCGTATCGGGTTCAAGTCCCGTCCACGGCGTTCGAGGCCATGGATGTTTGTGCAGTCTCCCCCTATGGTGTGGGGCGTAATAATAAACCACAACATCTCCTGACTTGCCGCAGGTATAGGCGGCTAAATGGGAGCGGGAGGTGCATGCTGGCAACGTGCATCGTTCGAAACTAGGTAATGCAAATGGAACGCCAGCTGGGCAACATGGAATAGTTGACGCGCAATGCACCACTAGGGGTTTTGGCAAATGAGTATACAGATACGCGGCGAAAATCGTGACAAACTGCGGTCTTTGTCTCAAGATAGGGGCGAATTGCCGGGAAATGAGTTGACGTTCAACCAATTCACGTTCAACTCTGATTCTCTCTCTCAATTGCCCTAACGCCTTGAGGGGCATAGCGCGTCAACTGTTCCATGTGGCCCAGTTGACGTTTCGATGGCATAAACTTGTTTCGGAGAATGCAGTTGCCAGCATGCAGCTCCTGCACATCCATGGCCACGAACGTCGTTTTGGACGGGATTCGAACCCGAAACGCCGGTAGTCAAACAAGGGACGGATGTCTCAACACACTGCGCTACCTGTCGCCCTATTCTGATTCGATGTGATGCCATTCGAGACGTGGATCAAAGGCCGGTCAGTAGTTTTATATGGAAATGGATCTTTGTTTGGGTGATTCGAACACGGCAATTAGCTTCCCTCCTGGCGAATCCACCATAAAATCACCTCTAAAAGATTAGATTATTTAAGATTACATCATTTTTATCCTCAACTACATGTCATTTGAATTAATCTTACCGACGATGAGTTGCGTAAATGAAGTTTCGTCAAATGTTCAACCAGAAGTATCCTTGCAATGCTTATGGACATCTCTAGACGAACGTATGTGAAGGAGCTTCTGTGCCAATGTATTTAGGTACGTAGTATAGTCAAACCAATTAACTTAATAGGCATGAAATCAAGCTGTGCCAACCGGTACCTAAAGTCTACCATATGGAAATATATTAAGCAAGACGAACCAGCGACTGAAATACACTGCCCCACAAAAATAAAAGAACAAAAAACTTAAACTCAACTTCTGCTGTTGATTGGCATTGCCATGGTTATTTCAGGGAACACTCTGTCTTCTGGTAGAAGTCGTCAACTGGCTCAATTATTGCACGACACTCCTCTTTTAATTTTACAACCCTATATTAGGGGGGCGACCGGTAGCGCAGTGTGTTGAGGCATCAGTCTCATGTTGCACTACCGACGTTTCGGGTTCGAATCCCGTCCACGACGACGTTCGTGGCCATGGATGTGCAGGAGGTGCATGCTGGCAACTGCATTCTCCGAAACCACTTTATGCCAATGAAACGTCAACTGGGCCACATGGAACAGTTGACGCGCTATGCCCCACAAGGGGGCAGGGCAACTGAGTAGTAGTATATTGGTTAAAATCCTAATGCCTTGCGGGAGGTCCTTGAATGAATAAACAATTGGAAAACCTTAAAAACAAACTAACAGACAACACCGCTGAAGACGGTTTTTGATCGAGAGTGACAAATCAAATTTTCGTCGCAACTCCCTGAGCCGCTCCGTTCGAGTGGAGTCCACGCAAGGGGAGTGGACGACTATACTTCGCCCGGTCGAGTAGGAATATTCCTAAACTGTAATCTTGCCTTTCTTGATCTCTTCAGCAGAAAGAATACTGAGAGCGTCACTTTTTTTTGTGAAGCAGTGTATATAGGGGGACTACAAAAAAGGCGTCAATTTGCAAGTGGATGTGTTTATGTTCACGGTCGTGAAAATCGTATATATAGGTACAGCCTAAAAGAAATTCCCACTATTTAATGTGCTCAAGTGTAGTCTACTTGACACACAGGACTTTAGAAATGAACAAAATTCTCTCCTGACTGACATAAAAGGGTAAAAGAGCCCCACTCGATTTTAGTTTTTCAGAACAAACATTCAGAAGCATGGAAAGAAATATGACGTATGTAATTATGTAATCATAATGATTTTTTTAGAAGTTTTAATAGAGTTGTCATCGTGTATTTATATTGAAGGCCGTACGCCGAGGGTGGGCATGTGTTAGCGGTGATCAAATAATATAGAGAGGAGAGGATAGAGAATGGATATAGCAACTAGACTTCTTTGGTGTAGTTAACGCGCTTAGGGCTAAGACAAAGCAGTACCCAAGGTATGCAATAAAATGTGTAATGAACCAGATTCTGGTCTGGTGCTGCTTCCACCGGAAGATCGAAGGCGGTACATGTTAATTGGCTTGACCACTCCAAGAGCATGGGCGCATCAACATCTCTAGCAGTTGCAGTTGCCAACATGCACCTCCTATCCGCGCCGTCTTTATACTGAAAGGCTCGGAACACTGTGAGAGTTCTATTAGTACCCACAGCAGCTTTTGATCGCGCCCAGATTTGAACTCCGAGTTTTAGATTAGTAAAACCTTTTTTGTTGTCTTCCCCAAGCCCATGAATTTATATTAATACGTAAAGGACAGGGGCAACGAGCGGCGAGAACCCCGCTCACGTCTCCCGAACTGAGCTACAGCAAGCCGCTGCTTACCTCGTTGAGTGGCCAGATGGCACGGCCCGACCTTCACGGTCATTATGCTATTATATCTTAGGCTCCATCTCCAACCGTCTATTACAAATCTTCACTGTTCACAAGTTTTCATCTTGCATTTTTGGTAACTTTTCAGCTCTGTCGAGCTGACGAGCGATTAAGCTTGGCCACAACCATATTTTTGAACCATAAATCTACTGGAAAGTGAAATAAGCTTGTAAATTGACCTCTGTGCTTTAAGATCTCATCGGAAGGTTGCGAGCTTCTGTTTTAGTGTGTTCGCAGTACTTCTACTGAAAGAGTCTATCTGCCTACTGGTGTGCATATTTGGGAATATCCTGTTCGAAGGATTCTTACTTTGACTCAAGATGAGTCCACTAGAATGGGTCTCATTGCTAAAGTGTTGAACGAACCAAAAAACAAAAGGAATTATAGTTAACGTAGTTTCTGTACTTTTTCTGGACCTCACTACCGAGAATGAATATTAGGTGCCCACCGAGCACGACAAACAGCATATAAGCATTCGCCATTTTGTACATTTTTGCCTTAAAACGAAAGTGTGCATATGCCCCATCGGTTTCCAATCGAAATAACGTACGCGAAAGAAAGCGAAAGTAGCCATATACTCACATTCGTTCTTAAACGAAATTGAACATTGAGTGTCAAACGAAAATGTACATGCATGGCCACTTTCAGTTATTATTTTTCATGGTGCCGCGGGATCATTTTAGCTTTTGGCTCCTTAGCTTCTGCAGCTGAATGGAGCCGGAAGCGCAGCGGAGCTAAAAGAAAAGCTCAGCACACAATTTGACATTTGCAACAACTGTTAAGGTGCAAAATGACATATGCCTGTTCCGTCAAACTTCGATTCTAACCTCGGTTGTGTTGCGTCTGCTCGATGGTCGTGTTTTTAACGTGTCAAATTTTGTGTATTGTGAGAAGGAGTTGTTGTTACGATATCTTGTGTGTCAACTGGGACTCATCAAAGCACGAAATTTCGTATTTTCTGTCAAATGCCAAACTCAGTGGCGGATCCAGAGGGGACCATGGGGGCCCGGGAAAATTCGACTTAATTTTTGAAAATAATCTTCAAAAATGACAGCAAATACAAAAGATACCCGACATTACGCTACGCGCTCCACCTTGCTTTTTGCTTTATTAGGTGCATCTGAGCGTAGTCATGTGAGCAGAGAAACCGCACAAGGTGCCCCCTCCCTTTCTCTGACGCTGTTGTCAGTATACTGCTCTAAACCCTAAAAATATCGGCATGTAAGGTGTGTGTGTGTGTGTGTGCTCTGCCGGATGACATTGCTGTTGACATACGAGGGCAGTCCGATAAGTACTTAGCCTCACCGCCCGATGGCGCGACTATCGCAAGAGAAATTTACTATCGTGTAGTACATTCTCGTAGACGGCTACTGTCATCCGAATCGGACTCGTAGTTTTGTTTTGACCGCGTGTGGAAGCGGGCGTGTCTGCGGATTTTAGAAAAATGGAAAAAGAGCAATATCGGTCGGTGATTCGATTTGTGTTTTTGGAGGGGAAATCGTGCAGTGAAATCAAAGAGCGCTTGGATGCTGTGTACGGTGACTCTTCTCCTTCGATGGCGATCGTCAAAAATTGGTTTAACGAGTTTCAACGTGGTCGCACGTCGGTTTTTGATGAGCCACGCTCAAGTGCCCCGAAAACGGCTACCACGGAGGATAATGTGACAAAAATCCACGATCTCGTATTGGCAGACCGCCGATTGAAGGTGCGCGAGATAGCTGAGACCGCGTGGGTCATATCCTGCACGAAATTTTGGGCATGAGAAAGCTGTCGGCGCGATGGAACAGAACAGTGTTTGACGCTGTTTAAGCGCAATCCGAAGGAGTTTCTGCGTCGTTTCGTAACCGTCGACGAAACATGGATCCACTAGTGGTACACACCAGAGACCAAGGAACAGTCGAAACAGTAGACTTCACCCAGCGAACGTGCTCCGAAGAAGACGAAGACTGTCCTATCGGCCGGAAAGGTGATGGCCACCGTTTTCAGGGATTCACAAGGAATGATCTACATCGACCTCCTGGAGAAGGGCAAAACGGTCACAGAGCTCTACTCTGCCAAATTATTGGGCCGATTCGACGACGAATTGCAGAAAAAACGGCCCCATTTGGCGAAGAAAAAAGTGCTCCTCTACCATGACAACGCACCGTCTCACACCTCCGCCGGCCAAATTGGTCCAATTGTTCTACGAACGGCGTTGTACGAACTGCTGCCCCATCCACCGTATTCTCCAGATTTGGCCCCGTGCGACTTCTTTTTGTTTCCAAACTTGAAAAAATCACTCGCCGGGCAGAAATTTGAGTCGAATGAGGAGGTCATCACCGCCACGGAGTCCTACTTTGCAGACCTCGAGAAAACGTATTTTTCAGACGGGTTAAAGGAGTTGGAGCATCGCTGGGTCAAGTGTATCGAGTTTAGCTCGATACATTTGACCCATAGGAGACTATGTTGAGAAATAAAACGGCGCTTGCGATGGCTAATGAATGAACACAGCAGCGGCATTTGACACAGGATTTCAGCGTAAAATCGTGAAGTTATCACTTTGTTTTGACCTTAAGACGTGGACGAATATTTATCTGCTTTAATACGTCGACGTTTTCAGCTAGGGCAATTGGGCCATTCAGTTCGTGAGCCCATCATAAGTCATTCGGTTTAAGCGCAGAAGATATAAATACCCCGAAGGGTAGCCAAAAAAATGTTCGCCGGTTTCGAACACTAATGCGAGGTACTTCTCATCCAGACGCCTTCGCATCGTACCTCGAATTAGTGTCAGACGTGTGATCGCGAATGACCTGACCGATGTTGTTTTGCCTTACATAGGCCGACCAACACGAATCATATCTTAACAAAAAGGTTACCATTCTCAGTGGTCAGAGACAGAGAGCATGCTGTTTCTAAAACATCTGGCCAGCAGTTGTGAAGCCCTGACTAAGGGCTGACTCAACGCTGGCGTTTTAGAAACGCAGCCATTGAATGCATCCATCAAAGCTATTGTGCCATTTTTCTGTTAGAGTATCAATTGTCGGCAAGGAGTAATTCCTACCATAGTCATATGTATTGCGGTTAATAGTTACATTCGATATATCTATGAGCTTCTTTTCCATCGGGGCCTTCATTCCTTTCACTATAGCCTTGTTGCCACCGCAAGCAAATAACCACGTGAAGTCCTTGTCCAGCACTCCACACATTTTGGCTTTAGAAGGATTTCAGAATTTCATTGGTGAGAACCCCAATCGATTCATTCACGAAAAAGAAACACTTCATCCAAAGATAGAAGGAAGCTCTTACAATACCAATGTCCATCATCAATTCCAATCATTCACAACTTACCAAAGCTGTGAAATATGATATGAAATTCAGGTAAACGAGCTTTTCTCATAGTTCTGTATTCAACTTTTGTTGTCGCTGTTGTTACCCGAAGCGTACCCATATTTTTCGTCATAGTCTGCCGCATACAAAAGGGTAAAAACTCCAGTGGGAAATCCACCCCTGAAGTCTATAGTGATGTTGGAGTGGCTTCAATAGGAAGTAGGAAAGTTGCCAAGTCGTTCTAGGCTTGACGATGCCCACACTCTCTTCCTCCTTGGCTTGGCTCGCTATAGTGTGTGATGTAATTCGACTATCGCACCGCCAACGAGGAAGTTGAAAAGTTCAACTAGTCGGGGGAATGGGTGCAAAATACGGTGCTCAACACTAAACACTACTGCACTTTTGCTGCAGCCTTTTCATTTCACCAATGTGACGCGGCATGCTATATTCCCAGACGACGACGATAACTGGCGAAAGATGAGAAATACACACTTAAGGCAATGCAGTAACATATTACATTTCCGCCGTTCAACGAGCCATGTGAACATCGGCACAAACAATCAAATCATTCCATATGAAGCGCACTATACGTATATAGGACATAGTGTTCTCGTCCTCGAGAAGCTGCAAAAAGTCAGAAACTTTCGAAAATTCCATCTTCTTCCTAAGATGCGGTGCTTGGGCACCACGATGGCGCCATCTAAATTTCGAACTTAGACAGTTTGGTGAGAATTTGTCGTTTCCTTATTTCGTTGATCGATATTGTGATGTGTGCGTGTGTGTTGGTGGGTGCCAGGAGAAGTTAGAAAGGATCTAACTCTAACGGCTTCGGAAAGGACGGAAAGATAGCAAGTAATTCGAATCTGTCGTCAGCTTGGAAATATAATCCTGCAGCAATCATCACAGATTTGCAGATATGAAATTTACATTTAAGGATAATGTGAAAATTGGTATGGGTGCTCCAAGAAATCAGAATGAATCGACCTAAAAAAAAATTTACAAATTGCAATTACTTTGCTCACTAGCGAAATGATAGCTTTCATTAAAAATGGGGGCGACGCGACGAATAGTGGTTCACGTGTGTTTAAAATTGAGGTTATGTCGCGCTCAATCGTTTCCCCCTAAGACGAAAATTCGATCAAAATTATGCCTTTTCGGTCCGAAAACACGGATGTCATGATTTTGTTTGCCCGAAGTTGAGGTTTTGAACTTTTTTGGCAGATGGGGAACTAGTGTGCAGCCACTGTGAGGACTGTCTTTTGCCTCAGGGATGTAATGAGTCACCCATATTTCATCACCAGTCACAATGGAGCTCAGAAAGTCCTTATCTTACAATTCAAATCAATCGCTCAAGGAACTCGCGAGCGCTAGCAACCCGATTCAATTTGTGCTGCTCTGTCAGTTATTTTGGGACCCATCTTGCGCACATTTTTCAGAATTCCACCGTTTCCGTAATTGTCTCGTGTAAGAAAGATCTGGAGATTTCTGAAAACAACGCAGACATTTCATCCACTGTCAATCGGCAGTCTTCACGAACAGTTTCCTCGATTTCTTGCACCAACTTATCCGTCACAATTGAAGGTGTTCCACTTCTTTGCTAGTCATGCATGAATATTCGTTTTTCCTTCATAAAACTCACGACACCACTTAAACACGTTCGTCCGGTTCATAACACCTTCGCCATAAGCAGTTTTGATCCGTGAAAAAATTTCAGTCGGCGTTTTTCCTTCCGCAAGAAGGAACCTTACGACACCGCGCACCTCGCACTTGGCGGGATTTTTTATTGACATATTTCACAGAAACGGAGACTACAAGGCGAGCCGAGCGCTGCCGAGCCGGGCGATGCGATGTGATAGGTGTTCACATTCACATTGCACGCCGTGCGATGCCGAGCCGAGCGATGGCTTGCGATTTGATGCCGAGCAGAGCGATGACTTGCGATGCACTGAAGGTCAGGGATGTGTAATGAACCATATTATGGTCTGGTAGTGCTGCTTCCACCGGCAGATCTATGGCAGCACCTGATGAGTAAGGATCTGTCGGTGGTACGAAACCAGAGGCCGAGGGTCCCATTACACCTGGACCTCAATACGAGCGCGAGGGCAAGCGAGCCATCGCCCAACCATTTCATCCTTATCGCCTCATTTTTTTTATTCCCCATTTTTACCTCCCTTGTTTGTGTTGTCTTCCCCAGGCCTATGAATTTTTGTTAATACGTAAAGGACAGGGACAACGAGCGGCGAAAACCCCGCCCACGTCTCCCGAACTGAGCTACAGCAAGCATAGGCCGCTGCTTAGCTCGTTGAGGGGCCTTTTTCTGCGCCAGATGGCACGGCCCGACCTTCACGGTCATTATGCTACCTTAGGCTCCGTCCCCACGGGCATCTTCGGATGCCCGCCAAACCGTCCGTTACAGATGCTTACACTGCACGCAATGATGGAGAGGAGAGACCAATATAGTTCAAGGAAGACAATCTGCTCGACATCATGTTGTTTTTGCTTGACCCAATAAATTTATTTCTGTTTGAAAACAGTGCACTAAAAATGGAAGGGCGTCACATGCATGTATCTGTTTACCCTTGTGTACTTTAGGCCGCGTTTAGAAGGCGCGGTTTGAGCGGCGCACCGCTGTGTATTAACGCAAAAAGCAGTAGCCGTGGCGGCTTTATAGTAGAACGATGAATGCAAATGATAAACTGCTCGACTCGCAGCGGTTTGTGGAGTGGCGGGATTGCATTTGAATTCAGTGTAAATATGTAAACCGCGGCTGCTGCTCTATGCCTTTATACACAAACGGTGGCCGCTGCTCAAACCGCTTGTGGAACTGCGCCCTCTCAACGCGGCCTTATTACGGTGGTAATAACCTTTCATTTAAGCCATACTGAATCAAAAAACAGACGTACATGCATTTTTTTTTTGCAGTGTGATCTCAGGCTATTGGTACATCAAATATTAGTGTACAGCTCGTACTTGCACTATACTCGCTCGATGGAGCTCCACATCGCAAAGCCTATAAACTCCATCGCAAAGACCATTAAATTCCATCCCACCAAATCATCAGCTGGTACTCGCACGAAAACGCAAAGTTGTCTGTCCTTTTTCCACACCAAAGGACCCAAAATGCCTTCATAATTATGTCTAGTGCATTCGCCTCATAATCCCCAGTCATATGATTCCTACCTTGCCTAGTCATCGCTTCATTGCCAAAAATGTTCTTTCTTTTTAGCAAGAAAGGCCTTTTTTCCACACCAAAGAACTCAAAATGGTATCAGTCCTGACCAAAGGACTCAAAACGCCTTCAATAGTACTTGAGTGCACTGACCTCATCACCCGAATCAGGCGATACCCATTCCTACCAGGTTTGGTTTCCGTTTAATTTCATGATAAAGAGAGTCCTTTTCTTCAGACGCACACATGCAGGAGGACCAAAATATCCCCTTATGATACGTATAATAGCTCAAGGAAGCTACGTACAAAATTTGGTTGAAATCTGACCACGGAATACCTGTAAGAAAAATCTTTAAAAAGACTAAGGACCGTTTTCTCAATGTCTAGTTAAATCTTATCCCGTAGATAAACGCTAAACGGCACTCATCTTCCGGTTAAGAATTTATCGGGCAATAATTCCAAACAGCTGATACGGACTGCCGAGATTTTGACAGCTACAACTGTTTACGTTTGCACATTCAAATGAGACAATTAACCTGGTCACAAGGAGCAGAGTTCTGGATATTCATTCGAAGGAAACAGATCTGAAACCAACTCAGCCGCGAAATAATGCTGAGAGGTGGAACAGACGTAGAATAGCATTGAACCGGTGTCAGAATTCCGCCAAGAAAATCAGCTGACTTACTACTGCATTAGCTGCGCTTTGGACTGCATTATCATATTTTGGGCGTTGCATCAACGCCATCTATATAGACAGGCCTGCGCTCAGCTGGTTTTGACGCAATTATTTCCTTTGATGACGCCATCGTATCCACAATCCAGTGGTCGGCGACTGATGGCGGCGAGTCCCCGGTATTTGTGCGTTCCGTGATTAGTTTTCGTTTTCCGCGTTGAGTGTTTCTTTGTTAGTTAAATTTCATCTAGTGATCCGAGAAAACAAAGACGTGCGCGATGAAAGTGTGTCGTGCGGTCAAAAGATGTATTTTGTCAAGTGTGAACTGTTCCACGATGCTCTGCGACTGATCCCCGGGGCTGCGGCTTCGACCAAATTGGTGCAAGTGTCCAGAAAGTGTTTTTACTCGTAGAGGACTAAAATGCAGTCTGGCGCAATTCCAATTGTAAACATATGTGGTGCCGGGAACATCGTCGTGTGCAGTCACTGCCTTGGCATGGCCTTGGCGAAGGAAATAATGACGTAACGATCAGCTGAGCGCAGGCCTGTCTATCTAGATGGCGTTGGTTGCATGCGCTAAGGTTAAATTTAGTGTCCCGGGTAGCTAACTGGCAGTTTAACCGGCCATTGAGAAAAAGGGCCTGAGGCGAGTAACTTTATTTTTGACAAAACAGAATGTACCGTTAGTCCAGTCGATGATCGAAATTTCGGTCCCCGGTTTGTACTCAAGGGACACAAGGAATGTACATACCAAATTTGGTTAAGATCAGAACAGAATACGGAAAGTGCCCGGACAAACGAACTAACGAGCGAATAAACGTACAGAATTCATCGGACTATATGCCCGTCCATTATGCTGCGGGGTAGATTTGTACAGTACGAAAGTGTCCACTTACTCACGTACGAGTCTGCCCCATATCCAGCTACAAACAAACGGAATTCACTAAACAGAATTACAATTCACTCTTATCTTCGTCAATCAAATCAAATTTACATAAAATTGTGTGTAATGTGAGGCCGTTAGAAGAGATTATTCGATAAGATAAAAAAAATGCTTGGGCATAAATAAAGAACAGAAAAAAAACGTTTCGACCGGCACTTTTGCGAGATTCAAATGGACATGCATCAAGCTACATACATGAAGGGCCGTTTGAGAGACGTATGGACAGTAAAAGATTAAAGTTATAGTGTGCGCTGAGATATTAGCAACGTATGAAGGTGCCCCCTGTACAAAGCCTTCCCAGCCCTCCCTACTGACAAACATTACTTTTCACGACTCTAGGAAACAAATGAGCCAATTTCAAAGCCTAATTTCTAGAGCCATTTATGTTGGCATTTAAGACTAATGAATATATACAGCATGTCCTTCGTCAGCAAAACGAATTCTTCTCTTCCTGAGTTTTGCCTTATCGAACCGAACGGCATGTGAAAATCATTTTTCACAGCACAGCTCGCCCTGACTCATTGTCCTTCCCCAACACACGCAAATCAGCTGTTTTCACATTCCACCCCAGCAACAACATGAAAACGGCTCTCCATTCGGCACACGGTTGCCAACTCACCCCTAGGCGAACAAAATCCTTGTTGGCTTATCTGCTTTTCGTCAAGTGCCCAATGAGGGGGGAGAGAGTCGTCGTATTAGATAAGATATAAATAACATGAATATCGTGGATTTTTTTATATGCACTCGAATTCGTTTTTCTTTGGTAACCGCCGAATCGATCAGTGTCGCCGGTCGTATGTATCCTGGTGATTGCTGTAATTAAATACTATTCAAGTTGTAGTCGGGTGGAATTTTTATAAAACAAATACCAAAATAGAAGAGCCGAAAAAGGAAAATCGCCCCATACAACGACCGCAAACAATCCATTTACACGGACTTTAGACTACTTGTCGTGTCCCCCCGTAAGGAACATGCTGAATATGCTGAAGTCTGAGATATCCCTTTTCCATTCCTGCAACCACAAGACGAGTTGAATCCAGCCCAAACCAGCTATTTGGTTTTCCACGAGAGTTGCGTATCGATTTGTACGGTGATGTTCGGATCATCGAAATGAAAGGATACGACTAAAAAGATAGTTCGAAGCAAGAAATTGGCAAAATCGCTTTGTCAAGAGGTCGAAAGACGCGACAGACGGGCTTTTGTGTATAGACTTTTCGAGAGACATTGTCACAGAACATATAAAGATACATTATAAGAATAATGTAGTTGGGAGAATGGTAATATAAAAGGTTTCCCCGTTTCAATGCAAAGTCAGAAAATCCATTAGGAAATAGGCTAAGACGCTAAGACCTAAGAAGATTGAATAAAGAGAATGCGATAGAGTGAGAATTGATTGATTTGTGATTGGTACCAAAAGAGTTTGTCATCCGTAAGCGACCGAAACATATTGGCCCTGCAGAGTGTGTGGCTTTGTTCTGCATGTGAGCTAATTTGTGTTTGCTCTTTTCAAATAAGGACACTGGAGATAGTAGAAAGAATGGAAAAACTCCGTGGATTCGATATTCCTATCCTCTGCTATGTACCCGCCCGGTGGGGGGCGGATAGACAATCCATCTGGTCACGCTGTGGAAAATCCCGGCAATTCGAGCTATGGAAAGGAAAAACTGGCCACGGAGCTATCGGGCCACTCGACGCCCGCTAAGGGGCAGATAGACAATCCATTTGGTCGCGCTGTGGAAAATTCTGGTAATTCGAGCCATGTAAATGAGAAACTGGCCACGCAGAGCTCGGGCCACTCGACAAGGGACGTGTTAAAGTCCGGCTCCTATAAAGGGGCTGTGGATAATGTTCACGCACCGAGACGGACTATAGGTAATCCTGGTCCATCTGGGTGTGGAAGAGGATACGTGCCCTCCAGTACTCCTTTAAATTGTAATCCTGGGAGTTTCCGTGCTGCTCCGGCTCGGGACACTCCTGGCCTTAGCGCTTATGCAAGGGAACCGGGAACATCGTACTCTACGTTAGGGGGGTGTAAATATCTACCGCCCTCGAAGGCCCGCCATAGGAGGCAACGTAATGCGCTTCGGATGCGGGACTTCTTAGACATGAGGGCCGTGCAACAGGATGCTACGGTGGATAGGGTTGACAAACAACAGCCAACCAACACCACAAAAAGGGACAGGTCCGAGGACGAATCACCTCAAATCGAGAGGAAGAGGAGAAATGTCGCCGTTACGGAGCCGTCATACGCGGAGGCTGTTAAAGGTTGGATGCTGCTGGCTATCATAGATAGAGGCGATTCTGACTACAGCGTCTCTATCGAGAAATGGCGTTTACTAAAATGCTAGCTATCATCTACCTTTCGGGGTATCATGACGGATAATTCGGGACCGGCACCCATCTGCAAAGCTGGGGGCTGGTTTCAGGGAAGAATCAAAATAATGTGTTTCGCTGACCAGAGATCTGTGGAACTTTTCAAAACCGCTATTCAGAGGGCAAGAGAATTGTGGGCTGGCGCCAAACTGGAGGCCATCCTCAGAGAGAAGATACCTAGCCGACCCAGAGCTCGTGCGTGGATTCCGGCCATGCCAAATGATGCGGACGATATTTTGTATAACATCAGAGTTTCGAATCTGAATCTCCCTACGCATGATTGGCGTATCACAAAGCTGGAGGAACCTTAGGGTAATTTACGGTGCGCGACGCTGGTTCTGTATAGGGGATCTCTGGCCGCCCTGGAGGAAACCAAGGGTGTGATCGCCTACAATTCTGTTACTATTACCCTCCGCGTATACAAGAGGGACAATAGAGAAGGCCTTAAGCAGAGTGGAATTGTAGGCATTTAAGTATATCGATGTCCTCCTGCAAGCACGCGATGTCTTCGGCAACCCTAGGTGGGAATATACTACTACTTTGGCTTAACCCCTAGCGGGGCATAGCGCGTCAACTACTCCTGCGCGCCATCGTACTCTGTTCTGGGCAATGGGGCGCAACTCCCCAAAAGACCTACCCAGTACCTGACACTCCTTTGCCACAGATCGACGCCATGTGATTCGAGGACCCCCTCTTGGTCGGCCTTGGTTGGAAATGGGGTTCCATTTCATGGCATGCAAAGCAATGCAGTTATCACTCTTCCGCAATGTGTGACCTATCCACTGCCATTTTCGCCTGCGTATCAATTCGTCGATTGGCATCTGACCCGTACGCCGACTTAGCTCTTCATTTGATATTGTTTCGGGCCAGAAAATTCTTAAAATTCGACGAAGACATGGGTTGACGAAAACTTGCAGCTTTCTGGTAACTCCTACGGAAACTTTCCATGTACTGCTCCCATACAAAAGCACTGATAGTACCAGGGAGCGAAACAGGCCCAGCTTGGTTTTAATGCTGAGATAACCGCCCTGCCAGATTTTGGACAGCATGCCGTATGCGCGTTTAGCCTGGTTGATACGACGAGCGATGTCCTGCTCCGTACCACCATTTTCGGCAACAATGCTACCCAGGTAGACGAAGTTGTCCACCTTCTCCACAGGCTGCCCATTAATATTGATGGCAATAGGTGTCGGATTTCTTTTTCGCAACGGCGGGCTAAGAACCTTGGTCTTGTTGGTATTAATCTTTAGCCCAACCTTGCTTGCCTCCCTCTCGAGATCTAACGCCATTGCGGACAGATCCATGATTTTGTGGGAGAGTAGGCATATGTCGTCAGCGTAGTCAAGATGTTGTAGATAAGATGTCAAAGTCCATTGAATTCCTCTGTCGAGTCCGGATAGGGCTGCATGCAACACATCGCCGATCACAATGAGGAATAGGATCGGTGAAAGGATGCACCCCTGCCGAACTCCACTGCGAATCTCAAAGTCCCCCGACACCTTACCTTTAGGCAGAACGCGACATTTCGCGCCGTCATAGGTTGCCTTAATAATAGCCACAAGCTTCTCAGGGATGCCTCTCCTGCGCAAGGCCGCCCATATAGAATCCCGGTTCACACTATCGAAAGCCATTTCGAAATCGATGAAAAGCAAGTGAAGCGGAGAATCGTATTCAGCGCATTGCTCGATGATGATTCGCAAGGTGTTAATGTGATCGACACAGGAGAATCCGGATCGAAAGCCAGCCTGCTCTTCATCAATTGTGCTTTCTAAGTGGGCCTTTAGTCTTTCCAGGACGATTTTAGCTATTATCTTGGCAACGGCAGGAAGCACACAAATGCCTCTCCAATTATTACAGTCTGTGAGGCTACCCTTCTTTGGAAGTTTGATGATCAAACCTTCCTTCCACTCAGTGGGAAAGGTCTCTGTATTCCACGCTTTATCAACAAGTGGGTGCAGCAAATCGGCAGTTACGCTTGGCGCTGCTTGATAAAGTTCGGCAGGGATGCCGTCAAGTCCGGCGGCCTTTCCTCGTTTTAGTGCAATAATTGCAGTGACTATTTCCTCTTTAGTCGGGGCAGTGGACCGTATACGCACATTTTGATGGTTAGCTAAATTATCTATATGAGGGGGAACTTCACCAGAGGTTACACGGTTCAAGACCGCGGCGAAGTGTTCTTTCCACCGCCTCATTTGATCTTCTTCCAAGATAAGTAGCTTTCCATCACTATCTTTCACCGGATGTTGGCAGGAGTTACGACCACCTGTAAACTCCTTGCTGACACCGTATACGGCGTTTAAGTTGTTACTTCTAGCGGCTTTTTCTGCTGATGCTAAAAGAGAATTGGCATAAACTCTTTTATCGCGTCGCACACTACGCTGAACTTCTCGAGCTTTCTGACGGTAAAGGAGTTCGATGCTGCTTCGATTGTCGTCTGATGCTGCAGCCAAACGAACTTTCAGCTCCTTTCTTTCAACAATCCGCTGCCATGAAGCGTCGGACATCCAGGGCTTATTCCGGCAATCCGGGTTTGGGCCAAGGATGGTATTTGCGCTATCAATGTACGCATTTTTTATGGCATCCCAGTTTTCGTTTATGTCACTATCTGGGTGACTAGTTATCTCAGCCGCTTTTTGCGCAAGATGGTCATTATGTTGTTGTAAGACAGCTGGATTTTTTAGTCGAGCGGTGTTGAATTTGCGGGGCCTGGATCTTTCGTCGCTGGGGCGGCGCACGGCTGCAATACGCAATCGAACATTAGCGATCATAAGATAATGGTCTCTTCCCATCCCAATATCGGCACCCTTCTTATTTCGCACGTCCAGGAGGCAACTCTTGAATCTTTTACTAATGGCAAAATGGTCGATCTGATTTTGTGTTCTGCGCCGATCAACAGAGGACCAACTGATGTTGTGGTGGTCCTTATGCTCAAACATAGTACCACCGATGAAGAGACTGTGAAAGTTGCAGAACTCTACAAATCTTTCACCGTTGTCATTACGATCACCAAGACCGTGTCTCCCCATCACATGTCTGAGCCCATAGTTATCAGCGCCAACTTTCGCATTCAAATCACCCATAACCATTATAATGTCACCTTTAGGTGTTCTGCTCTGAACGGCGTTTAGTTCTTCGTAGAAGGAGTCTTTTGCCAAGACATTGTCGGGTTCAGTAGGGGCATAACATTGTATTATTGAGATGTTCCTCATTTTGGTCCGGAACCTGGCGGTCAAGACCCTGTCAGAGACCGGTTCCCAGGATAAGAGACAGTTTCGCGCGGCTCTGGTTAAAAGGAGCCCCACACCTGACTCACGGCGACTACCGGTAGCTTTACCGGAGTACAACATTACAGTGCTGCCCGTTGGAGAGATGAATTCTCCGCTGTTCCACCATCTTATCTCACTAACTCCTAAGATATTTAATTTGTACCTCAGAAATTCACTCTCCAATTGAAGAAATCGTGCGTTCTGGGGACCTTCTGATCCATTGTCCAGGAGAGTACGCACATTCCAGAATCCAATCTTTGTCATTGTACGATAGCTAAAAGTAGTAACCGTTGAGTCAGTCCTTATCCGAGGCATAGTTGACGTTTCGTTAGCATATAAAGATTTCGGATAGTGCAAGTTGCTGGCATACATATCCTGTCCTTTGATTGTCGGTTTTAACGACAGGCCCTCAAAGGGAAAGGCCGTGGTATTTTTTTTTCACACCCCACACCACAGGGGTACCTCAACCAAATCATCGCACCGCCATCACTGGCGGCTTGACGTTGGTTGGCAATGGTCAGTGACCACTGCCGTTCCAGGGGGCGCCCACGCGGAGGACTATGGAAGAGGAATTTTTGGGAATATGGCAGGGTATGTCAAACAGCCAGAAGCCTGTGTCCTAAGTTGGAGCCCGCTAAATCTAAGTGACAGCTGACGCTGATTCCTCTTAATATGTACGGATAGGGGTAACGAGCGGCGAAAACCCCGCCCACGTCTCCCGAACTGAGCTACAGTAAGCACAGATAGCTGCTTAGCCTATTTCTTCGCCAGATGGCACTTCCGGACCTTCACCGTCATTATGGCAACTCTAGGCTCCATCCCCACGTAGATTTTTCGGATGCCCACCAACGCATTCCTTTATTTATAAAGCCTTTCACCCAATTACGAAAATGCAAAACTGACATCAGCAAGGACATGTTTGTAATAAAATAATTTAAATTACATGGACGACTTTTATCCATAAATTCTCTTTTTTTTCTCCACTATACCAGTGTAAATTGGGACACTTAACCACAACCACACGACTGTAGTAGCCAGATACTACGTAGATATTCGTACGTCGCTCGATTCGGGTTCGTGTTAAGCAGGGGTTCATGATTAATGAACGTATAGTCGGCACGCAAAAATTAAACCAATATGAGTGAGGGGTGTTCTCAATATTTAAGTATGTATCCTTAAAAGATTTATTCGGTGTGACGGGCAGGAATTTGTTCGAGCGACATATAAAATAACTCGTACATGGCAACGCTGTAAGACACAGGTATGTGTCTGTAGGTGTACTTGGCCAGTTAAATTTTTTCTCCCTATTTATGGAGCTCAGAAATAAAATACAAATGAATACTTCTTGTAGTTACATTTATCGATTTTCCAAATCGTTTTATGCGGCATTCGAATATAGAGGCAAAGGCACTCTCTAGTGATTAAGTAGTGACAAATTTTCCCAAAGAACATAAATCGAATTGGACAGTCAGAACTATCACTTTCACCATAATGATACGCTAAGGCTAGAGGATTTATGGAAATTTTGTTTTTACAGGGTGCTGCAGAATGGTCAATCGCATGAAGAGATAAAAATTCAAGTTGACCAATAAATATATTTTTTTTTTTATTAAAATATGTTATTTATGCCTTACACAATCTCGTTTGAAAAAACCCTTATGGATAAGGAAATTGCTCTCTGCGCCTTCATTGACAATGCAATGCTTCCTAGGCGAGAAATTCACTCAACGTTGGGCGGGACCCAAACTAGTGTTTATGCTGTTAAGGGTTGCCCTAAGGGTGGAGTCCTGTCCCCACTTCTCTGGTCACTTGTCATAGACGAGTTACTAGTTAGGTTGTGTGATTATGGTTATGATGTAATCGGTTATGCTGATGATATAACTATCATTAACAGAAGAAACTTTGAATCGACCGTCAGCGAGATGATGAACGCGGCACTCGATCTAGTACTTCGCTGGTGCACTGAAGTTGGCCTGCACGGTGCTTCAGTTCTCCACTGAAGTCAAATGCTTAGGTATTTTGTTGGAGTGGCGGCTTAATTGAAGCAATCACGATCATGAAAGCCACTCGGATCATGTGGGGCTGCAGGTCTCTGTTTGGCAAAACTTGGGGACTTACCCCGAACCGAAAGTGATCGAGTGGCTATATTTGATGGTTGTACGTCCAGTTGTGACTTATGCGGCGCTAGTTTGGTGGCCCAAAACGAATCAGCGTTGCACCATACAGCTTTATAGTAAGTTACAGCGTCTGGGTGCCTTGGTATGGCAGGATCCATCAGTACTTGTCCGACATCGGCTATTGAGGCGATTGTTGGACTTCCTCCGCTGCATATTTTCATACAAGTGTCTGCGGCTTTGAGCGCGCTTCGAATGCGTCTAACATACGACGGTCATGTTTTCAATCAGGGACACATGAGCATTCTGGAGCGGTTTCCTGGCATGCAGATCTGCTCGAGATCTGATTATATGACTAGGGAAATATGTTTTGGTATAGGAAATTCTCGGTCTCCGCCCCCACTTGAGCGTAATGGGGCAGTGGCATTCTTGACTCGTGGTTTACCGACGGATAAAAAACGAAGCAGGGAGCTGGTGCTGGAGTCTATGGACCGGACACAAGGATCTCCATTGTTATGGGCGTCTGGCCTAGCGTTTTTCAAGCTGAAATCCATGCCATTGAGGGCTGCGCCAGAGACATTCTGGACCAGAAACTCAAGGGCGCTAACATCGCTATCTACACTGATAGTCAGGCAGCAGCAGCCACTAAACTCTTTCTTCACATATTGTAGTTTCTCATCGAAATTAGCGAAAGAGTGTTTTCATATCCTTCAGTGTCTCACTAACACCAATCGAGTTACTTTATGTTGGGTACCTGGCCATCGGGGCATTCCTGGTAACGAAGCTGTCGATAAACTTGCTAGAAAAGGCTCTACGGATAAATTTTTCGGGCCTGCTCCTTACTGTGATCTGAGTTGGGCTAAAACAAGATCACTATTGAGGGAGTGGTCTGCCAATGAAAGACTGCGTCACTGGGATTGTCTTCCAGGACTGTGGCAGTCCAAAGATCTTATAAAACCCTACGGTATCAAAGAAACCAGCCTGGGTAGAGCGAACCTGAGATTAATCGTGAGTTACCTCACGGGGCACCACTGGGTGAGATATCACCTCAACAAAATGGGTCTATCCACTGATACGGAGTGCGGGCTTTGCCTGAAGGACACAGAACGTAGCCAGATACGAACCAAGCAACATGCAATCGTCATCTGTGTCATCGTCGGTGGGCCTCAACATTGGAAAAGGAACAGAATCTGCCAAAGGAACTGCATCCTTTTCCATAGGGGTGGATTCTGGTTTGCATGCCTTTTTAATATCGCGTCTATATATGCGAAGCTTTATTTTAAAAAAGCCGAGTCTCACGACTCCGCTTGATTTTACAAGAGGATCCAAAGATTCTCTATTAAGCAACCGAACAGCACATTTGCAATCCTTGACCGGGTCCTCCAATTTGACGATACACCAGTCACCGGCTAGAATACTCGGATTGCAGATGCGAATGTACCTAATTATTTACTCCTTATCGGAAACAAAGGGTGGCAGCCACACACGGGCCCTAGGACGCGCTGGGATTTCATCCCTAGCGATCACTTCCAGTCTAGCACCAGGCCAGACCTCACTCACCCTGCTAATGGTGAGTTTAAACACAGGAGCAGACAGCTGGTCTGCAAACTTCATAAGTTTGACCCGACGCTTCGACGTTCTTCCAGTTAACTACCGAAATGCCCCCGTCGGCGTCATTTCGGTTGATAACAGCAAACACAATTCAACCCTTTACCGCTTCCGCGTAGGAAGGGGCTGAATCTTTGACCCCAACAGTCTTCTCTCATTTCGAGCCGTCCACCTGTTCGTCCATGGATCTCTGCCGTTTTATGATCCAGTTGTCTTCCGGAATCTCGGCAATTGCTCTATGCGCCCACTTGAAGGAATCTTTTCGCTTTTTGGTCCTTAGCGATTCATCGACACTGGAGATGAAATCGTGGACACGAATGGCATTGCGCCACTTTCGAGTGCGAGTCTTAGATGGTGTTATGCGCTTACGCTTGTCATCCGGATTGCTACGCCCGACCCTGGGTTTTATCATAGCCCTATAATCCAGTTGAACATTGTGCGCGGATGCTCTTGTCGAGACATCCTAAGCGCAATAGCTGCCAGATGGGCTTGGCATGCTCTTACTAGAGTTAGGCCTATCCCGGGGCAACATTGTGAAAGAAAGCTCTTGACGAGTCCTCCTGACAGCTTCTGGCCGATGTTGGACTAGCTGGAACAAGTTTTGCCAGAACAGGAGCCTTCGCAGTCTGGCTCTCCTGCGCTCTTTCAATGTTGGTGCTCCGCAGCAGTAGCGTTCTACAGTAAAAATCGCTCACCATGTTTCCACAATTACTCAGAACAGAACAGACAACTTGACCCCGAGGCTTAAAGATAATGGACAGCTTTTGCTGGCAGATACCTTCAAATTTGTTGTACGCATATACGACAAACCACATCCAAGTTAAACATTTACCTATAAGAAAGTGAAATTGTTTCAGAGAACTACTTTATTCCACACTGAATGGATTATCGGTTTCCCTTTAGTCTATAAGTGTCCTCATTGAAGCAAGTACTCGTACATTGAAATAATCCAATTTGATGACTGTGCGTTCCATGAAATATGATTTGCATATCTACCCCAGCTGAGAGACAGCTGAAAGGCAAGAAAAAAACTGAAGGGCAATATGCAGATTGTTCCACTTAGTGCACCTGTGCATTTACCTTACAGCCTTAAAGTACGAGTAACATACCTTCAACTACTCAACTATTAATTAACTCTTCCAATTAACTGAAAAATGACCCCCTTGACAACCAAATTACGTTTGTGTCCAGCCTCCAGCGTATTAAGAAGCATCTCGGATTTTCAATTATTTAGTGGTTCAAAATTTAGATCATTTCAGTGCAAAATACATATGCCAATTATACTACTCAAATGCAGTGGCTGGCCACTGTTGCTTAATAGGTTGAGATCTATCAAGCGAGAGATCACGGGTTTAATTCGTGCCACAAGCATATTCGAACTATTGCTTTTCTCGCCGGTATCCAGTCGGCTCAATTCAAATGAGTACATTAATTTGATAAAGATGAATGGAGTAAAGACGGGCAGAGCGTAATACTGACCATTTATCATGATCCTGTAAGACGGTATACTCGTACCGCATGTCCCACTACGTGCTCTTTGGTTTACTTGTTACCTCCAATAAAAGTCTTTCGAGGTTATTTTGCAATATTGGATGATATGGTTTCTATTCTGGCAGAAGCTTTTAACAAAGCGACGATCAAATCGTGTCCCATACAAAGAGCGCAGGACAAAAACCACAGTGGTAAAGTGCAGAAAGTAACGAATTTAGAGTTAATAGCAGAAAGGCCTTCAGTAGGGCAAAATCATCCGAACCATCTTAGTACGTTTAAGAAGGCGAAGCGTTGCTCCTGGAAACTGCTCGGTGAAAGAATATTGTAGAAAGTCGAGCGAAACGTCTTAGCTTTATAAAGTACTAGCAACGAACCCATCTAGTCCCAACTACTTAATGAAGCTTGATGTCACGTAAACATCCTCAAGAAAGGAGTCGATTGACACAATCCGACACATGCTGGAGGGCCTGCCCATACCTCCATGTCACTCCTCATCTATTCTATCAATGGAAAAGATTCTCTGGACCTTTTCAAGCTTTGAGCCGTTTAAATTGGCTGGGCCAGACGATATTATTTCTGCAGATATACGAGTACAGCACGTGTCAGACACTGGAATGAAAGCATATTTAAGGCCTGTCTAGACTTGGTCTACCTCCCTCGAGCATGGAGAGAGGTTAAAGTGATTTTCATTACAAAAACGGGAAGGTGCGTGCGAACGAGGGCACGCCCAAACGATCTTATGCCCATCAACTTCCCAGAAAAATATCATACCCCGTCAGTATATTGGTTTTACACATTTGGTGTATAAATAGGCAGGGTATTTCGAATTTAGTTCACCATCCACCCTACCGGTCCTTACGAAATTTTCTAAAAATTCTTCAGTGTTATATGAAAACAAATCTGTCAAGCCAAATTTCCACAGAAGACGTATCATCGTCGTTCTATATGGGTGATCGTGTAAGAAATAGTGAGAATATATTTTATTGTATTCGAAATCGCGACTTAAGCCACGGTAAATAGGAGGACTACTTGGTTAGTATCATCGCAGGTAGCGGTTTCTTCTCCAGGTTCATTGCGAACTGGCACGTGTCGGACGAAGTGTCTCTTTCAGATCATAGACACATCAGATTTGACATCCTAGGACAATCTGACATTCGCTCGGATACTTTTTGTCCAAGGAAAACAAACTGGATTAAATTCCGTGAACTAGTTAGCTCCAAAGCGGAACTACTGGTCAGCCCCATAAGCACTACAGGGGAAATTGAGATTGCAGCTGAGGAGCTCAATGAAATTTTAACTTCCTCCTACAAAGATAGTACCGTTTCACGTTCGGTGGAGTCGGGGCGTAAAGTACCCTGGTGGAACGAGGAATTGGCCCGCAAGCGAGCTAAAGTTAGGAGGATGTTCAACAAAGCCAAACGCTTCAATAGGTCGGTTGAGTACAGAACTGCTCTCACCGAGTACAACAAACTCATTAGGCATTCCAAACGAGAATGCTGGAAACGACATTGTGATAGCATTCAGTCGCTACCGGAAGCGGCGCGCCTTCACAAAGCCCTTTCCAAAGACTCAGCAAACGGGGTCGGCCTTCTATTGAGATCAGACGGTTCGTATACTGAAGGTCCAGAAGAAACATTAAAGTTGCTTCTTCAGACCCATTTCCCAGGATCCGTACTGTCTGATGGTGACCCCTGCCCAACTGCAAGGCCACAACGGGTTCCCGTAAGCCGGGCTCGCAGTTTATCGGGGGTCATCTTTGACATGGACAGAGTAAAATGGGCGATAGAATCCTTTGAGCCATTTAAAGCTCCCGGAGTAGACGGCATTTTCCCCGCTCTGTTACAAAACAGCTTGGAGATCATAATAACTCCGCTAATCGAACTTTTTAGGGCAAGTTACACCCTAGGGTACATACGACAACCTTGGAGGAAAGTTAATGTGGTCTTCATACCCAAAGCGGGCAATAAGCCGGAACATATGCCCAAATCCTATAGACCGATTAGCCTTACTTCCTTCTTCCTTAAAACCATGGAAAAGTTGCTTGATTTGCATATCAGGCACAAGATGGAACTGTCGAGCCCCCTACATCGTATGCAATTCGCGTACACGAAGGGTAAGTCAATAGTAACCGCCTTGCATAGCCTTGTCAGTACAATCGAAAAGTCCCTCAGTGAAAAGGAAATCGCGTTGTGCGCGTTTCTTGACATTGAGGGGGCTTTCGATAATACCGGCTACGAGTGCATTTCCAGAGCACTGGAACTCAGGGACATCCCGCCCGCTACCATTGCATGGATAGATGCCATGCTCCGGGGACGGGATATTCACTCAACTCTAGGCAGTACATCCATTTGCGTGAATGCCGTAAAGGGTTGTCCACAAGGTGGCGTTCTGTCACCCCTTTTGTGGTCCCTTGTCGTGGACGAGCTGATTTCCATGCTTAATGAGCGCGGTTATCTTACTATCGGATACGCGAATGATTTAACTATCATAGTCAGGGGCAAATTCGAATCTACCATCACTGAGGTGATGAGGTCGGCCCTTGACATAGTTCTACACTGGTGTGTGGCTGTGGGCTTACATATAAACCCACAGAAAACTGTCGTTGTGCCGTTCACACGAAAACGAAACATAACATTGGATCCAATTTCGTTAGGCGGCACGACCTTAGATTATTCCACTGAAGTTAAATGTCTCGGGGTAACTCTAGACTCAAAACTCACCTGGAATACTCACATAGATAATGTACTTGGCAAAGCCACACGCACAATGTGGGCTTGCAGAAGTTTCTTTGGACGGACATGGGGGCTCACTCCAAAGATAACTGAGTGGTTATACACCATGCTGGCGCGGCCTATGGTGACCTACGCAGCGCTTGTGTGGTGGCCGAAAACTCAGCAATCTTCTGTCTTACTGAAGTGCAATAAGCTTCAACGCCTTGCCTGCCTTGGCATCACTGGAGCTATGCGCACTTGTCCTACGCCAGCCCTGGAGGCGATTATTGGACTTACTCCGTTGCATATATTCATTCAAGAATCAGCAGCTCTAAATGCTCTCAGACTTCGTTTAACTTCCGACGTGCGTAGTGAAGAAAGCGGTCACATGAGCATTCTGAATCAAATTCCTGACGTGCAGATCTGCTTGAGATCAGATTACATGATCACGGAGGTTTGCTTCGGCAGAAAATATTCAGCCCTCATCCCTAACCGCTCTGAATGGGTAAATGGCACACCCTGTCCAGACCCTAGATGTATCAAGTGGTTCACCGATGGGTCTAAAACAGAACAGGGTGTTGGTGCAGGTGTCTTTGGACCCAACACCAGGATTTCGATCGCAATGGGAGTCTCGCCCAGCGTTTTTCAAGCTGAGATCCACGCCATTGAGGTCTGCGCCAGGGTAATCTTGGAAACTGGACTTCGCGGCGCTCACATTGCTATCTACTCAGACAGCCAAGCAGCTATAAAAGCGCTCTCCTCATTTAAGGTCTCTTCAAAACTGGTGAAGCAGTGTTACAATCTCCTTCAACTGTTGGCAACCAAAAACCGAGTCTTCTTGTGTTGGGTGCCAGGCCACCAGGGCATTGAGGGGAACGAGGCTGCGGATGAACTTGCTAGACAAGGATCATCCAGTCGTTTTCATGGACCTGAGCCTTACTGTGGCTTTGGACTGGCCTCGGCCAAACTGCGGATCACAGATTGGTTTGCACGATTGGGTCAACAGTACTGGGATAACCTTCCAGGGCTTCGTCAATCAAAGGAGCTGATAATGCCCTTCAGTCACAAGGGTACTACTCAAATGAGTAGAACCCACCTAAGACTCCTAGTGGGGTACTTATCTGGCCATCACTTGGTCAGATATCACCTGAACAAGATGGGTCTGTCAAGCGAGACTGAATGCCGTCTTTGTCTGGAAGACGTGGAAACGACCAAGCACCTCTTGTGCGAATGTCCCGCCATCGCGCGTTTTAGGATGTCACTCCTCGGGCAGGCTACTATCAGCACTGCAGAATTCAGGTTGATTCCTGCTAAAGACTTACTGCCCTTTATTAGAAGGGTGGACGGTCTTTTGGATTAATGAGCTACGGCACAATAGATCTTTATGGTCGCAGTGCCTTCCTGCTGGGAAAGTAGCTCGTATTTTTATATCTATCTATCTATCATCGCAGGTAACTGCTGGTATGAAATACTTGCAGCCTTCCTGTTCCTTTTTTGAACGACCCGTCTCTCTTCATTCAATTCCGTACAGCCCATACGGGGGATAAGATTTTTAATTTTCGCCTACTAATGTACCCACCCTATGTAGGCCGCCAAATTTTCTGCTGAATAGCCCCGGTAAATACGGGGATTACTTGGTTAGTAATATTAGAAGGCATTTCTGGTAGGCTAAATACTTGCCACCTTACTGGCCTTTTTACCCACCCATTGCAGGCATCCGGTCTTTTTGCTGGGTTCGCATATAAAGCATCATTTGCAAGCCAGTCTGCATTAGCCTCGACGGTGTATACGGTAGTGCGATGGCTTCTGAAGTACAACAACCCGAGATCGAATCGCGGCCGAACAAGCAAATACTAAAATTTAATTAAAATGTTGAAATCAAATTGGAAAGGTCTTTCTTAGGAAGATGATCTAACCGTAAAATCAAATAGGCATACTAACCGGATATTGTTGATTTTTTTTTGTATTTAGGGTGGGTATTTAGGGGACCAACTCAGCATAGGTAAAAACGGGGGCTACCTTGGTTAGTGACATAGAGGGGCACTTCTGGTAGGTTAAATACTTGCCACCTTACTGGCCTCTTTCTAACTATCCTCTCAATACAATTCCGTTTCCCCCATGTGGGGGCTATAATTTTCAATTTTCGCCTACCGGTATGCCCCCTCTTTGCTGGGTATTTACTTACGGGGTAGCATTTCCGCGCCCCTTTTATTAAACTCACAGCATGCTTACAGGAAGGAAAGATCTATAGACACAGCCCTCCACTCCATCGTAGACTATATTGAGAAAGCACTAAGTTATAAGGAGTACGTCATGGTCGCTTTTCTGGATATCGAAGGCGCCCATAACAAAGTGAAATCTGATGGAATCACTGATGCACATTTTGTATGGGAGTGGATGACTCATTCTGCAAACTTAACAAACCTGATGTTAACATCTAAGATTATTTTTTCACAGCTTGGTGCTTCATCAGTACGTAGGTGTGTGGATAGGGGCATTCCGCAGGAGGGTGCCCTCTCACCCCTCCTATGGAACATCGCCGTCAACAGACTTCTGCTGGAGCTAGAGGCATTGGGATGCCGGATAACATCACTATTACAATCTCAGATAACTTTCCAAGTACTCTTAGTGATGTACTACAGAACGCCCTCTCTCCGTTAACCAACTGGGTAACTAATTGTGGCGTTGGGATGAATCCAAATAAAATGGAGAGTGTCCTCTTCACAAGAAAACGTAGAATACCACCTGTAGAGCCTCCTGAGATGGAGGGAATGAAACTGACTTTCACGGAGCAGGCGAAGTTCCTTGATGTTATATTGAACAGGAAGCTCTGCTGGAGACCCTAAACCGAAAATGAACTACCTAACGCGGAAATGTCGCAATTTATGAATTTTAAAAATTCCCTTCAAATGCAATAAAGAAAATTCTCCTTATATTCGCGAAACAGGAATGTTCCGTTTTTCTTGGCGGAATTCTGCCGCCTGTACCATTTTATTCTACTCGTATATCTGTACCGTCTCTCAGCATTCATCCGCGGGTGAGTTGGTTCGAAATCCTCTTCCATCCAGAACTCTGTTCGTTACGGTCAGTTCAATAGTTCTCACTTGAATGTACAAACGTAAACACTTCTAGCTGTCAAATTTCAGCAGCCGGTATCAGCTATTTGGGTTTATCGTGCCGTTTTAACCGGAGGATAAGTGGCGTGTGGCAATTAACGTTTATCATACCAATAAATTTTTAACCGGAGGATAGGTGGCGGTAAGCGTTTATCGTAACGTTAAACTTTAACCGGACACTGGAAACCGGCCCGTATACTACTAATTATCACCATTAACGATGAAATAAAGTTTTCAGCAATTAATTGTCCTATGGCCCGTTTTCTCAATGTCTGATTAAACTGCCAGTTGGCTATCCAGGGAACTAAATTAAACCTTAGCGTATGCATCGCTTAAAATATGATAATACAGTAGAAAATCAGCTGATTTTCTTGGCGGAATTCTGTCGCCTCTTCTATTCAATTCTATGTACCGTTTCTCAGCATTAATTTCCGGCTGAGTTGGTTTCAAATCCTCTTCCGTCGAAAGAATTTCGAAAACTCTGTTCTTTGTGACCAGTTTAATTTTTAACTGGAGGATGGGTGCCGTTTGGCGTTTATCTATAGAATAAACTTTAATTAGACATTGTGTAATGAACCACCTGCAACGGAGCGTATTCTGGTAGTGCTGCTTCCACCGGTAGATCTATGGCAGCACCTGATGAGTAAGGATCTGTCGGTGGTACGAAACCAGAGGCCGAGGATCTCATTACGCCTGGACCCTGATGCGAACGCGAGGAAATCTGCGCAATCCGCCAACCATTCCATCCTTATCGTCTCATTTTTTATAATTCCTCACTTTTACCTCCCCTGTTTGTGTTGTTTTCCCCAGGCCTATGAATTTTTGTTAATACGTAAAAGACAGGGGCAACGAGCGGCGAGAACCCCGCCCACGTCTCCCAAACTGAGCTACAGCAAGCATATGCCGCTGCTTAGCTAGTTGGGGAGCCTTTTTCTTCGCCAGATGGCACAGCCCGACCTTCACAGTTAACTATGCTACCTTAGGCTCCGTTCCCACGGGCATCTTCAGATGCCCACCGAACCGTCCATTAAAATTGTGAAGGGCGACCGGTAGCGCAGTGCGTTGAGGCATCAGTCTCATGTGACTACCGGCGTTTCGGGTTTGAGTCCCGGCCACGACGACAAGGCTGTTTGTGTTGTCTTCCCCTGTGGTGCAGGGCGTAATAATAGGTAAGCCACAGCATCTCCCGACTTGTCGCAGGTAGGCGGCTAAATGGGGAGCATGAGGTGCATGCTGGCAACTGCATTCTCCGAAACTAGTTTAAGCCAACGAAACGTCAATTGGGCTACATGAAGCAGTTGACGCGCTATGCCCCACAAGGGGTTAGGGTAATTGAGTAGACATTGTGAAAACGGCCCTATAAATTTTGAAACTGGACTCCGCTACTCCTATGTGTGTACCAATTGGCAACGATCCCAAATGTAAAACTTACGATGGAGTGCACATGCAAACGTTAGTTATCGTAGTAACCCATCCTGAGCCGTTAACGGAAATCTTCACAATACTTAAGCATAGTAGGTCATTTGCCAGTTAAAATGCCGGCTCGTGGTTGACAAAAGAAAAGCCGCACCCCGCATCTAGGATGAGACGGGAGGGTTGAATGAAAGTAAGGGTTCAATGGAAGTAAGGATTTCGCAACACTAATCGCGAACCCACGAAGCAACTATATTCCCTCATGTCAACGTCCGATCCAATGCCACCACTCTATCGTTGCAAAGACACTCGGTGGACACCAGAAAGGAGGACATAAGCGACCACCATATGTGAAAGACGAAAAAAAGTGCCACCCTTCCGCTATCGGTATTTTACGCTGACGGCGGCATGAAGTCGTCGTCGCCACGAATATCGATGTATGAGTAGCCTCGTTGAATGTCCGTACACGCGCACCACCACTCTGGCCCTGATCGGGTCTTTTCTACTGCAATGAAGTCATATGACCACTCGAAAAAGGGACGAGTGAATCGAGAGAACTTGTACAAGAAGTCCTTCACGAAGACGATCTATATATGTATCCGCGGACCCCGAAAGCCCCCATCCAAAATGACAGCACTCAAGCACACTTACCTTGTCGACGGGCATTGATGGGCACGCTCTACACAAATTCCAAAATGAACCGATCATAAGGATTCGCTTTCGTCTGTTGCAGCTCCAGTCGCGAGAAAATCGTTAAAGATGAATCTAAAAGTTCCGAAATAGGCCGACCAAAGGACGTTGCAGTTTTTCGCCTAGGCCAGTTCCTTTCGTGGCAATCGGACTGGATGAAGTTGCGGTCAGTTCGATGTTCAGCACGGAGGACTTGTGTCAGGACTCTCTAGTCCAACCGTCCGCACAATCTTGATCCACAGATCAGCAGATTGAGGGCCAACACGTACACGAGTATATGACACAGCAGCTGCTTACGTACAGTCTCGTTTAGCAATTTTCGCTACTGCAATAGCGAACAAGGACAACGAGATTCCGATTCACTCCTTTTGGATGCATTTTATGAAAATCAATCGAATTCCGGTCGGAGACAAAGTTCACACGTTACGAATGAAAAATACGTTCAAAGGACACTCCCTTGCTGTAGTGCAATCGGACGTTACCGCACTTCTTCGCCAGCCACTTTCCCGTTAAGTTGACTGGAACCACAAAATGTCTCTTACAGTGCTAAACGCTCACTCACTTTTCTTCTCTGAACTTAATCGAACTTTTGCGGAAGAGTTGAATTCCCGTGCAGTTTTTCACCGACTTCACGAAGTGACTGACTGAATGAGGGTGCCTGGTCGTGAGGCAGGGGAAATCGATACTTTTGTGGATGTAAACTGAAAAGAGGGTGCGCAATGTTTGACCGAGTGTTATGCATGTAATATGGCGATGTGAATAAGGGCGAACAACCCCAAAGATATGAAGAAAATAGTGTAGCGGGAGTTTTGAACTTAAATGCATACGTAAGTATATTTTTGGTAGCAATATTATTTGAGTCGTCCATTTGCAAAACTCGTTAAACGCCCCATATTTTTTTTTTTGGTAAACCGCAAAAAACGTTGACGGGTTTATAATTGACTCATCATAACGAATTATTTTGAAAATATATTTCGAAATGTCATCTAAATACATTGCGATGGGACTCTAAAATCTTACATTATAATGTTCCTCAAAAATTTAAAAAATAGGTTAGACTTAACGTTCTTTGCCACTGTAAAAGGTTGTTAACGACTTTTGCAACTCAAATCGAAGGAATGAAATGAAAATACCTTGGTTTTAGACATTTTTACTCAAAACGAAATATGATTTTTTTACATTTTTGGTTGCTGTATAGCATGAAAATATTCAATCGATATCAAATTAATCGGGAATTTCTTGCAGATCATCATCTGAATTTATTTGGTCATCGTTTTCCAGACTTGGAACTTCCTCAGTGATTAAATTATTGTAAAATTGAAGATTCTGAAGCTCCTTCCATTTATCTCCAAAGTGTTTTTTGAGTAAAAAAGTCTATGTCCACAATTTTTGAATGTCTCAATTGGACAGAATTTGCAGGAATGATACTTGGCTTGAAACTTGAAAAGTTTTTTCCACGTTTAAGTACTGGTTTTGCCTCAACAATATCAACATTATAGTTTGCTTCTCCTCTGATTAAAGGAGACCCCTTCGAAGATTTAGTAAAAAATATTCTTTTTGCCTTTTGAAATGCAAAATGCCAGTTTCCTGGGGGTCTCATAGTATCCTTGGTCGCAGCTTTGAGGTCATATACAGGGCAATCAAGCCCCAATTTGAATATTGTAGCGACACTTCTAACAATTCCGTCGTATTCTTCAGGTTGGACAATCAAGGGTTTGCAACGTATTTTCTTTTCCAAAACTCCGAATACACGATCTGGAGGCAGAAATATATCCCCAGTAAATAAATGAAAAAAGCTTTGCAAACTTGAAGATGATTAACCGTGTTTTCCCGTCGCGTTGGAAAATAATATTTTACTACCATATCTCTTTTCTTAACGGGGTTTTGTGATCTTCTACGCTGGGAAGTCTGTGGAATAGCATATTTTAGAATAAATTCGTTTTGATCTTGCCTATCGGCAGTTTAGTAGAAGCTTTGGTGAATTTTCCGAACATCCTGTAAGCTTATCTCGGAACATCGATATTTACTGTTTGCTTTATGGCAGCACTTGATCGGAGAAGGAAACCCTTTCGATGAATACCTAGAAATTAAAGGAATTATTTTCTAGCAGTTCGGGGGAATTAAACCAATTGTAACAGGATTTGGTTTAATGGAGTACGTAGATACCTTAATCGTTTCTCCACATTTCTTCGCCATTCTTGGGGACGTTTTAATTTTTTCCTAGAACTTCCAGCCACCGCCGGAGTAATGTTTTCATCATGGTTTACTAAAATTAACGATTCTAATGACATTATTCTATGACTGTTTCTCACTACTTACTGGCAAGAAGTATAAACATACAATGACTATCGAAGACTAACTTCTGAAAGAATAACGGTTCCAAAATACTGTTTTTGAAACAACAAATAAAGGCGGAATCAAGAGCGCTTCGCTCTCAATTCGACGCTTTTGAATTGAGCGTTAATTTTTGGATGCAAATATCGACTCCTCACACTTTTTTGTACCCCTTCAACAACGGGTTAGGGTAAGTTAATTTGTGAAGCAAAAAAATCGATCGAGGGCATCTATCCTGGGGCCCTATTCCAGCTATCGCTAACGCCAAAACTCTACGCTAAAATCTTCGAAATTCTTTTTGGCTTGAGATACATTGCAAATTTGATTAATTTATCCAGCTCAATTTATTCAGCGCAATAATTTGGTATCTTAATAAATCAAAGTTTACGATGTATTTCAAGCCAAAAACCGTTTAGCGATTTTTAGCGATAGCTGGAATAGGACCCCAGGGCCCTATTTCACAAAATTTGACAATTGTCATGAAATAACAAAGTATGTGGTCGAATTTTTCTTCGGAAAACCAAATTGTCACGTGTCTTGAGAACTTTTCCTCCATATAAAAATTCGCCTACTTCGTCATTTTTCGAGAATTGTCCAATTGTGACGTTTTATGAAATAGGGCCCAGGTTAACCTTTTATTGTAAATGACATGTCCTGCCAATCAGAGTAGACTGATTGGCTTTCAAAACTGAACGTAGGGAAAAGTAATTACGAATACGGACGCTGAAATATTTGAAAATTTAGCGAATACTACAATAGTAACGAGAAAATGGCTAAGTTCATAACACACAGCGGAATCGCAACATGCTGTGGCAAGAGTATCGAAGCAGCATTGCAACACGTTGTTGTGTTCTGAACTGCACTCGCATCTAGTCATCCATCAATTGTCAAATTTCCAGTTCAAAACTGACTTGAACATGACAGTGCGAGTGTCATTTCGGGATTGTCATCATATGCTGGTCCTAGCTAGCGGAGAAATTTTTGTGATAGAGAAAATGACATTATTCGCAGCATGTTGCGTCCATCAAATATTCAGTGGAGAGAGTTCATAAAACAAATTGGCAACAGTATGCCAACTGTTGTGTGATATGAACTAAGCCAATATCAAATGTGGAAATTACAGATGAACTGTCATCGGAGCTTGACAGCAATTGTCAAATTATTGCAAGCATACCTATAGTCGCGTTCCTCTGTACAATTTTTCAATCTATCGAGTGTTGGCTAGCCATCCTACTGACCCGTACAGGCTTAAGTTGTTGTTGTAAACCATGAAGACGAACTGATTTGCACCGGATAAATGTTCAAAAAACACACCTACGAGTAATTCTCTGTCCAATCGGACAGACAGACAGGCCGACCGATTACATAAAGGATTACTATTTTTGCAAAAACCATAAAAATTCAGTTGTGGATTTGACGCTGTTTGCACCTGTGACATGCCCATTCTAGAAAAAGCACGGATATCGTGGATTAAACGAGTTTTGAAACCACAAATTCAATATTGGATACAACGCATTTTGCAACTCAACAGATGATGGATTTAACGTAAAATATTTTGCAACAGTTTCAATTTAAAATGCCATATAACATCGAAATAAGTGGTTATTATAACGGTATTTTTGTAATTTCGTACAGAGCATCTTGCATGGAATAAAATGGCACCACAGACTCGTTTTTTGATAATTTTGGATTTAACGGCTTTTGCAAATGGACGACTCATTTTGAATAATTTAAAACGTGCCCTACACACATCGATCGATCGGCCGATCTGTCGCCCGATATGGATACCGGCCGATGGATCGGCCTGTCCCTGTGTATGCGCTTACGCTTATCGTGGACGATTTTTTTGACAGTTCCGTATAATTTTGATCAGCTGATATTTTGTGGCGATCCATCGGCCGATCGATCGGGCGACGGATTGCATGGCTGCTATTAATATCTTTTTTGCCCGTCCCATTTATCTTCTAAAAAGTGAAGATTATTTTTATAGGTTTGCCGTGCAAAAACTTTTAAACCACTGGGGCGATTGTCACCAAATTTTGCAGGAGTAAATGTACTTGGCAAGCTGGACTGGAATAGATAGTTAGGTTCGCAACCTCAAACAGTAAAACCCCGTTTAACCGAACCCAAGAGTGCGGCGTCATTTTGCATAACGAAATTTTTCATAAATACTTTCGGGAGGCCGGGAAGGAAAATAAAGTGGTTCGCGACTGTAAAACGATACCACATACAGTAAAACCCCGATTGACCGAACCAAAGAGGGCGGCGACATTTCAGAAAATGAAACTTTTCGCAAGTTCTTTCGGTTGATCGGGGAGGAAAATAAGGTGGTTTAGGAATTTAAAAAGTTATAACATACAGTAAACCCTCGATTAACCGAACCAAGAGGGCGGCGCGGCGTCATTTCGGATAACGAAATTTGACCCGAATATATTTGGGAAGGCGAGGATGAAAGTAAGATGGTTAGCGACTGCATAATGTTTTTATGTGCAGTAAAATCCAATTTAAGCCCGGCCACACACTGTCGATCCCAAACTCGAACATGGATATGGTACAAGTGGACAATTTTCTTCAGATTTGTGTGAATTGTATGTGTGTCTTGAGCCATTCGGAGGACACTTGCACCATCTCGAGTTCGTGTTCAACAGTGTGTGGCCGGGCTAACATCACTAAACACGCCGGCGTCATCCCAGTTTACGAAATTTACGGACAATCCGTGGAAACTACCTATTATCTTAATCTCACTGGAATTAGTATCAAAACCATTAGTTTTCGGGAACGCTAAAATGAATGATAGCATCCTCCAAAACCCCTCCTCCACTCCTACTCCCACCTTCCCCGGGAATGAGTGCGAGGGAGCAAAACATTCCAAACGACATAAATTAGTGTCGATGTTGATGATTGATGATTAGTTTCGAGGTCGCTAAGATGAATGGTGACATTCTCAAAAATACACAAAAGTTAAAAATAATGGCACGATCACTGGGAATAAGTAGCTCCGGTACGAGAAGGATGATGGCAGCTCCAAAGCCGATGCAGGTTTTGGGCGCCGGAGTATACTCCGAGGAGCTCAATCTCAACCACTCGGTTCAACTTCCAAGCTACTGCAGCTTTTTGCATGCGGAGGTTTATGCGATAAAAGAGGCTGCGATGTCGTTAGATTTCGCCACAACAACCAAAAGGGACATCACTATTTTCACGGACAGCCAAGCTGCAGAACACTTCAGCCTACGATGATGGTGTCTAAAATGGTTGCTGAATAGCATGCCTTATAGAAGTTAGCAGCTATTTTAACATCACATTGTGTTGGATACCTGACCAGAGTGGTTTTGCCGGGAATTGCAGAGCGGACGAGCTGTCTCGCAGGGGTGCAGCCGGCGGAGCTCGGCAGATCAGTGGCTGCATTGCTAAATCCCTCTCTACCCCCAAATCTGAATTGAAGTTGGCTGCTGTCAGGAAAGCCAACTCGACATGGATTAATAGCGTTACATGCCCGAAAACAAAGCTGATTTGGCCTGAGCTGAATTTCAGTCATTCTGCCTAATTGCTATCATAGACAAAAATCCAGATCAGGGTGGTGGTTTGTGTTATTACAGGTCATTGCGTCATCGACGAGCACGCCAGAAGTCTTGGACTTCCATACAACGACTTCTGTAGAAGTTACTACTTTGCCTTAACCCCTAGCGGGGCATAGCGCGTCAACTACTCCTGCGCGCCATCGTACTCTGTTCTGGGCAATGGGGCGCAACTCCCCAAGAGACTTACCCAGTACCTGACACTCCTTTGCCACAGATCGACGCCATGTGATTCGAGGACCCCCTCTTGGTCGGCCTTGGTTGGAAATGGGGTTCCATTTCATGGCATGCATAGCAATGCAGTTATCACTCTTCCGCAATGTGTGACCTATCCACTGCCATTTTCGCCTGCGTATCAATTCGTCGATTGGCATCTGACCCGTACGCCGACTTAGCTCTTCATTTGATATTGTTTCGGGCCAGAAAATTCTTAAAATTCGACGAAGACGTGAGTTGACGAAAATTTGCAGCTTTCTGGTAACTCCTACGGAAACTTTCCATGTACTGCTCCCATACAAAAGCACTGATAGTACCAGGGAGCGAAACAGGCCCAGCTTGGTCTTGATGCTGAGATAACTGCTCTGCCAGATTTTGGACAGCATGCCGTATACGCGTTTAGCCTGGTTGATACGACGAGCGATGTCCTGCTCCGTACCACCAATTTCGGCAACAATGCTACCCAGGTAGACGAAGTTGTCCACCTTCTCCACAGGCTACCCATTAATATTGATGGCAATAGGTGTCGGATTTCTTTTTCGCAACGGCGGGCTAAGAACCTTGGTCTTGTTGGTATTAATCTTTAGCCCAACCTTGCTTGCCTCCCTCTCGAGATCTAACGCCATTGCGGACAGATCCATGATTTTGTGGGAGAGTAGGCATATGTCGTCAGCGTAGTCAAGATGTTGTAGATAAGATGTCAAAGTCCATTGAATTCCTCTGTCGAGTCCGGATAGGGCTGCATGCAACACATCGCCGATCACAATGAGGAATAGGATCGGTGAGAGGATGCACCCCTGCCGAACTCCACTGCGAATCTCAAAGTCCCCCGACACCTTACCT
The DNA here is from genome assembly GCA_964017055.1 of Chloromyia formosa. Taxonomy (NCBI): domain Eukaryota; kingdom Metazoa; phylum Arthropoda; class Insecta; order Diptera; family Stratiomyidae; genus Chloromyia; species Chloromyia formosa. The sequence continues at coordinate 6,044,655 of OZ024817.1, forward strand.
TTATGCAGAACGCGACATTTCGCGCCGTCATAGGTTGCCTTAATAATAGCCACAAGCTTCTCAGGGATGCCTCTCCTGCGCAAGGCCGCCCATATAGAATCCCGGTTCACACTATCGAAAGCCTTTTCGAAATCGATGAAAAGCAAGTGAAGCGGAGAATCGTATTCAGCGCATTGCTCGATGATGATTCGCAAGGTGTTAATGTGATCGACACAGGAGAATCCGGATCGAAAGCCAGCCTGCTCTTCATCAATTGTGCTTTCTAAGTGGGCCTTTAGTCTTTCCAGGACGATTTTAGCTATTATCTTGGCAACGGCAGGAAGCACACAAATGCCTCTCCAATTATTACAGTCTGTGAGGCTACCCTTCTTTGGAAGTTTGATGATCAAACCTTCCTTCCACTCAGTGGGAAAGGTCTCTGTATTCCACGCTTTATCAACAAGTGGGTGCAGCAAATCGGCAGTTACGCTTGGCGCTGCTTGATAAAGTTCGGCAGGGATGCCGTCAAGTCCGGCGGCCTTTCCTCGTTTTAGTGCAATAATTGCAGTGACTATTTCCTCTTTAGTCGGGGCAGTGGACCGTATACGCACATTTTGATGGTTAGCTAAATTATCTATATGAGGGGGAACTTCACCAGAGGTTACACGGTTCAAGACCGCGGCGAAGTGTTCTTTCCACCGCCTCATTTGATCTTCTTCCAAGATAAGTAGCTTTCCATCACTATCTTTCACCGGATGTTGGCAGGAGTTACGACCACCTGTAAACTCCTTGATGACACCGTATACGGCGTTTAAGTTGTTACTTCTAGCGGCTTCTTCTGCTGACGCTAAAAGAGAATTGGCATAAACTCTTTTATCGCGTCGCACACTACGCTGAACTTCTCGAGCTTTCTGACGGTAAAGGAGTTCGATGCTGCTTCGATTGTCGTCTGATGCTGCAGCCAAACGAACTTTCAGCTCCTTTCTTTCAACAATCCGCTGCCATGAAGCGTCGGACATCCAGGGCTTATTCCGGCAATCCGGGTTTGGGCCAAGGATGGTATTTGCGCTATCAATGTACGCATTTTTTATGGCATCCCAGTTTTCGTTTATGTCACTATCTGGGTGACTAGTTATCTCAGCCGCTTTTTGCGCAAGATGGTCATTATGTTGTTGTAAGACAGCTGGATTTTTTAGTCGAGCGGTGTTGAATTTGCGGGGCCTGGATCTTTCGTCGCTGGGGCGGCGCACGGCTGCAATACGCAATCGAACATTAGCGATCATAAGATAATGGTCTCTTCCCATCCCAATATCGGCACCCTTCTTGTTTCGCACGTCCAGGAGGCAACTCTTGAATCTTTTACTAATGGCAAAATGGTCGATCTGATTTTGTGTTCTGCGCCGATCAACAGAGGACCAACTGATTTTGTGGTGGTCCTTATGCTCAAACATAGTACCACCGGTGAAGAGACTGTGAAAGTTGCAGAACTCTACAAATCTTTCACCCTTGTCATTACGATCACCAAGACCGTGTCTCCCCATCACATGCCTGGGCCCATAGTTATCAGCGCCAACTTTCGCATTCAAATCACCCATAACCATTATAATGTCACCTTTAGGTGTTCTGCTCTGAACGGCGTTTAGTTCTTCGTAGAAGGAGTCTTTTGCCAAGACATTGTCGGGTTCAGTAGGGGCATAACATTGTATTATTGAGATGTTCCTCATTTTGGTCCGGAACCTGGCGGTCAAGACCCTGTCAGAGACCGGTTCCCAGGATAAGAGACAGTTTCGCGCGGCTCTGGTTAAAAGGAGCCCCACACCAGACTCACGACGACTACCGGTAGCTTTACCGGAGTACAACATTACAGTGCTGCCCGTTGGAGAGATGAATTCTCCGCTGTTCCACCATCTTATCTCACTAACTCCTAAGATATTTAATTTGTACCTCAGAAATTCACTCTCTAATTGAAGAAATCGTGCGTTCTGGGGACCTTCTGATCCATTGTCCAGGAGAGTACGCACATTCCAGAATCCAATCTTTGTCATTGTACGATAGCTAAAAGTCGTAACCGTTGAGTCAGTCCTTATCCGAGGCATAGTTGACGTTTCGTTAGCATATAAATATTTCGGATAGTGCAAGTTGCTGGCATACACATCCTGTCCTTTGATTGTCGGTTTTAACGACAGGCCCTCAAAGGGAAAGGCCGTGGTATTTTTTTTCACACCCCACACCACAGGGGTACCTCAACCAAATCATCGCACCGCCATCACTGGCGGCTTGACGTTGGTTGGCAATGGTCAGTGACCACTGCCGTTCCAGGGGGCGCCCACGCGGAGGACTATGGAAGAGGAGTTTCCCCCCCCCCCCCCCTTACTGTCATATAGAAAGAGGTCAATCATTGGGAAACCTTTCTACGATCATCTTGGTGAACTAAGAGATGTGGATGTCGGTTGAATTCTCCGGATTGCGGTAATCTCCGGATGGTTCGATATAACATAGAGACTGGACACAACTTGGGTAATACAATGGAATTATCCCTGGTCTAAGTGTACTGTGGCAATCACGGCAGCCCTAACCTACAGCTAGGTGTGGTAGACAATATTCCTCGAAAGACCACCGTTCTCATACGCAACACTAGGCGTGTTTTTTTTGTACTGCGGTGCAGGTTAATTGGGGGCTATCTGGGTTAACTTACACGCATTACACAAACAACAAGGGTATGTTGTTTGTGTAATGTGTGTAAGTTAACCCGGATAGCCCCCAATTAACCTTCACCGCAGTACAAAAAAACACGCCTATTGACTCAAATATTTTTGGCTGTATTGCTCTGATTTAGGGATTTGGTTTGCACTAATCCTTTGTTGGGGCTTATTTTTGTAGACTTCTTCCTTTTTTTCTAAAACTACGAAGATAAAAGTCTGGTCCCATAAAATCGTTAGTGGGTAGACCATTGAGCAGCTTCTTCATTGAAATAATTCGACCATCAAACATTTCATCCAAAAGCTGCCGCGTGCAGTGTGTGCGTGCCTTATTGCTCTTGTTGGAACACCCACTTGAGGCTGGTTCTTTATTGCTGAGTGATGAAAAGTCTGCATCAAAGATGGATGCCGCTTGCCTGTATGTAATTGTGTTTGCGTTACCTTCTTCGTTATCGAAAAGAACAGGGTCACATTATTCTATTCGATGTAAAGGGGTTTAAGGGCGATACGAGTATAATATACTCCCACATTTGTTAAAGCGCAGCTTTGTCCCAATTTAAAAAAAAAAAAAAACATTTACCCACCTGAATATTGTGCAAATATTTCACTTTAATAATACTTCTGGATATTTAATGCATTTGTAAGTATACCAATGATATTTATCGGTATATTATTTTACTTTTGTTGTTAACATACTTTTTCTAAAGATCTATCGTCCATTAGTTGTACACATGGGTGTTATCAGAAACACTGTACATGTATGCAATGGAACGATCATGAAGACATATAGACAGTACGACGAGTTAGTTGTTTTGGTGAAGGTGGTGAGCGATTTGTGTTTTTAAATTTTCTATACGGAACATTAAGTGCGATCAAAAATTTTATCTTTGTGGAAATATAGAAAATATTTGTTGTATATACAAGTGAATTTAAGATTTGAATAAAATTTTCTTGAAATTCTCAGAAACAGAATTGTATAATAATATAAATTAGGATCGTGGTAACAAGGTACACTCTACCCAGGGCCAGAGTCTAATCCGATCTAAGATTTTTAAATCTCTGAAAGGCTTCTTCAGTGACACTTTTAAGCTAGACATTCATGGGGAGGTCATTTAGTCTGCGGCCATTTGAGCCTCGTTCATTTGTTTCGAGTGCAAAATTGGAGGTCATTCACAAAAGAGCCGAATCCATCGAGCCAAGCAACAATCTATCAGTTAACCGCCGTCATCCCGTGCTTTTACAATTGACACAATTGCATTTATCAGTCGATGTTTCTGTTAATTATTCGTTTGCAGCATAATTACTTTTTTGTCCGCACAGTTCTTTCTTTCGATTTGTGTGAGTAGTAGTAACGTCGCGAAACATAAACATAACCAAATTTTGTTGAAGTTTATTTTGAGTGTCGCCCACCAGATAGCGGGGTCCTCGATTGTTTCGGTGGCCTTGGCTTCGGAATATTGGGCGAGATGAATATCCAACTTAGCTTCCGTAAACGTCACTTGGATGGCAGAGCCATCAGTTAACCCCCACACACGGTGAGTTTTGGCTTCGGCCGAAGTCATTTGGCTCCGTGGCATCGCCATGAATGTCCAGCTTTACAGTTCTTGGGTAATAAGACGCGACATCCTGCCTAACCCCTACAATAGACCATATATCTTAGTTATACATCCTTCAGCAATAAATTGATCGTATTATTCCTGGCATTTTGTTTTGAGAGGCCTGCATGTATTTTTGTTTTTAATTGTTTTGTTCAGATCATATCCAAAATGCTTCAAGAAAGTGATAAGATAGTACCCTAAAAAACAGAACCTTTCGTATCATTAGATACGATCGAAATAGATTAAAAGACATGTTAGCTTTTAATAAAAAAAAATTCGGCTTGGTTCCTTTTATTAATATAAAGATACACATTATTAGAGTAGGGGTCTGAGTCTGAGGGGTGTAGAGGCGAAAATAAGGTCAATTTTTTTTTATCAACTGGTATAGTCAAGTGAGGTGTCGTGAGAAAGGTAATGTAATGTACATTCCATTTTTTCGCATTTTCTTGAAATTTGTAGAAAGGGGAACAGTGGAGAAGGAGAAAATATTAGTTCGTAGTTTGCCCCCCCCCCCCCCCTTGCACTTCGAGAGCATTATACTTAGAATTATGAAAGCTTACAGGAAGGTGGGTTCCGAATAGCATATAAAATGGAAAATAATGGAATTTGCATATCTTCTCAGAATAGGTCAGTAATAGTTTATTTCTATAGTTACAGTTAGCACACCCCTGCATGCCTTAAACACGTTCGAGGTCAAAAGTACTGATGGCCAACGATAACCAACACCTTAGGCAATAATATGTTCTAAGTTTCGTTACAATCACGTAAAATGAATTGCGGGCGTAGCCCTCTACTCGTATATTGCGGTTTCATTAGTTTTATTCAAGTGCGAATATCTTCAACACTATTCAAGGTACGGAAAAAGTTGCTTTAACCTTTTTTTTGTTAAACTATTCACGATCTTTGATTTCGTCTCAAAAAGTTTTTCACTGAATTTCAAAATACACTGTGGATCAAAAAAAGGGGCGCACCCAGTTTTGACGGACAATTTGACGCCTTGTGTTGAGCACTAGCAATTTTTTGGGAAATCTGGATATTAGGTCACTTAGGGTTGCATCTGTGGTCGTTTTTTGCTAGAAAAAAGGCGTGTTTTTACCGATTTTTAAAGCCTTATATCCGCATAAATCTGTCCCCACCAGTTGATGTCGCTTCGGACCGGTATCGTCCCGGTCTTCTATTGAATGATCCTGTCTCCTGGTACTTGTTCCAGTCTGTATTTAAAAATGTCATCCAGAGGTCATCAACTAGCGAAAGTACCGTACGATACTTCTCTATTAAGTGCGCTACCCCATATTGATTAAATTTAGAAAAGCATGGTCTGATGCCTTACGGGAGGTCCTTGGGTAGCTAAATGGCAGCAAACATTAAACAAATTAACAAATTAAATCGTTATAGACGCTTTTATGATGTATGTAAAGTAACATTTTCAATCTTCGTATTTTGGCGGTTTCTAGTAAAATTGACGCGAATTTACCGTTATTCCGAAAATTTACTCTTCCAAACGTTTGCTTCTTTTCACTCTTCCATTACTAGTATTAGAAACTGCACCCTTGCGATTCTTGTTGGCGTCAGAACGCAGAAAACTGTGTGCGCCACTTTTTTTTGATGAGCAGTTTATTTGTAATTTGCCACTTCCCCAATCATCAAATCTGGGATTTGACATCACTTTTAATGCGATCCTCACACCGACGCGACAAAAAATCGCCCAGCGGATTCGCGACGTAAATTTTCGCCGCAACAAAAATCTGACCACAGCATTGTACGAAGGTGCCCACACCGACGCGAAATTTCGCCACTTTGTGCAGCGATTTTGTCGCGACGACAAAAAATCGCTGAGTGTGATTTGATTTTCGTCGATACCTTCTTGTTTACTTCACAAGTAGTTGTTTATTCGATATGGCTAGCGATATCGAAAAACTGATTGAGATCATGAGGAAAAAAATACAAAAAAACATACGAAAAAAGATAAAATCTGGAAAGATATTGCCGACGTGCTTGGAGCAAAATGTAGTAAGTACCAATTATTATTTTTTATTTCAAGCTCCCGCTTTTTCCGAGCAAAGCAGTAAGCAACGGGTGCATTGAAACTTATGCCATGCACCCATAGTCTTCTTTGCCTAAGAAGGCAGAATTTTTCTTGACGGCGTTATCTATTGTTAAAGGAATTCAATTTCCCTTTGCCTTTCTTCATCCTTAGCCACTGCTACAAGCAAAACAGTTTCTTCCTCTTAGGAGTTCATGCTAATGTTTCTGATTGTGAATTTTGCCGTGGCGGTGTGGCGTCAAAATTCGCTGCAGACTCAGTTACACAACAAAATACACCACGAATACTGAATGCGTTTTTTTCCGCGGCGATTTTTTGTCGGCTCGGTGTGAACATCTAAAAATCGCCACGAATTTCCGTCGCGAATACGCCGCGAATTTTGTCGCTGCGATTTTTGTCGCGCTGGTGTGAGGATCGCTTAAAGCTACATGAAGTTTCACCTAAAACAGCTTTTTCTAGATTGCGAAACTCACCGTTACTTCAAAGATACAAGTATACAAACTTTGAAGAAATTTTCAACGAAAATTCAAAAGATAATATTGTAACGGTACTTTGAACGGACAATCCTTCAGAGTTGATAAAAGTTTTTTTTTTATGTATTCAATGCTCTTGCAAGTGTGCAAGTGCGAATTATTTCAGTGAAAATTCACACCATCTAAACCTCCACGGTCGAGTTTACAAGTAAAATCACGCCTTCACGGCTCTTATACTAACCGAATTCTCACGCTTTCGTGGTCGTCTTGCACTTGGATAGCTGCAAAGACGCAAGACCTGATGAGTGCTTCTATCCGTACGAAACCACTAAGCTTGGAGAAACTAAAACAGAGGGGATTTGAGAACAAAAAAAATATTTGGTCCCATTGCTTGGCTTGAGCCGCAGACGACCGTGTTTCAGGTGCAATGCATAAGCCATTTGTAGCTATTTTAGTGATGCTTCTCCAGAAATGAAAAGGACAAAACAATAAGAATTCCAGACATTTCGAAGTGAAACGTCCTGCATTAAATGAGCGATTTCAAATTTATAGTACAGGGCGCCAAAATAGCTAAAACAGCAACCGAGTTTACCGAATGTTAGAAGACGAGTTTGTATTTTGTAGCATTTCCCCTTCAAATTAACGATTAGTATAATCAAAATAACGACTTTCCGAATGAAATCATCAATGGGCGCGGTCCTGGAAGCCTTCTGATATGGATCTGACTTTTCTGTTTTCTCCTCTATGTGCTTCCCCCTCCAGTAAATTTAGTACAGACAACTGTCAATTTTTGGATCTGAGAAATATTCCCACAGACGGCATACACGGCCGTCTTGTCAAAAAAGATCTGTCAAGTTTTTAGTTTCAAAATGGAAAATTTAATTATTGCGGAATTATTGAATGATTTCGGTGATATCCAAATTGTAAATAGTGTGCAAAGCATACTAAATATAGTGCGCGTTGTCATGGATAACAACATGACAAACGATTGGAGTTTGTTGGACGGGATTGAGCGCGAAAACCGACCCAGAAATGCAAATTATTTCGAACAAACAGTTCCTCGATACGACGACTTTGGTTTGTAGGATAAAGGCGCAGCAAACTACCAATAAACACTTCGCAACACGTCCTGCACGCTGGCTAACGGATGACTGGCTATGTTGCTTTGGTGACAGAGGCGCCGGTGACATCTGAGAACTGTCAAAATTGTTGATTTTAGAAATTGACCGGAAAAATATTCAGATCCAGAGGGGAAATTGTCAGATCCAAAAGTGTCAGTTGTCTGTACTAAATTTACCGGAGTGGAAAGCAAATGGAGGAGAATTTGAGAAATGTCAAACCCGGATCCGCTCGCAGGAACGCAGCCAATTTCTCTCTTTCAATTGCCCTAACCGTTGTAGGGCGTCAACTGTTCTATGTGGCCCAGTTGACGTTTCGTCGGCATAAACTGGTTTCGGAGAATGCAGTTGCCAGCATGCATCACCTGCACATCTATGGCCACGAACGTCGTCATGGACGGGATTCGAACCCGAGACGCCGGTAGTCAAACATGAAACTGTTGCCTCAACACACTGCGCTACCGGTCGCCCCAATTATCAATTTACCGAATCAAAATAACAATTTTCTGAATCCCATATTAACGACTTTCCGAACGAAAATAACTAATGACTTTCCGAATTAACTTAACGACTTTATGAATGAAGTTAACGGCGAAACTTTGAATTTCCGAATCACTTGTAAAATAAGTCAAAAGTCGATTACAGTATTGGAAAACTACTGCTGCGAAAAATACTCTTAAGTTGTCATTCATAAAAGTGATTTCTGAACTAGCTTTTTTTGAAGACGCTGTAGTGCAGTAAGCAAAAAAAGCAATCAAATTTTCAGTAATATTTTATCGTAATTTATACATACTCGCAAATAAGTGAATCTTATAAAAACAAAAAAAAAAAACAGATAATAGTGCAAAAACCAATATTCCATTTATTTCCAACTTAACCGTAACAATTATTTTTCAAACATTATTCCGATAAAAAACGCATTAGCTTCCAATTTGGGAACATGGAACAACTCAATCCATAATGACACAAGTGGCAAATTTAAATTAAATGTGCTTGTACAGATACCAGAGCAATAGGTGATTTTTTTCCAGATTAATAACGCGCGATTGCAACAACAACAACATTGCGTTAACCTGGATTAATCAACGGGTCAGTAAATATGCACCCAATATACAGGGTGTCCGGAAATTGCCGCATAAACGCACTACTACGTGATTCCCCATACATTTCTCAGCAAAAAATAATTTTAGGGAATTTGTTTTTTTTAACCCTTCAGCTGCTACAGGCATCTACATATTTTTTGAAAATTGACTGCCTTACAGTACTAAAACACAATACCTAGAAAACTACGCTAGCTACAGCGCTTAAATGAAAAGTCAATCGCTTCCAATAGGTTGCTCTAAAATACAAAATTTATTTGGTGAAAATCACAAAAGCTGTTTAATTGTTATAAATTTGTAAAATGTAGATTTTTTTGCTTCGAAAAAAAAAAACATATTTTCCCTCACCTTTTCTTTGAATTTTTACCTACGTTATGTACTTGTTCTGTTTGAAAAATTTATTTTGTATTTTATTATGATCAAATGGGACGCCACCATCATGACGTACATATCTGTGAGAAACATCATTATTTTAACAGACAGTCAAGCTGCGATAAGAGCTCTGGAATCCGTACGTATAACCTCAAGGATAGTGTTGGAGTGCCGCGAATCTCTCACAGAGATAAGTGGTATCTTTGATATTGTCTTGTGCTGGATTCCGGGTCACAGTGGTTTCGTTGGCAACTGCCGAGCTGACGAACTTGCTGGAACAGGGATCTCAGAAGACTCCGAACGTACTCTCTGCAATGTTGAGATGCCTTTTGATGCATGTAAGCATAGCATAATGCAGGCCGCGATAAGTATCACTAACGCGAGATGGCTAAGTGGCAGTACTTGTTATAAGACAAAGCTGATATGGCCCAGGTTGGATATGAATCGTTCCGCTAAGCTATTGTCGCTGAAAAGGCATCACATTGGTACGGTCGTGGGAATCATCACTGGGCACTGTCCAATTGGAGAGCACACCAGGAGGCTTAGGCTTCCGTATAACGACATATGTAGAAGCTGCGGGGATGAGGAGGTAGAGGAGAGTACTTTCCACCTTCTCTGTGAATGCCCGGGCCTGGAGAGTATTAGGAGGGCTACTCTTGGGGCCTATTACTTTGCCGACCTGGGTGACTTGTAGGACGTCGATGTTGGCCAGCTCCAACGTATTGTTGTGGGCTCGGGCTGGTTGGAAGTTTAGAATGGGTCGGGACTACTTATTCCGTTGGGCATCACAACGGACCCTGATGCGGTCTATGTGTGCTGTGGACAATCATAGCAACCCTTTAACCTAACCTAACCTATTATGATCAAATCGTGTTAACATCATTTCATTATCATTTTTAATTTGTGCCACGTGTAGCCCTTCGAATATACTAAAATCTGTTTTTTTTTATGCGTTGCAATATCAAGCACTACTACGCTGCGTCAACTTTTCATTTCTAAAAACACAATCACTGAAAAACAGCACAAGCTGGAACGCTCAAATAAGTACTTAATCTCATCTCAGCTAATACTTTTCCCTTGTTTTCAAAATTTATCCAATAACAATCAGAGGAACAATTTGTTGGTTGTACCTCTGTGAAATGCAAATCTTTGTTTTTATTTTTATAAATCTTGCATTTTTATCACATTTTTCCGAATTTTTGCATACATAGTGTACAAATTTTATTTCAAAAATGAAATCTATATTTTCTTATGGTTAAATCCTGCTTAGATCATTCCACCCTAATTTCTTAATTTCTAGCAGTTGCGGGACTGTAACATTCAACCTTTGCAGTTGATCCGTCACGTTCTTTTGCACAGCTACTTAATCTGCCCGATACGCTAGTATAAAAAAACGCACCTAATATTACTTCGTTTATATTAATTACACTGCTTCGCTATCTCTTACGTGACTGACTGTAACTAATTTATTATTTTATTTTATTTTTCAGAATTGGACGATTAAATGATGTACAAACTGTTTCAACGACATTACTGCCTAGGGACTCTAGGTGCCGCGTTGTTATTCATTTTATATCTTAACTACTCTTATATATCATTTCGGTCAATTATATTGCAACCACGCGCGGAGAAAATGTACGGGTAAGTTAGAAGAGCGAAAAGTCAGTTTCGATAGTTTTCAATAGTTCCATAACCTCACTTTTGATATCATCGCCGAAAATGAATAATAGCCACGTGTTTGTTCCCTAAAGGTCACCATCTATTGACGAGCACAACCACGACCAAACTTCCATCGAACCATCAAATATCATAGAACGGTGGAAATAGGGGGAATTTTTTTTTCCACGCGTCCTATGATATTTGATGGTTCGATGGAAGTTTGGTCGTGGTTGTGCTCGTCAATGGGTGGCGACCTTTTTAATAGACACATCGCGCTCGGTGGCCGCAGTCGTTCGGGTACCGCTCTACGATACTAATCTAGAGCTCGAAATTAAAATCTCGGTGCGATCAGAAACTGCCTGTGGGTCATAGATAAAAATTAAAAATTTGAATATCGAGTTATTGTTGACATATTTGCGTCTGCGCAGTAAAACACGCATTAACATATGGTCGAGGAGCCCGAGGGACGAAGGGCCAATTGCTTCATAAATGTCAAAATTGTGGCTGAGGTTTACGACATTTACCGAACATGTATAGCGATCGCATACAAATGTGTAGAAGGGTACATGCGCGATTTCAGTTGCTTGAAAATAACCAGAGTGGGGATAGCACTATTACCCATCTGTTCTACAATATATATGTATATATATCTATGCTGTGGGTACTAATAGAACTCCCACAGTGCTCCGAGCTTGCCAGTATAAAGACGGCGCGGATAGGAGGTGCATACTAGCAACTGCACTTTCGAAAATCCTAACGAAAGTCAACTTCGTATTTCGAAGCACTTTAGGTAGAATCTGCTCTGAACCCCACTACAAAAATAAATGAAACCGGAGTATAGAGGGCTACACCCGCAATTCGAGGGTTTTGTAGCATGCTATTGAAACGTCAACAAGGCATAGAAATGCTAGAGATGTTGACGCGCCCATGCCCCTGGAGGGGTCAAGGCAATTAGAGAGAGAGAGAGAGAGCTTATTTTGGTATCTAAATATTGGCTCCCTGCTCTTCTTGGTACCACTCAGCTGAATAAAAACACCATAATTAAATGTCTTACCCATGATATAGTATCTTACATGCCAATTCACAAAAAGACTCCATCTGTCACCTCTCAAAATAATAGTTTTAATACGAGAAGCTGTAGATAGAAATGTACATATGTATACGAGATAAACTGTCCTATTCTTGCTTAACCATCCATGTTAAGATGACATTGCAAATTACAAACTTGTGTAACGGCCTCGAAATTCAGGGCGGCTGGGACAAATTACGGTCTAATATTTTTTCCTCCTCCACAGTTCCCCTTTCTACAAATCTGAAGAAAATGCTAAAAATGGAATGTACTCAACATTTACCTTTCTCACGACACCCCACTTGGCTATACCAGTGGATAAAAAAAAATTGACCTTAATTTCGCCTCTATGTGGACCACCCCCCCCCCCCCCCCCCCCCTCTTAAAGTTGGCCAATTACAACACAACGCTATCTCCAACAAATTATAGCATTTCTACACATTCTCGCCGAATTATGTGTGCAGCTTCAGCCGTTCGTAAGATATTCTATGAACAGACGGACAGACAGTTTTTTGACCGATTTTGTAAGATTTAAGACACAAAACCCTAAAAAAATTAACTGTGTGAATAGTTATTGTTAGGATCACAAATCACCAATCTTCACCCTTCCAAAGTTGGTTCATTAAATAACTGCAATTCGCACAACGAAAAACAACATGCAAGTAGTACTCGCATATCTATGCGTGAGGCCGGTAGGTGTATTTTTTGTATGGATAGTGTCAAAATGCATAACTTTAAGTCAATGTACTATTATTAAATATCATGTCATTATAATGAAACTTAGAGATATTATTGCTTATGATGTTGGTTATCATTAATCATCAATATTTTTGACCTAGGGTGTGCTTGAGGGGTGCAGGGGTGTGCTAACTGCAACTATAGAAATGTACTATTATTAACCTTTTTGGATGAGATTTAAAAATTCTAAAATTTTTAGTTTTCTGTGCTAGTAAAATGCCGCTTTTTTGTAAATTTTCATATGTCTAGCTATAACGGTCTCGAAATGCAAGGGGGGGGAGACAAACTCGGACCACATATTTTCCCCTCTCCATCTTCTCTCCTTTCTTCAAATTTGAAAAAAAAATCCAGAAATGGAATGTACTCGACGGTACCTTTCTTACGATACCCCACTTGCCTATACCAAACGAAAAAAAAATTTCGACCTTCATTTCCCCTCTATGGGGACAGACGGACGCATGACCGATTTCATAAGGGTTTTGTTTTTATACAAAACCCTAAAAATATCCTGGATATCTTTCACAATACAAATCGGTAAACTATGACGTAATTTTAAGGTTTTTTTTTGTAGTTTTTAACCCTCTACGGCCGTCAAGCCCACCATTGGAAGCTTGTCAAACTTCTCATTTTCGTATTCCTGCATTACAAAGAAATGATCGTGAAACTTCTAGCCTTGGTACTTATAAAGTAACCAAACGGACACCAGCTTCCCAACTTTAAGCTAAGTTCTGTAATCTAATGGTCGCCACACATGAACGAGCACAACCACGACCGAACTTCCATCGAACCATCAAATATCATAGAACGGTGGAAATGAGCAGATTTTTTTTTTTTTTTAGAGTTTGACGTGGTTCGAAGCATGCTCGCGACCAAAATGCTTATCGTGTATGTCGACCTTAAGTTTCACCTTTGAATATTCGGACTTCAGTGCAGGCAAAACAATTTATGTATTGTACTTATGCAGTTTAGGCCGTTTGTTTCCTGTGAATAGAATGTTGTTTTCAGTGAAACTTGAGTTCGTGACTTCGGTTTAATTCTGCATACCATCTTAGTATGCGTCTGTAGCTTAGCTTAGCTTAGCAATACGCCATGCATTTTTGGTGCTACTCGAAACACTGTCGGTTCGGTTGAGGTTAGACCCCCGGGGGGGACAAATATCTTTTTTTATTCTCATAGTGTGTTGCCAAGCTAAGCTACAGACGCATACTAAGGTGTACCACAGACTAGCAAATTTGTGTACATGTTTTTGAACAAAAACTTAAAGCTCTGGTGTTTGTGCAGAAATATTGGACCAGAAGAGAAGTGTTTGCACACACGACACAACACACAATATCGCTGACTGTGCCGATCGAATGGAATTGTGTGCCGCAGTCACTTGCAACGAACCGTCGCTAAACTGACACAAGGGGAACATATGGTTGGGTCCCGGTACGGGTAGTGTGTGGTTTCGCTTCCAATGTCCGGTCATGTAGCCGATATACGAGCGGCTACGGCGCTGCCCTGGTACGGGGACTGTGTTCTGTGTGTTTAGACCTTTAAGCGTTATCGTAAACCCATTTGCTGTTTACACGGGACGGCTATCGTAGATTTGACACGCCCGACGGATCTACGCGTCTCGCGTATTAGAATCTTAACTATATCCAATACACGTAATGAATTGAACCAAGAAAATTACTCTATTTTCCCCTAAATTCTCCTTTTATCGTTTCTTTTGGTTATGCCATATACTGTTCGCAAAAAAAAGGATCATAAGTAGCTTGTAGCTTGGATCAAAGAGGAGTTGTATTCTGGCGTGCTATGAATCTTTATCGATTTGATTTTTTTTTCAGCAGATCTGTAATACTGGATGCCGAAACTGACCCTAAAAGAAAACGAATGAACAGCGAAATAAAATCTACTTCAGATGACATTTGGCAAACATGCAGTAGGTTGAATATGGCCAGGACAAATATAACAACATGGGAAGAATTTGTTAAATTTAATTTTCAGGTATGTACTCGTAAAACACAATAATGCGTGCTGTTACTTCGCGCAAAATAACTTTGAATTTTAACTCTCAACATGGAGTAGGGTTTTCTAAAAACAGTTTGGACCCTACTTTGCATACTATCAATAAAGACCAATGACGCCATCAGGCATATTCATCCTATTCTGGGGGGGGGGACCTCTTCCATAGTCTTCCTCGTGGGCGTCCTCTGGAACCAAGCCAACCAATGCACTGCCGAACAGAACATTTGGTAGAGGCACATAACGCTGGTTATCCTGAATGGCCAATAACACCAGTACGTCTCAGGAAATAGGCGAACGGTGGAGTTGCAACATAGTTGTGAGAACACCAACACGTCACACCCAGCTCATTAAAGAACGCGCGATCAATAACGCCATTGGAGAGCTTTCTCTCTCTCAATTGCCATAACCCCTTGTGGGGCAAAGCGCGTCAACTGTTCCATGTGGCCCAGTTGGCGTTTCGACAGCATATACTGGTTTCGGAGAATGCAGTTGCCAGCATGCACCTCCTGCACATCCATGGTCACGAACGTCTTCGTGGACGGGATACGAACCCGAAACGCCGGTAGTCAAACCTGAGACTGATGCCTCAACACACTGCGCTACCAGTCGGAGGTATCGTCCGTCACTTTGGGAATAACAAGGTAGATCAGTACAGCCGACTGACCCATGATTGATGCGGCCAACTGACCGGTTCTCTGGAGGCGAACAGCCGCATTCGCTGCCATTTGTTCTGCGGAAATATACAAGCGAAAAAAATTCACTAATGCGGCCAAGGCTGCGGTTGAATTAGTCCTTCATCATCATTGTGGCACGACAGCCCGACGTCAGGCCTGGTCCTTAGTCCTTAGACCAACAAAAATAGGAACCTTGTTTAGCCCCCTTTTCACTACATGAAAGGACGATTTTCACTAATTTGTTCATATTCTTGGTTAGGAATCATTTAACTGAATTTTAAAGAGCCTTATTTTCCATTATCACAAAAGCCTCTTTGGATGAAAAACAAGTCCTTCTGGGATCAATTGTTCGAAGCGCAATATCAAAAGAAACTTTTGAATAAACACCCACGTCCACCACTTAAGGTAAGTCTGTCCTTGTATCTCACAAAACTGAAAACCTGCTATAGCCCTTTATAATCCACAACTGATTTTTTGTAGGTGATCATCGTTCCGCACTCTCACAACGATCCCGGCTGGCTGAAAACCTTCCAAGGATATTTTGACTCAGAAACGAAATTAATTTTGGACAATATTGTTGTGAAACTGTTACAGTATGAGGATTTTCGATTTATTTGGTCGGAAATCTGTTTTCTGGAAATGTGGTGGAATCAAGCGGAGGATTGGCAAAAATCGGTACGCTGCTGATGGATGAGTGTGTGTGTGTGTGTTATGTGAAAACGCATAGTTTTAATTCGATGACAGGCTTTCAGGCAATTGGTGGAATCGAAACGTATTGAAATCACAACCGGGGGCTGGGTGATGACTGATGAAGCGAACGCACATGTATTTGCCATGGTGGATCAACTTATTGAGGGTAGGATGTCCAAATCACCCCCGTCTATACATTTAACCATCAAATTCATTCTGATTTCCAGGTCACCAGTGGATCAAAACCAATCTCAATGTCACTCCTACCGTCGGCTGGTCGGTAGACCCTTTTGGTCATGGCGCCACAGTGCCCTATTTACTAGCAGCAAACGATTTCCAGGGGGCGGTAATACAACGAATCCACTACGACTGGAAGGAATGGTTCGCTCAACACGAGGCCAGTGACTTCATCTGGACACCAGGTTGGCAGTCAGCCAGCAAGGACCAAGCTAAACCCAACCGCCTACTAACTCACAATATGCCCTTTGATATTTATACAACTGATTGCACCTGTGGTCCCCACTCATCCGTTTGCAGCATGTTTGATTTTCGTCAAAGGCGGAATTGGATCACGGACCAAAATCTGGCGAAGAAGGCGATTTTATTATTGGAACAGTATAGACGAACGGCATCAATGTTTCCACATAATGTAGCCATGGTCCTGATAGGAGGCGATTTCAATTTCAAGCGGCCCGATGAGTTGGACGCTCAGTACTCAAACTACAAAAAACTGATAAACTATATAAATGCCAACAAAGACATCTACAATGCCGAACTGTCCTTTGGAACACCGGCGGACTACTTCCGAGAGATTCAACTTCGAACAGCGCACTTTCCCACGTTGAAGGGCGACTTCTTTGTCTACTCTGATATATTCACGGAAGGGTATCCGGGCTACTGGTCCGGATACTATACGACTCGTCCCTTATTTAAGCTTCTCAGCAGCGAACTAGAACACAACTTGCGAACAGCTGAGATACTTTTTACATTGACCTTCAACAATGCTCTTCAGTGGGAAAGGCTTCAAGACATTGCAGTTTTCCGGGAGTGCTATAAAAAGTTGATTCTGGCACGACGGAATCTGGGCGTCTTTCAACATCATGACGCCATCACCGGAACCTCACGTCACCTTGTAATGAACGACTACGGCAACAGATTGTTCGAAAGCATCCAGATCGTCGTCCGAATCCAGGAGATCGCAATCGAGTCATTGCTACATAATGAAAATGTAAATCGTATCGAGCATGGCTCAATAGAAAGCGAGAGTATGCGGGAGAGCTACATAAATCTTCCCAAAAAGAAAATAATTCGTGCGAACCGAAAGGGTCAATCCACTTTCGTGGTTTTCAACTCGCTTGCTCAGGCAGTATTTGAGCCTATAACATTGCATTCAGCCGATCCCGAAATTATGATTCTCAACGATCACGATGAAGAGATTCCAATTCAACTGACACCTATTGAAGGTGACAAGTTCGAAATTCTTTTCGTCTACAAACTACCGCCTCTGTCACTCGTTACGTTTAAGGCCAGACGAACTAAGGCTTTTAAACTATCCCCGGCAGTCTGCAGTAACTGCAATGAGGAGCAGGGCTCCAACAAACTAATTCAACTGGAGAACTCAAAGATGGAACTTGAATTTGACGAAAACTCAGGCTTTCTCAAAAGGGTTCTAAAGAAACGTGCTGCCGGCGAACCTATACCGTGCAAAATCGAATTTCGTGGATACAAAGCCGCTCCGCATTCAGGCGCGTATCTATTCAAAACAAATCCGAAGACAGGATCTATCGATGAAGATGTACTTGGACAGTACGAAAGTCCTCGCATTCTCGTAACCGTCGGGCCGATTGCAAGCTATGTTACTGTCCAGTACGGTCCTCTTCTCAGTCATACAGTGCGAATTTTCAACACCAGCACGTATTTGGACGAAGCTCTCTATATTGAAAATAGCATAAATTTAACAACACCTAAAGTGGAATTTTACATGCGACTCAAAACATCCATCGACAATGGCGATCCGGCCGTTTTCTACGCAGACCAAAACGGCTTCCAGTATCAGAAGCGGATAAAAATTCCGACCGTTGGAATCGAGGGTAACTACTATCCCATCACACAGTCGGCATTTATTCAGGACTCTAAATTACGCCTCACCTTACTCACAAGCCACGCCCAAGCTGCCGCCAGCCTGCAAAGTGGCCAGTTGGAAGTCATGCTTGATCGTCGAACATCGGACTACGATTGGCGAGGAATGGGTGAAGGAGTTATGGATAATCGTCCTGTTCGGCAAAAGTTTTGGATGACGCTAGAATCCCTTGGAAATGCAGCCTATGAGGCTGACTATCAAGTTCCTAGTCTTTTGGCTAACCGTCTAGCGAACAGTCTTCGTTATCCTGCTAATGTTTACATGACCAAAGCGGGAGAAGATTTGGGCTCAACCGTTCGATTGATGGACCCGTTGCCCTGTGATATGCATTTGATGAATTTACGAACCGCTTCCGAAGGACGATTGGGAGATGCGCCTTCGCGAAATTCCCTGCTGGTTTTGCATCGGCAGGCTTTTAGATGTGACTTGGTCGGAGAGACTGAGGTTTGCAATCAGCCCGCATACATCGGTGACGCATTGTTTAAGACGGTGCAGGTTGAAAGTGTTGTGGAAATGACGATCACTGGATTATCGACTATAAAATTATTGGAGAATTTCAAGGATGTAAAGCTACAGTCCATGGAGATTAAGACGTTTAATGTGACCTTTCGGTCAGGGTAGTTTTAAGAAATCTAGTTAATACATTTAATTTAAATTTAGTAGATGAAGTGTGTTTTTTCGGTGATCCTTAGCGCAACCTGGTAACGCCTTTTTGGATTTAAAGGGCTTTTTACCCATTAGACCAACCAGCCGTTAGACCACGTTCTTGACAACACATTGGTTCACGTATCAAAGCAGTTTAATAGACAGTGTCGGCCTTAATTATTTTAGCGCCCTATTCAACTAATAGGAAATTGCTCGTGGTATTTTGGCATAGTTAAAAATGCGTGTTAGGTACATAAATGCATGGCTGTACCTCTTCAACTCGATCTTTATTTTACTGTCCTCTTCATTTGTGGAGTACAGGCCCAGATTCCAGGCAGTTGACGACGAGTACGAACGACACCTGAAAGAAAGACTGCAGCAGAAATCTCAACAGAAACCACCAGGAGCGTTAAAGCGAAATCGGTCTCAGGACGAGACCGCACATGCTGCAAAACGGAAAAACAAGTGGGGACCGAATCACCCACCAATCAGCGTGAAACGCCAGCGCAATCTTTCAGTAAGGCGGTGAAGGATCACCGGGGCTGCGTCAGCAAGATCGGTGACGCGGTGGAGGGCTTACGGCTAAAACACATCTCGGCAAAGGAGATTCTAGAGAGGCCGTGGGCTCGCATCTGGCTACTCAAGGTGGAAATAGACAATGTAAAGCTACTACACTGTCTACATCTGCAAAACCCAACCATTCCCATGCATAACTGAAGGATCCTCGAGGAGGAGGAACCTCATCCCAATAGCCACACCCAGAGGAAATAGCCAATGCCATTATTGCACTAAAGCGGGGCAAGGCTGCTCAACTCGATGACATTCCTGCCGAACTTTACCAAGCAGCACCAAGCATCACAGTTGAGTTATTTCTACACATTCCCACCAAATTTCATGTATGTAGCTTCAGCCGTTCGCGAGATATTCTATGGACAGACGGACGGACAGGCATTTGACCGATTTCATCAAATCGTAAAAAGGAAACAATTATCCATCATCATCCCTCGGGACCTTGTCGGGCTTTGACCGTTGAAAAAGTTATCAGCCATCATAGGGTTAAGAAGAATAAATCCTGAAGAAAAAATCAACTGTCCAGGGCCTCGTTTATACCGCGGAACTATCTTCGAGGATTAACTAACTCGAGCTTACTCACGACGACGTTAACATCGTCGCATTATCTAGTTTGGTACTAATTTTAAGTCCTTTTGCTATGCAGAACTGGACTGAAAAATTGGGATTAGATGGTGTTTTGTCTTCTTTGTTGGTGAAAATTCTATTTGATTTGTTATATAAATACCTCATCCTTTCCTGAAACTCTGTATTCATTTCATGTTTTGATTGTAGCGGTATAAACGCATTTTTATTAGGAGGTTATTCCCCATAGAGAATAACTATGGAGGAGCCATCCGCATATACTCAACACTAAACTATTTGAAGCAATTCCAGTCGTAAAAACTAAACAGAGAGACACACGCCCTCCACTGCGCAACACCCGCGCAGTCTATATAAAAGTACAGGAAGCACGTAAGATGTCATCCCCTCTCCTACTTCTCCTATTGGAACAATAACATTCCAGTCTGTCTCTCTGCCGCGGAACACCCGCCCGGTCCATATAGAAGCAAATGAGATGTCAAATTTCCATCCTCCTTCCTACTTGCTCACTTGTGCCGAATTACTTCGTTTCTCTCGCTCTTTTTCATTTCCTCTGATTCTCTCTTCAAAGAGAAAATGTCAAGAGGCAGTAACTTTGAAGAGAGAGAATCAGAGGAAATGAAAAAGAGCGAGAGAAACAAAGTAATTCGGCACAAGTGAGCAAGTAGGAAGGAGGATGGAAATTTGACATCTCATTTGCTTCCTATATGGACCGGGCGGGTGTTCCGCGGCAGTGAGACAGACTGGAATGTTATTGTTCCAATAGGAGAAGTAGTAGAGGGGATGACATCTTTTGTGCTTCCTGTGCTTTTATATAGACTGCGCGGGTGTTGCGCAGTGGAGGGCGTGTGTCTCTCTGTTTACTTTTTACTATTGTAGTTCGTATGTGGTGGAATTACGTCCAGGGGTCGAATTATGAGCTCCGTGAACGGATTACTCGTCACGTAAAAATGTATATTTCGTATTATGCAATCGGTGAACGTAGCAAACGGATCGTAATTGGCTATTATGGTTTACGTTAACGTATACGATATCGCATCAATCGTTCGATCCCCCATTCGATTACATAGAACCGTTCGTATGGCACAAATTTCGATAGAAAAATGGAAGCAAATAATTAAAATAAAAAATATAAAAAGCACGTTTATTGGTTATTCTTCAATAAATTTAACTTAAATTATTTCTTAAGAATCACTAAGCTTAATAATGAGCAAAAAATATTTTGGACGAGTTTAACTCTGTAAATGTGCGTTTAGATTAAGCGAAACCACTCGCGCAACTGGCGCGCGAGGAAAAATTGCATGTTGCATGCAGTGTGAACATGTTCCTCGCCCGAAACTAATCTCCTCCTCTTCCTTCCTCTCGAGAGGAACTCGCGGTGTGACGCACCCGGTTGCTCATTGTGAGTTGCTCGCATGCAACTACTCCGTCTCCGATTTCGCTTAGTGTGAACGCTGCGCGTGTATGTTTCGGGTGAACATGAAAGCATTCATTTATGATTTAAGCTTCTAAGTAAGTAAGCTTGGTCATAGTGCTCTCGATCTCGGTTATATAGCATTTGTCTTATATTACGTTTACACTATCCCCAGATTACTTCATCTGCAGCGTAATCTGGGTGTGGTGAGTTCAAAATTGTATGTATTTGACAGTCGCAGATTATCTCAGCTGGCGCAGATGAAGTAATCTGGGGATAGTGTAAACGTAATATTACACCGCATTCGGCCACCGCAAAGCGGATTTGGTTCACAATTCGTATTTATGTTACTGTCGAGGCACATACCACTGTCGAAGAGTTGCAACTCTTCAGTCTACCATAAAGGCGGAGGTATGGGTCTAAAGACCTGGACCTATGCCATCTGCACTCATAGTAACGCGTTCCTCATTGCAAACACTTCCGAATAGCGTACTGATTGGTTTCTTCAATTCCAAATATTGGACGATTGAAGAGTCTCCCCTCAGTCACTTACGTAAAAATACTTTGTGAAATCGAGTTCATGTGTACACACAATACACTGACAACATTATTCCTTAGAATTTTTCACAATATTCCTCTTCTTTCTTTTATTGCAGAGCCGTACTAGGCTCTCTAAATCTTCGGGTGTCAACCAGTTCGCCCATCGCTCCTAAACTTCATCGCTCCTGTCGCTTCACCGACAACTTCGGGCCTACAATCCTCTCGCTCTGTCTCCCGCTTGACCAGTCAGTCCGTTCGACTCTCGCTTTACCATCCTCTCGCTCCTTCTGCCGCTTCACTAACCAACCAGCCCGTCGAACTATCGTTCTTTAACTCTCTCACTTCTTCTGCCGCTGTACCAACTACTCCGTTCGACTGTTGCCTTGCCCTCCAACTCTATCGGCTAATCTGTCGCATGTTCGCTTCTTTTAAGCACATCTGTAATGTAAAGACACGCACACAAATCAACCACAAATTTAGAAAAAAAAAAGTTAGACAAGACATGAATCTAACTAACCTTTTGTTTTAGTTCTACTTTTTAGTAATTTGATTTTTTTTTGTCATTGAAATGACACTAACTTGTCATATTTTCAATTCGAGTAACTTGGAATCTATTACATTCCTAAAAAATTACGTTCCGTGAGCAATCATAAATCATAATCCCAGTAAACTCGCTCGTACGAACAGTCACGTAATTTTTTCACATACGATTGCCGTTCCGTTCACGGAACTTATAATTCGACCCCAGAATTTTGTGCACAGCAAATGGGGGTTTCATCTCCTTCTATATGCCTCTGTGCATTTTCTAATATTACGTTTACACTATCCCCAGATTACTTAATCTGCGCCGCCTGCGACTGTCAAATACATACAATTTTAAACTCACCACATCCAGATTACGCCGCTGATGAAGTAATCAGGGTATAGTGTAAACGTATTAATATAAGCCAAAGTCACCGAAGTCACACACAAACCAACAGCTGCCATCTTTCATGTTTAGTACCTCTTCATATGGTCGGTATAAACACACCACGAACAAGTACTAGCACTAAAATGATTAAGTTATATCGCCTTTTATATTACGTTTGCACTATCCCCAGATTACTTCATCTGCTGCTTAATTTGGGCGTGGTGAGTTTAAAATTGTATGTATTTGACAGTTCCAGATTAAATCAGCCGGTGCAGATGAAGTAATCTGCGGATAGTGTAAACGTAATATAAACGTAATATTAGTTCCACGGTATAAACGGGAGCAATGAATATGAATGCACATTCACAATAGCATGATATACAACCGTATAAACTCACCACAATACGAACTCAATCTGCTACCCAGATGTCACCACAATCACCAGCGAGAAATTAGTGAAATTGATTTTCTTCGCAGTACAACTGGAGTGGAGTGGCTGTCGCCGTACATGCGCGCAGTCAGTGTAGTTTTGATCTCGTCACCCGGTGGTTTGTCGTTGCGCGGAACAGGTTTGTTGTTTATTCGTCGCTTCCGTGATTTTCTTGTTTTGTGCGTGTTCTGTTTCACGGAATCAATTGTTTGGAATCGGTTTGACCGGCATCCACCTACCTTTAAATTGTCGTGAAGAAAGTGCGCTCGGGCGGCGGGTCAGATATTGTCTTTCGTTTAGTGACGAATCCGGTTGAGCGCTTGCTCACCAGTCAATCAGGGCGACCAAATCTTTTGTTTACCTTCAGAGCGACTTCGACCTGTCCCGCAATAGACCCGCAAGAATCAATCGAGCTCCGGTTCTCGGTGTCGGTACGTTGAGGCTCTGTTACACGGGCACGGTGAACTCTGATTTCGAGCGGCTCAGAGCCGGTTTGCTTGGTTGATTGCAATTCTTGTGTTCCGCTGCACGTCTTTGCGATCCTTTTGTGCCACGAGTCCGTGCGACTACTGTGATTTTGTGCTACTATCTCCGGTGCAATTTAAAATATTTGTGAATTCTTGGCATCCGGTGTGATTGATTCCCATGAAATTGTGCTGTTGCTGGTGATTATCCTTCTACCTGTGGAGAAGCCAAAAGTCCGTGCGAGTCCTGCCATCAGACAAGCCTGAATCATCCAGCGGAAAATTTTAGGTAAGTGATGGGTACTCGAGAATTTGAGAAAATCGATAATCGGCTGGAGGCCGTGAAAGTGTGGTCTTGTCTTGTGTGGGGCTTCCTTCCTCCCTCGATTCCATCTCCTAATGTCGCGGCTTAACCGCCTCCTCCAACTTCCCCGCGCCGTCGGTCGGCACACCACCGGGCGATACTTTGGATTGGATTCCTCTTGGGCCATTGTCTTCGTCGTCGCGGTGCCATTCAAATTCTCGCCTTTTGTCTTTCGGTTTTAATGAAACCCGAGCGGCCCTCAGCCAGAAACCTTCTTCTCAGGTTCTTGCACCCTGTGTGTGCATGTGTCTGTCGTCTTCTAGATCTTGACTCACGATCCGGACAACTGTTTGCACGGTTCGAGAACTTTGAACAGAATCGCCTCCTTTTCCCTTCGTGGTTCAAGCGACATAAAGTGGTAGGATTGCACGGGGACACGGAGCGGTGTACTGCCGCTTTTGTTCAATATAACATTCAGTAATTTATCTTGTCTTTTGCGTACTCTGAAGAACGCGTGTGCTTGAAGCATTTCGGCAAGCATACAACAACACAACAGCAGCATTAGCAGCTGGCCTGGAACACGATGATGCTGGAAACAAGAAAAAGCCGCCGCCGGCCAAGACCTCCTCTGTCTGGGGACTGCTGCAACTTGCATTCCGTGTGTCCCTCAATTTCTTGGAAATGCATTGAGCGAGACGCGAGATCAAACTGCCTGTGATTGTCGTTCTGTTGTGCATGACTGCTGCCTGCAAACATTGCTCCCAATCTGATGATGCTCGTGAATTTAACAAGAAGCGGACATTGCTCAAATGTCAGAGCAAGGCCACGGAATGAAGTTTAGTGGAACTGAAGTGGAGCTATCATTTACGAGTACATATTTATAAATTGGCACCCAGAATGTTGGGAATGGATGGATCTTAAAACAAAGAGGTGAAGTCCTATCCTTTCTTAACTTAAGGCCGGTTGACATGCTCAAAGTATACTTTGTCAAAGTACGACTTGGCAAGAATATCCACCATTGTGAATTACCACTTTGCCACTTGCAAAAAACGCTGGATTTAGCATTTCTAGGGAATTTATACCAAAACACATTGTTCAGACCACCGTAAATTGAATAAAAACCACCAACAACTCACTATTTCCCGCCCCAACAACTTTTTTCTGGGAACTTGTCGATTTACAATCAATTCTTTGATGGAAAGTTGAGCACCATCCTACTGTGCTTTGATGGGACGCTAGAGAGTTCAAAGCACTTTGAAGGGGGTTGACACGTTCAAAGTAACCTCAAAGTAGGTTGTCAACGTACTTTGCCAAAGTGTACTTTGAACGTGTCAACCGGCCTTTATGGTGGTTAAAGGCCGGTTGACATGCTCAAAGTACACTTTGTCAAAGTATGACTTGGAAAGAATATTCACCATTGTGAATTACCACTTTGCCACTTGCAAAAAACGCTGGATTTAGCATTTCTAGGGAATTTATATCAAAACACATTGTTCAGACTACCGTAAATTGAATAAAAAACACCAACAACTCACTATTTCCCGCGCCAACAACTTTTTTCTGTGAACTTATCAATTTACAATCAATTCTTTGATGGAAAGTTGAGGACCATCCTACTTTGCTTTGATAGGACGCTAGAGACTTCAAAGCACTTTGAAGGGGGTTGACACGTTCAAAGTAACCTCAAAGTAGGTTGTCAACGTACTTTGTCAAAGTGTACTTTGAACGTGTGAACCGGCCTTAAGCAAAGTAGGATGGTGCTCAACTTTCCATCAAAGAATTGATTGCAAATCGACAAGTTCACAGAAAAAAGTTGTTGGGGCGGGAAATAGTGAGTTGTTGGTGGTTTTTATTCAATTTACGGTGGTCTGAACAATGTGTTTTGGTATAAATTCCCTAGAAATGCTAAATCCAGCGTTTTTTGCAAGTGGCAAAGTGGTAATTCAAAATGGTGGATATTCTTGCCAAGTCATACTTTGACAAAGTGTACTTTGAGCATGTCAACCGGCCTTAAATTGAATAAAAACCACCAACAACTCACTATTTCCCGCCCCAACATTTTTTTTCTGTGAACTTGTCGATTTACAATCAATTCTTTGATGGAAAGTTGAGTACCATCCTACTTTGCTTTGATGGGACGCAGAGACTTCAAAGTACTTTGAAAGGGTGTTGACACGTTCAAAGTAACCTCAAAGTAGGTTGTCAGCGTACTTTGCCAAAGTGTACTTTGAACGTGTCAACCGGCCCTTATACAGACGCCTATGACAACGTAGCGGCCAAGATGCTCTCAAATGGTAATTACTTCGAATTATGAAAGGACCGAGGACCACCTACCTGATTCGATGAAAAGGGTAGACCCAGCCTTAAAAGAAGCTATTGCTATTTTGGCAATATCACTTAACAAGGTATGCCAAATCCATTGTTACCAAGGATTAGATGTCAATTGAAAAATCACAAAGAAGGTGATTAAGTGAACGAAATTATTGCCGATTACAATTCACCTTGTAAACATCACAAAATAGCTAGAGAGAGTACATACCACAGTTATCTGCAATATCAAATCAGAACAATAACCGTAATCAATTACTCTGCACAGATATTGAAGTCAGAAACATTCCAGAAACACGCGTTTCTACTTAGTACCGTCAATAATTACGAATGTAAACATCACCGATGCGTGACCTCCGTCTCAGTCAGTGGAAGTTCTTTAGACGTGCCGCCAATTTGTAAAGGTTCTAAAATTAAGTGTAACTGTTGTATCTAAAGTGTTTTTATAAAATACGTTTCTAACACTTGGAGAGACCCACAGCAAGTATACGCAACGAAGGACTCGAACTAGCTTATTCGCAGTTGATAACATAAACGATATCGACGAAAGTGAGGTTATCGTGACATTTGACATGTGATGGCGTTATTTCTCAACACACCGTTGGAATAATCTTACGAGGGTAAGGTGAAAAGTTCTCGGCCTGACAATGAAAGACTTTCAGTTAGAAAATGAATTTAGTTTTCTACATAATCTCCCTTGACTTCAGCACACTTGGCTCAGCGTTTCTGCAACATCAGTATTCCTTCCCGGAAATGAGAGCCTGGTAGACTGTGAAAATATTCATCTACGGTCCTCTCAACTTCTTCATTGGATGCGAAGCGCTTCCCAGAAACAAATTTCTTCAAGTTTGGGAATATGGAAGTCTGAGGGTGCCAAATCAGGAGAATAGGGGGGATGGTCGAGCAAGTCGTACCCCAAATCCCGCAGTTTTCCCATCGCCAACGCACACTTGTGTACCGATGCGTTGTCCTGGTGAAAGATGATTTCTTTCTTCTTCAAGTCAAGCCTCTTCTCGCGAATTTTGGCATCCAGCTGGTCAAGGAGCTTGTTCGCCTGTTATTGTTCTTCCTTTTCCAAGGTAATCAATTAACAGAATCCATTTCGCATCCCAAAAAAAACTCTGGTCATGACCTTTCCGGCGGATGCGATCGACTTCGCTTTCTTTGGCGCTAAACCACACCGGCTTCCATCCACTGCTCCGACTACTGTTTCGTTCCTACGGCAGCCGGTTCTACGCACCGGAGCGACCCGTTCATCAGAATGGCCAAGAGCTGCCACACCCCCCTCAACGCCCGAAGGAAAGTATGTTAATACACACACATACTCAAACTCGACGCGTTGCTACAACAACAACTACTGTTTCGTTTCTGGCGTGTAGTGGTGGAATCAAGTACGAGTATCTCATCTATGATGACAAATCGCCGCACAAAATCGGTCGGATCCCGATTGAATCGGTGAAAAGATTTTTGCGAAAATCGTTTACGCATTTGCTTTCGGCATTCGGCAAATGCGGCACCCATCTAGCGCAGAGCTTTCGCATCTCTAAATCTTTGTGCAAGATGTTTCGCACCCTTTTTTCGATATCCCCACATAATAATAAATAAATAACTGGCGCAACAGTCCAATTTGAACCATGGCCTCGAGATGAGTTAGCATCATCTCATTTTCTAGATCGTGACGGTCTTGTGTAGCGGTGTGTGATCAGCAACACGCTCAACCGAGTTATTTATCCCATAAATGGGTACTCATTTAACAGCTGAGTGGGCTCATAGTCCGACACGTAAATTCCCGTTTTTATCGAAAACTACCGCATTCAGTAGGAATCGAACTGGGGCCCAGTGCGTAGAAGGGGAACGTGTTCACTGTTGCGCCATCCGGACTACGATATCCCCATAGCCTCAGAAATATCACTCACTTTCCTTCGCCTATCTTCCAACACGATATAATGCACTTTTTCGATGGGTTCCGATGTGGTTGCGGTATTTGACCGTCCTTCACGTGGGTCGTCTTCGGGGGACGTGCGACCACTTTTAAATTCAGCTGCTCATTTTTTAAAGGTTGGCATCGAAGGAGCAGAGTCCCCGTAAACTTTTGTTAACTTCGGATGAATTTCCTTAGGAGTTAAAATACTCCCTCCAAAACGAAGAATTTTTCAAGTTTCTTCATTTTAACGAAAAACACGTAAGACGTCTACTTCCAAAATTCGTATAAACAAACTACTTGAGAGAACACGCTGAAACTTGTCATACGAACTAATGACACTGGGTGCACGTGTCAGGAAACAGACATTTTTGCTAATTGTAACGGTAATTCTGTGTCAGGCCCTCGTATGTACACAACAATGAAGATGAGAAACGTACTTTCAAAATTTTTTATTTTTGAACAAAGTCTGTAATTTTTTTCTGATCTAGCGTCTTCCATCTAGATCGTTTTCTATCGTGATCAGGGCTGAGAAGAAATCATCATTGGTTTTCGTCCTGAGGGCGTAGGAGCGTAGAGTTTTTAGAGAAGACCTTGCCTCGGTCAATGGGATCTGAGTTGGCAGTTGCTCCAATTTCTTCTTCGTCCCCATCCTGACAGGCTAACAGTTCGACAACGCTTAGGGCACCGTGGGGATCGATGTCGTTGTCCACTCGAACGTGTTACCACTCCATAGTCGGGCAGAAGTGCCCATCCTGGATCTGGCTGACTTAAATTGGGAACTATTGGAGGCTCTGGTGGTGGTGGCTGCTATACGTTGCCACTTTGCTGAATAATTTTCTGAAGTTATTACACAGGGTAGGGTTCACATTTTGCAAGGCCTTATCGATTATGGTTATAGCGGTCAAAACTGTAATAG
Organism: Chloromyia formosa; assembly: GCA_964017055.1. Classification (NCBI taxonomy): domain Eukaryota; kingdom Metazoa; phylum Arthropoda; class Insecta; order Diptera; family Stratiomyidae; genus Chloromyia; species Chloromyia formosa. The sequence continues at coordinate 6,074,045 of OZ024817.1, forward strand.
TCACCTTCTCACCTTTTTCAATGATGCCCAACACAAGTGAAACTATTTCTCTGTGGTAGAGAGTTTTAATATTTGAAGTATAATTGTTTTTGTCTTTACCACTGTTTTTATTACTACTCCTTACGCGTTTCGTTTTTTCAAACATCTTCAGAGGAATGTTTGAAAAAACGAAACGCGTAAGGAGTAGTAATAAAAACAGTGGTAAAGACAAAAACAATTATACTTCAAATATGAATATCAATTACCACAAAGTTGAAAAATCGTCAATTGAATACAGAGAGTTTTAAAGTTTTGAATAATGTCCTGGTGTAACGCTTTCACTCTTGATGTTGTGTTAGGAAAAAAAAATTTATTTTACGTGGTCTAATGGTGGTGAATTGTTATGTACGGTGCAGTTGTCCAAAAACAGTAAGGTTTTGGATTTTTTCCTTTTTGTGTCACTGTTAACCGAGGTCAGCCATTCATTAAACATTTCTATCGTCATCCATGATTTTTTCTTGGGGCGATTTTATTCCTTTGAAACAGCACGGTTTCGCAGATTTACCAAAAATGAGCGGTTTCAATTTTTCAGATCCGTCCATGTTACAGGCCAGAAGGATAGTTATTCTATTCTTGCTTAGTTTCCCTCCATGACATTTCTCATCTTTGAGCGTCAGGGTGCGATCAGGAAGACATTTGTAAAAAAAAGCTCGGTTTTGTCTGTGTTGAATATGTTCCTTGGGTCATAGCCGTTCAAAATTTTATTTAGCTCATCAATCCATTCGGAACAAAAGGAATTGTCCTCACTGGCGCTCTCTCCGTAGATTTGCTATTTTCTAAAATTTGAGAGCCAACCCACTTGCTGCAAATCCTTCAATCCCGAGAGTCTGAGCAGAACAGAAAGACGAAAGAAGCCTTTTCCTTTAACATCAAACCACCTAAGGGGACGTTTTGTCCTCTACACTGCCGAATCCACTTAACCGAGGACTCCTCCAGACTGGGGAATTCACCCTGACGTGACCTTTTTATGTTTTTCAATAAAAAGACTGTTGTTCCCTTTATACTGCAGATTTATTTTTATTGCCACAGACATGTGTTTCGGGCGTAACTTGCGCCCATCGTCAGTGCTTGTTTCAAAAAAAAAACCGACAGTCAAAAACATGACACACATGTACCTTCCTTCTTCCATTGAAGGGGTTGTGGCAGTTCTTGGCCGTATTGAAACGGGTCGTTCCGGTGCGAAGAACCGGCAGCCTTAGGAACGTAGTCTACCATAAGACCTTACATCCATTCTTATTCTTTTACACCTATCTGGAGAAAGGTGGAGTTGGTTGCACTAGTGATTGGAAAAGACATTTTTATGGACTTCCCTTTTACATCCGCCGGTGGTCTCCAGACCCGGCAATCGCCTCACACACACTGACCTGTGGGAGGTCCTAAAGATGTTGAACAGTGCCGCAGGCTCATCTAGGGGTGTTGTTGTTGCCTGCACGTGATCGGTCTTTTTATTAACCTCCTAAGATCAAGGTAGGATCCACCTAGGGGTGCATATTCTAATCCCGCCACCTCACGGGTAGCGTAGTAGCGTCATTATTAAATAGAATAAAAAATAACCCTTGCAAAAATGAGTCGCGTTCTTCTTTATATGCATATTATACTAAAAGCATAACTGTTATACTTCCATTTGGTTCTAAAAAAAGACACGTGTTTCATTTGAAGCTGAACGTTTTTCGCAACAATGCAGACAAGAGTGAGTCCCCAGCGATAAACAAAATACAAATTATTATGTACATCAATTTAGCTTCCAAAAAAACATGAGTTTCTCTCTGCAAAACAATGCAGCCAAAAGGGAACCCCCAGCTATAATTTCAGTATGAGCGTCATATTAGAAACAAAGTTTAACAAAAACCGAAAAAAAAAAAAATAATTGCATCGAAAACAAGTTGACTTTGACAAATGCACGCTAGCGTTACGTTAACTGCTAATAGTTATTCGGCAAAATGACCAATCACAATATTAAATTATTCACGGATGAAATAAATACTTGTAAATAACAATGGCTAAGTTCATAGCACACAGCGGATTCGCAACATGCTGTGGCAACAGTATCGAAGCAGCTTTGCAGCAACTTGTTGTGTTCTAAAACTGCACTCGCATCTAATCATCCAGCAGTTGTCAAATTTCCAATCCAAAACTGACTACTACGAAAAATCATATGACTACGGCAGCGTGAGTGTCATTTCTGAATTGTCATCATATGCTGGTCCTACCCCTACCCCTACCCAGCGGAGAAATTTTTGTAATGGAGAAAATGACATTTTCCACAGCATGTTGCGTCCATCAAAAACTCAGTGGAGAGAATTCATATAACAAATTGGCAACATTATGCCAACGGTTGTGTGTTATGAACTTAACCAATGACATAGGTCTGTGAAATTGACACCCTCACATTGTGCCTTATGAATTATTGCATAACATCTACAGGGTCTTTCAATGGGGACGCTTGAAATTTGTTATAGCCACAAACTGTTAAAGCGGCGTCTATCGATTTTGTTGCCAATTGTTCAGTAGTGTATGGCAAATCACAATGGAAGGTTATAGCGTTGAAAAACGTGTGTAAATCATCAAATTTCAAATTCAAAATCAGTGCACCGTTCGAAAAACTTCCCGCGTATTGGATTGGATTGGAGCAGTTGGAAGTTGACCCAAATTTCGGCACAAAAATCACCTTTAGTGACGAGGCCCATTTTTATGTGAATGGATCTGTGAACAAGCAAAATTGTAGGCTTTTGGGGCGATACCAATCCACACGAGACACACCAGCCCAGTACCAAAATTGCGGAATCATCGGTCCGTACCAGGGCTAGTCAAAGTCTAACTTAAGGCGCAGGCAAAGAAATTTTGGCACCCCCATTCACATTTCTTTCAAAATAGAGGGGTGGGGGGCACTTGGACATGAGATGTTGTGAGAGTGACTTTTCAAGCGATTTTTTTTTGTCTGGGCGGTTTTGTTGGGTACCCATGATCGTCCATAGGTCCCTCTCATCGACGAATGAGACCCAAGATTCGAAACTGAATTGTTCTCGCGCGTAAATTTGAACTGCGAGAATCACATTCGATCGGACAAATCACGGAGTATTTATAACTAAATGGAATTATTTTAAATCCAGTTTTAAACTGAAAAAAAAATCACTGTTAAACTTGGCTTTTTTGTTGACGCCCTCTTCGGCGCCCTTTCAGAGTCGGCGCCCCAGACGACCGCCTGCTTCGTCTTAGATTTTTACCGGCCCTGGTCCATACTTCTTGCAAAACGAAATTTTCATTGCCATAACCGCCAACGGTGAGCGCTGAAAATCGATGGTAAGCCTTTTCGTGTGGCCTAAACCGTATGATATGGACATCGACGACATATGGTACCAAGAGGACGGCACTTCATGTCATACAGCGCATGCCACGATTGACATTCTGTCGTTCCTGCGGCAGCCGGTTCTTCGTATCGGAACGACCCGTTTTTCAACCGCCAAGAGCTGCCTAACCCCCTCGATGCAAAAAGAACTGCAGTATTCGAAGCATCGCTACCACAACAACAACAACATTGACATTCTGTACGAGCGATTTGAAGGCATGGTTATCTCACCCAGCGGCGACGTGAACTGGCCACCGATATCGTGCGATTTAATGTAGACTTCTTCCTTTGGGGCTTAAATCATGTCCATTCGAAAAAAAACCGCAAATAATTGATGCCCTCAAAGTCAACATAACGAAAGCCAGATTTAGGTGAATAAATCATCAATAAGGGAACGACCGGTTGCTCAGTGACTACGGTCCTTAAGGGTTCAAGTCCCGTCGACGGCGTTCATGGCCATGGATGTTGTGTTGTCCCCTGTAGTGCGGGGCATAATAATAAGGCACAATATCTCCCGATTTGTCGCAGGTAAGCATTTTAATAGGAGCAGGAGGTGCATCGTCCGAAACTGGTTTACGCCAACGAAACGCCGGCTAAACAACATGGAAGAGTTGACGTGCTATGCCCCACTAGGGGTTAGGGCAAATGATTATACTAAAGCCATAAAATGTTCTTTCAAATTAAAAAAAAAAATTGAGTGACTATACCTTGCACCCAACTTCTTTTATCTATCAGACATTTGAAAATTGAGCGACCTTATTGAAATACTCTATATATGACTTTTTTACGTCAAATCTGTTAAAAAAAACATCTCCACTGAAATACCCGTAGAGAATGAGGCCAAAGTGCTGGGAGGCAAACAAACAAGTGTACTCGTATATAAAAGCGAAGACTATTCACAATTTAGCTACTTGCATACACAGACTGGTAGCTGTCCATAATTGCTCCCATAGGGTTAAAAAAATAAGAATCCCGCAACCAAACGAATATGTGCTATTTTGTGGGACAAAAGTAACAGTAGCTTATTTTTCGTTCCAGTAATCTAAAGAGGTCAATGGGGCTCAGTTTATTTTCAGAATCTATTAATTTATGCAATTACCGTTCGTATGCAAAATGATGTTGATTGTTTGTTAATGAGGGTCCTCATTCAAGTTCTTACGAAAATTAGAGACAGTTTGGAACATTCCTATTTGAGTACTCTTCAATACTAAATGTATTTATTCACCAACGAGTCTAATTATTCATTCACAGCCGCAATTTCGGAAGAAAAAGTGAAACTATTTTTTTCGACCCGAATTAAGTACACTTCTTTCAATTAAGTCTGCTTCTTTAGATCTGTCAGCTTAAATGGACTTTTTCAACGATGTGGAGTAGGATACAATTTAGAAAACTTGATAAAACACCACAAGTAGTTCAAGAGCTTATGCACACCAGAGGAGGTTTGGATAAATCTCGAGATTTAAGCAAATATCCGGGATTTACCATAGGTTAGGTTTACGGGCTGCCGTGACAATCCACGACACCCTTACATACATCAGGAGTGGGTCCATTGTGATACCACATAGGAGTGAAATATGTACTCTCCTCCAGCCTGTCCGTTAAAACCAGCCCGAGCCAACAATAAACCGATTCAGTCGACCAGCATCGACCGTCGCCTGGTCCCCCAAGTCGGTATATAAATGTGCCTCAAGCATTCTAATCCTCAAGTGTGCTAGAGCCGGACACTCTCAGAGTAGATGAGCGGTACACCCCTCCTCATCATCGTCACAACTCGTACAGAAGTCGCTAAAAGGAAGCCCGAGTCTCCTTGCGTGCTCCTCGATTACGCAGTGTCCACGACCGCACTTAAGTGCTTCCTACTCAGCGACCACAAAATCATGGATCGACAATCTAGCTCACAGTGGCTTTGCAGGCAACTGCAGGGCGGATGAGCTTGCGCGTAAGGGGATAACCGGTAATGTAGCTGGAATTCGGGACAGTATTAAAATGCCTCTTGCGGTATGTAAAATGGAAACTAAGTCAGTCGCTATTGATAGGGCCCACATAAGATGGCTCCGTGGTAACTCATGCCAAACGACAAGGACGATTTATCCTAGACTTGATCCGAGACGCTCTTCCGTACTGCTATCATTAAGCAGATTACACATCGGCGTGGTGGGGTCATCACAGGGCACTGTCCTATTGGGGAGCTAGCCTGAAGGCTGCGCCTACCGCACCATGATTACTGCAGAAGCTGTAAGAACGTGGGCGAGAATGAGAGCGTTATTCACCTTCTGTGCTACTGCAGAGCTTTGGCGGGCAGGAGGAGGAGATTTCTTCGTTCCTCGTTCTTTTACGACTTGGAAGATCCAACAACGCTAGCGCGACAAACCTCAATCGTTTTATTGCTACCACCGGTTGGTTTTAATACCTAGTTTTTGGGGTAAGGTATAGAGAATTTCTAGAGGTACCACAACGTACCCAATTTGCTGGCTTTAGGCAGTGCGTTCTTCACAGATATATCGGAGATAGCCTGCAATAGAATAGGGGACATACTTTGTTTTCTCAACTTCACAGGTTGAATTTAAGAAAACACCCAGCTTACCCCTAAACAGACTTCAATTTCAACGGACTTTCTCTTGCGAGAATTTGTGGCATCAAAACGTCACAGCGTACGCCGACGACATCAACATCATGTCCCGAAGATTGGCCGACGCAGAAGAACTTCTGCATACGCTCTATACCGCTGCAAAAGAAGTTGGACTACATACGTATCAACGAGGGTAAAACTAAAATAATGATGCAATCGACGACAAGGACACCTGTACAACCGAGCATCAATATGGAGGACCTCAACATCGAGTTCGTGAACGACTTCACATACTTGGGTTGCAACTTGTCAAGGGACGCTAACGAAACTGACGAAATCAAGCGACGGATACAGTTAGCTGATAAGACTTTTTTCTCGGTTCTTGCAATAATGAAATCGAAGCATGTGCACAGAAACCCGAAGCTCTGCGTGTACAAAACCATCATAAGATCAGTGCTATGCTATGGCTATGAAGCATAGACCCTAACTCAAGCCTCCGGAAACATGCTAGAAACATTTGAACGTAAGGTTCTGCGGCGAATTTTCGGGGCTGTTTGCGATCGAGGTAGATGGCGCATCCGGTACAACCATGAGTTTTATGAACTGTACGATGAGCTGAAAATTTCGAAAATCGTCAAACTACAACGACTTCAGTGGGCTGGACATGTACAACGAAGGTTCTGAACGCAGAACGAGTCGACGGAACGAAATTGCCTAGACGACCGAGATCTCGTTGGAAGTATATGCGGACGCCGAGCAGCTACTGGACTTCCATCCATATATCGGCGGACAACTAAATCTGCTGTATTCGCCATATATTTTTGCAAACTAAATCCCTAAAGTTATTTTTTCCAAACATTGCATTCATACTCGTACGTATATATTTGCCGTCATTTCCAATTTCGTGGTAAATTAAATAAACCATTCGCTCCATAAAATGCGCTCGACCACCCAAATAGCAAATTGTAGCTGTCGGTACCCAGTGGGGAAAAGATACATTCTGGATGCACCTGTACATACTCGTACGATAAAATTAAAATTCCAGTTTACCTGGAACGACCACTGTAACCTTCTACCACACTCGGTTGACTATTTTAGCTCAAATCTAGTTTTACTTTAAGTGACGCTAGCAATGATAAGGGGAGGCCGGTAGATCAGTGCGTTGAAGCGTCAGTCAGTCGTCAGCTTAGCCACGGGTTCGAATCCCATCGTGACGATGGAAGTTTGTGTTGTCTTCCCTCCTGTGGTGTGGGGCGTAACAATAAGTCAACTTTCACCTTCCCGACTTGTCGCAAGTATACGGTTAAATGGGCAGGAGGAGCATGCTACAACATGCATCGTCCGAAACCAGTTTAAGCTAGCGAAACGTCAACTAAGCGACGGGAGTAGTTGACGCGCTATGCCCCACTAGGGGTAAGGACTAAACTAATGGAAGTATAGTAACGGTGATAATATAATCGCAGGTAGATGAACTACTTTTGCGTAAGTTCTATGGTTTTCTGATTGAAATGATGATGATGATGAAATACGAGTATCTAAACAAAAACTTAACTAGAATACTCCTTTTACAGAAACAGTATTTCAGGAGTAATTTGCTTCCTTCTTCATTCTGTACGAGTATTTCTGATAGAGTTTTTGTGCATGCCTGGCTGTTTTATTTCTCAGGTCGGACCCTTGGAGGTGGATCTCATAAATAATTTTCAAGTTCAATCCTTTTCTTGTTCAGTAAACATTTCAAGGATTTCCTTAGAAGTCGTCATGAAATTTCGTTCTGGCGTCAAGTTAGGGTCCTCTGCAATAGTACTCCTCTGAACTTGGCATTTCCTCATGCACAAGTTTCTCTAGAATCTCCTTAAGTTTTTTCGAATTACAATACTTTTGACTATGCACGTCCACTGATCAAACTGCATTAAAGGGATGTTTATCTTTAGTGCCGATTGATCAGTGGACTTACATAGCCAGGATGATGAATGAATGCATGACTCTGATGACCACGAATATCGAACTACTGGAGCAATACTTTCATCTTTAAACCATATGGAAAATGAAAGCGCAAAACAATGCGTTACATTTTGTTCCGTCTGGGCACTGGAGTGCAAGATTATAAATATCTTGTTGGAGCCAGGTTTCCGTCTATTTAGACGTTTTAATCTACTACAAATCCGTTAAGTAATGATCAGTTCTCTGGCAAGCGGCCTGCTACATGGTTTTCTCGCCGAATCATCCAGTAACCGGTTAGAATTCTCACTAAATTGGCCAAACTGAAATGGGAAGCTCGGAATACAATAGCCACGACGTAACTATGTTATAAAGCCGGTAAACCAACCGGCCGCGGTCACCACGCAACTAATTCTCATCACAAGCTACCACAACCAAACGAGATACTAACGATGCGTATCCAAAGAAAAATATCGATATTTTGATATCGATATTATCGAAAGCTTTTATCGTAGTTCGGATGGCGCAACGGTTAGCACGTTTGCCTTCTACGCACTGGGCCCTGGTTCGATTCCTACTGGATGTAGAAGTTTTCGATAAAAAAGGGGATTAACGTGTCGGACTATGAGCCCACTCAGCTGTTAAATGAGTACCCATTTATGGGGTAAATAACTCGGTTGAGCGTGCTGCTGATCACACACCTCTGCACAAGACCGTCACGATCTAGAAAATAAGATAATGCTAACTCATCTCGAGGCCATGGCTCAAATTGGACTGTTGCGCCAGTTATTTATTTTATTTATTTATTTTATCGATTAAATATATCGATATTTCGTCATATTCTTCGATATTTATTTATTTATTTAAAGAAAACAACTGAACAGGTGATAGTGATGACGTGTCGCTTGTTATCCCTGGTGCGGGATTGGAGAGTGTTGTCAGAACACTCTTTCTCGGACCACCAGTATATCCAATTCAATTAGGTATATATAGTCATCACACGGGCGAACAGGTCATTGTCAATAGACGCAGAACCAATTGGACTAGGCACCGTCAAATTACACGGGAGAACAATTTTGACATTTTTTTCTGTTTTTTTTGAATTTTGCACCTATAGTAAAACGGCCTCGCTGATTCCAAAAATGCAGTCCGTTTTTCCCCTATACGTCAGGTTTTCGAGATATCGTTTGTTTTTTAATTTTACGGAAAATTACAAAAGGCCCCCTTAAAAAACAACTTTTTTTAAAAGCTACGGGGCTGCATCCTTGTACAGGACCTTCTCGTACCTGTATACAATAAAATTAAAAGCAATAAAAAAAGTAATTTCTCGCTACCTGGATTGTTTGTTAAAAGTTGTGAAATTCTTCGGCCATTTTTAAGGCTCTTTTATGTAAAAAAATGTATTTAAAAGCCTCTGTTCCAGTATATTACTCTATTATTGTGCTCTTAACTTGTGTAATGGAAGCCTCTACTATCCCTCGTCGAAAGTGTCTCAACGCTCCGGACTCATTTCCTATATATGTGGCAGTTATACATTTCTAAGTCAGAGGACAAAAATAGGCACTTTGTTCACCAGGCATATCTTGCCTACTTCAAAACTCCAATTTGCAATCAGGATAAATGGTGGGTCCCTCATAAAGTGTGCAGGTGCTGTGTCACACATTTGAGGTCCTGGACGAAAGCAGAACGACTTCAGTTGCCATTTGGTGTTTTCAAAGGCTTGGCTGCAATATGAGCATCAAAGTCCACTTTTTACACAGTCATCTAGATAAATTTCCGGAAAATCTTGGAGCTGTGAGTGATGAGCAGGGAGAGCGATTTCATCAAGATTTAAAAATCATGGAAACTCGATATCAAGGCAGATGGGATGCGAATATGATGGCGGGCTATTGTTGGAGCATAAAACGGGACTGTCCTGAAATTGAACACTCCAGGAAAAGCTACAAACGAAAATTTTCGCCATAATATTTTTTTAGTTCTTAGGTAATATTGTTAAGATGTAAAATCAAAATTTATAAATAAAAAAATTGTAACGAGTTTCGTTTGTTTTGATTTCAATGAAGGGAAGGTTTGTATGGGGGCCAAAATTTGAGCCCCCTGTATCTCAAAAACTGGACGTATAGGAGAAAAACGGTTAGCATTTCCGGATTCTACGACCAAAAATTAGCTAGAAATGAATATCAAATCGAAATAAACAAAATGCTGTTCCCCCGTGTTATCGCAGAGACTCTGCCACCTTTACCAGGACCGCCGGTCGGCGCGAGTTGGATGGAATGGTACACGTTCTCACTTATGTGATTACAAAGGTCACGGATGTAGCGTGCCCGAAAATTAGACCCAGGGGAAATAAAAAACCGGCATGGTAGACGGCGTTGCTTAATGAAATCAAATTAGTGTGTAGAAGTACTTTCAACAAGGCCAAACACTCTTGTTACGGACCGGACTGGGTCCTATATAAAGAACATCTCAGCATTTATGGTATAAGAGAGAACTTAGAAAAGCGAAGCGCAGTTCATGGAGACTCTTCTGTGAACGGATAGAAGACTCGAGCGAGGCATCCTGACTTCGTATGGTCCTATCCAGTAACCCCTCTACACCCAGCTATATTCTGAAGCAGGACAGGTCGTGGATTTCCTCCAGTGAGGAGACCCTAAATGTCTTGCTGGACTGGACACACACTTTCCCGAAAGTTCAAAGTTTATAACGAATTCATGCAGACGGACTTCCTCTCGTGAGGAGATCCTACATATCTCATTGGATACGCGATTCCACGATGAGTCCTGATGGGCAAGATACTTTTACGGGCCCTTGTGACTCCGCTAATGTACTATCCGTGGAGAAGGTTCTCTGGGCTGTGTCTAGTTTTGAGGCCTTTAAATCTTCGGGGCCGAATGGCATCATTCCGGCTGATCTTCAACACTCTATGGATTTAATCATCCCTTCGATCGTCTCATTTTCAAGGCCTGCTTAGATCTGATCCATATTCCCCACGCGTGGAGAAAAGTTAAAGGGGTTTTCATCCCTAAAACGGGGAGGATCTCGCACGTGACGCCTAAGGACTTGAGATCGATCAGTCTCTCCTCGATTCTGCTGAAGATATTGGAAAAATTAATTGATCTTTATCTACGAAACAGCATTCCACCGCATCTGTTGTCAGCTGCTCTACATTGTACCACTAGCTTTATTGAGAGCGCATTGAACATCAAAGAGTATACCATGATTGTTTTTCTGGATATAGAGAGCGCATTCAATAATGTTCAACCGGAGGCAATCGTGGAAGCTCTGCTTGCCTTGGGGGGGGGGGGGGGACCTACGGCTCACCACTCTTATTAATCTGCTACTGACAAATAGAATCATCTCTTCAAAACTGGCCGCGTGTACTGTTCGTAGGAAGGTTTCCAGGGGTACACCACAGGGTGCTGTGCTCTCACCTCTCTTATGGATCATCGTTATCAATAGCTTGCTTATGAACCTGGAGAGGATGGGGTTCAAGGTCACTGCTTACGCGGATGATGTGAGCGTGGCAGTGTCCGGTAAGCTCCCTGGCACTCTTAGTGAACTCCTGCAGAATGCCCTTTCAGTGATCACCAGATGGACTAATATGTGTGGTGTTGGCGTGAATCCGACTAAGACAGAGCTCCTTCTATTCACAAGGAAACTAAGGATCCCTCCAGTGGAACCTCCATCGATTGAAGGCGCTGTACTCACTTTCTCCGGCAAGGCTAAGTTTCTGGGAATAATTTTTGATAAGAAGCTGAGCTGGAGGCTAAATATCTAGGAACGCGTTAATAAAGCGACTGTCGCACTGCTGCTAAAAGGCTGCGGGGAAGAGATGGGGCTTGCAGCCTAAAATGATCCGCTGGCTGTAGGTTGCTGTGATACTGATGTACGGATTGATCGTTTGGTGGAAAGCCCTTAGAATCGGGACAAATCAAACTCTGCTGGGGAAGGTTCAGAGAGCGGCTGCTGTGGCTATCAGCGGTACCCTATGGACAATTCCTTCCGCCGCCTTGGTTTCACTGGATATTCTAGGAGAGCAAATAGCTACTAACACGGCCATACGTCTGCGGGAGGTTGGTCAATGGACTGCATCAAGAACGTCCTCTACAATAGAGTGACCCCAGCTTCGACAGACTACGCAGTGGCGTCGTACACCGTTGGTAAAAACTTCAAAGTCAAGATCCGATCACGCAGTCTTCGAATGAATGAAGGGCTTGTACTGTCAGATGCGGTTTAGTTTTACACGGACGGCTCCCAAAATGGCAGTGGCATAGGTGTGTACTCTACCGCGCCGAACGTTTGTTTATCAGGACGTCTCCCAGACCACTGCAGTGTTTTGCAGTCGGAGGTTTCCGCAATTATGGAAGTCGATTCGATTGGTATTTACACGAGAAGCGTATTTACGCTTCGTCAAGTTAACAAGTCACACGTTGTCGTAAACCCGTTTGCTGTTTACACGTAAGCCTTGTTTCACACATTTTAGATTCCATTTCGTTCGGTTTGTTTTTGGTCGCTATATAGGTAGACAAGTGTGAAACGGTGTTTCGGTTTCTATTCAGCACTTATTCGGTACCTAATAGAAACAGTACAGAATCGAATACTCCCTCGACCCGAATAGGTTTCATCAGGTTTCAATAAGGCGCGAACTCATGTCCAGGCAACAGCAAGCAATGAAGATGTTCACACATGCATGGTTCACGTTCGGTTTTAACCTGATAGCGAGTGGATTTATTTATTATTTTATTATTTATTATCGATTCGATTGGTATTTACACGAGAAGCGTATTTACGCTTCGTCAAGTTAACAAGTCACACGTTGTCGTAAACCCGTTTGCTGTTTACACGTAAGCCTTGTTTCACACATTTTAGATTCCATTTCGTTCGGTTTGTTTTTGGTCGCTATATAGGTAGACAAGTGTGAAACGGTGTTTCGGTTTCTATTCAGCACTTATTCGGTACCTAATAGAAACAGTACAGAATCGAATACTCCCTCGACCCGAATAGGTTTCATCAGGTTTCAATAAGGCGCGAACTCATGTCCAGGCAACAGCAAGCAATGAAGATGTTCACACATGCATGGTTCACGTTCGGTTTTAACCTGATAGCGAGTGGATTTATTTAAATGAAAACATCTGTTATTTTTATTTTGCATCTGTCGAAGTTTTTCGGATAAAATGAGCGGTTTACCAGATGTTGATTTGGATCGGCTGATTTGTGCAGTGGAATCAAAACCTGAGCCTATGTACGGAAGAAAATACAAAACCTAATATGGGCCGTGTGAGAACTGTGTATGTGTGAAAGGGAGCCGAATGGAACCGAATAGGTGTGAAACAAGCCTAAATCGGTTTTACGTGGACGAAACATCAGAAACGGGTATCGGAGCTAATAATGCACACGTCATTGTGTTTACACGAGGTGCGTTTACGATTGGACAGCTTATGTGCGAGTACTGAAAACATATTTTTCATTTTCATGTGTTTGTTGTTGGATTAATCGACTCATCAACGGCGGATGAGTACCAGTCGGGATCCATCGTCAGCTAACAAGTTACGAGTTGTAAACCCGTCTGCTGTTTGCACGGGACGGGTATCGTAGAATTGAAGCGCCCGACGGGCTTAGTGTGAAAACACACCGCATCAGGCAAAACGTTTTTGTCTTATAAGACAAGGAAACGTGTTTCATTGCAGCACACACCAAGCGAAACACAGTGAAACAAAACAAAACGTTTTTTGTCTTGTTTCGTTTGGTGTGTGCTGAGATAAGACAAAATTGAATTTGCATCGACGACGCGACGTTCATAATCTGCAAAATTTTACATAAAATGACCAGGTATTAAGCGGAAATAAATTTTTGTTTCCGAAAGACAACTGGCCGCCTAGTGGCAACGAAACATGTCTTTCTGTTTTTTCTTGTCTTTTTGTTTCGTTTCATGCGGTGTGTGTTGCGCCTATTGCAATATATGCAATTATCGACAACGACGTTTGTCTGAAACAAGTTTGTTTCATTCGGTGTGTTTTGATAATAGCCAAAGACATATACGGATATTATCGACAACCAGTCATAAAACGCATCGAGACAAAAACGTTTGTTTTGTTTCGTTTCGTTTCTTTTGGTGTGTGCTGCCTGATAAGAAGCAATGGTCGATTGTTTCTTGAGACAGAAACAAACGTTTTGTCTTATGCGGTGTTTTTCAGCCTTACGCATCTCGTTTATTAGAACCTTTAAGGGTTACGCCTCACGTGCATTATAACCGCCCGTCAGTCGCCACAACGATCCATCGACATGTACAATCAGGGGCGGACGCAGAAAAAATTTGGGGGGGGGGGTTTATCAAACAAATTTATTAAATTTTGTATTTCCATTAATTGCTATTACAATAACATATCCAACCTCCTGGGCTGTTTCGCTATAATATTCAAAATGTCGTCACTTGTCACTGCTATATCTCTGTGAATATTAAGCAGCGCTAGTCCATTTAGCATGTGCTCCCCAGTTTTGTTCCTCAAATATGTTTTCAGTCGACGAAGCGTAGAAAACGAGCGTTCGCTTGAAGCAACCGATACGGGAAGTGTTGAACCAATTATTAGAAATCGGTGTAACGATGGGTATAATGATTTATTGCAACCGTCCAAGGAATTGATGAATGTTTTTGCTCGCTTCTCCGTGGGTACTTTAAAAAAGTGCCTATAGTATAAAAAAAAATGCGTAAAAATTAGCACAGCGATGTACTAATATGAGTAAACTTACCTCTGCCACATTCTCATCTCGGCTTCGAATTCTTCAGTCGATCCAAAGACATCATTCGGCCATTCAGCTTCCAAAGTTTGCACCGTTTGAAATATCTCTTGTTTACTGAGTTGAGCGCATTTTGATGGTAATATATTTTGTATTTTGGAAAGAAGTTCTCGATGGTCAAGAAATCTGGATTGCAATTCGGCCAAAAATTTATCCAAAAATGGAATGAAAACTGATCGGCGGTAGTACGCTTCCGGTTCTCCTTTATAATTATCACGATGTTGCTGCCTTCCAATTCGCCGGGGAATACTTAGCTCGACACCAATTATTTCTGCCGTTTCTGTTGCTGAGACGAAAATATCATGGAATTTTTCGTCCGCTTTTGAACGCATCTCTGTTATTTCTTCGTGCAGATCATTTGCGTATTCCACGCATCGGCTCAGGTCACATGTCTCTTGTTGCAGATGTAGGCTGAGATATTTGGTCAAGATGAAGATCGGTTTTATTACTGTTAACGCGACAATAAAATTAGCCGTACGTATAGAGGCGAGTAATGCATGTGGTTGTACACCATCAGATTTCTTGGTATTGTCGTCTATTTCTACCAGAGCTAAACAAATGTACTCCAATACTTCGTTGAACAAGCTGAGTGAATCTAAATGTTCTATCCAACGTGTTTCACAGAATTTTAACAGACGGGTTGTTTAGCACTAGGGTTAGCCGCTTGTATGTGCTTTTTCAACAATAATCCCGCTTTGGTGGATTGACGAAAGAAATTCACCACCACCTTAATAGTTGTCACGCAATTTCTGATCGATGAAATGTCGCATGCGTGGGTGATGGCTAGATTCAAATTGTGATTAGCGCAATGCACGTAGACAGCGTCTGGGCAAGTTTTTCTTACTACAGCGGCGCCATCATAACCTTCGGAATGAAAACAGAAAAACATCAAAAATGAAATTCTCTATACGCCGGGAAAAATTCAATAGAATAAAAAATATACCTTGTCCTCTCATGTGAAGCAAATTCACTCCAAGTTTCTCTAAAGTGGTAAGCAACGTATTAGCCAGTCCCTTTCCAGTCGTATCGACGACAGGCGCAAAACATAAGAAATCTTCTCGGACTCTGAATATATTGTCAATTGCTTCGACGTACCTAATACCGACTGAAAATTGTTCGATACCGCTCACATCAGTGGTTTCATCAGCCATTACTGTGAAACACTTTGATTGATTGATTCGTTCAACAATGGCCTTCGTGATCACGTCGCCCGCAGCTTTAATTATTTCATTTTGAGTGCGGTGGCTTAGATACGTCGCGTTAGCTCCAGCAGTTTTCAAGTGATGACTTAGAACAAGATCGCCACTTTCTACAGCGAATCGAAGAAGCGCTCTGAAGTTCCCGTCGTTATTTTGTGGCATCGTCATTGATAATAAGTCGTCATCTCGATGTCCTCGAAGAGAAAGTCCCTGTCTGCCACACAAAATAACAGCACGAATGATGGGAACTAGTTTCTGTCTGTTTACGAGTTGCACTTGTTTCCGGCCTTGGTCGATTTCGCTTATGATATCGTTTTTCTGGTTTTCGAAAATAAGCTTAAAATTTTGCGCATCTTCCGAAGCATCGTTATGATACTTTTTAGTCTGGTGCTCCCTAAATTTTTCCAAAGCTTTTTTCCAATCTTTGTATGGGTGCTGAACCAACATGTTTGGGTTTTCATGGCATCCGTTTCCGATGTTTGTCTGGCAAAATGCTACGCAAAACCGGCAATAAGCTCCATCTTCACCAGCTGAATATGTTAACCAGGGAAATGCGCGTAACCATGATAGTTGGAACTTTAAATTACGTTTACCCGAGGCTGGAAATTTGAAGGTATCGTCTGGTGCCCACGCTTTTACAAGTAGCTCATACTTTTCATTGTCCTTTAATTTCCGTCGACTAAATTTCAAATTGTCATTAGCCAAAGTCTGTAAAATACCACAATCAACAAAGTGTTTTCCGAAATCTACATCAAAACCGGGCAAATGAGGATATAATCTAAAATCACTTACTTTTCGTTCGGGGGAATAATAATCACTTTTCAGCCTTTTCGCCGGCGGAAATTCGTCAAATGCATTTTCAGATGCACATGTTGCAGCCAGTGAACTTTTTGGTTTGAAAAAACCGGTAATTTTTGATGAACTCATTTCAGCAACACAAACACTCCGTTCTAATTAGTATAAACAGTCTTGTCTTTACGACTGACTTTATTCAACTGACTCAAATTCTTATAATCTACACAAATGCCCTTAACGATTATATCCTATTTCTAAGTGCATGCGAACGCACATGTTGATCACATGCATGTTCGGTAAAACACACATGTGTTAACACTTACGAAATATCTCTTTTTTCCATTTCCAAAAAATAGGAATTATCTTTTATTATACAATATGTATCTGTGTTGGGTCCAATATGCAGCATGTGGGGGGGGGGGGGGGGGGTTTGAACCCCTAAACCCCCCCCCCCCCCCCTGCGTCCGCCCCTGTGTACAATAATTAAAAAAGTACCGTAATTTTCTGTCCAAACCTCGTATCGGAAAGAAATATTGATATTTCGATATATCTTTCGATATCGTGCATCCCTACCAGATGCAGCGTGAGACGGATACAAAAGATACCTTCAATTGAATGTTCATATGGCTGGAATTCCACAGAAGATACTCGACTACTCGTATAATGATGCGGTTATGGTAACTACGATACACCTATCATTTCAGCTAATAACCGCAAAAGTAAAAGTGATGCTCAGCCACTGCGGATTCTCCCATCCATACTGGAGTCGGTAGCAAGATCAGGCATCAGGGAACAATCGGCAACAAGACAGGCGTCAGACGACCGCAAATCTAGGGACAACAATACCGTTTCTAATGGCGGTTTGATTATGATTCGCGGTAGTTTCACGTCGATTAATGTCTGTCGTTTTTTTTTTCTCTTTTTTTGTTCGCGGTCGCTTATATGGGCCATTGCCTCCACTCGGATATGTTCATCGTGTGCTCTTTTGTGTGTGATCATTGTTGAAATTGAATAATAATTTGTGTTGTATGGACAACTTGTTAGCGGGCTTTCGGATTCCTGGCCGTAGTTATCATGGACTATGGACCATTGAACACCCACCGATTGGCTACCGCAGTCCGTCCTATCATTAAATTAGATAATATTTTAATTGCGAGGCTTATTTTCGCTCTTGGATACAGATTGGTAACGGTTCACGGAGGATTTAATTGTGGTGTGTTTATAGGTCAGCAGAAGGTTGTCGGTGCTATGGTGGTTATGGGACACTTGAAGATGATTGTCCAATTTATTCACTGACTGTCGCACATCATAAATTTGAACATTCCAGTAATTTTTTGAAGTATACTTGGCCCAGAAAAATCGCGGTCGTTCAGCCGTTTTGGCAGAATGATGAGTATTGAGGAATTAAGCCGGAATTTTGGGTTGAAGGCAAAAACTTCAATGAATGGAATTTGCAATAAAAGTTTCCCCTTCAATTCAACATGCCAAGAGAGGTCATAAGTACAGGGTGGGCCAAATACAAGTTTCTTTTTAAAAATGTAATAAAATGAACACAATTACATTTTTTCTTCCATGTATAGTATTATGGCTTCATTAGTAAGAGCAAACATTCCCATTAATGATGAAACACAACTTTGTTCAAGTGGCTGCCTCGGCTAGCTTCGCAGTAGCGCATTCTGTCATTCCACTTTTCCAAGATCATGTCGATGGTTTCGGGCTATAGCTATAGCTCATGGATTGCTTGAATGATATTGGCCTTAAGTGCTTGAATCGTTTCTGGATTGTTGGCATAACATCGGTCCTTCACGGTTCCCCAGAAAAAAAAAAGTCGAAAGGGGTCAAATCGCAGCTCCAAGGCGGCCAATTAGCATCGCCAAGACGGCTGATAACACGATTTGGGAATTTGGTGCGTAAAAGATCGATTGTGACATGGGCTGTGTGGCACAGCGCGCCATCCTGCATGAACCAGAGGTCGTCCAAATCCATGTCTTCAATTTCAGTAAAAAAAAATGATACAATGTATCTACACTGCATGCAGATACATCGGAACATGGATATGTCTTATGCCTACCGAAAGCGTGGGACGTGTTTTGTCGAATGATTTCATCCAGTATAACTATACTGGGATCTTTATAAAACTACGTCGATATCTTCAACACAACAGGTTCCACGCAGTCGGTAGCCAAAGACATATCCATGTTCCGATGTATCTGCATGCAGTGTAGATACATTGTATCATTTCCTACCAAAAGCCAATAACCTGTCTTCCAAGAACCGATTCCCGATAAACCCGCCCCAAATGAAACTTAACACCCTCTTCATGAGACAGAGAGACATACCCCATTGAAAGCTAACGCCCCCATATGAACCGCATACACCCGTTCTATGAGATTGAACACCCAACCACATGAGACAGATAGACACGCCCTATTGAAAGTCAACATTTATGCTGCTAATGCATCGTACCGTATGTGGAGCTTTTGTTCTAATATGTTTATTGCACGTATGGTGGGGGCCCACATTGTGGGCCAGTCAGACCTCAAGTCGCCGCCATTGCAAATGCACAACCACAGTCGCTGGATCACCCGATTCGGCTCGAATGAACTTCATCCGCTCTCGCTCATTTTCGGGGGGCGGGAACTATGTACACTCTCTCAAATTGCGTCGGCGCATGTCCAAATGTTAGTCGAACTGACTACTTGCTACTTTTTCTGGGACCCTAGTGATTCAGATAGTACAACGCGCGCTATTTTACTAAATGAATGAATGGGAATTGGCGGAAATTGAAGGCCATTGAAAGTCCTTGGACGTCCTTGACCTAAATAATGAGTAAAAATGGAATTTCATTCATTGTGACCTCAGATTGGGTCTATGCATGTGCATGTCGGGAGTGCACAATTTGTTTAATGAAATGGTGAGAATGAGAATGATATGAATGAATGAGGGGAGGAGGTTCGCTGGCCTGAGCGAAATTTCGCATACATTCGGAGACCAAAAATTGCGTGTGAGCATGTCGAGCGAGGAGGGCAGACGACTTCTTGCGACGTGTTCTGGGGGCCTAGTCAAGTTAGGGAGTACGAAGCGTACTCTATATTTTTGAGGATTTTGAATGTATGGTATGGTATGTATGCAGGAGTTTTGATTATGGCGTCGCGTTGCTTCGTCGCATTGACTGAGAGCGTGGGACAGAGAGCACAAGTCAAAATTCTGAGAGCCTGGTTGGAAATACTCTGTAAACCAATCGGCCACTACATTCATAGAACTCGGAAAAATTTTCAGTGGGCTTGTTTCCTCTTCTGACCCCCGAGTAGCACAGCAGACATTTCGTATTACGGACAGATTTTTAGGATGACCCCCAGCTATAAGACATATCCATGTCAAAAAGTCGGATAACATGGCTCTGAAACGTTCACCGTTGACCGAAACATTGTTCCCAGCCACATTTTCGAAGAAAAATGGTCCAATGATGCCACCACTCCACAATCCGCACCAAACTGTCACTCTCTGTGGATGCATTGGCTTCTCGACAATAACCTGCGGGTTTTCCTAGCCCCAGATGCGGCAATTTTGTTTGTTAACGTATATCCTCCGAGATGAAAATGCGCCTCGTCAGAAAACATGTTTTTTCGCCCAAAATCGTTGTCCAATTCAAGCTGCTCTAAAGGCCCAAACTGCGAAGCGATAACGAAGCGGATGGTCGTGCGCCTTCAATTGCTGACTCAATTGGACCTTGTAAGCGAATAATCCGAGATCCTTTTGCAGAATTCTCCTCAGGCTAGTGCGTGAAATGTTGAGCTGTTGAGATCGAGAGCGAGTTGATGTTCGTGGAGTGAGTCTCATACTATCGGCTGTTGTCCACTAGCATGCCAGTCTCACGAACTTTTTGCACAAACTTGCGTACAGCAGGCGCGGTGGGTGCTTCATTTCGGCCAAAACTTCTTTTCAAAAAACCCACTGTTTGGGCTACACAGCACTCACTTTGGAAATAAGTTTTCAATATTTCCCAACGTTGTTCAAGTGTAAAGCGACTCATTTCGTTCTGCGGAGCTATGATACTGACTTTCTGTTAAAATTTCGAGCGGAAACAGCTTTCACTGTCAAAATAACCTATGATTTAAAAAGAAACCACTAGATGGCCCACCCTGTATAGTAAAGGTGCGTTTTGCTAGATACCACTCTGCGTCAATCGTACTACTCAATTGACCTAACCCCTTGTGGGGCATAGCGCGTCAACTGTTCCATGTGGCCCAGTTGACGTTTCGTTGCCATAAATTGGTTTCAGAGAATGCAGTTGCCAGCATACACCTCCTGCACATCCATGGCCACAAACGTTGTCGTGGACGGGATTCGAACCCGAAACGCCGGTAGTCAAACATGAGACTGATGCCTCAACACACTGCGCTACCGGTCGCCCTGATGAAAAGATACACACGAATATCCGTAGTACTCCGTGCTCTAAGTATGGGTTGACAGCTAATCGCAATCAATGTGCGAAGATCTTGTGCCTAGCAAAACACACCTTAAACAAACTCATGCTCGTCACTGGGTGTCTATAGTAAATAAAATTCTGATGGCTTACTTGACCTTTAAATTGGGTTTTTGTTTTTTATTTTATAAAATTAAGATCATGTGGAGTCACAAGATGGTGATAAGCACTTTGGAAAAATTTTTTACGAATCTCTTGATGGAATGGACAAGAACTGGAAATGAAAAACACAAAACAGTTCTTTCGAATAGAAGGCAATTTGCATTCTGTTGAGAGCGGTGGATGGAGAATAATTCAGCTAGGAAGCTACGGGTCCTTCAGCGATTTCGCATGCTAAAGAGCCATTTGCAGATACAGGCGGTTGAAGCTTCAAGTCTTCATAGCCTGTACTATACCAGGGATGCGTGACCGTAATTCTTATTTTACGATTCTGGCATCTCAGGAGAAATAGGTGTCCTTTATATATGTACGAGTATTTGTCAAGATGCGAAAATTACAATGAACAGGGAGAGGGAATGAAAAAATAGTATACTACTGTTTGATACCATCGAATATACGAGGGTCAGTCAGAAAGTAAGTTTAAGGGTCCGATTAGGGGGAGAAGGAGTTGTCAAAACACAAAAAACAAGGTCATTTTCGGAAAATTCAGACATTTTTTATTTTTCTACAAAGTCGCCATCTCTCTCAATACATTTTTTGTATCTACAAACTAATTTCGTAATTCCGACGTCGAAATGTTTTGCGTCCAAATTTTGAAAGTACGCTGTGACTGCTTCGGTGATAGCATCTGTCGTGTCGAATCGTATGCCGCCAAACGCTATTTTCATCGCCGGGAAAAGGTGGAAATCACTTGGGGCCAAGTCAGGGGAATGCTCACAAACGTCCCATTTAAATGAGGCCAATTTTTCTTGGGTTAAACGGGCAGAATGCGGACGAGCATTATCGTGAATGAAAAACACTTTGCGACTCAACAAACCTGGCCGTTTGAATTTTGTGAATGGATGTTCGGCTGCAGTCGATCTTACTCGTACATCGTACCTTTTCGGCCAACTCATCGAGTGTATACCGGGAATCCTCCTCGATCAGCTGTTTAACAAGCGCAACGTTCCCCTTGTTCACTGCGCTCGTTGGTCTGCCTTGGCGCGCTTCGTCATGGAGTTCTTTTCTTCCGTTTAGGTACGCTGTTCGCCAACGCGTAACCATTTGAAGGCTCATACACTGCTCACCGTATACAGACGATAATTCTCGATAAATTTCACTAACGGATAATTTTTTTGCGGTCAAAAAACGTATCACACTACGCGGTTCACATTTGGACGCTACTTCTATCGGCGTCTCCATTTTAAATCGTTGTAAAAAAAACACAAAAATAGACTTATCGGGCTCAGCGATGCGTCAAATTGGTTAGGATAGATGAGAGAACAACCTCCTAAAATTTCGTTAGTTTATCTTTTCACCACGCGGAGCGCTGCCACCCTTAAACTTACTTTGGCTACTCAATTGCCCTAACCCCCTGTGGGGCATAGCGCGTCAACTGTTCCATGTGGCCCAGTTGACGTTTCGTTGGTATAATCTGGTTTCGGAGAATGCAGTTGCCAGCATACACCTCCTGCACATCCATGGCCACGAACGTCGTCGTGGACGGGATTCGAACCCGAAACGCCGGTAGTCAAACATGAGACTGATGCCTCAACACACTGCGCTACCGTTCGCCCCAATGGTGATTATGTTAACATGTTGAAATCCTCTCCACAACTTTCGTTCACCAATTTTCCACTGCAAAACATTTCTTTGGCACTCACGAAACAAGGAAATATCAAATCAAAAGACAAGAAGACAGTGAATTTACACAGACGGGGATTCTATTTGCACTTTTGAGGTACACAAACGTCACAATGCACATACCAGCTGCGAATTGTCAAATGTAGCGGCTACATGCCCAGAGAGCGTAAAAAATTTCTGCTACCAAGGGGAAGTAACCGCTCCGGAGTGGATGGAAGGAGCGATTGCAATCACGAGCGGGAGGGGTAGTAGCGCTACGGAGCGCTCCGTAGCGCTCCGGATGAAAGGAGTGTCGTGAATGCACTCTTTCTGACTGACCCTCGTATATTGAATGTTGAAAGGGCGCGTCAACGGAAAAAGGTTGCGTGGAAGACCGAGAGCTCGTTCGGAAGACTCAGTAGATGCAGACGCCGAACAACTGCTGAGTTTCCGAAATTACTACTTTGCCTTAACCCCTAGCGGGGCATAGCGCGTCAACTACTCCTGTGCGCCATCGTACTCTGTCCTGGGCAATGGGGCGCAACTCCCCAAAAGACTTACCCAGTACCTGACACTCCTTTGCCACAGATCGACGCCATGTGATTCGAGGACCCCCTCTTGGTCGGCCTTGGTTGGAAATGGGGTTCCATTTCATGGCATGCAAAGCAATGCAGTTATCACTCTTCCGCAATGTGTGACCTATCCACTGCCATTTTCGCCTGCGTATCAATTCGTCGATTGGCATCTGACCCGTACGCCGACTTAGCTCTTCATTTGATATTGTTTCGGGCCAGAAAATTCTTAAAATTCGACGAAGACATGAGTTGACGAAAACTTGCAGCTTTCTGGTAACTCCTACGGAAACTTTCCATGTACTGCTCCCATACAAAAGCACTGATAGTACCAGGGAGCGAAACAGGCCCAGCTTGGTCTTGATGCTAAGATAACTGCTCTGCCAGATTTTGGATAGCATGCCGTATGCGCGTTTAGCCTGGTTGATACGACGAGCGATGTCCTGCTCCGTACCACCATTTTCGGCAACAATGCTACCCAGGTAGACGAAGTTGTCCACCTTCTCCACAGGCTGCCCATTAATATTGATGGCAATAGGTGTCGGATTTCTTTTTCGCAACGGCGGGCTAAGAACCTTGGTCTTGTTGGTATTAATCTTTAGCCCAACCTTGCTTGCCTCCCTCTCGAGATCTAACGCCATTGCGGACAGATCCATGATTTTGTGGGAGAGTAGGCATATGTCGTCAGCGTAGTCAAGATGTTGTAGATAAGATGTCAAAGTCCATTGAATTCCTCTGTCGAGTCCGGATAGGGCTGCATGCAACACATCGCCGATCACAATGAGGAATAGGATCGGTGAGAGGATGCACCCCTGCCGAACTCCACTGCGAATCTCAAAGTCCCCCGACACCTTACCTTTATGCAGAACGCGACATTTCGCGCCGTCATAGGTTGCCTTAATAATAGCCACAAGCTTCTCAGGGATGCCTCTCCTGCGCAAGGCCGCCCATATAGAATCCCGGTTCACACTATCGAAAGCCTTTTCGAAATCGATGAAAAGCAAGTGAAGCGGAGAATCGTATTCAGCGCATTGCTCGATGATGATTCGCAAGGTGTTAATGTGATCGACACAGGAGAATCCGGATCGAAAGCCAGCCTGCTCTTCATCAATTGTGCTTTCTAAGTGGGCCTTTAGTCTTTCCAGGACGATTTTAGCTATTATCTTGGCAACGGCAGGAAGCACACAAATGCCTCTCCAATTATTACAGTCTGTGAGGCTACCCTTCTTTGGAAGTTTGATGATCAAACCTTCCTTCCACTCAGTGGGAAAGGTCTCTGTATTCCACGCTTTATCAACAAGTGGGTGCAGCAAATCGGCAGTTACGCTTGGCGCTGCTTGATAAAGTTCGGCAGGGATGCCGTCAAGTCCGGCGGCCTTTCCTCGTTTTAGTGCAATAATTGCAGTGACTATTTCCTCTTTAGTCGGGGCAGTGGACCGTATACGCACATTTTGATGGTTAGCTAAATTATCTATATGAGGGGAAACTTCACCAGAGGTTACACGGTTCAAGACCGCGGCGAAGTGTTCTTTCCACCGCCTCATTTGATCTTCTTCCAAGATAAGTAGCTTTCCATCACTATGTTTCACCGGATGTTGGCAGGAGTTACGACCACCTGTAAACTCCTTGATGACACCGTATACGGCGTTTAAGTTGTTACTTCTAGCGGCTTCTTCTGCTGACGCTAAAAGATAATTGGCATAAACTCTTTTATCGCGTCGCACACTACGCTGAACTTCTCGAGCTTTCTGACGGTAAAGGAGTTCGATGCTGCTTCGATTGTCGTCTGAGGCTGCAGCCAAACGAACTTTCAGCTCCTTTCTTTCAACAATCCGCTGCCATGAAGCGTCGGACATCCAGGGCTTATTCCGGCAATCCGGGTTTGGGCCAAGGATGGTATTTGCGCTATCAATGTACGCATTTTTTATGGCATCCCAGTTTTCGTTTATGTCACTATCTGGGTGACTAGTTATCTCAGCCGCTTTTTGCGCAAGATGGTCATTATATTGTTGTAAGACAGCTGGATTTTTTAGTCGAGCGGTGTGGAGTTTGCGGGGCCTGGATCTTTCGTCGCTGGGGCGGCGCACGGCTGCAATACGCAATCGAACATTAGCGATCATAAGATAATGGTCTCTTCCCATCCCAATATCGGCACCCTTCTTGTTTCGCACGTCCAGGAGGCAACTCTTGAATCTTTTACTAATGGCAAAATGGTCGATTTGATTTTGTGTTCTGCGCCGATCAACAGAGGACCAACTGATTTTGTGGTGGTCCTTATGCTCAAACATAGTACCACCGATGAAGAGACTGTGAAAGTTGCAGAACTCCACAAATCTTTCACCGTTGTCATTACGATCACCAAGACCGTGTCTCCCCATCACATGTCTGAGCCCATAGTTATCAGCGCCAACTTTCGCATTCAAATCACCCATAACCATTATAATGTCACCTTTAGGTGTTCTGCTCTGAACGGCGTTTAGTTCTTCGTAGAAGGAGTCTTTTGTCAAGACATTGTCGGGTTCAGTAGGGGCATAACAT
The DNA here is from genome assembly GCA_964017055.1 of Chloromyia formosa. Classification (NCBI taxonomy): domain Eukaryota; kingdom Metazoa; phylum Arthropoda; class Insecta; order Diptera; family Stratiomyidae; genus Chloromyia; species Chloromyia formosa. Next base: position 6,100,083 of record OZ024817.1, read on the forward strand.
TGTATTATTGAGATGTTCCTCATTTTGGTCCGGAACCTGGCGGTCAAGACCCTGTCAGAGACCGGTTCCCAGGATAAGAGACAGTTTCGCGCGGCTCTGGTTAAAAGGAGCCCCACACCTGACTCACGGCGACTACCGGTAGCTTTACCGGAGTACAACATTACAGTGCTGCCCGTTGGAGAGATGAATTCTCCGCTGTTCCACCATCTTATCTCACTAACTCCTAAGATATCCAATTTGTACCTCAGAAATTCACTCTCTAATTGAAGAAATCGTGCGTTCTGGGGACCTTCTGATCCATTGTCCAGGAGAGTACGCACATTCCAGAATCCAATCTTTGTCATTGTACGATAGCTAAAAGTCGTAACCGTTGAGTCAGTCCTTATCCGAGGCATAGTTGACGTTTCGTTAGCATATAAAGATTTCGGATAGTGCAAGTTGCTGGCATACACATCCTGTCCTTTGATTGTCGGTTTTAACGACAGGCCCTCAAAGGGAAAGACCGTGGTATTTTTTTTTTCACACCCCACACCACAGCTTCCGAAATTGGACCGAGATGTGTAATTGGAGAATAATGATGACCACCGTCAAGGTCCGTGCGTCGGGCTGTAGCTATAGCGCCATTCAATTCTGATGATACCATCACGATTTCAAAAATCAAGGACCGACAAAACTGTTTCAAAGTCTGAATTATGCATTTTATGAAATTGCAATGATAATCATAATATTTCAACTCACCTCAACCATTCACCGCATCGTGGCAAATTCAATTAAAGCCTCCCCTAAATTCTCACGGTCTCATTGAAGACACTAACTAAACCTGTTACCATACGACTATGCCTTAAAGCCAGTTACGTGCGTACGAACATTCATTCTCAATTACGACCCAACTAGGCGAGGCAAATGATTTTTTTTTTTTCAATGCTATTTGGAAATTATGCAAACACTTGAACACGCCGGGGTTTATGTTCGTTTTGCATGTCTTGTGTTCGCTTTCAAAGACCTGCAGGCCTTCTATGTCAGACGGCAAAACTCTTGAGAACATCCGAAAATCTGAAATGGCTTCGTGTTGTCAACAATGTGAGTCAAGTTGGTTGATAATGATGGCGAGGGCTAAGAGGCCGCCGACCCAGGTCTCGAAGACAACGAAACAAAAAGAACCCAAACGACGAGAGCCTTCTCAAGTTTTCCGGTCAACGGTGAACGACTGACTTCAGTTCAGTTCTTTAACTGTCTTGTTCTCAAGATTTTTCGGCCTTGTTCTTTCACCGATACACCTCTACATTGCTCGTTCATACGACAATACCGCTGGAACCTCTTTTTTTTTGTCGTTGGTTCTTTTTGAGCCATAATGTGTACGGCTCTTGTGAATTCTCACTGTCGTCGCCATCATCGCATGAAGAAGTGCTTTAGCCTGAGTCGCACTCCACTGTATACTATGGCTGAAAATTCATCGTTGCAAAGAAGAAGAAGAACAACAACAGCTCCATTGTTAGCAATCTGCTGGAAGTTCTTGTGGGAACGGAACGAATTTGACCTGTGTCTCATCCCAACTGCTCCGAAAGAGTGTACACGGCGTCAAGATTCAGGGCGGTTGCTCAATTCAATACCCCAGGTAAAATTACGAGCATATAGTATACAGCAAACCCATCATACATGAATGTACGTTGGAAACCGACGACGTGTTAAAACATTACCTTCACTAAACAGGATAATGGGTTTTATGTTGTTGACGAAGGTGACGGATGGATGCAGTTTGAGAGGCGTGCAGGAACGTTAATGTGAGAAAAACGTGTACTGATGTAGTGCATTAGTTTATTGTCGATGCATTTGAGCAGGAAAGGGAAGAAAAGTTTCGTATACGAGAGTAGCAAGTTATTGACGAGAAGAGGTTGTTGGCATATGGACGTACAATGTACCTTGTAACTAGGATTATGAAAAATCTGGGATGACACGAAAAAAGGATTAGGCGATTTTTGTTAAAGCGACGAGGATTAGTTCCGTAGTTTATAGAACCAGAACGGATAGTCCGCAAAGCCGTAGCGAAGAGGTCAGACGGTGAGATTCTTATCATCGCCATACCATGAGCGTATATAAGAAAATATGTAATCCTTAAGGACACTAGACCATTAGAGCTCGGAAATAATTCCTGGTAAAAGTTTTATTGTTTTAATCACTTTATTTGCATTCCATCATGACTATTTTAAGCCCCCCTCCCTTTAACATCACCCTGTGTTGGATACCGAGCCATAGTGGTTCCGAGGGGAACTGCGCGGCGGATGATCTGGCTCGGGAGGGCAGAACTGGTTGGTTTGACGTAAGATTGGAGGACATAGCAATGCCTTTTGCTATGTGTAAATCGGCGATTAAGGCCACTGCTGTCAACAGAGCCAGTACAAGATGGCTCAACGGGGCAACATGCAATATGACAAGATCGATTTGGCCGATATTGGATTCCGGCCGCTCTGTCACCCTGCTTTCGATGAATAGGAGGCACATTGGCAGAGTTGTTGGAGTTATTACCGAAACATGCCAGGAGGCTCAACATCCCCCATCATGATTTTTGAGGGAGTTGTGGTGGTGAGGAGGAGGAGACCATCCTCCACTTGCTCTGTCATTGTCCGGCCCTGGCTGGTAGGAGGGGCTACTTTCTGGGTTCGCGGATCTTCCATGATTTGGATGACCTTAAGAATACATGCGCCTTCCGGTTAAATCGCTATATCAGTAGCACGGGCTGATTTGATACGCAGCCCTCTTAAGGAGACGGTTTTTCTTTTCCCGGTGGTATCACAACGGGCCTTTGGAGGCCTAAGTGCGTAGCGCGGCAGCGCCTTAACCTAACCTAAGTCTCCCCCCCCCCCCCCCCCCCCTCGGCGGAGGTGTGCGTTCCGAGAAAACCGTTGGTGATTGATTACAGTTGCTGTGCCTGGTAGGCGCATTAGTCCTAACCGTAGTTAAGTGTCAAAGTGGCCGCCGTCCTGCATGTGGATTACCATAACACGAAATGGTTTTTTTTTTGGTATATTACCATCCTTGAATTATGGGCTATCAAGAGCCAGACGCAGCTCTCAGTGCGTCTACCAATGCAACCTCTGGACTGTTTACAAATCTTTATTTGGCATCGACTTGAAAACGGAAAATAAAAGTGAACATTTTCGACAAAAGGCGTGTTTTTTTGTACTGCGGTGCAGGTTAATTGGGGGCTATCCGGGTTAACTTACACACATTACACAAACAACATACTCTAGTTGTTTGTGTAATGTGTGTAAGTTAACCCGGATAGCCCCCAATTAACCTGCAACATACTCTAGTTGTTTGTGTAATGTGTGTAAGTTAACCCGGATAGCCCCCAATTAACCTGCACCGCAGTACAAAAAAACACGCCTATATTTTGTTGTTTTTTTTGTTTACTACCGAAAAGGCAAAGACGCAGTGCAAGCGCGGATGTGTGATGTTTATGCCGAAGACTCATTAACAAATCGCCAGTGCCAGAATTGGTTCGCTCGTTTTCGTTCCGGAAATTTTAATGTCAGTGATGCACCACGATCTGGCCGTCCAACAGCTGTCGATGACAACAAAATAAAGCTAACCGGCGCAGTATACGACACGGGAGGTAGCGGAGAAACTCAACTTATCCATAAATCAACCGTTCACGAACATTTACAGAAGCTGGGATAGGTTAGCTAGCTCGATATTTGGGTTCCACCAACGCCATCTAGATAAACAGGCCTCAACTCAGCTGATCGTGGTGAATTAGACTTCATTTGTGACGTCTATTTTACGTCATTAATTCACTGCCAAAGCAGTGACTGCACACGACGATGTCCCCGGCACGACATATTTTTACAATTGGAATTGCGTCGGGCGGCACTTTAGTCCTCTAAAAACACACTTTCTGGACACTTGCAGCAATTTGGTCGAAGCCGCAGCCCCGGGGATCAGTCGCAGAGCATCGTGGAACAGTTCACACTTGACAAAATACATCTTTTGACTGCACGATACGCTTTCATTGCGCACGTGTTTGTTTGCCCGCATCACTAGATAAAATTTTACTAACAAATAAACACTGAACGCGGAAAACGAAAACTAAACACGGAACGCACAAATACCGAGGACTCGCCAGCACCGGTCACCGACCACTGAATTGTGGATACGATGGCGTCATTGAAGGAAATAATTGCGTAATTTAGCCGTCAAAAACAGCTGAGTTGAGGCCTGTTTATCTATTGTAGATGGCGTTGGTTCCACACGAATTGAAGGAAATTCGCCTCACCAAACGAATTAACGCGTTTGCGATTTGTTGCTGAAACGTAACGAAATCGACCCATTTTTGAAGCGATTCATAACGGGCGTTGAAAAATGGGTTGTTTACGGCAACGTTGTGCGATCTTGGGGTAAGCGAGATGAAACTGCACAATCGACATCAAAAGCAGATATCCATCAGAAGAAGGTTGTGCTGTCTGTTTGGTGGGATTTCCAAGGTGTTGTTTATTTTGAGCTGCTCCCATGGAACCAAACTATCAATTCAGATGTGTACTGTCGCCAGCTAGACAATTGGACAAAGAAATCAAGGAGAAACGACCACAACTGGCGGCAAATCGTAAGGGTGTCATCTTCCATCAAGACAACGCCAGACCCCATACATCTCTGGTCACTCGTAAAAAATTATTGGCTTTAGGCTGGGAAGTGATGCCTCATCCACCGTATAGCCCTGACCTTGCACCATCAGATTACCACTTACCTATTCCGTTCACTGCAGAACCATTATTTACAGCAGGTTTTTTTTAGGAGATATGTTTACATACTCCAACAACCTTTCTACACATTTAGATGAGTAATATTTATGAATAAGTAAGTGTTTTAGTTATTAAATAATTCGAAAAAAGAGCAAATTTTTCTTTTTGGTAGAGCTCTACCACTTTTTCTGTCTTATCTAAACATAGCTTAACACCTACTCCACATTAGCAAATTTTTGGACAAAAACTTAAAGCTCTGGCGTTTGTGTGAAAACATTGGACCAGAATAGAAGTACATATAGTATTTGCGGTTAATATTTTCGTACAAACACGAGAGCTTTAAGCTGTTGTTCAAAAAATTGTACAAACATTTACTAATGTGAGATAGGTGTAAAACGCTGAATGCGAACCATAATTCATCACCCAGCGAAATAGAAATATACCTAATACAGTAGAAACATGAATTTACAATAGATAAAAGCAGGGTACGGTAGGTAACATGAAAAGTACAGATTCATTAACGCATTATCTCAATTTATAATATAAAATGCAATTTCTCCACTAACAGAAATTACCGTCATGTGCAGATTCAATGATTGATCATAACTCATCATCACCACTATACACTAATGTATCCGCGTTTGTACACCAGCCTTGACCCTCACCAAAGACACTAGCTAAGCTAATAGATACATACTATGGCAATTGGAAAGACTGCTCGCCCGGCACTTATCCATCTGTGCTCTATGCATTTACTTGATTACAGATTGACACTTTGAGTCGTGTATCTCTGGGGACGGGCATAGCAAGTGAGCTTTATGATCGTACTGCTAAACATGGCTTACAAAAATACATACATACATACGAGTGCATAGTACGAAATTAGCAAAAATCATTCCACCTACGCAAAGACTTTTTATAAATATATACAGTAGAACCATGTACAGTAGAACCTCGCTAATCTGATACCCGCTAGTCCAACTTTCAGGGTAATTCGACACCCTCGCAACCCGCTCGCAGTAGAACTTGAAAATAAAGAGGAATCTTCAGAAAGTCTCCAAACTAGTCACGTCTCTGCAAAGGAAACTTTTGAAATGGGATTAGGGTATGTTGAAGTACACGAAGAACCGAAAGCTGGTGATATTTTGATGCTTAAGAAATGGCAAGATAAAGTAGCATGTGCCCGGGACTCGGGATTATGTCTATTACAAAACACGTATCTTTTGACATGGATATGTCTTATAGCTGGGGGTCATCCTAAAAATCTGTCCATAACACGAAATGTCCGCTGTGCTACTCGGGGGTCAGATGAGGAAACAAGTCCATTGAAAAATTTTCTGAGTTCTATGAATGTAGTGGCCGATTGGTTTACAGAGTATTTCCAGTCAGGCTCTCAGAATTTCGACTTGTGCTCTCTGTCCCACGCTCTCAGTAAACGCGACGCCATAATCAAAACTCCTGCATACATACCATACCATACATTCAAAATCCTCAAAAATATAGTGTACGCTCCGTACTCCCTAACTTGACTAGGCCCCCAGAACACGTCGCAAGAAGTCGTCTGCTCTCCTCGCTCGACATGCGCGTTGTACTATCTGAATCACTACGGTCCCAGAAAAAGTAGCAAGTAGTCAGTTCGACTAACATTTGGACATGCGCAGACGCAATTTGAGAGAGTGTACATAGTTCCCGCCCCCGAAGATGTGCGAGAGCGGATGAAGTTCATTCGAGCCAAATCGGGTGATCCAGCGACTGTGGTTGTGAATTTGCAATGGCGGCGATTTGAGGTCTGATTGGCCAACAACGTGGGCCCCCGCCACACGTGCAATAAACATTAGAACAAAAGCTCCACATCGGTACGATGCATTAGCAGCATAAATGTTGACTTTAAATAGGGCGTGTCTATCTGTGTGTATCTATGTGGTTGGGTGTTCAATCTCATTAGAACGGGTGTATCCGGTTCATATGGGGGCGTTAGCTTTCAATGGGGTATGTCTCTCTGTTTCATGAAGGGGGTGTTAAGTTTCATTTGGGGCGGGTTTATCGGGAATCGGTTCTTGGAAGACAGGTTATTGGCTTTTGCGGAACATGGATATGTCTTTGGCTACCGACTGCGTGGAACCTTTTGTGTTGAAGATATCGACGTAACTTTTATAAAGATCCCAGTATAGTTATACTGGCTGAAATCATTCGACAAAACACGTCCCACGCTTTCGGTAGGCATAAGACATATCCATGTTCCGATGTATCTGCATGTAGTGTAGATACTTTGTATCATTTCTTTTTACATCTCTGGTTAATCCGACTTTTAGCTGTTCCGCCCTCATCCCTCGTCTGGAGGGGTCGTATTAAGAAGGTTCTACTGTATGTACATATAGTAGATACTAGAACTCGACATGAGAGAACGACGTGTGAGGGCTCCGTGCCTGTGGTGAAATGGTAATAGTTCGTGGAATTGATGGTACTTGAAGTGTTGAGTTAAATGCAATAAATGGACCATAAAACAGATCGTGCCAAAAGGATTGGAAACGTGTGGTCCAAATAAGCATATGTACTTAGTAACTTGAACTAAATAAAAAAATACGATCAATTATTGTTATGGCTATTGGCGATTAGTACACCAGGTGTCATTGAAATTCAAATCATTGTATTTCGATATTGAAAAACCGCACGTACGTATCGTCTCCACTCTTAAAAATAGAACAATGTTTTTAAAAGTCACAAACAGAAACGCGGTTAGGCTTGTACGCAACCAGGCACTCCAAAAGTCATGTTTTTGTATACATATTTCCAAGTTATGAATATAATGAAAAATCTCACGGTACCAGTGCAATGGAGTAGAGCTCATCATCCGGAACGGTTAACAACAGACATGATTGTAGATTTAATGGTCACGAATCAAACTTATATAACCTTTGATTTGCACGATAAAAAAAAATATTCTAAAATGTTCACTGTTTTAACCATTTTATTTTATTTTACTTTCAGATTTAATTCAGAATCATCTGGGCCTCTGGAGTATTAACGTATAATATACATGTAAGTAGATATACAGGTAGTCCGGATGGCGCAACGGTTAGCACGTTCGCCTTCAACGCACTGGGCCCCGGTTCAATTCCGGGGATTTACGTGTCGGACTATGAGCCCACTCAGCTGTTAAATGAGTACCCATTATGGGGTAAATAACTCGGTTGAGCGTATTGCTGATCACATACCTCTGCACAAAAAAAACCGTCACGATCTAGAAAATGAGATGATGCTAACTCATCTCGAGGCCGTGGTTCAAATTGGACTGTCGCGCCAGTTATTTATTTAAGTAGATATACAAATACCAAAATTATGAAGTATGTACAAAGTAGAGTTAGAATGGAGTTATATTCTCATAAGTTCACCCTTTTAGAGTACTACGAACACCTTATGAGAGCCTTACAAGCGTTAAATGGTGCATTTATTTTCAAGTGCGAATTTCAAGAACATATACATGTGTAGTGATAGTTAGTCCTTCGTAGTAATTTTCTATAGTATCTACCTGAAAACTGGTAGTTGGTATAATGGTTGCTACTATCTACATACTTCGATACTATAGTTCCATAAAAACCTACTGTTAATGGCTCACGTATCACTTGTTCAAGATGTGGTGCTGCTAAAATATTTATATAATACAATACATATTTTATTTAAGTTTAATTGTAAATCAAACACATTTCGGAAATCCCAAAATTCTCAAACATTTATTCATCGACATTGAATTTGCTTGTTTCTCCACACAACCAACCATCCGTTCATTCATCTCACCATTCGCTGATTGAGATTCTGTTAACATATTGTAATGGGAGCGGAACCGAGCAATTTGAAATTGCCGAATTAATTTCACTCTAAACTCCACATTCAACCATATGAATATTGCATGTCACTTAAGTGAACAAAAAAGACTGTGTCTACTTGCTTTCAATTGTTTTTCTGCAATACTTAAATTGAATGTTAAATGAATTCATGCAGTTGTCTGAAAAAAAAATGCTTTTATATAGTAAAAGCTTTTGTCAAACTGACAACAATGGACGCTTCTCCACATGTCTTACATGTCGTTTCGGTACCTGGGTGGTTCAGGTATGTAATCTCGAACAATATCCACCATTGTCTGTTCTATAGAGAAATCAAAACCATTAAATATATTTTCAATAAATTATTACCGTTTAATTGACTTAATCGCGATTCATTTTTCTTTTTTTTTTGTATGCGTAATTGACTATTAGACACGCTTAAAGCTACGCTAAATTGATTTGAACATTTGAATAATTAAGTGAAAGCCACGATTAAGGAAAACGGGCGAGGCTCAAAGGTTACAATATAGCCGCGTTTCTTTGTAACAGAACATAATAGAACAGAATAATCAGCAAAGAAACGATGCAGAACAGTTCCAGAACATGAAATGTCAAAAGAGCGTTACCAATAGGTGCGTTTTTTCTTACAGAGCAGAGTAGAGCAGATTAAGCGACGAAAAAAACGATCGAGAGCAAATTAGCGTAAAGAACACAAAATTGGGGCATGTCTTTGCTGGGAGTGTGTCTTGGTTTAGTAAGAATTCAAATGTCAACTCAAATTTCAAGAGAAAACTTAAATCCTTAGTACATATACAATCGGACAAGTTTCCTTTAGGCAGGAAAATTATTTTGTATGTTTACTATTCCATATAATTACACAAAACGAACATTTTATTGGCAGAAAATGAGCTTTATGTGTGCTTCCCAACTGTAAACTGTTCTAAAATTTCGACGCCTGCGCCGCCTGCATTTCAAATGTAAAACTATTTAACAGAGTAGAAATCCTGCACTAACGTTCTATCGAGAGCAACTCAGACCAAATTGTTAGTGTAATTGTGTGGTCTTAACCTGCTCTGCTCTATATGGAACTTGACAAAAACGCGCCTAATATAGCTAGCACCTTTCTTTTCTGAACAAAAAGCTTAAGCTTTGTACGAAAATTTCCAAAGATTAGCCAAGACACAAACGATACTGCTGCTGCCGCATGAAATTCACGCATGATATGGGAGCCTTTGAGTGAAGAATGTATCGCTGGTTATGCGGAAAAGTAAGCGGTGCATCGTAGCAAAATTAAGATAATTCGTATCATGTACTCGTACATACGAGTATCTTCATAGAGGTCTGATTTATAAAGGTCATTACTGACGAAATGAGTAATTTCAAGATTTCCATGGTTTAACCACGAACGCTTTTCTCATATAATTAAATTCTATTTAAAAATCGCTTAAATGCCAAATTTTACGTCATAATGGTCAATTAACGTGTCATTTTTTATTGCTCTCTTCATTAATCTGAATAGTGCTATGAAACACCTGGATATCGTGTGAAAAAGGCGTGTAAATAGTGAGGACCCATTTTAAGATGTTTTCATTAATTTACGGATTCATTATACTTACTCTTATACACACCTGTGCGCCACTTGTAGGTAAAAGTTACTTATACAGTTTCTGTAGAATTTTAATAGCATTTCAATGATTTAGCAATGTAAATACATATAGAACAGTATGGGCAAAACTTTCACACGAACTTTTTTATTTAATTAGCAATACATATGTATATAGGTTAGGTTAGGTTCAAATGGCTGCCGTGTTTACCACAGGCACACATAGACCAGTATAAGGTCCGTTGTGTTACCACTGAGTTATCTCCCGACCATCTTATTCATTGAACCAGCCGGAGCGTGTAATGAAACGCTGAAATTTCCCAACATCGACGTTGGCTAAATCATCCAGTTCATGAAAGAAATATGAACCAAAGATTTCCTTACGCCTGCCTGACAGCGCAGGACAGGTGCAGAGGAAATGGAACGTACATTCCATCTCATCCTCATCTCCGCAGCTTCTACAGAAGTCATTGAACGGGAGCCCAAGCCTCCTGGCATGCTCACCAACTGCCCAGTGACCAGTGATGACTCCCACGACCGCACTAATGTGTTGTCATTTCAGTGATAATAATCTAGCTGAACGGTTCGCTTTCAGCGTGGGCCATAAAGGCCTTATGGAGTGGCATGTGCCGCCGTCTCTCCATCTATTATCTGTTTTGCGTATCGCCTCAGATTTTAGTGTCTGTCTACAAGCCGCAATGGGCATATCAATATTTCGGTGAAGTTGTGACGACCTATAAATTGTACCTTGTCTAGCGAGCTCATCTGCCTTACAGTTACCCGCGAAGTTGCTATGACCCGGAATCCAGCATAGAACAATGTTGAAGAAATTACCCATCGCAGTAAGAGATTGACGACATTCCGAAACTGTCTTAGACGTAGTCAGACCAGGTTCAAGGGATTTTATAACAGCTTGACTATCAGTAAAAATAGTTATGTCTCTAGCAGAAACGACATGCCTCCCCAGCTAAGTGAGTGTTTCCAAAATCGCCGTGATCTCGGCCTGAAACACACTGCAGTAGTTAAGGAGATGAAACGAGACATTTATATTTAGCCTATCGGAATGGATTCCGGCCCCTACTCCATCGTTATTCTTGGAGCCATCCGTGTAAAACTCTACCGGCAGCGAGAGCGCATTCTCTTCCCATTGATTGCGTGAAGGGATTATGCTTACAAAATTCTTGTCAAGGAAATATTTAGGAGCGGTGTAGTCAGTGCTTGCAGGAACATCCAGGTTGCTCAGGATAGCCGCGTGTCCAGTACCCAATGTACACCACCGACCCGTATCGCGAAGACGGATGGCCGTAATTGCAGCCATCTGTTCGCCATAAATGTCCAACGGAAGCAGGTTGAGCAGCATGTCCAGAGCAGCAGATGGAGTGGTTCTTAGAGCCCCACAAATTGCTACACTAGCCAGTCTTTGCACCTTCCCCTGCAATTTACGGTTGGCCTCTATCCTTAGAGCAGTCCACCATACAACTACCCCATACATTAGAATGGGACGGAGAACCGCCACATATACCAATACATTCGGCTGCAAGCCCCATTTATTGCCTATGGCTCTTTTACAAGAGTATAAAGCAATGGTGGCTTTATTCACCCGTTCCTGTAGATTGGGCTTCCAGCTCAACTTCCTATCTAGGATAAGTCCCAAGAATTTTGCCTGATCAGCGAAAACCAACCTCGTTCCATTTAGCGTCGGAGGTTCGACTGGAGGTATTCTGTACCTTCTTGTGAAGAGAACTAGTTTCGTTTTATTCGGATTTAAGGTCAAACCGCAGTGTTCAGCCCATGCGATTAGTAGTGAGAGGGCATTTTGTAAAATTTCACTAAGAACACTAGGAAATTTTCCTGATATAGCAATAGCAATATCATCTGCATAAGCACATATCCTGCAACCTAGCCTTTCGAGGTCCAAAAGCAGCCCATTTACAGCCAGGTTCCAAAGAAGAGGAGAGAGCACCCCGCCTTGCGGGGTACCTCTGCTTACCCTTCTACGCTCCGTCAATGAGCCCAAACTAGTGTGTACGAGTATCACCCTAGTCGTTAATAGAAGGTTAACAAGTCTGCAGATCGAGTCGTCCATCTGCAGAGCAGAGAGTGCAACAATGATAGCACTAGGTTTGACGTTGTTAAAGGCACCTTCGATGCCAAGAAAAACCACCATAGTGTACTCCTTGAAGCTCAAGGATCACTCAATATAGCTCACAATAGAGTGTAGAGCAGTGTCCACAGACTTTCCCTTCCAGTAAGCATACTGTGAATCAGATAGAAGGTTAGATGGAATGGTGGCACGTAAGTGGATATCAATCAGTCTTTCAAACAGTCTTAAAAGAAATGATGATAAACTAATAGGCCTCAGATCACTGGGACGCGCATGCGAGCTTTTATTCGCTTTCGGTATGAAGACCACTCTAACTTCAGTCCATAGCTTTGGAATGTGAACCAGAGTCAAACGGGCCCGGAAAATGGTCTCAATCCATGGAGCCACAATGTCAGATGATTTCTGCAGATCAGCCGGAATAATTCCGTCCGGTCCCGCCGATTTAAAGGGTTCGAAGCTTGTGATAGCCCAAAGAATCTTTCCCTTCGATAGGATATTTGTGGAGTCGCACGGGGCGGTGTCGGCCACAGGCGAATGCTCCGCCGAAACATAAGGGGAGCTACCCGGGAAGTGTGTATCAAGAAGGACCTCAATCATTTCCTATTTCCATATGTATATAAGATAATATAATAATATCATCATACATATTATTTTCAACTCCCCCTTATATACAACTACAAATATACTCGTATAGACTATGATTAGCAATGAAATTTCCAAGTATCAAATAGTAAGTAGAGTGTCGATTATTCGGACGTCGAAAATCCGGACCGCCGATAATCCGGATTCGATTCTGACAAAAAAAAAGTACAAAAAAAAAAAAGAAAATAAGACCGTACATGCAATAGTGTATTCTCAGTCTTTTATCTCTCTCTCTGTCTCTCTCTCTCTCATTAAAACACATAATAAATACTTGAAAGGTTATACTCGTATTCATTCATCCGCTCCACTTCTGTAACCAACCAATTGGATTACGAACGATTTTATCAAGATTTTTAGGTTGAAGACCAGCCGTTTTATAGTGCATTTGGAAAATCCGGACAATTCGATAATCCGGAAGGAGTCCGGTCCCAATTAATCCGGATTATCGATGCTCGACGTACTATGAACTGCTATTTATTCCAGATACTCGTACACATTCGATTATCGTTCTATTTGGAATCAAATTAATTACAGGGCCGTTGTATACTAGTACAGTGTGGTGATTGTATCCTTCAACGAGAAATTTGTATGGTTGTTAGTTGTACCTGCTAGTTGGCTATCAATAGATCGATTTGAATTAGGACTAATCCAAAGTTCAATGTACTTCTGGAAAATACATTTATTGATTTACTAAGTACATGTTGTTCCAATCCAAGTAATCCCATACCAAGGCTTTAATTTATACTCGCAGTTGAACGGCAGCACACAAAGTCACGCAGTCTTATGTTTAAATGTCATTTCCAACCTGTAAGTATAAGCACCATACTACACATGGAAACATGGCGGTGACCCTCTGATATATGTACATATATTTTCGGCACTATTCTTGCCCGGTTTTTAACCGGCACTACTTTTGAAAACCAATAACTGGGCAAAAATAACCGACGCGCCAAATTTCAAACTTTTGCGATTCTCGATTTCAAATCGCACGCATATGCCGACACACTGAATAAGGGGTTAAGGTCGCCACAGACGATCGAACTGAACCGTTCCTGACCACCACCGAACCACATAAATTGCATAGAAGGTGGCGAAAATAAATCTCCTCGCGTCCACCGTTATATGAAATTTACGTGGTTGAGTGGTGGTCACGAACGGTTCTGTTCGATCGTCTGTGGCGATCTTAAGAAATTGACGACGTTCGGGTGAGTGTGTTAATTGCCTTGACCCATCCAGGGGCATAGGTGCGTCAACACCTCTTGTATGGTATGCCTCGTTGATGTTTCGATAGCAAATAATTTCGGATGATGGAGTGGCTAGCATGCAACTCCTATCCTAGGCTGTGAATATACTGCCTAAAGCGGAATTAAGGTTGGGGTCGAGTGGATTTCTTTTTAAAGCAGTACGAATCAACATTATTCAGTTTGAATCTGTCATTTTGATGTATGTATATACGGAAGGAGTATGTTGGTAATTGCCTCGACCCCTCCAGGGGCATGAGCGCGTCAACGTCTCTTGCATTACAATGCCTTGTTGACATTTCGATAGTCGATTTCCGGATGGTGCTTTTGTTAGCATGGACCTAATAACATTGAGGGTGAGCCTAGAATGTACTTCCGCTTTAGGCAGTGCGAGACATTAGTATAGCACTTGTGTCGTACTGGTAGTTTTCCATTAAAAAATTTACGGATTTTGGGCTTACGGATTTTGTAACTCTGCATTTTGTAAATCCGCCTTCTTGAAATTTTATGGATTTTTTTTTTAGATTTTATGAGTTACATTTCACCTGCAGTACTCGATCGTAATTACATTTACAACGATTAACAGCCAGAGCTGTACCTTCAGTTAAACTGTAAGTGAATGGACCGCTTTAGAATCGCCATGAACTCAACTGACGTAACATCTTTCCTTCAGTCTCTTTGATACGCCTACTAATATACATATATCTGGCACCTCTAGTCTCGATAATTTGCTACCAGTCATCATTATAATTTCGAATCTTAAGATACTCGTATACAATATATAAAATGTCACCGAACGCGTAAAGGGGCACGTGAAAGTCTGGCAAAACACAAACATGCCACCACGCAACATCGTCGTCTAACATTTTGTTACTAAGAATAGCCGCGGAAGACGTCACTTTTGCTCATTTTTCCACCAACTAGCGACAAGAATGACGTATTTACGTGACCGCAACGAAGGATATGTTTTCAATAAAGTGTCTAAATAAACTGTTCATTTTCATTGACCGCTGAATTATTGGATTTTGCGGAAGATATATGTTTTGCACATACTCATTTATATGACGGAGAAGACATGTTTGATTTAATGATTCGAAAATAAGCAGAGGTGGATCATAAAACTCATAATTAAATTCCAGATGCCCAGTACCGCGAACTAAGCCACACGGAAATAGTGCATTAACTCACAATTTCGGTTTGAAACGGAAACTGTACATGCATGTACTATTTGGGTTTTTCATCTAGGTACAATTTAGGTTGGGAACGAGCCCGACTTAAAAAAAAAAAAATTGCAACCCTCAGTATAGGTACGATCGCTTGACTTGCTTTGCTTAGAACACCGTGAGTTGTCGTAGGATATGGTATGTTAAGAGGGGCTGCCGTAATCTATTTACAGCACACTTACACCAGAAGAAGGTCCCTTGTGTTGCCCTGGAATTGCATAATTCCATCCGTCATCCATTGTTGAACCATCCGCAGCTAATAGCGAGTCGCAGGAGTCGACCCACATCCGCATTAGCTAAGTCACCTAAATCCGCATAGGCAAATTTGCCTACAGTCGAAAAACGGTACTAAAAAAACGGAAAAAACGGCACTCAAAATACTGAGAAAAAACGGAAGACCGAAAAAAATGAAAAACCGGTACCCCTTATACACGATTATCAACAGTATAACGAGTCGCTGGATAAAGCAATATATTCGCTGAGATCTTAGCCAAAAACTCCTGTTTGTGCCACCTACTATTCAAAGCCCGCCTTCTATCCCATCCCAATGTGCACTTAAAATCAATCAGTCAGTCCTTGCAAAGCTTGATAATTGTAAATTGGCTGGCCCTTCCGTATATCTTCTATAGTTGTTAAGTGATGTGACTCCTCTTTAGCTTAACCGCTGCACAAATTGTTCCATTTGTCCTATACATTAGGAGTTTTCCCATCCGCATGGAAACTTGCCCATGTTCAGCCTGTCCTAAAAAAGGAGACTGAGGCCGACTGAGCTTACCTCAATTCTGTCTAAAGCTTTTAAAATACTTAGGGCCGTTTTCTCAATGTCTGGTTAATTCTTATCCTGTAGATAAACGCTAACCGCCCCTCATCTTCCGGTTAAGAATTTATCGGACAATAATTCCAAACAGCTGAGACGTACTGCTGTGATTTTGACAGCTAGAACTGTTTACGTTCGCACATTCAAATGAGACAATTAAACTGGTCACAAGGAACAGAGTTCTGGGTATTCATTCGAAGGAAACGGATCTGAAACCAACTCAGTCGCAAAATAATGCTGAGAGGTGGCACAGGCGTAGAATAGAATTGAACTGGTAGCAGAATTCCGTCAAGAAAATCAGCTAACTTTGAACTGCATTAGCTGCGCTGTGGACTGCATTATCATATTTTGATCGTTGCATGCGCTAAGGTTAAATTTAGTGTCCCGGATAGCTAACTGGCAGTTTAACCGGACATTAAGAAAACGGGCCTTAAACACCCAACTACTAAAATATTTAAATTCATATAATCTCAGCAATGATAGACAGTAAGGTTTTCGTGCTGCCCGCTCCACTGGTGATCTAATAAAATCCATAACGAGCGATGGACTCGTTGTCTCCATAATTTTGGTGAAGCTAATGTGGTTGTGGTTGCTTTATTTTATTTATTGACAAAGTTTGGCATCCAGCCCTTTTATTTAAGGTTCTTGCTTTTGGTCTTGATCTGCATTAATAAAGTGGATTGAAAGTTTCCTCCATAACCGCTCTATCACTGTTGTACCTGACGGCGTTAAATCAACTCTCCATTCAGTTAGCGCCGGGCTACCACAGGGTATTGTCTTGTTATCAACTCTTTTCCATATTTTTATTAAAGACTTTTCAAGTTTAACGTCCAATCCGATCCACCATTTTGCCGACAATAACAACCTCGATTTCGCATATCCCTTAGGCCCTAACCAGATTAAACGCAGCAGCAGCGCCATCGGCAGCAGCAGCGCCATCGGCAGCAGCAGCGGTGGCAACAACAACAACAACAGGTAGATCTGTCGCGATGACACAGCGACCTGTCATCGCCGCAGTGTCATCGCGACAGATCTACCTGTTGTTGCTGCCACCGCTGCTGCTGCCGATGCCGCTGCTGCTGCGTTCAATCTGGTTAGGGCCTTAGACTCTATGGCTGACTCTCGCGGGATCGCTTCTACAATCAACAGAGACCTCATGTTCGAATCATTAAATCACGATATTTCTAATATCATTGACTGTAGTAAAGCCAACCGAGTAGTATTCAATGCTTCCAAAACGCAATGTTGTTACATCTACAATAAATTGTATTGTTGTTAATTGCCTTGACCCCTCCAGTGGCATGGGCGTGTCAACATCTCTAGCATTTCTACGCCTTGTTGACGTTTCGATAGCTTATCTACTTTTCGAAAGTTCAGTTGCCAGCAAGCTCCTTCTATCCGCGCCATCTTTATACTGACAAGCCCGGAGTACTGTGAGAGTTCTATTAGTACTCACAGGTAGTTTTTGATCGCGCCGAGATTTGAACTCCGAGCTTTTGTGAACCATCGTCTACGGCGCCGCATCCTACAGATACGATGGCCGGAGGTCATTTCTAACGACGACCTCCTTACTATTATACACTCTCCGAAAAGGGCCGAACAACATTGTACAACAGGCCCTCGATTGGAACCCGCAAGGAGCCAACGCAAGTCGCCGTGTTGGACGACCTAGTAACACCTGGAGAGGATCAGTTAAGAGAGATTGTGCCTCAATAGGCAAGTCGTGGAGTGAGCTGAAAGCGATGGCGATGAACAGGACTAGGTGGAAAGTAGGCGTGGTTAATACCCTATGCCCTACAAAGAGTTAACAGGAACCAAAGAGAAACCGACTGATGGCTAGACTGCAATGCTCTTTTGAATTATTTCATTTACGCGTCATCATCAATCATTTTAACGATAATTATCCCTAGGCGCCATTATTCAAATGTGCTCCATGAATTCAAAAGCCTATTAGACAATATTGTTCATTGCAGCAATTTAATTTCAATCAAAATCGGCACTTTTTCTGTCTTTATCTGTCAATTTGTGGCTCTGCTATCAGCTCAAGAAATTGATGATGATGACCTACTCAGAATCGAAGTACACGCGTATACTCGTAGTCGTAGCTATGCGATTCTATCGATCATGAATATCATTAAGAATATGCAAATTATTGTATTATTTTTATTTTGCTGTAATTCCACTGTCTCTATACCGTCCAGTTTGGATTTATTGGATTAAGGAACCATGGAGGTGGTATTATGATGGCTGTCGTCTTTTGTTTTTTTTTTCGCCATTCCGTTCTGAGCTGAGTGACCGCATTTATTTCGTCATTTCCAACACAAGAGCCCCAGACCTAATTTACATGGGATTTGCATTTTATTTGGCGAAATCCGAAAACCGACCTTCCCAAATTGCAAAATCATAATATGGGTTACTGTGCTATGCTGCTCACCATAAATTGCAATCTATTTCGTCGTATACAAAGTTGATGATTGAATTATGCATGCAATCGTTAATGACCATGCATGGATTGCGGTTTGCTTGGTTGAATTCTTGCATGCATGTGCTATAAGCACATGCTGTTGGCACGGAAATATTAATTGGTTTGGTCGACCACTGTTCTGAAATGGAAAAACGAAAGTGAAATGCTTACTAGCCATGTTACTAATTGCAGTGCAGAAAGTATATCTGGTCTTCTCCCTTCACCGAATCATCTCAAATTTTTTAGCGAAATTTGAATGAATCAAAAAGTATGAAAATGTTTGATTGATCTCTATGACCAAGTTTGAGAAGTGGATGTCGAGTACGAAAAAGTCCGAAATTCCCGAAGTACCCCCTCCACTAGCTGCTAGGTGGCACACGTTTACAGACAAATCCGGGAGTGGCGGGCTAATCAACGACAGCGATTACGTTCTCCTTGCTACAATGGGTGCGTTTTCAAAACGAAACAGTTTCGACACTGTTGCGCGACTCTCTCGCTCACTCACGGGTGCACAACATTTTACATCTCTGTCGCACATGTAACAGTGTCGATACTGTTCTGTTTTGAAAACGCACCCAGTGACACAAAAAAGCGATGATGTTCATGGGCACCTTAGGACCGTCCCAAGTAAATACATTATAATTTTGATCCATTAGCTTTTAAGTTGTCTATGATTTTCGAAAAAAAAATGTTGTCCTTATCTCTCTGATTAATTTACTGAGCAACGAATACAATATCTATTGACCAACAGATACAGTATTTATTCAGCAACGAATAAG
The DNA here is from genome assembly GCA_964017055.1 of Chloromyia formosa. NCBI lineage: Eukaryota > Metazoa > Arthropoda > Insecta > Diptera > Stratiomyidae > Chloromyia > Chloromyia formosa. The sequence goes on from OZ024817.1 coordinate 6,119,513, forward strand.
GTACTTATTGACCAAAAGATACAGGATCTATTGAGCAACAGGTACAGTATTTATTGAGCAAGAGATACAGTACTTATTCAGCAGCGGATACAGCATCTATTGGCCAACAGATAACAGCATCTACTGTGCAGCACGTACAATATCTACAGGCCGATAGATGTAGCATCTATTGAGCAACTGGGGGGCAAAAACTCCTCTTCCATAGTCCTCCGCGTGGGCGCCCCCTGGAACGGCAGTGGTCACAGACCATTGCCAACCAACGTCAAGCCGCCAGTGATGGCGGTGCGATGATTTGGTTGAGGTACCCCTGTGGTGTGGGGTGTGAAAAAAAAATACCACGGCCTTTCCCTTTGAGGGCCTGTCTTTAAAACCGACAATCAAAGGACAGGATGTGTATGCCAGCAACTTGCACTATCCGAAATCTTTATATGCTAACGAAACGTCAACTATGCCTCGGATAAGGACTGACTCAACGGTTACGACTTTTAGCTATCGTACAATGACAAAGATTGGATTCTGGAATGTGCGTACTCTCCTGGACAATGGATCAGAAGGTCCCCAGAACGCACGATTTCTTCAATTAGAGAGTGAATTTCTGAGGTACAAATTAAATATCTTAGGAGTTAGTGAGATAAGATGGTGGAACAGCGGAGAATTCATCTCTCCAACGGGCAGCACTGTAATGTTGTACTTCGGTAAAGCTACCGGTAGTCGTCGTGAGTCAGGTGTGGGGCTCCTTTTAACCAGAGCCGCGCGAAACTGTCTCTTATCCTGGGAACCGGTCTCTGACAGGGTCTTGACCGCCAGGTTCCGGACCAAAATGAGGAACATCTCAATAATACAATGTTATGCCCCTACTGAACCCGACAATGTCTTGGCAAAAGACTCCTTCTACGAAGAACTAAACGCCGTTCAGAGCAGAACACCTAAAGGTGACATTGTAATGGTTATGGGTGATTTGAATGCGAAAGTTGGCGCTGATAACTATGGGCTCAGACATGTGATGGGGAGACACGGTCTTGGTGATCGTAATGACAAGGGTGAAAGATTTGTAGAGTTCTGCAACTTTCACAGTCTCTTCATCGGTGGTACTATGTTTGAGCATAAGGACCACCACAAAATCAGTTGGTCCTCTGTTGATCGGCGCAGAACACAAAATCAGATCGACCATTTTGCCATTAGTAAAAGATTCAAGAGTTGCCTCCTGGACGTGCGAAACAAGAAGGGTGCCGATATTGGGATGGGAAGAGACCATTATCTTATGATCGCTAATGTTCGATTGCGTATTGCAGCCGTGCGCCGCCCCAGCGACGAAAGATCCAGGCCCCGCAAATTCAACACCGCTCGACTAAAAAATCCAGCTGTCTTACAACAATATAATGACCATCTTGCGCAAAAAGCGGCTGAGATAACTAGTCACCCAGATAGTGACATAAACGAAAACTGGGATGCCATAAAAAATGCGTACATTGATAGCGCAAATACCATCCTTGGCCCAAACCCGGATTGCCGGAATAAGCCCTGGATGTCCGACGCTTCATGGCAGCGGATTGTTGAAAGAAAGGAGCTGAAAGTTGGTTTGGCTGCAGCATCAGACGACAATCGAAGCAGCATCGAACTCCTTTACCGTCAGAAAGCTCGAGAAGTTCAGCGTAGTGTGCGACGCGATAAAAGAGTTTATGCCAATTCTCTTTTAGCGTCAGCAGAAGAAGCCGCTAGAAGTAACAACTTAAACGCCGTATACGGTGTCATCAAGGAGTTACAGGTGGTCGTAACTCCTGCCAACATCCGGTGAAAGATAGTGATGGAAAGCTACTTATCTTGGAAGAAGATCAAATGAGGCGGTGGAAAGAACACTTCGCCGCGGTCTTGAACCGTGTAACCTCTGGTGAAGTTCCCCCTCATATAGATAATTTAGCTAACCATCAAAATGTGCGTATACGGTCCACTGCCCCGACTAAAGAGGAAATAGTCACTGCAATTATTGCACTAAAACGAGGAAAGGCCGCCGGACTTGACGGCATCCCTGCCAAACTTTATCAAGCAGCGCCAAGCGTAACTGCCGATTTGCTGCACCCACTTGTTGATAAAGCGTGGAATACAGAGACCTTTCCCACGGAGTGGAAGGAAGGTTTGATCATTAAACTTCCAAAGAAGGGTAGCCTCACAGACTGTAATAATTGGAGAGGCATTTGTGTGCTTCCTGCCGTTGCCAAGATAATAGCTAAAATCGTCCTGGAAAGACTAAAGGCCCACTTAGAAAGCACAATTGATGAAGAGCAGGCTGGCTTTCGATCCGGATTCTCCTGTGTCGATCACATTAACACCTTGCGAATCATCATCGAGCAATGCGCTGAATACGATTCTCCGCTTCACTTGCTTTTCATCGATTTCGAAAAGGCTTTCGATAGTGTGAACCGGGATTCTATATAGGCGGCCTTGCGCAGGAGAGGCATCCCTGAGAAGCTTGTGGCTATTATTAAGGCAACCTATGACGGCGCGAAATGTCGCGTTCTGCATAAAGGTAAGGTGTCGGGGGACTTTGAGATTCGCAGTGGAGTTCGGCAGGGGTGCATCCTCTCACCGATCCTATTCCTCATTGTGATCGGCGATGTGTTGCATGCAGCCCTATCCGGACTCGACAGAGGAATTCAATGGACTTTGACATCTTATCTACAACATCTTGACTACGCTGACGACATATGCCTACTCTCCCACAAAATCATGGATCTGTCCGCAATGGCGTTACATCTCGAGAGCGAGGCAAGCAAGGTTGGGCTAAAGATTAATACCAACAAGACTAAGGTTCTTAGCCCGCCGTTGCGAAAAAGAAATCCGACACCTATTGCCATCAATATTAATGGGCAGCCTGTGGAGAAGGTGGACAACTTCGTCTACCTGGGTAGCATTGTTGCCGAAAATGGTGGTACGGAGCAGGACATCGCTCGTCGTATCAACCAGGCTAAACGCGCATACGGCATGCTGTCCAAAATCTGGCAGGGCAGTTATCTCAGCATCAAGACCAAGCTGGGCCTGTTTCGCTCCCTGGTACTATCAGTGCTTTTGTATGGGAGCAGTACATGGAAAGTTTCCGTAGGAGTTACCAGAAAGCTGCAAGTTTTCGTCAACTCATGTCTTCGTCGAATTTTAAGAATTTTCTGGCCCGAAACAATATCAAATGAAGAGCTAAGTCGGCGTACGGGTCAGATGCCAATCGACGAATTGATACGCAGGCGAAAATGGCAGTGGATAGGTCACACATTGCGGAAGAGTGATAACTGCATTGCTTTGCATGCCATGAAATGGAACCCCATTTCCAACCAAGGCCGACCAAGAGGGGGTCCTCGAATCACATGGCGTCGATCTGTGGCAAAGGAGTGTCAGGTACTGGGTAAGTCTTTTGGGGAGTTGCGCCCCATTGCCCAGAACAGAGTACGATGGCGCGCAGGAGTAGTTGACGCGCTATGCCCCGCTAGGGGTTAAGGCAAAGTAGTATTGAGCAACTGTAGCGGTATATGGTGTCGTGAAATGCCAATTAACTAACTAACGTGCTCAATAGATGTACTCACTACATACCAAATACTACCAATAAGAACGCATAGTTTTAAACAAACATAAACGTTCAATTTATTGGAAGAAATTCAGAAAAACTGATGCGCCCACAATGGCGTCTCGAAAAAGAGTCAATGACAAATTACAATAGTTATGAAATTCAATTTTGACAGTTGATAATCTCTAAAGCTGCGGTAGCGTATCCTGGCGGCAAACGAAGGGAGTAGACTTCGCTCTACAAAACAGATACAGCATCTACTGAGCAACAGGTACAGTATCTACACGCCAACATATGTAGCATCTATTGACCAGCAGATATCTGTCCCTTTTCCCTCACCAAACGACTCGAAATATCTTCAGCAGTTGTCTAGTGCATTGGTCTCAACACGCCGAGTCATATGCAGAAATTTAATAGAGCGAAGGCCCGCTGAGGGGCTTGAACCTCAAACGCAGGAAGAGCAGGCTGACTTTCGATTCAGATTCTCCTGTGTCGATCACACTAACACCTTGCGAATCATCATCGAGCAATGCGCTAAGCACGATTCTCCGCTTCACTTGCTTTTCATCGATTTCGAGAAGGCTTTCGATAGTATGAACCGGGATTCTATATGGGCGGCCTTGCGCAGGAGAGGCATCCCTGAGAAGCTTGTGGCTATTATTAAGGCAACCTATGACGGCGTGAAATGTCGCGTTTTGCATAAAGTTGGAGTTTCGCAGTGGAGTTTGGCAGGTGTGCATGTTGGAAATACTCCTTCCTGTTCGCCCGGAAATCCAGCACCTGAAATATAAGAACTGAATATCATAGTCGTAGTCTTGGAATTACATTACACTTACACCAGTTGTACATAACACGACATCGAGCTCAACAGCCAAGCCAACAGCCCGGGAGTTACTCGGATCGAATCCTGGGGGCGACAGTATCTTTTTATTTGTAATTAAATTCTCTCTCTCAATTGACCTAACCCCTTGTGGGGCATAGCGCGTCAACTGTTCCATGTGGCCCAGTTGACTTTTCGTTGGCATAAATTGGTTTCAGAGAATGCAGTTGCCAGCATGCACCTCCTGCACATCCATGGCCACGAACGTCGTCGTGGACGGGACTCGAACCCGAAACGCCGGTAGTCAAACATGAGACCGATGCCTCAACACACTGCACTACCGGTCGCCCCAAATTATGTTATTAATATTAGAATCATTTATGATGTAGTAGAGTTGCATTGTACAAATTAGTTCATTGAACTATTGCGGTCACCTCATATTATTCCTCATAGTGATTGGCGATGCGTTGCACCCCTATCCGGACTAGACGGAGGAATTCAATGGACTTTAACATTTTATCTACAACATCTTGACTACGCTGTCGACATATGCCTACTCTCCCACAAAATCATGGATCTATCCGCATGGCGTTAAATCTTGAGACGGAGGCAAACAAGGATGGGCTAAAGATTAATACCAACAATACCAAGGTTTTTAGCCCGCCATTTCGAAATCCTGTGGCTGTGGGCCTGTGGACAACTTCGCATTGTTGCCAAAAATGGTGATACGGAGCGGCACATTGCTCGTCGTATCAACCAGACTAAATGCTCATACGGCATGCTGTCCAAAATCTGGCAGAGCAGTTATCTCAGCATCAAGACCAAGCTGGACCTGTTTCGCTCCTTGGTACTGTCTATGCTTTTGTATGGGAGCAGTACATGGGTAGTTATCGTAAAAGTTATCATAAACCTCCAAGTTTTCGTCAATTCATGTCCTTGCCGAATTCTAAGGATTTTCTGGCCCGAAATAATATGAAATGGAGAGCTAAATCGGCGTACGGGTCAGATTCGTCAATCGAAGAATTGATACGCAGGCGAAAGTGACAGTGAATAATAATGGCTGGTAACCTTATTGCCTTACATGTCATGAAGTGGAGCCCCATTTCAAACCAAGACCAACTAAGAGGGCGTCCTAAAATCACAATGCGTCGATTTGTGACAAAAGAGTGTAAGGAGCTGTGTAAGTTGTTTGGGGAGTTGCACCCCATTGCCCAGAATAGAGTACGATGGCGCGCAGGGTAGTATAAAACGGTAAAAACCACTTGGCGCCACGGAAACAGTAATCTTGCTGAAATCGAATACCCTGTGTTAAAAAAAAATTTATGCTCGATTATATAGCGTGTAGAAACATCGCCTTCTGCCATGCAAACGTGTATTCGGATCAACATTTTTTACTGCTTCATGTCCAAAGAGGTCCTTTTCATCTCACCAATGGGTTAAAATGCTTTCACCAACCCGTGCACTCCTCCTTTCACTTCGAATCACGTGACACCCATATCGCCCATATACCGCTTCATGCTCAAAAAGATCCTTTACGCCTCACCAATGAATTGAAATGCTTTCGCCAGCAGTCCTGTGCACTCTACTCCTTTTACATCGACTCACTCACCCATATACGAATACACCACAATTTCTTTGAACACATTCTTCAATTGAACAAATGCGACCATCTACTTCTTTCTGTTGTCCGACGTGGACGACTTTTCTCGTTCCACACAGTTCGCATAGTTCGAGACGCACAGACTAGTACATCGATTCGCTTGCGTGCCGAACTATAGACGACCCGTGTGCGGACCTTCATACATTTGCCTGGCAAGTGGAGTTCGAATCGCAGACGAGCCGATTACGAGACGACTCGTGTGCGGAGGGCCTAACGCCTTTCAAATCTCCAAATGAACCAATCCAAAAAGTTTCCTCGGCCAGCTGTGTTGGAATCACGATATATGTAAATTCAAAATTGAGTTGTCGAAAAATCATGCTAGCACCCCATGGACGTCATATTTATTTGCGTATTGCAACATATTATATTCGCGCCACGCCGAAACATGTCAGTAGAGATATATAGACATCAACATCCATCTTCCTCCTCAAAAAAAAAATATATAAATAGATCGATTCAAAAACAACGCAACTCGACGGGGGAAAAATCCATTGACAGTGATAAATATCCTCATAAAATGAAACGTGTCCCAAATGTTGCGTATGATTAAAAGCCTATACCGCGGCGTTTCGGTTACCTTAGCCAACGAGGGGGCAGGTTGTGTGTTCACAACATATTTTACAGCGGAAGCATGCATGCTCGGATCTGACGGAATCGTTGCAACGTCAACCCAGCTGAATACCCCGGCCCAGACAGACGTTTGCATAACTTGCAGTCAAAATAATATCGTATGGTCGTTGTTTCCATGTTGCTCCGATATTTTTGTCATGCGTGCGGGAGACGTGTGGACGCGTCCCCGAACACCCCTTGCGCGATCATCGGCACACAACAAGTAATAAATTGAAATAGAGTTTTATTAAAAGATCATTGAGACCAAAAATATACCACGTTTTAAAAATAGCTGCAGAATTTAGGTATTGTAGATTTGGTTTGCTGGTGGACAGTGAGATTGTAATTATACGAGTAGTTTTCGAAAACGGAAGACAGAGTGGGTGGTTCGTATTTCGTGTGGATCCTGCGAAAGAATCGTTGGAAATTTTGTTTGTATTGACAATTTTCTGTTTGTAGAATTGGAATTGCATGATTTGAACCATGTGCCTATTTCCACTTTTGTCTACTTCCATACACTTGGGCACCCCACGTTGGGTGCTAGAATTACTACTACTTTGCCTTAACCCCTAGCGGGGCATAGCGCGTCAACTACTCCTGCGCGCCATCGTACTCTGTTCTGGGCAATGGGGCGCAACTCCCCAAAAGACTTACCCAGTACCTGACACTCCTTTGCCACAGATCGACGCCATGTGATTCGAGGACCCCCTCTTGGTCGGCCTTGGTTGGAAATGGGGTTCCATTTCATGGCATGCAAAGCAATGCAGTTATCACTCTTCCGCAATGTGTGACCTATCCACTGCCATTTTCGCCTGCGTATCAATTCGTCGATTGGCATCTGACCCGTACGCCGACTTAGCTCTTCATTTGATATTGTTTCGGGCCAGAAAATTCTTAAAATTCGACGAAGACATGAGTTGACGAAAACTTGCAGCTTTCTGGTAACTCCTACGGAAACTTTCCATGTACTGCTCCCATACAAAAGCACTGATAGTACCAGGGAGCGAAACAGGCCCAGCTTGGTCTTGATGCTGAGATAACTGCCTTGCCAGATTTTGGACAGCATGCCGTATGCGCGTTTAGCCTGGTTGATACGACGAGCGATGTCCTGCTCCGTACCACCATTTTCGGCAACAATGGTACCCAGGTAGACGAAGTTGTCCACCTTCTCCACAGGCTGCCCATTAATATTGATGGCAATAGGTGTCGGATTTCTTTTTCGCAACGCCGGGCTAAGAACCTTGGTCTTGTTGGTATTAATCTTTAGCCCAACCTTGCTTGCCTCCCTCTCGAGATCTAACGCCATTGCGGACAGATCCATGATTTTGTGGGAGACTAGGCATATGTCGTCAGCGTAGTCAAGATGTTGTAGATAAGATGTCAAAGTCCATTGAATTCCTCTGTCGAGTCCGGATAGGGCTGCATGTAACACATCGCCGATCAAAATGAGGAATAGGATCGGTGAGAGGATGCACCCCTGCCGAACTCCACTGCGAATCTCAAAGTCCCCCGACACCTTACCTTTATGCAGAACGCGACATTTCGCGCCGTCATAGGTTGCCTTAATAATAGCCACAAGCTTCTCAGGGATGCCTCTCCTGCGCAAGGCCGCCCATATATTTTAGAATCCCGGTTCACACTATCGAAAGCCTTTTCGAAATCGATGAAAAGCAAGTGAAGCGGAGAATCGTATTCAGCGCATTGCTCGATGATGATTCGCAAGGTGTTAATGTGATCGACACAGGAGAATCCGGATCGAAAGCCAGCCTGCTCTTCATCAATTGTGCTTTCTAAGTGGGCCTTTAGTCTTTCCAGGACGATTTTAGCTATTATCTTGGCAACGGCAGGAAGCACACAAATGCCTCTCCAATTATTACAGTCTGTGAGGCTACCCTTCTTTGGAAGTTTGATGATCAAACCTTCCTTCCACTCAGTGGGAAAGGTCTCTGTATTCCACGCTTTATCAACAAGTGGGTGCAGCAAATCGGCAGTTACGCTTGGCGCTGCTTGATAAAGTTCGGCAGGGATGCCGTCAAGTCCGGCGGCCTTTCCTCGTTTTAGTGCAATAATTGCAGTGACTATTTCCTCTTTAGTCGGGGCAGTGGACCGTATACGCACATTTTGATGGTTAGCTAAATTATCTATATGAGGGGGAACTTCACCAGAGGTTACACGGTTCAAGACCGCGGCGAAGTGTTCTTTCCACCGCCTCATTTGATCTTCTTCCAAGATAAGTAGCTTTCCATCACTATCTTTCACCGGATGTTGGCAGGAGTTACGACCACCTGTAAACTCCTTGATGACACCGTATACGGCGTTTAAGTTGTTACTTCTAGCGGCTTCTTCTGCTTATGCTAAAAGAGAATTGGCATAAACTCTTTTATCGCGTCGCACACTACGCTGAACTTCTCGAGCTTTCTGACGGTAAAGGAGTTCGATGCTGCTTCGATTGTCGTCTGATGCTGCAGCCAAACGAACTTTCAGCTCCTTTCTTTCAACAATCCGCTGCCATGAAGCGTCGGACATCCAGGGCTTATTCCGGCAATCCGGGTTTGGGCCAAGGATGGTATTTGCGCTATCAATGTACGCATTTTTTATGGCATCCCAGTTTTCGTTTATGTCACTATTTGGGTGACTAGTTATCTCAGCCGCTTTTTGCGCAAGATGGTCATTATATTGTTGTAAGACAGCTGGATTTTTTAGTCGAGCGGTGTTGAATTTGCGGGGCCTGGATCTTTCGTCGCTGGGGCGGCGCACGGCTGCAATACGCAATCGAACATTAGCGATCATAAGATAATGGTCTCTTCCCATCCCAATATCGGCACCCTTCTTGTTTCGCACGTCCAGGAGGCAACTCTTGAATCTTTTACTAATGGCAAAATGGTCGATCTGATTTTGTGTTCTGCGCCGATCAACAGAATTAGAATTAGTGTTGCTTTGAGTATCTAATTTGCCAGGCGGCCAAGGCCCGACGTCGGGCTGTCGCGCCACGATGATGATGATGAGTATCTAATTTACTCTTTGTTTTACTATATTTCATGATTTTTAATTACTTTCTTTTTACTGTTTTCTTTGAGCTTTTGGAAACCAATCGGAGCAGTTTCGACACAAACTTTGAATACGACATCCTGCTAGATCCTTTCCAGGGCGCCTTCAATCATGGTGCTTCTGGCGAAAAAAGAAATGTGGCCCAACTCGCACAGACAGTTTGTTCAAATTGGTACGTTCCAAATGACAGCTAGCTTATGAAAAGGGTTCATAGGACCGGCTATGCCAACAAAAGGTATCGAACTTCTTAGCTAATTCTCGCACACTCCACCCCTGGCAGATGGCCACGGATCATATCATGAGACAATTGGGTCTACACGTCAGAAATAGATATCAACAGACTTAGCGTGTCTAACACCGCTTATTTACAATAGGCGTTTGCTGTTGTTGCTGCTGATAGTTCGAGTCCATGCTCCTCGCTACAATATCGCTGTTGTTGTCATCTGTTCCCATCATTTGGACTTCATGTTGTGTGTGTTTATACAAGTATATCACTCGTGCTAAACGAACATCATGTTTCATTGCTACCTACCGGCAAAGCAATCATAGATTTGATCTTGTTCGAGGTGACTGCAATTATTGTACTCGTTCAGCCCCATTCAAAATTCACCGGGGGAACAATTAGATGAATTGCACTATAGTACTTGAAGCATTGTCATCGCCATTCGCCCCATTTGCGCAATTAGTCGCATGTCCGATGCCTAATTATAATTCAACTTTAATAAATGCCTGGTATGTTTATGATTTTCCTTTCTTTTGTTTTACAGATGCAATGACACCATTTCGTACCTTGAGCAGTTTGGCACTCTTCCATTTGGGCAGCGTCTGCTAGAGTCTAGACCATAACGTTTTACACGTGCCACGCAGACATAGTACTGAGCTAGCTATCGAAGCCCTGGTGGGCTCAGCCCAGCCCCCCACAAAGCCTACCGCGGTCGCTATTAATTCTGTAAACAGACATTTTTATGCTTCGATCGCCGGGCAGGACGATAATAGCGACTGTGAAACTGAAAAATTCGTCAATGCATTAATGCAACAAACACACGGTCGAACGACGTAGAACCTAGTTCTGAAAATAATATTATCTGAAAATGACGGTGAAACTATTTCGACGAGGCTCGGCGCGATGCATAGGGCTACTGTCGGCATTTATTACAATTCTTCTGTGTCTGTACTATATATCACTGGGTCAGCCTGCAATGCCGCCAAAAGTTGGGCACCTACTGAGGTAAGTTGATTTTATATAATTTTTGGTAAATAACCTAGACTTCTAGTTGAAGTTAGTTTAGTCTCAGCAGACTAGGCTAATTGGTTGGACGTTTGCATACCTGTCATGCAAAGGAGAAATTCTTTAAGTGATTTGCGATTTTTGTTTCTCTAACTCATCCGAACCATACAACCATACATTTTTAACTCAGCTCCTCCGACACGCCAGACTGGACACATTACTCCTCGCAATTTGGTTTAAGCTCCAGTGTAAACGCTCGCCGCAACTTAAACCAAATCTTAACAACCTTTGGCTCGCACTCCACGCTGATGATGTCTAAAGGTCACCACACATGATCGCGCAGAACCACGACCGTACTTCTGTCGAACCATCAAATATCATAGAACGGTGGAAATGAGCAGATTTTTCTTCTATTGAGTTTGACGTAATTCGATGCATGCTCGCGACCAAAATGCTTGCCGTGTATGGCGGCCTTAAGGTTACTGCTGAATGTCGAGCGTGCCTTGTGGAAATTAGCAGACATATTTCAATATTTCATTGTGCTGGATACCTGGCCACAGTGGCTTTGCCGGGAATTGCAAAGCTGATGAGTTGGCTCGCAGGGGTGCAGCCTGCTAAACCCCTCTCCACCTGTAAATCTGAACTCTGAACTGAAATTGGCTGCTGTTAGGAAAGCCAACTCGACATGAATGAATGGCGTAACACGTCCGAAAGCAAAGCTGATTTGGCCTGAGCTAAATTACAGTCGTTCTGCTAAATTGCTATCACTGACAAAACTCCAGCTCAGGGTGGTGTTTGGTGTCATCGGTGCGCACGCTAGAAGTCTTGGACTACCAGACAACGACTTCTGCAGAAGTTGCGTTGATGTGTAAGAGGAGGAGAGCACCCGTGGATGTCGGCCGATTTCTCCGGTTTGCGGTTAGCTCCGGATGGTTCGATGTAACATATAGAGACTGGACTTGGGTTACACATTGGACCTACCCCTGGTTAAAGTGTGCTGTGGCAATCACGACAGGCCCCAACCTAATCTAATCTACTAAGGTTTCTAATAGGTGAGGAACCATCGTGTCATTTGCTAGAACATGACGAGGGGGAGTTAGCTACCTACCTATTTTTTTTTATTGTGTACCCATTTCAATAGCTGAGTGAGAAAATTTAGCAGCGCACCAAGGGTAGCGGTTGATGTGGTCCTGAGAGCGCCAGTGGTGGCAATACAAGATAGTCTTTGAACTTTGTCCAATCGAGTCGATTGAGCGCCGTCCACCACCCCGTACATTAGTATGGGACGTATGATTGATACGAAAATCCAAAATACCACCGTCAGCCGCTGTCCCGACTTCATGCCTATAGCCTTAGGGGCGACCGGTAGCGCAATCTGTTGAGGCATCATGTTTGACTACCGGCGTTTCGGGTTCGAATCCCGTCCACGACGATGGATGTGCAGGAGGTGCATGCTGGCAACTGCATTCTCCGAAACCAATTTATGCCAACGAAACGTCAACTGGGCCACATGGAACAGTTGACGCGCTATGCCCCACAAGGGGTTAGGACAATTGAGTATAATTAACATTTGCCATTAGTGACATACACGTTCCTGAATATTTGCGATCCAGGAGAGCTTCTTATCCATGATGCCAGTCTGGGACTTGCTTACTCACTAACGAACCAGCTTCGTCTCAACTGGCAATGGTCGTACGACTGAAGGTGACTAGCCCAATTCGATAGAATTATAAGCCATTCGGCATAATTTCACCAACGACACCAGGACACTTTTCATAGATAGCAATGTCGTCCGCATAAGGTATGACCTCGCAGTCCACGACTAAAAGCATATTGACCACTAAGTTCCAAGAATGGGGGTAGGACGCTACTTTGAGAAGTGCACACCTGCTTGCGTCTGGTCAATGAACCTAAACTGGTTCCAATAACCCTAGATGCAATTATCAGGCTAATGAGCTCGCAGAGTGAATCGTCTACACTTAGACACGTAAGACTCGTAATTGTATGTCAATTAAACGTTCTGGCATCTTCATCAGATTCGAAGAAAGGATAATAGAGCGTAGTTCGTATTCGGGCTAAAGATCATCTTCACCTACGTCCAAATACGAGTAATTTGTACCAGTTCCAAGCAAGCTCGAAAAATGCATTCAAAACGGGGGTACACCACGTCCGTTATTTGTTGTACGTCTGCTGGAATAATACCATCCGGTCCAGCGGATTTAACTAGATTAAAGTTGTTTGTAGCCCATGCTGTCTTACATTTCGAGAGAATAGATTTGGAATCGCAAAGAACCCTTTCGATTAGAGAGGGTCGCTCCCAGTGCAGCCGATTCTACGCACCCGAGCAACCTGTTCATCAGCAACGGCCAAGGGCTGCCAAACTCCTTCAATGCCAGTAGGCGTTGCCACAACAACAACATTAGAAAAAGTCATTTTCGGGCACCACACCATTTGAACTGTAGGGAAAGTGCATGTTGAACAAGACCTCGATCTTGAGGATGTCCAAGTCCTGTCTTGTTTAAGCAAATAGCTTGTAAATAGCATTATCCCTACTCCGCATCAGAGGCACCCATACCCATTATCTAGCTCTGTAGGTATCCATATATACGGATGCCTCCAAAACTGAAGATGGGGTGGGAGCGAGCATTTACTCTGACGCACTAAATTTAAGCCTGCCCTTCCGTCTCCCTGATCACTGCAGTGTTCTCCAGGCGGAAGTTGCTGCAATTCTACAGGTTCGTACCTGGTTGGGGCGGCACGCCATGGCCTTTAGGAACATTACAGTCTACACGGATAGTCAAGCTGCGATTAGATCCCTAGAATCCGTCCTACCTACATCCAAGATTGCCGTTCAGCCTTCATCGCGTTGGGGGAGTTTTTCAATATTGTTCTATGATGCTGGATTCCAGGCCACAGTGGCTTTTATGGTAACTGTCACGCAAATGAACTTGCTAGGCAGGAGATTTTGAGCGAGGCTCTACAACTGCATAATAAATAACCTATTTATTCCCTTCAGGGCATGCAAATCGTTTTTAAAATCTGAGGCTATTAGTAGGGCAGCAGTAATATGTGTCTCGCGACGAGGTCCATGTGGCCTGTAATGAACTCTATCCACTCTTCCCATCTAATATCTCTGAAAAGAAAAGGACATCAGCTCTGTCGTTGGGGTGATCACTGGTCATTGCATCGTGTAGAGTCGAATCCCAGTACCTATGTAAGTAAAAGGTAAAAGATAATGCATCACTCAGAGCTCAGGAAAGAGCTAAGAAATTGAACATTTGTTTTTCTCTAATTAGAGACAACCAGCATCTGAGTTGCTCCATTCATGTTTTCGTATACATTCGAAGGATCAGGGTATCTACTAGGTGTCCACTGTAATCTAATCATCATCTGTAGTGTAAGAATTAATAAAAATTGACAAGTGAACACGAATCGTCTTAATTCAATTCTCGCCCCATGATTATTCTAGTGTCTAGTCTATTGACCCAAAAAAGTACCCTATACCTGACCAGAACAACAGATTTAATTCAACTTGTGCGGAATCTCTCTTTACAGACAAAACAATGACTTCAAGAATGCAGCCATTAGTGAAGCGCGAAAATCTCAGCATGAATCAGCCTCCCTGAGTAGTTTTCGAGAAACAGAACCATCGGCCACGGTCAGACACAGACATGCAGCGGTGGACGGAACAAGCTGGGAGACCTGTAATTCGCTAAATATTCGAAAAACAAACATCACCACCGCAGATGAATATGCAAATTTCGACTTTCAGGTAAATTTCACTTATACAAGTTTCACGAGTATCATTGAAGTTTTTTATCCAAACAATAAACAATTTAAGCTGTGAGTATACAATCTTTGTTTATTGTTAGCATAAAGTGGATATTGTTCATTTGTAAATGATGGGAATGGAGAGAAGCTGGTTAGTTAGTGGGTAACGAGCCTTTTTCCATTATGGGTCAAACGGTCCACTACTCGCGGTTGCTTGGATTGTTTGATGGTGCTTGCTGTTAAATGATGCCGGACAAATGTGCAACAATGATATGCCCGCGCGGATTTATTCAATAAAGGAGTTGCGGCTACTTTACATGATAAATGTACGAGTATTATCTCGTTTATGAGATTCACCAGTCGGAACAATGGAAGCTGGGAGATGCCGATAGCCGTTTAGGTTGAACAATGATCTCGATTTCAAAACAATAGGTCAATAGTTGGGATTATGGATTGCTAGTTATACTATACTAGATACTCGTACGAAAATTTTAATCTGATTGCATTGGGAAAATTGAGCAAGGACACGATTGTCCAATTAATGGAAGTTCTGAAATCGTAACATAAATACTATTAAATTTCCCTAGTCACAGAATGGTTCTTCACGGAAGATTTCTCTTATGATGACGAACTCTATTTAATCTATTTCTGACAAAAAAAATTGTTTTCATCCTGACCTATAGGTCAACCGTGATGATTGTGACTATACTCTGTGTGTCAAGTAAATAACAGATCGAGGTTAGCTGTTGTCGCAGAACACTCTGATGTGTTGTACCTGGTTGCCACTTTAGCAGCTTTGCAGCTTTCGTTCGATTGTGTTTATCATGTTTCCGGAGGCTTGAGTTAGGGTACAGATTAGGCCTGTTCGATTATTCAAAATAATCGATTATAACCGATGATTATTGTTTCGACAATGCCTTCGTCATGATGTCCGCACGCTGCTCATTCGTGTTCACGTACTCGAGTCCGAATTCACCATCTTGGAACCTTTCACGAATGAAGTGATATCTCACGTTGATATGTTCTGTTCGCTTGTGGAATTCCGGGTTCTTCACCAAGCGAATCGCGCTTTGGCTGTCCATGAAGAAAATTGGTGCGTTCACCTCAGTTCGCACCAGCTCCGCGAGCAGTTGCTTTAGCCACATCAATTCTTTTATGGCATACGACGCTGCCACATATTCCGACTCTGTGGTTGACAGCGCAACCGACCGTTGACGCTCTGAGCCCCAACTGATGATGCCTCCACCGTGCATAAAAACATATCCGGATGTCGATCGTGCGGTCTACTTGTCACCCGCATAATCTGCATCGCTGAAACCACTGAACGCCAAATCATTGCAACCATCGAAACAGATGCCCATGGTCAGTGTACCCTTTATGTACTTCAAAATACGCTTGACCGCATTCACATGTGCCTCTGTCGGTTCCTCCAAATAGCGGCTGACATTTCCGACCGCGAACGTGTGATGTCCGGTCGCGTAGCCACAGACAAATACATCAAGCTGCCCACTGCCTCTCTGTACGGAAAATTGACTTCTCCGCCTGCTTCGAAATCGCTCAAATTCTGCGACGCATCCAATGGCGTTGACACTGCATGACAGTCCATCATGCCAAAACGTTGCAATACCTTTTGAGCGTACGCCTGCTGATTGACGTCCGATCGCTGGTCGATCTGCAGTCCCAGAAAACACTCCACGTCGAACACCTTCAATGCGAACGCTTTCTGCAGATGGTCAGTCACTGGTAAAATGGCTGCCGACTTCTCCGATGCAATTAGGCCGTCGTCGACGTAGATTGCCAAGATCATCAAACCATGCTTTCCATTGCGCACGAAAATACACGGGCCAGATTCGCAAGCCTCGAAATGGAACTTCTTTATGAACAACGTGAACTTCCGATTCCAGCAACGTGACGCCTGTTTCACGCCATACAAGCTCTTGATCAACTTGCATACTAGCCCCCTTCCGTCCTCATAACCAATCGGCTGCTTCATGAAGGCATTCTCCTCCATATCGCCATTCAGGAATGCAGTTTTCACGTCGAATTGCCGCAGTGTCATTTGCTTTGACGCTGCCAATACCAGAATCGCACGAACCGACGTGAACTTGACAACGGGGCTGCACGTCTCACGATAATCAATGCCGCACTTCTGGGTAAATCCACGTCCAACTAATCGGGCCTTGTACCGCTCGACGCTGCCATCTGTGCGAAATTTAACTTCGTAAACCCAACGGTTGTCAATTACCTTTTGGTCTCCCGGTGGGTCAACCAAAATCCACGTCCGATTTTTGATGAGTGACCCATATTCCTCGTCCATTGCTCGCTCCCACTGCTTCCGTTTCGCCGACTCAACTGCCTACTCGTACGTCCGCGGTTCCTCGTTGACTGCCAACATGGCCGCGTGATACGCAGCCTAATCGTCAAATGTCAGGCGCCGATGTGACAATGAATTACAACCACATAGTCGCAGCTCTATGATATTCCGCTGATCGATGTTGCACCGAGTACCAGACGGAGGACTGTACCCGTCACCATCATCATCACCATCACTTGTCAACAACGAATTATCGTCTGGATCGCCACCATCGCCGAAGCTGCCTGCTTTACCTCGAGGTCGTCTGTGCCCTCGACGTCGAGCACAACCGTCGACTCTTCCAGCAGAAAATAAAACGTCTCATGCGATCTCGATCTTTCGGTAAATTGCGCGCATCCTGCTTATCGGAGGAAGGTGTATTGTCTACATTTGGACACTTGCACTTGCCCTTGCCCAGATTGAGCGTGACGTGCGTGAAGCGGTAGGAAATTTTACCATTGCGCTCCAGCAGCCGCTCCATCCAGGCGTCGTCCACTACCAGGACAAGGTGAAAGGAAGTCCTATCCCCCTCACCCCATTTTCAGCTCTAATTTTCGGGTGGAAGGCGACTTTGAGCTCTAATTGATCCACTGACTCTTTCATTGGAGAGCGTAGAGCTGCGGGGAAAATAGCCACGTATAACATGTGGACGAGGGAAGTCCTTTTCGTCCACAAGTGAAATGGGAAACGCGCATTTGGGTTTGATAAATCCAAAGCTCCTTCGCACCCATTCAGCTGCCAAGGCGTTAGTACAGACCAGTAAGAGCCAACTTGTACGTGAGCCTGTTCTCAATCATCATCATCATCATCGTGGCGCGACAGCCCGACGTCGGGCCTTGGCCGCCTGGATCATTGTCCTCCAATTATCTCGGTCACGTGACCGCGTCCTCCAATTTTGGGAGCCCAGCAGCTGCGCGGCGTCCACACCTACTGAACTCTCCCAACGAGATCTCGGTCGTCCTCGCAGTCTCGCTCCGTCGACTCGTTCTGCATTCATTATTCTCTTAGGCATGCGATCATCGTCCATTCTTTGTACATGCCCTGCCCATTGAAGTCGTTGTAGTTTGACGATTTTCGAGACTTGCAGCTCATCGTACATTTCATACAACTCATGGTTGTACCGGATGCGCCATCCATCTCGATCGCAAACAGCCCCGAAAATTCGCCGTAGAACCTTACGTTCGAAAGTGTCTAGCATGTTTTCGGAGGCTTGAGCTAGGGTCCATGCTTCGCAGCCATAGCATAGCACTGGTCGTATAATGGTTTTGTACACGCGGAGCTTCGTGTTTCTGTGCACATGTTTCGATTTCATTATGGGGAGAACCGAGAACAAAGTCTTATTAGCTAACTGTATCCGTCGCTTGATTTCGTCAGTTTCGTTGGCGTCCCTTGACAGGTTGCAACCCAGGTAAATGAAGTTGTTCACGAACTCGATGTTGAGGTCCCCCACATTGATGCTTGGTTGTGCAGGTGTCCTTGTCACCGATTGCATCATTATTTTAGTTTTACCCTCGTTAATACGTAATCCAACTTCCTTTGCAGCGGTATCAAGCGTATGCAGAAGTTCTTCTGCGTCAGCCAATCTTCGGGACATGATGTTGATGTCGTCGGCGTACGCTGCTAATTGTGTCGACTTGATGAGCAGCGTCTTGCTGTTGTCCAAATTCATGGCCCGAATAACGTATTCCAGTGCTAGGTTGAAGAGCGTCGGAGCCAGTCCATCGCCCTGTTTCAAACCAGTGCGTGTTTCAAATAGATCAATAAGTCTATTCTGGATCCTGACTTGTGAGACGGAGTTGGTCATCGTCATCTTTGTCAGTCGCACTAATTTTGCTGGTGTACCAAATTGCAGCATGATGTTGTACAGTACTCCACGATCGATACTGTCGTATG
The DNA here is from genome assembly GCA_964017055.1 of Chloromyia formosa. Lineage (NCBI taxonomy): Eukaryota > Metazoa > Arthropoda > Insecta > Diptera > Stratiomyidae > Chloromyia > Chloromyia formosa. Next base: position 6,138,445 of record OZ024817.1, read on the forward strand.
CCTGCTTGAAGTCGACAAAGATTTGGTATACGTTTACGTTGTATTCCCAGCACCTCTGGAGTATCAGTTTGACTGAGAAGAGCTGATCGGTTGTGGAGCGACCAGGTCTGAAACCGCTTTGATATTCGCCAATAACTCGTTCTGCGTACGGTTTTATTCTATTTTCCAGAATTTTCGTCAAAATTTTATAGGACGTACAAACTAGTGAGATGCCCCTGTAATTCTCACACCGCAGTTTATCTCCCTTTTTATGAATTGGACAGATGATGCTTCTGCGCCAATCGTCTGGGATCTCCTCGTTCTCCCATACTCGCAGGAGTAATTGATGTATGGCATCAACTAGACTCGTTCCACCGAATCTTAGCAGTTCAGCTGGAATCTCGTCAGCGCCCGGCGCTTTATTTCGTTTTAGTGACCGCAACGCGAGATCAACTTCCTCTACTGTCGGGGGTTGAATGGGTGGGCCTAGATCAACAATATCGTCGAGAGCTTCCTGTGTGGGGATGTTAGATGGTCGGTTTAGAAGCTCTTCAACAATCGTAACAGCAATAATAGCCTCCTGTACCAGAGTCATTTGCTCGGTTGTTAGGGACGTAGCGTTTGTGTCAGCTGGGCAGAACCCTACCATAACACGCCGTTACATGACTATACGAGTACAACGGCTTACCGGACTCTTCGCGAGTCCTGCATTTTTTTCCCCAAGTTAGCCTGTGGTGATTTCTCCACGGCTAACACTCTGAACTGACTGACTGTATCGCTTAACGGCCAGTCCATCGACAGTCTCAACAACGGGCCTGAAGGCTCCGCTGAGCAGTGAGCTAGTAGGCAGCTCAGAGGAAACTGTGTTTGATGCATTCGGAGCTGCATCACACTCAGGTTTATTTTGTTTTGTGTTATCCATAGAATCCCACGTATATCCGGGAAGGACAGTCGCCGACGACTTCACCCGGTCTGCCGTCAGAAGTCTGGTTTAAAACTGGAGGTCGACTGGTATTCAGAGTTCGCATACTAATGGCCAAGCACCCTCTTTTCCATACATCTCTCGGCGTATGCTGCTCCACCTTGGATTGAGGGTATCTTTATAAGCGAGATACCGCTCCCTGCCCGACCGAGTTTAGTCAGCGCTGATGGCAAAGACAAGATTTTACTAACAACCTGCTTCCACCCGTCGTACTAGGGCATGATAGTTACGGCAAATGTACCATGATGGTCCAAATGTTAGTCCCCCTGTCACTCTTTCGATTGACAGGCTCTATGTCAATTTCTTCTCATAAACAAACGTTCACTCTTCGAAATGCTCATCTTTTCGTCAATACAATATTTTATTCAATTACAGCCCGAATGGATGCGAACAAAGGAATACTGGGACAAATTGTTCGAGACACGATACGAACAACAAAAGCAGGATCCAAAGCGACCCCCTCTGAAGGTAAGCAAAACACTACCGGGCTATCATCCTTACAGTTCCTTAATAAGTATTCTCCGGCAGGTTATCATCGTGCCTCACTCGCACAACGATCCCGGATGGCTAAAAACATTCGTCAGCTATTTCCAATCGGACTCTAGACAAATTTTAAATCTTATTGTGAATAAAATGCAGGATTACAAGGACATGACATTCATATGGTCGGAAATAAGTTTTCTGCAGCTGTGGTGGGACCAAGCGCACCCGACCAAGCAACGAGTGAGTATTCTCTTGGGAGATGATGTCGACACAGGGGGTAGTAATGTCGTTTTTTTTTCATTCTAACACGCAGGCTTTAAAACACCTAATCCAATCGGGGCGGATGGAAATCACAACAGGCGGATGGGTGATGACTGACGAAGCCAATGTTCACATTTTCGCTATGTTGGATCAGTTGATTGAAGGTAAAAATCGCACAAGCATAGACAACGAAAATTATGATAGCGCCATTTCAATTTCTCTCTTCCCCCACCCACAGGACATCAGTGGGTTAAAACCAACCTGAACGTAACACCCGAAGTTGGCTGGTCAATAGATCCATTCGGTCACGGTAGCACCGTTCCATATCTCCTCTCGGGCAGTGATTTCGAAGGAGCCATCATACAACGAATTCATTATGCATGGAAGCAATGGTTCGCCCGGCAGCAGACTAGTGATTTTATTTGGTCACCCGTCTGGCAATCGGTTGGCACTTCCGTCGATTCCGCCAACTCGCACAGTTTACTCACCCATAACATGCCATTCGATATCTACTCGATTAAACATTCATGCGGGCCACATCCCGTCATCTGTTTAAATTTCGACTTTCGCAAGATACCTGGCGAATATACGGAATACTCGATAAAGGCACAATTTATAACGGACGAGAATGTTGCGGATAAAGCCAAATTACTATTGGAACAATATGCCCGGACGGCATCGTTATTTCCGCACAATGTCGCTTTAATACCGGTCGGCGATGATTTTCGCTACAACAAGGAAAAGGAGGTCGACCAGCAGTACGTGAACTATAAAAAGCTAATTGATCACATCAATGCCAACAAGGAGACGTATAATACGGAAATTTCGTTCGGCACGCCCAAGGATTATTTCCGCGAGATAAAGAAACGTACGGCGAAATTCCCGACTTTAAAAGGCGACTTTTTCGTCTATTCGGATATTTTCTCCGAAGGACGTCCTGCCTATTGGTCCGGCTACTTCACGACACGCCCGTTTTATAAAATTCTCAGCAGCGAACTGGAGCATCATCTTCGAGCCGCCGAAATTCTGTTCACGGTTGCATTCAATTATGCGCGCCAATCGAAGAATCACAACTCGCTGAAGGTTTTCGAAAAGAATTACGAAAAAATGATTTTGGCCCGACGAAATTTAGGACTGTTCCAGCATCACGATGCCATCACGGGCACGTCAAAGGCGGCCGTTATGCGAGACTACGGTATACGGTTGTTTGAAAGTATCCAGGATATCGTGAAAATGCAAGAGTCCACCATTGAGCTTCTGGTGCAGAACGAAAGCAAAGGCAACAACAAACATGGTTTTGTCCTTAGCGAATTGGAGCGCGACAATTACAGCAAGCTTCCGCGAAAGACGCCCATCACGCTGGAGGATAAGAAACAATCGTCGTTCATTGTATTCAATCCGTTGGCTCAGGATGTGGTGGAAGTCGTCACAGTCATCTCGCCGGTGCCGGGGGTGCAATTGTTCGACGACAAGGGCGTGGAAGTACCTATTCAAATTATTCCCATCTGGAATATTACGGATTCGTATGAGAATCAACAGGTCCTGTTCAACGAACGAATTTCCGTGTCGCCTAGACAATTTGAAATACTGTTTGTGTACAAATTGCCCGCACTGTCGCTGAGCGTATTTAAAGTACAACACACTGACAATTTTAAGGATAAATTGTCGACGATCTATTGCAACGAATGCAATAGCAAGAACCCGAGTGTGTTTGATATTAAAGGCAAACAGCCGGGCGATATTCAGCTGGAGAATTCCAAGATGCGATTGCTGTTCGACGAGAAGTCCGGCTTCCTGAAAACCATCACCCAGAAGAACGTGGGCAAGCCGATACAGTGTGCTATTAAATTCGCCGCCTATAAAAGTGCTCAATTCCATTCGGGTGCGTACTTATTCAAAACCGATCCGGAGCAGCACGATGCCGAGAAGGATGTACTGGAACAGTACGAAGATATTCGTATCCTGATTACGTCCGGACCGATTGCAAGCGATGTAACCGTTCTGTATAATCCCTTCTTGGCCCATACAGTGCGTATCTTCAACACGCATACATATCTGGACGAGGCTATCTACATCGAGAATGACATCGATTTCGAGCCTCCGCCGAAAAATCGTGAAACCGAATTGTTTATGCGATTCGTGACGGAAATTGAGAATGGCAACGAAACGCCTGAATTCTATTCGGATCAAAGTGGTTTCCAGTATCATAAGCGCGTAAAAGTGCCGGCAATTGGAATCGAGGGCAACTATTTCCCCATCACACAAGCGGCTTTCATCCAAGATCCGAAACTGCGTCTGACCTTGCTGACAACGCATGCCCAAGGTGCGGCCAGCCTGGAACCCGGCCATTTGGAAGTCATGTTGGATCGACGCACTCTGTACGATGACTATCGCGGCATGGGCGAAGGAATAGTCGACAGTCATTTGACGCGACACAAATTCTGGGTTACATTGGAATCCATCGCATCTACGTCGTCATCTCGAGATTCCACCAGCAGCTATGAGGTTCCCAGCTTCCTGGCAAATCGGCTGGCCAACAATCTGCGCTATCCGTCCAACGTTTACTTTGTCGAAAACTCGGAGGACTCGCCACCGGCCAATATCAATGCAAGTGTTCATCTTTTGAAGCATCCACTGCCCTGTGATATGCATTTATTGAATTTTCGAACTCTTACGGAAGAACAAATGCCACTCTTCCCCTCGCGAGCAGCCCTTCTTATTCTACATCGACAGGCGTCCGATTGTAGAATAGGTCTGGGGAATTCGGTGTGTGATCAGACGAAGGGACTGTCTGAGAGCCTGTTCAATCGACTGAATGTTGAACGGGTCATCGAGACTACCTTGACGGGCCTAAGATCGAAACATGTTGTACATAATTTCGCCAAAGTAGCAATTGAACCGATGGAAATTAAAACGTTCAATGTAACGCTGAAATTTTAAGGATTCGGCAGTTGGAACCCAATGAAAGTCAGACAGCCCTAAGGAGCCTAATTGTGACGACATTGTAATGATTAATAGGATTTTACGGGATATTAAGTTATTTATATTCTCTTAATTTATACTGAGACTCGGAAGACTCTAAACATTTTTCTTTTAGATTTAGAACGACATTCCGGTGAGATTTACCTGTTTTACCTTCTTCTTTTTTATTTTATATCGCGTGTGAAATAGAATCTCCGTTGTGTGTGGTACCTTTTTATACAATAATTTTTCAAATGGGTTACCGCTGGTAAGGTTGTCTTGCTTTTTCGAGCGCTTAAGAAGGGATGTTGTAATATACAAAAAGAAAATAGCGAGGTACATTTTGCCCTTCAAGTCAATGTAAGTTAAGTACAATGAATCACCTACACTTAAAACCATTAATTACTTTTTTATCATGACTATTATGTTAACGAGAATACTATTTGGCCTAACGCCTAGGCTTAGTCGACGTTTCGTTTATACATAACTGATCTCAGGCGATGTTGCTAGCATACACCTCCTGTCCATTTAGTCGCATTCTACGACAAGTCGGGAATGCTGTTATTAATTGCGTTGATCCCTCCAGGGGCATGGGCGCCTGTTAACATCTCTTGCATTTCTATGTTGACGTTCCGATAGCATATCTACTTTTCGTAATTGCCAGCATACTCATTTGCCCTAGCCCCTAGTGGGCCATAGCGAGTCATGTGGCTTAGCTAACGTTTCGTTGACATAAACCAGTTTCGGACGATGCGCGATGCCAGCATGCACCTCCTGCTTCCATTTAGCCGCCTACCTGCCACAAGTCGGGAGATATTGTGGCTTATTATTATGCCCCGCACCACAGGGGAAAGATAACACAAATATCCATGGCTACGAACACCGTGGACGGGACTTGAACCCGTAACGACCGAAGTCAGACATGAGACTGATGCTTCTACGTACTGAGCTACCGGTCGCCCCAAGTTGCTATCATGCACGCCGTCTTTAAGTCGGAGCGCAGTGGGAGTTATATTAATACCCACAGGCAGTTTTTGCTCGCGCCGTGGATCGAACCTGCATTTTCTAGATCGTAGAGTGTTGACCGAACAAACACGGTCACCGAGTGCGTAACAAGTTGGGAATGGATGTGTCTTATTCTTAAGCCCAACGCCACAGGCGAACGACAACACAAAAAATTATGTCCACGGCGAAATTCGAACCCGCGTAAACCGGTATGATGATGCGACATTAGGCTGGCGCCTCAACGCACTGAGCTACGGTAACCAAACCCTTTGTGAGTATGAACAAATAAATTTCATGAATTTTAGTTTACTTTATTGGCAGCTATTGAACACTCTGTTAGGACTTGGCCGTTGGTGATGCCGACGAAAGGGTAAACCTTGAACACATCAGATAGACGGTGGCATATGCTTGCGGGTAGCCTTTGTGGAGAGATGGGTCGGGGTCTTTGTTTATTTGATGACTCTAGTCCATTACAATAAGAGCAAATCGTATACTAGAACAAGAAAAAGAAAAGACACGATCGACAAGCTTGCGGACGACCATTCGGACCACCTCATGCACTCTTACGACCCTGATGATGGGGTCTTAGGCCTCTAAACCCATCCGACAACCGTATTGGTTCCATGGCCTTTAAGTTTGCGGAACCACCCTTAACACGGCACCTGAACTAATAGGACGGTTCTTCCGAACAGATAAGTACTGAAAACTTCCCAGAAACTCTGGTTGATTTTATAAGGAACTCATAGCGTCAGTATTTCCAGAGGTTCGATATGAGAATGCAGCAAACATTCACTAGACCACGCAATAAAAGAGCCGGCCGGTATGCTGAATCTAGAAATTTTTACACTTCTAGAGCGAAATAAACAGAATGGCTACAATTGGGAAAATTTTTGCTAACACCCGCTCGGTATCAGAACTTGGTGGTCAAGCCTGGTCTGGATCAGAGAAGATGCTAATCGGATGGAAAAACCCGAAATAACTACTTAGTATGAAAGATTGAGTGAAACTGGGGCCCCATGTGTTGGGCGCCATTTATGGTATGGGACTCCTTCGTCGGCAACACCAACGATCAAGTCCCATTACACCTCCCGGGTCCAGAATGTAGGTCTTTTCCGTTCGAATAACTGCTTACCGGGACTGCGAAAAGTCAATGTGGATCATGAAGTGGAACAGTACCATCTTGCTTGTTGGTTTCATGAAAAAAAAACAAAACAAATTCAAGGATTTTCCATGGCCACCACCTGGTCTTCTCGTAGTAGCTTCACCTGAACGTGAGGTTACTCTCTGTCATAGCAGGGTAGGAAGCATCACGAGTAGATTAACTTACTTTTTCCAATCTAGAATTGCGAGGTTCCTGCCGAATAAACATTCTTTCTTAACTGAGATGCCTGGGAAAGGGCTTTCACGTCGAACCAGACGATTCATTTGAATTGTCCTACGAGATTGCTTCTACAGTCTCCAACTTTCAAGGCGGTCGTCTCTGTTCTTAAGGGATCCCCGGGAGTTCTAACCCCCGTCTTGTTGAACCGCATAAGGAGCTCTTGACCGTTATTTTGGATAGGGAAGTTGATTGCAGTAACGATTTCCAGAATTCGTTACTAAGTTTGTACACTTTGGGTAGAAGCTTAGTTTTTCTGCCATTGCTGAATCCCATCTGTTTCGACGGCACTAACGCATTTCCTTTATCAGCTTTGAGAAACAATACTCCCGTCTGAAGTGCCCATTTATCAATGGATGAATTCATAAAACACTGAGCAGCTACCTAGTTGCCTCCATTATCCAGAGGCCAAAGCCACCGAATACTCGAATACCCCGTTACCTGGTGGGCGAAATCCAAACTAAACTGTGTGAAAAAAACTGCTCGGATTAGAAGGCAAATACATTGCAAACGAGTAATCATAAACAGCCAGAATGCCTTGGCTCGATGGATTCGGCTCTTTCGTGAATGATCCCCAATTTTGGACTTGAAGCCAATGGACGGGCAACCTTTTAGTTTCCGGGGCCCCGGCTGGGGGAATCACTTTTCACTCGGATTTTTGTCACTTTTCACTCGCGTCACTCTAAAAGTCAAGAATTTGCAAAAAAAAAAATTTTTTTTTTAATTTTTATTTTTAATTTTTGTTTTAAGTTTTAATTTTTTTTTTATTTTTAATTTTTTTTTTCATAATTTATACTGAGTGTTTGGAATATTGGAGGCATGTAAAATTGAAATATTCGCAAATCCCCTTGTGTGGGCTCCGCTCGCTACGCTCGCTCCGCGATTAAGGGATCGCAACCCTCAGTATCGCACAAACATGAACGCTCGCTTCGCTCGCTCTGCGTGCAACAGCGTTTTGATCAGTTTTAAACACACCAAACACTCAGTATAAATCATTAGAACAAGAAAATAAAAAAAAATTAAAAAATTAAGATTAAAAATAAAAAAAAAATTAAAAAAAAAAATTAAAAAAAAAAAAATTTTTTTTTTTTTTTTGCAAATTTGAGAGTCTTAGGGTGACGCGAGTGATAAGTGACAAAAAATCCGAGTGAAAAACGATTTTTTCACCCCGGGCCCCGGAAACTAAAAATACCCCGGTTGATCGATCTAACTCTCGACGATATGAACGTATCGGTTTAGTTAGTTTTGGTTTTGGCTTATCTCCACTTGCGATGCGGAACTGGACTCAAAAAATTGGGACTATGTCATCGCTAATGGGGACGCGGTGGTTGAAGTTTCCTCTGATGTCGTTTTTTTTTGTTCGGCGTTTGTTTTGTTTGCCAAGAAAAAGTCTTTTTATGTCGTAAAATTTATATCTGTCAAATTTATCTGTGCTGTCAACGGAGAAAGCAGAAGTGCCTCTCCGTATGGTCGGTATAAACACTCCACCAACAAGTACTAACACTAAAACGATTTAGTTAAATCGCCTTTTAGTTCCACGGTATAAACGTGACCAATAGCTCTATACGAGATGAGAGAGAGAGAGAGAGAGAATTGAGGGAAACCGGCCTCCGCTGTCTCTTTCTTATTAGTACAATTAGTAACAGACAGCGGCCTCGTTTATGCCGCGGAACTATCTTCGAGGATTAACTAATTTGAGCTAACTTACAACGCATAAACATGTCGCATTAGCTAGTTTCGGTACTAATTTTAGCTCAACTCGCTATGCAGAACTGGACTGAAAAATTGGGACTAGATGTTGTTGCTGTCTTCGCTAATGGTGTTGTTGGTGAAAATGCCACTTTATTTGTTATATAAATACCTCATCCTTTCCTGAAACTCTGCATTAATTTCATCCTTTGATTGTAGCGGTATAAACGCGTTTTTATTAGGAGGCTACTGCCTCTTGACATTTTCTAAGCCAAAGTCACCGAATTCACAAACCAACAGCTGAAATCTTTCATGTTTAGTACCTCTTCGTATGGTCGATATAAACACACCGCGAACAAGTACTACCACTAAAACGATTTAGTTAAATCGCCTTTTAGTTCCACGGTATAAATGGGGCCAGCGATAAGTAAAATAGGCCGGTTGTCATTCTGCCCTCGATATTCTTATGTAGACGCTTCGACATTCACTTTTTCACTCACGGATACACAATGCATTGTATCTCTGTCACACTGTTTCAATTCGGAAACATATTCATTGCTCGCCAAAATGTACCCATTGTAATCAATTTTATTTGGAAACTCTTTTTAAGTTGCCCAAACAACTCGCCTTCTTTCCCTACCAGCGCAGCATAGCCCATCCTCCGATTTAAAACTGTTCACATTCGAATTCAAACCATAAGCATTTCAGCTATTGATCCATTCTGTTTTAATTGTACAAATTCCAAAGTTGTATTTATGAAAATCCAATCAGCTCATACTTACGCTTCTTTCACATTATACGGTTTTTATCGTGCGGTAATTTTTTTTTTCGACGAATGTCATGTCGCCTTTCACATTACACGTTTCTAAACCGTATAGTATGAACTTGTTTTCCTTTCAGTTTTTCGGCGTTCGACTTTTTGCCGTACGGTGAAAACCATAGAATGTGAAAGAAGCGTTACATTGGGTTCACACTGGAGCCAGATCACTTGATCTGAGCCAGTTAACTTGATCTTAAACTGTCAAATACATACAATTTTAAAATCACCCAGATCGAGCTCAGATCGTGCTCAGATCGAGTGATTTGCCCGCGAAACGTGAACATTAACTAAGATTAGGTTCAAACTAATGGGCAAACCACTCGATCTGAAACTGTCAGACACATACAAGTTTGACGTTTCTGATCAAGTAATATGCCAGATCAAGTGGTTTGGCCGCAAGTGTGAACTTAATGTAGTCTCGATTTTTTCGTTCAGAAGATTTGTTATTTATTATAAAAATAGTTATGCATATTTTATTTGAACAATTAAGTGACTCTTAGAATTTTGGAGAAGAATCCAACAATGGTATCTGAATAGAAATACGAGTAATATAAATATTATTTTTATAAATAGACTGAGCAGTAGTTGTTATTATTCTTAGTGAATTTTAAGATTATTGACTAAGTATTTTAAAGGGTAATCATTATTGAAAAAAAAACACAAACACAATATAATAGCAAAACATAACAAGATCGATGATCGATTAATGTGTAAACTTGCCTATCGCCCCTGTAGTTAATTTATATAATATATATATATAAAAGAAAAAACAAAAACAAAACACAACGTATCTGGTTATATTGTAATATTTAGATAAATTTAAAACACATGTTTAATGTGAGTCAAAATGGGGTAAAACACTTTCAGCCCTCCTTGATTATTTGATGCAGCTTTATATTGTTTTTATCATTAATTAGGATATTTATTGAGAAGAAAGTCTAAATTAAAAAAAAAATAACATGATAGTGCTGTCATGTTCAAAAACATTATTTTAATTTCTAGTAATCAATTGAAATTCTAGACAAAGAACAAAATTTAATATAAAAGCAGAATAAAAAAAGGACGAATAAAATAAATTTACATTGATATTTTAAAGGATAAATTTAAAAAAAAAAGTATTTAGGTATGTAATGTAATTTTGTGACTGTGTCCTGTGTAAATATGATGCCTTTTAGTGGAAAAATAAAACAACCAGTCGTATTTATAAAATTATATTAAATCGCATACATCGTAAATTTTAATGAATTGTTTTTTTTTTCTTTTGTGTATTGAAATTGAAAGTATTAGTGTATGTTTATGGAAATTTTTAGGAAATGGTTTTTGCTTTATTCACACATTATGCAACAGCACATCGAACTAATTTAATGTCTTATTTGAATTGAAAGCGGGCGAAAAGAAAAATATTAATTGGAAATGAAAAGTGTGTAAATTTGTTATTGAATTTGGCTTTAATTAAATGTTTTGTTCTTATTTTTTTATGATTGGTAGGTTTTCGTTTAAATTGTGTTATATTGTTGTAAATCGAACGCTAAATTATATTGTGGTATGTATTTATTGAAAGCGAGCATTTTGTTTATTTTCTTTTCTATAAATAAATGAAAATTCTAGATTCATAGTCAATTGAAAGTGAAATATGGAATTTGTTTGATTTTAGAATTTATATTTCAGCCTATCATGCACTAAAATTTACAACAGTGTGAACTTATTACAACTTTGCTTCCGCTGTTTTCCGACAGACGGCTGCATCGGTGAGGGCGGGTCAAAATACGTAGTTCAAAAGTGTGTAACGGACCGTTTGGTGGGCATCCGAAGATGCCCGTGGGGACGGAGCCGACCGTGAAGGTCGGGCCGTGCCATCTGGCGGAGAAAAAGGCCCCTCAACGAGCTAAGCAGCGGCCTATGCTTGCTGTAGTTCAGTTCGAGAGATGTGGGCGGGGTTTTCGCCGCTCGTTGCCCCTGTCCTTTACGTATTAACAAAAATTCATAGGCCTGGGGAAGACAACACCAACAGGGGAGGTAAAAATGAGGAATAAAAAAAGACGATAAGGATGGAATGGTTGGCGGACGGATCAGACGCCCACGCGGTCGCACCTGTGTCCGGGTGTAATGGGACCCTCGGCCTCTGGTTTCGTACCACCAACAGATCACTACTCATCAGGTGCTGCTTCGATCTGCCGGTGGAAGCAGCACAACCAGACCATAATATGGTTCGTTACAGGTGGTTCATTACAAGTGTCACAAAGTGAGTTTGGACTTCTGTGAACGTATCGACATCCCCGCATTAGTAAAAGTTGTCCGCATTTTTGATAAGATTCGCGATTCAAAGTGTCTGTTTTCGAGCCAAGTTCTCGTCATTTGCGGGAAGTTTTGATCTTCTGCTTTCATTTGGAAATAAAAAAACTGCAGCTGAGGCTCATTGAATGCCAATCCCAGCTTGCCTAGCCCACTTCGTCAGAATTGCGAGGGAATTCTGCATAATATCACTGAGCACAGAGGGAAACTTCCCAGAGATGGCGATGGCAATATCGTCCGCATACGCGATAACTTTGCATCCCACACCCTCCAGGTTCAAGTTCAGTTTGTTAACCACCGTATTCCAAAGAAGGGCGAGGGGGGGGGGGGATAGTACGCCATCCTGGGGAGTTCCCCTATTAAAACTCAGATGTTGCACCCAAACAAGTACAAATGACCCTAGATGCTAGTAGTTGGTCTAAGCCTACAGAGCGATTCATCTACCTAGTCTAGGCCTAAATATTGTTACAAGGTTTGGCAACCCTACAGAAAGGAACCGTTATAATGCATTTCTTAAAAATTGAGCTAATCGCTATAGTACGCTTGTGCTTGATGCATTTGTCATCATTTGAGTTTAATTTTTAGTGTAGTGAACATGGATTGGGGTGACAAAGAAAATAGAATTGCTGTGATTGCACTTCATAACGTAGGATTGCAACCAAGCGATATTTTTAAGACTCTGCATACCCTTGGTATAAGCCGAATGTTTGTATATCGGGCTATTGAAAGATTTAATGATACGTCTGGAGTAAGTGACCGTGAAAGAAGTGGCCGTCCGTGAACTACTCGAACACCTCAAGCGGTTAAAGCCGTGCGCGAGAGAATTCGCCGTAATCCTCTTCGGAAACAAAAAATTTTATCGCGTGAGATGAAAATATCCCAAAGAACAATTTCACGTATCATCAAAAGTGACTTGGGGTTGGGTGCTTATCGTAGATCTACCGGGCATTTACTAACAGATTCGTTAACAAAAAATAGATTGGAAAAATCAAAACGATTACTTTGCCGGTACGCAAACCAAGAACACCGTAAAATTTTGTTTACGGACGAAAAAATTTTTACTGTCGAAGAAACATTTAATAAACAAAACGATAGGGTTTATGCTCGCAGTGCCAGAGAAGCTTCTCAAGTTGCCCAAAAGGTTCAAAGAGGTCATCATCCAGCCTCAGTAATGGTTTGGTGGGGTGTTAGCTACAACGGGGTGACAAAGTTGCATTTTTGTGAGAAGGGCGTCAAAACGTCTACCAAAATTTATCAAGAAAGTGTCCTTGAAAGTGTAGTGAAACCTCTCAACACGTCATTATTCAAAAATCAGCCTTGGAGTTTCCAGCAAGATTCTGCACCAGGTCATAAGGCGAAGTCAACCCAAAAATGGCTTGAAGAAAATGTTCCAGATTTTATTAAAGCTGAAGATTGGCCTTCCTCTAGCCCAGACCTGAATCCGCTGGATTACGAATTATGATCTGCCTTAGAGCAAATGACGTGCTCTAAAAGACATTCTAATATCGAATCCTTAAAGAAGTCTCTTACACGTTACGTTACGTTGTTGACAATGCATTTAATAAATAAACAATGATTTCTTAACATATGACACCTCTTTTATTGAACAGTGCTTCAAAAAGTTTGTAACAGTATTTATGGCTAGACTAGGTACATTCAGACCGATGAGAGAATTGGTTATAGCCGCAAGTGCGACATGATTGAAAGCGCCCTCGATGTCCAGGAACTACTCAATTGCCCTAACCCCTTGGGGGGCAAAGCGCGTCAACTGTTCCATGAGGCCCAGTTGGCGTTTCGTTGGCATAAACTGGTTTCGGAGAATGCAGTTGCCAGCATGCACCTCCTGCACATCCATGGCCACGAACGTCGTCGCGGACGGGACTCGAACCCGAAACGCCGGTAGTCAAACATGAGACTGATGCCTCAGCACACTGCGCTACCGGCCGCCCCTCGATGTCCAGGAAGGCAACCAAGGTAAATTCTCTACAGAAACCTCTCAATGTAACCTACCAGAGAGTGTAAAGGTCGCCACCCATGAACGAGCACAACCACGACCAAACTTCCATCGAACCATCAAACATCATAGAACGTTCTATGAAATTGATGGTTCGATGGAAGTTTGGTCGGGGTTGTGCTCGTTCATGGGTGGCGACCTTAAGGCCGTGTCCGCCAACCTTCCCTTCCGGTAGGCATGCTGTGATAAAGACAGAAGTCGTGTTGGAATGGTAGCACGCAGGTGTACATCAATCAAGCGCTCCAAAACCTTTAGCAGAGTGGAAGATAGGCTAATTGGTCTGAGGTCATTCGGACGCGCATGTGAGCTTTTCCCCGCCTTGGGGATAAAAACAACCTCGGTCACTGACCATTCACGAAGAATGTAGACCAGTTCCAGACAAGGCCTTAAGGTCGCCACCCATTGACGAGCACAACCACGACCAAACTTCCATCGAACTATCAATTTCATAGAACGTGTGGAAAAAAAATTCCCCCTATTTCCACCGTTCTATGATATTTTATGGTTCGATGGAAGTTTGGTCGTGGTTGTGCTCGTCAATGGGTGGCGACCTTTATGAGGCTTTCCAACCATGAGTAATAGCCCACATATACGATGCAATCCTCCGTCAGGTCGATCTAAGGATATTGTGATCGTCAGATCGATCGCACAGTGTATGTGACTATCGTTGACGATTTTCCAGTTCCATATAATTTCGATCGTCAGATATTTTGTGGCGATCCATCGTCAAATCGATCTGACGATGGATCGCACCGTCTATGGCGGGTCTAAGCAATATCCAACAGGTGCTGCAAATCAGGTTCAGCTGACCTGAATGACTCGAAGCTAGATATAGCCCACCGATTCTTCTCCTCTGACAGGCAATAAGATAGAGAGGTTGATCGTGGCCGTTACATACTCAATTGCTCGTATGTCAAGGTATTTGAACATGACCATCGATATACCGTCTGGTCCAGGGGCTTTAAAACTCTTTGCTCTTTTTATCGCTGCTGCAACTTCTTGAGATGTGAATTAAAGTTCCTGGTCAACTGGACGGTTACGAATGCTCCTAGTAATGATGCCCTTAAGTCTATCAGGTTTCATCTAATCAAAGGTTTCATTGTTATCGCTGTTCAGCTAAAAAGAGAACCAGGTAGAACCATTTGTATTCCTTTACATGTGAAGATCTCAAGATTCGCTGCGCAACAAGAAATGCAAACACAACAAGTTAAAACACGAATAATGACTTTATTTCGATGATAGGGTTATCCATTTTCTCTTTCGGAAAGTAAACTTAAATTAAACAGTAAATATTTGAATTTCGATGGAATTTTTATTTCATAATAAAGTTTGGATTATGCCATTATACGCGGAATACAATATCTGTCAAATGTCCCCCACGGGACCGCTTGCAGGACTCGATCCTTTTGAGGTAATTTTCGATTACCTTTTCACACATTTCGGGCAATAACTCGGCTATAACTCGACGGATTTCGTCCTTCAATTGACCAATCGTCGTGGGATTGTTCGCATAAACACGGTCCTTCGCATAGCCCCACAAAAAGAAATCTAACGGCGTTAAATCGCAAGACCTTGCTGGCCAAGCCACATCGCCGAATCTCGAAATTACGCGTCCTGGGAATTTCTCGCGCAATAAAGCCAAATTTTGTCGCGTGGTGTGGCATGTGGCCTCGTCTTGTTGAAACCACATATTGTCGAGATCCATATCTTCAATTTCCAACCAAAAAAAGTCATGAATCATGGCGCCATAGCGCTGGCCATTGACTGTAACGGCCGCTCCTTCATCGTTTTCGAAGAAAAACGGCCCAATGACGCCGCCGGCCCACAATGCACACCAAACAGCCACTTTTTGCGGGTACAACGGTTTCTCAGCGGTCACTTGCGGTTGCTCACTGCCCCAGATGCGACAATTTTGTTTGTTTACATAGCCGCCGAGCGCAAAATGGGCCTCATCGTTAAGGCGGCTATTACACTATAAAAGTTCTTTTACAAATATCTTTTATGAAAGCTATTTTCAAAGAACTTTTATAGTGTAATAGCCGCCTAAGAAAAGATTTGCGACATGGACGTTGCTTGTTTCAACTACTTTTCTAATATGCTTGCACACCTTCCCCCTTTAGCGGCTAATATCATTCATAAAAGTTCTTTTGAAATATCGTTCGTCAAATATATTTGTAAAAGAACTTTTATAGTGTAATAGCCGCCTAAAGAAGATTTTCTTCGAAAAATCGGCATCAGTGGCCTGCTGTTCGAGGACCCAATCTGAGTACTCACGACGCAATCTGTGATCAGTCGGCTTTAATTCTTGCGTGAGCTGAACTTTATAAGGATGGAGATGAAGGTCCAAATGCAAAATGCGCCACAATGTGCCGTAAGATAGGCCTAAATGCTGGGATCGGCGCGGAATCGAAAAATTCGGGTCTTCGGCCACACTTTGACTCACAGCGGCGATGTTTTCGGTCGAACGAGCAAAACGATGATGTACAGGTGTAGAGATGTCTGTCACCGATCCAGTTTCTTCAAATTTTTTCACTGTGTAGGCAATTGTGCGCTCATTGGGACGATTATGTCGACCATAATCTGCGCGTAATGCACGAAACGTGGCCACCGCAGATTCACCATTTTGGTAGAATAATTTAATAATTTTAACGCGTTGTTCAGTCGTAAAACGTTCCATCTTGTAAAATGGCAAACCTTCAACTAAACCAATACCAGTTTGGGAACATTCCTGTTTCGCGAAAATTGGGAGAATTCTCTCTATTAAATTAGGGAGAATTTTCACAAAACTCGGGAAATTTCCGCTTTAGCACCTACTAATTCCCCCGGGTGGGTTCTAGGTTCTTACCACCTAAAGCGGAAATGGACTACCTAAAGCAAACATTCCGGAAATTAAGGAATTAAAAAAATTCTCCCTAATTTAATAGAGAGAATTCTCCCAATTTTCGCGAAACAGGAATGTTCCCCAGTTTGCAATACACTGACATTTGACAGATGTCGAATGGCAGGGCTTTACTTTCCAAAACACGAAATGGATAACCCGTTAGTAAAAGAGAGAAGTACGTAACCTGCGTGCAGAATGGCGTCTCAACCGCGACTGAGTCGGGTTGTCAGATGCTATTCTACCCGGCGATGTGTGCGCCGATAGTGGCGAGTAACGTCAATGGACATGGTCGCCACAAGTTTGTGCGATAAGAGATTTGTGAGACGGCACAAAATAACTGAGGACGGGAATTGGACTTGAATAGCATAAAAGTGCTATATTCAATTTTGCAGATATTATTTGCAGTATATATTTAAAATCTAAAATGACTGTACTATTATTCTGTATTCTGCGACCGTATTGCGCATAATCGATGATCATTCACGTCAACGTTGGTCAAGTGATTCTCTAGTACAGATTTGTTTATATGTGCCGATTATTTTTGATTCGTTTATCAGTTACACACACATACGATGCACGCTGCACACGAGTTCATGTTTATATCGTCCGCAGTCAATTCCACACACACACCGCACCGAGAGTATGCCGTTAATAAATACATCAGCTGCAGCCAGCTACCCCTAAAGTGATGTAATATCAGATTTGTGTAGTATCTTCTCGAGATGAAGATAAACTGGTATCACTTATAATTGGAAGTACCATACATCAGTCATTTGCTGTGAATTCATTGGGAGAAGCGTACTTGTGCGTTTTGAGCGGCTTCGATAACTCGCGTTCATTCCGTATCGCGTTAACCTCCAAAAGCCGAAAGTTGCATGGAAATCGCGCGTATCCGTATCATTCGTTGTAGCAAAAGATATTCGTACAATACGATCGAGTTTACCTGTAGAACCGATAGAAACTTGTCTCTCGACCGATTGAGATCTGAGATGCAAGAATGGAAGAAAATTTCCTTGATACTGTGCATGTTTGGATTCCTGCGTGATATTCGACCGTCCGAGCCTTTTGTGACCGAGTACATATTGGGACCATGGCGAAATGTTACAGAACAAGAGGTATTTGTTTGTATTTTTGTTTTGGAGTTGAAAAAATCGATTTGCAGTACTTAAGATTGGATGTTTTGTTTATTTTAGCTCAATCAAGACGTCTATCCGGTATCTACGTATGGTTATCTGGCGCAACTTATACTGGTTTTTCTGATTACGGACTTTCTGAGGCAAGTTGTTGATATAAGACTTATAGATTAAAGATAGCTTTTTAGGATTTATTCAAATTTTCACCCAAAACGATGGCGAGCGTCCGTCTAAGAGGACAGTAGAAAGATGGTCGGAGTGGAAGTATAGTTTGGGCTCATTGAGGCAACATGTAAGCAGCTACAGAGCGACTTTTGCCTTCCACAACACACTGGAGTTGATACTAAGCGGATTCGTTGTTTTATGTACTGCCACAACTGGGCTGGAGGATGATTGGTTGGAAATCCTACAAGAAGCACTTGAGCTTTTTTTTAAAAGGATCTTAGAAGTGCAAAACGAGGCTCATGGAGGAATTTCTGTGAGCGTATTGAGGAGTCGAATGAGATATCTAGACTTCGCAAAATCCTCTCAACAAATCCATCTATGCCTAGCTTCCTGCAAAGGAGGACAGCTCTTGGACGACATCAAGTACAGATACCGTTGAGGCTCTGCTCGATGCGCATTTCCCCGGAAGTTCGACAATTACAATGCCCTTGGGACTACATTTGATCTAGGGTAAATTATTACGGATACAGAAGAAAAGATCCTATGGGCGATCAATAGTTTCGACCCTTACAAATTCGCTGGGCCGGATGACATCCTTCCGGCAGATCTGCAACACGCGTCGGATATCGTGTACCCTTGTTTAGTGACTATTTTTACAGCTTGTCGCGAGTTGATATACATTCATCGTATGTATACATATGTGGGGAGGTTAAAGTAACTTTTATACCCAAGGCAGGTAAGAGCTCACATGTGCGCCCTAATGACTTCAGACCGATTAGTCTATCCTCCATCATTCTTAAGACTTTTGAGAGATTAATTGACATCCATCTACGTGGTAGTATTCCATTTCGACAGCTGCCCACCTCTCAGCACGCTTACTGGAAGCGCAGATCGGTGGACACTGTCCTGCTCTCTATGGTTGGCTACATTGAAAAATCCTTCAGTCACAAGGAATACACCATTGTGATTTTTCTGAACATTGAGGGTGCCTTTAACAACAACGTATCTGGGACCATCACTGAGCCACTCTCGGGTCTGCTCGTGAATGATTCATTGTGTGAACTAATTAACCTGGGAGCGACCGGTGGCGCAGTGTGTTGAGGCATCAGTCTCATGTTTGACTACCGACGTTTCGGGGCTCAAATCCCGTCCACGACGACGTTCCATGGAGGTGCATGCTGGCAACTGCAGTCTACGAAACCAGTGTATGCTAACGAAACGTCAACTGGGCCACATGGAACAGTTGGCGCGCTATGCTCCACAAGGGATTAGGGCAATTGAGTAGTAGTAGTACAATAGTATATAGTTCCTGGGTTATACAGTCCAGTTTGGGAGAATCTACTTTGCGTAGGTTTGTCTGTAGGGTAGTATTTACTGCAATTCGATCACTTGAATCTGCTCTGTCGACATCGCGGACGGTTATGAGCTGTCTATCACTTCGTAATGAGATGGAGCGTTATTTTGAAATCACATTGTGCTGGATTCCAAACCACAGCGCTTATGCTGGTACTTTTGTGGCTGATGAGGTTGCTCGGGTTGGGACGACTGGGGCAATTGAGGATGATTGTTGGGACATTTCGCAATCTGCAAGCTAATTATCAACCAACCCGACAAATAAAGCGAGCGCTAGATGGACTGTGGACAGTACGTGTCAAACCATGACGAGGTTATGGGCCACAGCGGAACCCGGCCGCTCACTGCGATATTATTATTGAACAGGAAGCACATTGGTGTGGTGGTGAATGTTATCACTGGGCACTGTCCCATTGGGGAGCACGCTAGAAGACTTTGCCTACCCTACAATTACTTCCGTAGAAGCTGCGAGGAGGAGAGTGCACTTCATTTTCTATGCACCTGTCCTGCTTTAGCTGCAAGGAAGCGGGCTTTCTTTCTTCCTTCATTTGAAGGACCTAAGTGGCATGAGTCGGCTCAGGCTTTATCGGTTCATTACCAGCTCTGACTAGTTCAATGAATAGTAATTTCAATGAGATTGGGCGACCGGTAGCGCAGTGTGTTGAGGCATCAGTCTCATGTTTGACTACCGGCGTTTCGGGTTCGAATCCCGTCCACGAAGACGTTCGTGGCCATGGATGTGCATGCTGGCAACTGCATTCTCCGAAACCAGCTTATGCCAACGAAGCGCTATGCAAAAAAATGTATACGAAACACGTATGAATTGTGTGTGATGATAGCCTCTCTTCGATATAAGTATGTTAAATACTCTCAGATCCCACCCGTAAAATACTCTTCAAACACAAGTGACAAACCAACATCTGACATTTGCCAACTGATATTAACCCTAATACAATCTAGTTAATCATCATCATCATCGTGGCGCGACAGCCCGACGTCGGGCCTTGGCCGCCTGGATCATTGTCCTCCAATTATCTCGGTCACGTGACCGCGTCCTACAATTTTGGGAGCCCAGCAGCTGCGCGGCGTCCACACCTACTGAGGTCTCCCAACGAGATCTCGGTCGTCCTCGCAGTCTCGCTCCGTCGACTCGTTCTGCATTCATTACTCTCTTAGGCATGCGATCATCGTCCATTCTTTGTACATGCCCTGCCCATTGAAGTCGTTGTAGTTTGACGATTTTCGAGACTTGCAGCTCATCGTACAATTCATACAACTCATGGTTGTATCGGATGCGCCATCCATCTCGATCGCAAACAGCCCCGAAAATTCGCCGTAGAACCTTACGTTCGAAAGTGTCTAGCATGTTTTCGGAGGCTTGAGTTAGGGTCCATGCTTCGCAGCCATAGCATAGCACTGGTCGTATAATGGTTTTGTACACGCGGAGCTTCGTGTTTCTGTGCACATGTTTCGATTTCATTATGGGGAGAACCGAGAAAAAAGTCTTATTAGCTAACTGTATCCGTCGCTTGATTTCGTCAGTTTCGTTGGCGTCCCTTGACAGGTTGCAACCCAGGTAGATGAAGTTGTTCACGAACTCGATGTTGAGGTCCCCCACGTTGATGCTCGGTTGTGCAGGTGTCCTTGTCACCGATTGCATCATTATTTTAGTTTTACCCTCGTTAATACGTAATCCAACTTCCTTTGCAGCGGTATCGAGCGTATGCAGAAGTTCTTCTGCGTCAGCCAATCTTCGGGACATGATGTTGATGTCGTCGGCGTACGCTGCTAATTGTGTCGACTTGATGAGTAGCGTCTTGCTGTTGTCCATATTCATGGCCCGAATAACGTATTCCAGTGCTAGGTTGAAGAGCGTCGGTGCCAGTCCATCGCCCTGTTTCAAACCAGTGCGTGTTTCAAATAGATCAGTAAGTCTATTCTGGATCCTGACTTGTGAGACGGAGTTGGTCGTCGTCAGCTTTGTCAGTCGCACTAATTTTGCCGGTATACCAAATTGCAGCATGATGTTGTACAGTACTCCACGATCGATACTGTCGTATGCCTGCTTGAAGTCGACAAAGATTTGGTATACGTTTACGTTGTATTCCCAGCACCTCTGGAGTATCAGTTTGACTGAGAAGAGCTGATCGGTTGTGGAGCGACCAGGTCTGAAACCGCTTTGATATTCGCCAATGACTCGTTCTGCGTACGGTTTTATTCTATTTTCCAGAATTTTCGTCAAAATTTTATAGGACGTACAAACTAGTGAGATGCCCCTGTAATTCTCACACCGCAGTTTATCTCCCTTTTTATGAATTGGACAGATGATGCTTCTGCGCCAATCGTCTGGGATCTCCTCGTTCTCCCATACTCGCAGGAGTAATTGATGTATGGCATCAACTAGACTCGTTCCACCGAATCTTAGCAGTTCAGCTGGAATCTCGTCAGCGCCCGGCGCTTTATTTCGTTTTAGTGACCGCAACGCGAGATCAACTTCCTCTACTGTCGGGGGTTGAATGGGTGGGCCTAGATCAACAATATCGTCGAGAGCTTCCTGTGTGGGGATGTTAGATGGTCAGTTTAGAAGCTCTTCAAAATAAGAGGCCCATCGTTTGTTAATACCATCGGTGTCGCTGATGATGTTTCCATCCTTGTCCTTACAAAGGCTAGTCCTGGGTTGGTAGCCGTTCTTAATTGTATTTACTAGTTTGTACGCTTGTCTGGTGTTCCTATTAGCTAAGTTTTCGTTTATGTTCAGCAACTGCTCGTCAAAGTGTTTACGTTTCTTACGTCTAATTATTCTATTCGATATTCGCCGTAGCTCGTCATATTTTTCTCTTCTGGCTCTGGTTCCTCGTTGAATCCATTGTCTGTAGGCCTCGTTTTTCGCGTCAAGTGAATTTTTGCATTCTTCGTCGACCTTCTCTGCGACATCCTTGATGGTACCCTTGAGTTCTTCCCAGAACCCATGGACGCCTGTGTTGCTGATGTTGTGTAGCATAGGTGATAGTTTTTCCTCAAGGGCGGTAGTATACGCCACCGCTGTAGCATCACTCAAGAGCTTATCAACCGCAAAGATTTTGGGAGGGCTGATTCTTGACTGGTGCACTGAGGAAATTCTACATCTGTAGGTCGTCTTCACCAAGTGATGATCTGAGTCGCAGTTTGCTCCTCGATAGGAGCGGACATCCATGACACTAGACGCCCATCTCCTGCAAATGAGGACGTGGTCAATTTGGTTGACGGTATGTGCGTCTGGAGACTTCCAGGTCTGCTTGTGAATGCGTCGATGCGGGAAACACGTAGAGCTTACGACTAGATTCCTGCTGCAGGCGAAGTCGATAAGTCGCTGGCCGTTATCGTTACATTCTTCATGGAGGCTGTGGCCTCCAGAGGTCTCCCGATGCCAACTTTCATTCCCGACTTTCGCGTTAAAGTCTCCCATCAGCAATTTGACGTCGTTTGTTGGAAGTGAGTCGAAGAGAGTTTCAAGACGGGCGTAGAACTCGTCTTTTACTGCGTCTTCTTTAACTTCAGTGGGGGCATGCACATTGATGAGCCAGAGATTGAAGAATCGAGTCTTGATGCGAATCGCACACAGCCGTTCATTTATGGGTTTGAAGTCAGTAATATGCGGTTTGAGGTGATTGTTCACTATAAATGCTACTCCAAACTCCTTGCGGCCCGATGGTTTGCCACTTGTAAAAATTGTGTGCGATTTCTTGTCATTAATCTCGCTGCCAAGCCAATTTGTTTCCTGGACTGCTGTAATGCTCAGTTTGTACTTTTCGACCTCTTGAAGGAGGGCCTTCTCGGCCCCCGGTTTGTTCAGGGAGCGTACATTCCAGGATCCGAAAGAATAATCCTTTATTCGTTTGCGTGGTGGTCGTTGTTGATCCGTCCAATCCGAGGCTTTTGTTCCAGGTTTCTTGACATGGAGTGGTTTTTACAAGGACGAGTTGTCAGCACGTCGCTTAACCCCATTCAGGGGATGGCCTCGGAGATAGCTGCTTCAGATGGTTTAATAAACGTGCTGGATCCCACACAACTATGTAGCAGGTCCAACTACGCAAGTCATTCCATCCTACTAGACCTGAGACGCTTAGGTGTTTGTCAGCCATTCAGGCTACAGCTATCTGCCTTTTCCAAACTGTCTTATCGCTAAGACATTGGCCGTCAGCGAATTGATACACTGCCGTTACCAGGGGGCGCCCACGCGGAGGACTATGGAAAAGGTCTTTGCCCCCCTTACTCCTTAAAATTCCTCAATACAAACGTGGCCATTGCGAATAAATGTTTGCAACTTTTGAATTTTTTGTAGTATTGATGAGAGCAAAGTTCTTATTTGTACAGACGCGGCGCGGCTTTATACTCATACATCATCCACCTATTAAAATATATAATCTGTATCATGGGATTTATTTTTTTTAACTAATCTTTTTATATAAAATCATATAGACAAATCCTATAATTGTACACAGTTTAATGATTTCTTATCAAACAATGAAAATACGTTGAAATGATTAATTTAATAGCTACACATATTACAAAAATGATTAAATGAAGTAGAAACTAGGGATGAACATTGTCCTAGATTGCATTGTCGTAATTCCTCTCGCATGATAAATAATACATCAAGACAACTCATAAAAGATTAATATTATCAATAAAATATATTTTGTTTATACTCGTACATATAACAATTTTCTGTAGGCAGTGATCATGCAAATCGCATCAGAATGACACTTCTGGCTGATGATTAGTATTTTTAGATTTTCCACTTGACTTGTTGCTTGCTTTCGAGGATCTAAAGCAAACTTTACACTGGGAAGATTTTGTACAAGTTTTTAAATAAAAATTATAAGATCTGGTGTTTGTGCAAAAACACCTCTATTCTGTTCCAGTGTTTATTCGCACAAAGTACACAAACACGAAATCCTAAAATTTTCACATGGATATGTCTTATGGTCATACTGAAAACTTTGTCCGCCACGACGGATGTCACGATTTCCAGCCAGACTCGCAGAACTGTCATCTGGTCAAGTTTAACTTAAACGATTGTAATGAGTATTGTTGTATGCGTGGAGTACATGGCACTTATGGCACAGACTGTTCTAAAGCCAACCATACACCATCCAGAATTCCTGTCTGAAAAAACTGATCAGGCCCGGCCTTGAGGAATTCCGGCCGTCTACCGAGCTCCTCAATAAGAGGCAGCCTCGCTAGTATGAACAAGCCAAGCCAAGCCTTATTAGTTGGATTTCTAAATCGAGGGAGGGAGCAGGATTGCGAGTTGGACTTTTAAATCGCCTTCAGGCGGCCGGAAGGAAGGAAGGCTGGAGAGATGGCCGGCAGGCCTTTCAGGCGGCCGAATACACAATTGAAAATCGATCTTATCGCCAGAAATTCAAAGTATTGTTGTATGTACGGCGTACGTCACTCTTATGGCACAGACTGTACTAAGCTCTATCATAGTCTCGAACCATCGATGACAAGTACCAACTGAACGAGCACTAGCGGATTCTCAAACCATCTGGAATCTTTGGAACCAAGTCACAATAGAATGGTCTAGCAGCAGAGTCTCGAAACATCCAAACTATTCTGGGAACAGAGATCCGGCTATATAGAAGCAGACATTACAGTATTATTCTCATTCGCAGTAAATTTGGCACATTTGAGCTTTTGTGCAAACAAATCCCACATGAGATGTCTATATTTTAACCATTTGTCGAAAGGAGCCGGCTGTATGCAAGCAAAAGCTTTCAAATTTCATAACTTTCGGCGACGAAGTTATGCACACGATGTACTACATGGGCTGAAAAGTCCCGGGATTTTTAACGAAAACAAGCTTTTTTGGACAAAGTTATGTATATTTATTGCTTAACATAGTTGCCTTCGAGGGCGATACACTTGGTACAGCGATTTTCCAACATTTCGATGCCCGTTCTGTAGTACGAAACGTCCAAGCCTTCGAAATACGCCTCGGTTCCCGCGATGACTTTCTCATTCGATCTGAATCTCTTTTCCTGGAGGCACCGCTTGAGGTTTGGGAACAGATAACAGTCGCTGGGGGTCAAGTCTGGAGAATACGGTCTGTGAGCAACCAATTGGAATCGTAATTGGTCTAATTGGCCATCGGTTTAAAAGACGTGTGTGACGATGCGTTATCGTGATGGTACAGAACTTTTTTTCGCCTTATGGGACCGTCTTTTTCTTTATTTTGTCGTTCATTTTGTCCAATAACGCTCCATAATACTCTCCTGTGACTGTTCTTTCCTTCTGCAGGTAATCGATGAAGATTTTGCTATGCGCATCCCAAAAAACGGAGGCTATAACCTTGGGGGCAAAGACCTTTTCCATAGTCCTCCACGTGGGCGCCCCCTGGTAACGGCAGTGTATCAATTCGCTGACGGCCAATGTCTTAGCGATAAGACAGTTTGGAAAAGGCAGATAGCTGTAGCCTGAATGGGTGACAAACACCTAAGCGTCTCAGGTCTAGTAGGATGGAATGACTTGCGTAGTTGGACCTGCTACATAGTTGTGTGGGCTCCAGCACGTTTATTAAACCATCTGAAGCAGCTATCTCCGAGGCCATCCCCCGAATGGGGTTAAGCGACGTGCTGACAACTCGTCCTTGTAAAAACCACTCCATGTCAAGAAACCTGGAACAAAAGCCTCGGATTGGACGGATCAACAACGACGACCACGCAAACGAATAAAGGATTATTCTTTCGGATCCTGGAATGTACGCTCCCTGAACAAATCGGGGCCGAGAAGGCCCTCCTTCAACAGGTCGAAAAGTACAAACTGAGCATTACTGCAGTCCAGGAAAGAAATTGGCTTGGCAGCGAGATTAATGACAAGAAATCGCACACAATTTTTACAAGTGGCAAACCATCGGGCCGCAAGGAGTTTGGAGTAGCATTTATAGTGGACAATCACCTCAAACCGCATATTACTGACTTCAAACCCATAAATGAACGGCTGTGTGCGATTCGCATCAAGACTCGATTCTTCAATCTCTGGCTCATCAATGTGCATGCCCCCACTGAAGTTAAAGAAGACGCAGTAAAAGACGAGTTCTACGCCCGCCTTGAAACTCTCTTCGACTCACTTCCAACAAACGACGTCAAATTGCTGCTGGGAGACTTTAACGCGAAAGTCGGGAATGAAAGTTGGCATCGGGGGACCTCTGGAGGCCACAGCCTCCATGAAGAATGTAACGATAACGGCCAGCGACTTATCGACTTCGCCTGCAGCAGGAATCTAGTCGTAAGCTCTACGTGTTTCCCGCATCGACGCATTCACAAGCAGACCTGGAAGTCTCCAAACGCACATACCGTCAACCAAATTGACCACGTCCTCATTTGCAGGAGATGGGCGTCTAGTGTCATGGATGTCCGCTCCTATCGAGGAGCAAACTGCGACTCAGATCATCACTTGGTGAAGACGACCTACAGATGTAGAATTTCCTCAGTGCACCAGTCAAGAATCAGCCCTCCCAAAATCTTTGCGGTTGATAAGCTCTTGAGTGATGCTACAGCGGTGGCGTATACTACCGCCCTTGAGGAAAAACTATCACCTATGCTACACAACATCAGCAACACAGGCGTCCATGGGTTCTGGGAAGAACTCAAGGGTACCATCAAGGATGTCGCAGAGAAGGTCGTGGGATATAAAGCCCGGCGAGCGCGAAATGACTGGTTCGACGAAGAATGCAAAAATTCACTTGACGCGAAAAACGAGGCCTACAGACAATGGATTCAACGAGGAACCAGAGCCAGAAGAGAAAAATATGACGAGCTACGGCGAATATCGAATAGAATAATTAGACGTAAGAAACGTAAATACTTTGACGAGCAGTTGCTGAACATAAACGAAAAGCTAAGCTAATAGGAACACCAGACAAGCGTACAAACTAGTAAATACAATTAAGAACGGCTACCAACCCAGGACTAGCCTTTGTAAGGACAAGGATGGAAACATCATCAGCGACACCGATGGTATTAACAAACGATGGGCCTCTTATTTTGAAGAGCTTCTAAACTGACCATCTAACATCCCCACACAGGAAGCTCTCGATGATATTGTTGATCTAGGCCCACCCATTCAACCCCCGACAGTAGAGGAAGTTGATCTCGCGTTGCGGTCACTAAAACGAAATAAAGCGCCGGGCGCTGACGAGATCCCAGCTGAACTGCTAAGATTCGGTGGAACGAGTCTAGTTGATGCCATACATCAATTACTCCTGCGAGTATGGGAGAACGAGGAGATCCCAGACGATTGGCGCAGAAGCATCATCTGTCCAATCCATAAAAAGGGAGATAAATTGCGGTGTGAGAATTACAGGGGCATCTCACTAGTTTGTACGTCCTATAAAATTTTGACGAAAATTCTGGAAAATAGAATAAAACCGTACGCAGAACGAGTCATTGGCGAATATCAAAGCGGTTTCAGACCTGGTCGCTCCACAACCGATCAGCTCTTCTCAGTCAAACTGATACTCCAGAAGTGCTGGGAATACAACGTAAACGTATACCAAATCTTTGTCGACTTCAAGCAGGCATACGACAGTATCGATCGTGGAGTACTGTACAACATCATGCCGCAATTTGGTATACCAGCAAAATTAGTGCGATTGACAAAGATGACGATGACCAACTCCGTCTCACAAGTCAGGATCCAGAATAGACTTACTGATCTATTTGAAACACGCACTGGTTTGAAACAGGGCGATGGACTGGCACCGACGCTCTTCAACCTAGCACTGGAATACGTTATTCGGGCCATGAATATGGACAACAGCAAGACGCTGCTCATCAAGTCGACACAATTAGCAGCGTACTCCGACGACATCAACATCATGTCCCGAAGATTGGCTGACGCAGAAGAACTTCTGCATACGCTCGATACCGCTGCAAAGGAAGTTGGATTACGTATTAACGAGGGTAAAACTAAAATAATGATGCAATCGGTGACAAGAACACCTGCACAACCGAGCATCAACGTGGGGGACCTCAACATCGAGTTCGTGAACAACTTCATCTACCTGGGTTGCAACCTGTCAAGGGACGCCAACGAAACTGACGAAATCAAGCGACGGATACAGTTAGCTAATAAGACTTTTTTCTCGGTTCTCCCCATAATGAAATCGAAACATGTGCACAGAAACACGAAGCTCCGCGTGTACAAAACCATTATACGACCAGTGCTATGCTATGGCTGCGAAGCATGGACCCTAACTCAAGCCTCCGAAAACATGCTAGACACTTTCGAACGTAAGGTTCTACGGCGAATTTTCGGGGCTGTTTGCGATCGAGATGGATGGCGCATCCGGTACAACCATGAGTTGTATGAAATGTACGATGAGCTGCAAGTCTCGAAAATCGTCAAACTACAACGACTTCAATGGGCAGGGCATGTACAAAGAATGGACGATGATCGCATGCCTAAGAGAGTAATGAATGCAGAACGAGTCGACGGAGCGAGACTGCGAGGACGACCGAGATCTCGTTGGGAGAGCTCAGTAGGTGTGGACGCCGCGCAGCTGCTGGGCTCCCAAAATTGGAGGACGCGGTCACGTGACCGAGATAATTGGAGGACAATGATCCAGGCGGCCAAGACCCGACGTCGGGCTGTCGCGCCACGATGATGATGATAACCTTCTCGGTCGAACGTTGGTCTTTTGGCCGCTTTGGTCGGCTTTCGTGCTTCTCCAGCCACTCTGCAGACTGCGTATCGGACTCAGGCATATGGTAATTACGCCAAACCGGCCGTTGTATCATCAACGCGCTGCTGTTTTTGGTCGACGGTTAGCAAACGCGGCAACCAGCACGCCGATGGCTTTTTCATCTCCAAAAGATCGGGCAAAATGTATTCCACCCATTCTTTTGACATGTCCACGGCCTCATTTAACTCGCGCAATTTCACTTTATGGTCATCCAAAACGATTCCTGTTTTTCCTATTTTTATATGGGGGCGACCGGTAGCGCAGTGTGTTGAGGCATCAGTCTCATGTTTGACTACCGGCGTTTCGGGTTCGAATCCCGTCCACGACGACGTTCGTGCCCATGGATGTGCAGGAGGTGCATGCTGGCAACTGCATTCTCCGATACCAGTTTATGCCGAGAATCGTCAACTGGGCTACATGAAACAGTTGACGCGCTATGCCCCACAAGGGGTTACGGCAATTGAGAGAGAGAGAGAGAAAGTAGCGTCACTCAAACCACTGCAGCTTGTAAACGAATGGACGAAATGTCATGAAACTTCATACATAAACTAATGATAGATGAGTCTCTCGAAATGAGTCATGTTCATTTTCTAGTGGTGCCACCTATTGAAAAATCCCCTGGGCTTTTCAGCCCATATACTATTATACTAACTAACATCCACTGTATTTTTCTAGATATAAACCATTGATCATTGTGATGGGATGTTGTGGCATCATTATCTGGAGCATGCTACTATGGACAACGTCAATTATTGGCCTACAGATTCTGGAGTTCTTCTATGGCACGTATATGGCGACGGAGGTTGCATACTACACCTACATGTACGCCAAAGTTGATAAGACAAACTACATGAAAGTAACGTCATATACTAGAGCAGCTATGCTCATTGGAAAGTTGATTGGCAGCATATCCGGACAACTGCTTATTTATTACAGCGTGATGAACTATCGAGACTTGAATTATATTACATTGGCAAGTAAGTGACCAACAACACACTCTGCTAAATGCTAATACTTTTTATATGCCCGAACCAGATTGAACACGGAAAGCAGCAGTAGCGGCAGCAACAGTAACAAAACTCATGAAGGCTCAGGGCGGGTATCGCAGGCCCCTCAATTAGAGTGTCTATTCCTATGGGGAAGTACACCACGGTTTTCGAAGCTGAAGTTCACGCGATTGAGGTATGTGCGAACTTTTGCCTAGAAGTTGGCTACCGTGACAGTAGATAGCAAACTTCACTGATAGTCAAGCTGCAGTCAAGGCGCTTAGGAAATTCTCCTTTTCATCGAAACTGGTTCTGAACTGCTTTGAAGCTCTACAAAGAATTGGCATTGCTAATATAGTTACCATCTATTGGGTCCCTGAACATGTTGGTATTGCGGGTAACGAAACCGCTGATGAGCTAGCCAGGACGGCTTCTGCAAGTCCGTTTACAGGGCCTGAACTCTTCTGTGGTATTCCTCTATGCAGGGTAAAATTACACATAAGAGAGCAGGAACAGTTAGAAACCACTGCACATTGGGAAAGCCTCCCTGGCCTGAGACAATCGAAACTGTTTATTTCAGCTCACTCACCCAAGCGCTCCCTGGAATTGGTGTGCCTTGGCAGAAGCAGCGTGAGAATCATTTGCGGTCTCCTCTCAGGGCATTCCACTCTGAGGAGTCACTTATACTGAATGGGGATTGTCTCTAACCCCAACTGTCGTTTTTGCGAAAGCGATGATGAGACTTCTCAGCACATCCTCTGTGAGTGTGAGGCACTCGCCCGTCGCCGCTTGGAGAGTCTCGGTGAGGCTTTCCCTGAAGTGGAAACGATCGCCTCTATCAAACTTGGGCAGCTGAGCAGATTTGTGGGGGCGATCAAACTCGATCGCCAACTCTAGATTTACAGGGCTATAGCACAATAGACCCTATGGTCGCAGCGCTCGTGGGCCCTTTGGGCCCACTGCCCACAACTTAATCTTAATCTTAACAGTAACAATAACAGGCAGAACTGCTTTCGCCGCTGTCGTTGCCACTGCGTTCAATCTAGGTTGCTTAAGGGAAATGTATGCTTTCTAATTTGATATCCCACGATTTTGCTGCCACTTCCGCTGCTGCTGCATTCTGCGTTCAGTATGGTTCGGGCATTAGATGTAATGCCAGTGCAGCTATCAAATCTGCGCGTCAGGATTGATAGTAGGCCTAACGGCAGGTTTAATATATGTCATTCTCATTTTAGAATGTCCTTTCAGCTCAAATTCTGGCCACCGGATGGGCATTCTTTCTTCCGGGCTCGAAAACCAGTTTATATTTTCATCGTAAAAAGCCAAGCACCGAGTTATTAGAATCCAGCAAAGTTGATGACGTACAAGAATCGAAACGAATGAACAATGTCGAGGAGGCTTTTACACTACTTTGGATACATTTTAAGAATGCTTATACGAATAGCATGGTGCTTCAGTGGAGTCTTTGGTATGTCGTCAATTTATGTGGCTATCTGCAAGTTGTCAATTACATTCAAATGCTGTGGAAAGCCGTGGACAGCAGTCCGATGGTAAATTTGATTTAAGCGCTTAAACACATTCACACCTCTTGGGATTTTGGCCAAATCTACCGCAAAATTCGAATCGAATCTAGATCCAGGGTTAAATTTGAAAAAAAAATCCCTTTCAATTGTTCAACTCTGATTTAGACCACACATAGATGTAGCGATCCGTCGCCCGATTGATCGGCCAATGGATCGTCACAAAATATCTGCCGATCAAAATTATATGGAGCTGTTAAAAAATAATTGCCATACACTATGCGATCACAATAGCTGCGTTCCTGCGAGCAAACTGGGATTTCACATTTCTCGATTTTTCCTCCATATGCTTTCCCCTCCGGTAAAATATATACGGACAACTGTCAATTTCAATGTTCCCCTTCGCATCAGAATACTTTTCAGATCCAAAAAGTGACAGTTGTCCGTACATATTTTACCGGAGGAGAAAGCATATGGAAGAGAAATCGAAACATGTCAAATTCTGGTTCGTTCGCAGGAACGCAGCCAATATTGGCCGATCAATCGGGTGACGGATATCTCCGTCTATGTGGGGTCTTAAATTCACCTTAAGTTAGTCATTCATCAGCTGATTGAGTTTCCGTATTTATCTCGTTTATTACAATAAAATAAAAATAATAAAATAAATAAAATAATAATACAATTAATGTGGCATAAAGAAAAAGCAGTTTACTTAAATTTTGAATAACAACATTTCGCTGCCAGCCTAAAAATTAAATTATGTGTAAAATTTCAACTTAAATGGCAGAATTAACATAACCTAAAAAACAACTTTAGCACTGATCAATTGACATAATAATTATCTGACAAACTAAATCTCCTTCTCCTCTAAAAAAAGGCATATTGGGAAAGGGTTTTGAGATTAACAAATCGAACCAAATTTGCGTGGTGTGAATATCCTATTAATGTGATACGAAGAGAGAATTAAACCTCATATTTTTTCAACAGGTCGTCTGGAACGGTGCGGTAGAAGCAATACATACTCTTCTTGCGGCCATACTATCATTGACTGCTGGATATATTTTTGCAAAGAAGATAAACCCACGTTTGAGCCTATTTTCACTGGCCACTCTGACAATTCTCGAAGGACTTTTCCTAATACTGGCTTCGCATACCAATCAACTGTATTGGTCGTATATTGGCTACGTTTGTTTTGCCGCACTTTTCACCTTTACGGTGACCGTTTCAAGGTAACTAAAGATGTTATCACTTCATCGCTTTTAATAAATAATTTATGGTACAGGGATTTGCTGCAAGAAAGAACAGGAGGTAGCTACATTTCTGTAAAACTTAAAAAAAAAGCGCAAAAATGCTAATTTTTATAAATTTCCCCACTTCTCCTGCATATTATTCGTATTTTCAATCAAAAATATTTTGAGCAGCGATTTGAACCCTTTTTTTCGATTTGCGAAAAAAAAAGAAGACAGAAATGGAGCTTTGTACCTCCTTTTTGCAGCAAACCCCTGAAAATAATAATTTTAATGATTAATGATTGTAAAATTTAATGGATAAATTTGTTTATTTCAGTTCTGAAGTCTCACGACATTTAACGGAGGAAAGTTATGGACTTGTTTTCGGCTTCAATACATTCGTAGCCCTCATTTTGCAAACTATTTTGACTGTGATTGTAGTGTCTAAGCACGGTTTTGCCATGAGCATTTTCGCTCAGTTTACAGTTTATGCATTTTACTTTCTAGTTGTAGGTGTAGTTTATATATTAGGTGTTTTAGTGAATTTAGTTATTAGTCGGATGAGGCCAAACAAAGAATTTGAATTGGCGTCATGATGTGATTGATGATATTAAAAAATATTAGATATTTGTTTTATTAGAATTGTATAAAAAAACGTAGTTAATAGTAGAAAATAAAAGACGCTATTTGAAAGACGTTGCGCTGTTTACGTAACGTAAATGAAATTTTAATTGAAGTTAAAGGGCATAGTGAGAAGCTGACTTATCATTAGAAAATCGGAACCACACTCTTGAGCTGGCCATATTAATCCAATAAATAGAGATCAAATAAGGGGGGTTAGCGTGCAAAAGGTGCGGTAGTTCTGAATTTTTGATATGTTGTATAAATCGGTGGTGTAGTAAAAATCCAAGTTTGCGTCACTCTCCCCCTCCCCTGTGCTCCCCCGCTCTCTTGGAAAAACTGGCACTTTTATCAGTTTTTCGCCTATAACTCCGTTCCAGTCCATTTGAGCGCAAATACGCGTGCTCCATTTTTGTAGAGCACAAAATTTACTACAAATTTCATCTAACAAGTTTTTGACATGGATATGTCTTATAGCTGGGGGTCATCCTAAAAATTTGTCCGTCATACGAAATGTCTGTTTTTCTACTCGGGGGTCAGAAGAGGAAACAAGCCCATTGAAAATTTTTCTTTTCTGGTTGTGCATGTCGTTTGAGTGAAGTGGTCATTGTGCATGGCTGTTGCTTGTAGATCTGCGCGGGCGGTGCGCTTGCGGGGATTCTGTGTGTACATGTTGGGATGTTGATTTGATAGCGATAAAGGTTGACGTTGTTGTCGGCAAGAAATAACATAGTGTACGGGTGAACGGGCGGACTTTCAATGACCTTCAATTTCCGCCAATTCATATTCATCATTTAATAAAATAGCCCGTGTTGTACTATCTGAATCACTAGGGTCCCAGAAAAGGTAGCAAGTAGTCAGTTCGACTAACATTTGGACATGCGCAGACGCAATTTGAGAGTGTGTACATTACATAGTTCCCGCCCCCCGAAGATAGAGAGCGAGAGCCATCGCGGATGAAGTTCATTCTATCCAAATGGTTGTGCATTTGCAATGGCGGCGATTTGAGGTCTGACTGGCCCACATTGTGGGCCCCCACTACACATGCAATAAACATATCATAAGACAAAATGGCGGATTCGTACTGCGCGAGTTAAAATCTCCCAAGCCCCGAAATAGAGAAATATTCGTCGCAGGATGTTATAGGTATAGTTCCGGGCAGCTCATCGTGACATGATGTACATTCAGAGGTCTGCAGAAGATCAAATGCCCCCCCCCCCCCCCTTCTGCAAAAATTCCAAAATTTTTCTTGTGCATTCTCTTTGTGCGTGTGTTGGAATGTTTTGTTTACTTTTGTTAGTTTCCCTTTCTGTTTGCTGGACACAATCGCATAGAGTCGCACGCGTTACTTGAGAAACGGATTGCGTCTACCGGACCCGGACTGTTGATTAAAGGGGCGGGGTTTGGCGGATAGTGTGGGAGCGATTTTGCAATAGATACACAAACACAATACACGTCCGATTGGGAAAAGATGGTGGGAAGCGTGATTGCGATTAGCAGAAACGTACTCAGAGAAATGTCGATAGGCTGCAGTCTGCAAACTGTACCGAACGGGTAGATGGAACAGGTAGATGGAACAGGTAGATGGAACAGGGTGCACGAGAGGAGGTGAATATTGCACACACGCGATACAAACGAAAACGAAACGATCCCGAGAGAGAAAGGAGCCCAAGCGGACAGGACAAAGCAAAGCAGAATTTATGACGAGTATCTACACTGCCACCAGATACATAGGTACACGGATATGTCTTATGCCTACCGAAAGCGTGGGATGTGTTTTTTCGAATGATTTCATCCAGTATAACTATACTGGGATCTTTATAAAACTTACGTCGATATCTTCAACACAACAGGTTCTACGCAGTCGGTAGTCATAGACATATCCATGTTCTGATGTATCTGCATGCAGTGTAGATACTTTGGAATTTTCCAGACCTTTGGATCTCCCGCTCGCAGTCCCTCATATTACGTCTTACATGACATCGAGTTCGTGAACAACTTCATTTACCTGGGTTGCAACTTGTCAAGGGACGCCAACGAAACTGACGAAATCAAGCGATGGATACAGTTAGCTAATAAGACTTTTTTCTCGGTTCTCCCCATAATGAAATCGAAGCATGTGCACAGAAACACGAAGCTCCGCGTGTACAAAACCATTATACGACCAGTGCTATGCTATGGCTGCGAAGCATGGACCCTAACTCAAGCCTCCGAAAACATGCTAGACACTTTTGAACGTAAGGTTCTACGGCGAATTTTCGGGGCTGTTTGCGATCGAGATGGATGGCGCATCCGGTACAACCATGAGTTGTATGAAATGTACGATGAGCTGCAAGTCTCGAAAATCGTCAAACTACAACGACTTCAATGGGCAGGGCATGTACAAAGAATGGACGATGATCGCATGCCTAAGAGAGTAATGAATGCAGAACGAGTCGACGGAGCGAGACTGCGAGGACGACCGAGATCTCGTTGGGAGAGCTCAATAGGTGTGGACGCCGCGCAGCTGCTGGGCTCCCAAAATTGGAGGACGCGGTCACGTGACCGAGATAATTGGAGGACAATGATCCAGGCGGCCAAGGCCCGACGTCGGGCTATCGCGCCACGATCATGATGATGACGTGGTGGTGGGGTTCTGTCCAAAAGGTTACAGTTAGGATGGTCACTCCGGTAACAGCCTACCAGATACTGCTTCGTTAGAAGTGTGTTGTGGCTTCTTAGGGGCATCATTCCGGTTTCTTAGTGAAGGTGGTCCTGCGATGACATCAGTAGGCAGCCTGTGACAGTGCTAAGAGCTGCGAATTGACACGTTCAAAGTAACCTCAAAGTATTATAGGTTGTCAACGTGCTTTGCCAAAGT
This sequence comes from Chloromyia formosa, assembly GCA_964017055.1. Taxonomy (NCBI): domain Eukaryota; kingdom Metazoa; phylum Arthropoda; class Insecta; order Diptera; family Stratiomyidae; genus Chloromyia; species Chloromyia formosa. Next base: position 6,174,787 of record OZ024817.1, read on the forward strand.
GTGTTTTGAACGTGTCAACGGGCCTTAATTCGTCGAATAGTCTTATTCATTAAAACTCCCAAGTTTTCATAGATACATATTTCTTAATTCTTCCAATGCTACAATAATTCCAATATTTCACTTATATACACAAAATCATAGAACGACATTTATTAATACTAAAATAAAGCTTAAAGTGTATGTAATTCAATGACAAAATACTAAAATAAAGCTAAGTGTATATAATTCAAGGAGAAAGAACTTAAATTCTTAATAGTTTGTGAAGTCAACTAAAACAAGTTCATAATCTATATATACATGGTTCTTCGCCTTTTCATGATAATGAAGAGAATAAAAAAAATATTCATCAACAGAAACTTAAATATTATCTTCCACAATCAGTGATAATGAGAAATGATTACATATTTACATTGTGAACGAACATTTTTCAAGTTGTGCATACTACTCTCCAGTCTCCATACCAATTTATTAATCCATTTAATTTCGTCGCGTTATTCTCTTAAATTCTGTTGTTTCCGCGTCATTTCGAGAATATTTTATGACATTTTCGGAGATTGAATCATATTTATGGAACATTTTGCGGGTATCGATTTCGTGACGGCGTCCGAAACAATTAGTCCGGTTGTCGAGAAGTCGCGTTGAAATTGAGGCGATGTAACGATATTCCAGTCGTTACTATTTATGACGGTGTAGAGTGGAGCGGGTTGAGGCCGTTGTGAAAGCTATAGGATTGAAAATGTTTATACAGATTTACTTTTGGTAATTCGTGTGTAGGATTAGGATTTTTAAATTCTGAAGCGTAATGCTGCAGTCTGTTTAAGCCCGGCCACAGACCATCAAGCACGAACTCCAACACGAACCTGGTACAAATGTCCTCTAAATAGCTCAAGGCACACACACACTTCACACAAATATTAAGAAAACCGGTACACTTGTACCATGTTCGTGTTCGAGTTGGAGTTCGACAGTCTGTGGTTGTACTAAGTTAAAAGAGCTATTCGCACTTTCGTAATTTATGGCATTAAAATTGTAATTAGCTTAGCAAATTATTTAAAAAGACTGTTAAACACAGGTGCAACAAACAAGATAACCGATAACGTTCTCTTGTTCGTTCTCCAACTTTTATGATACTATACACACATCTACCGGACAACGTACAGTTGAACGGTAAATCGCAACAAGATTAAGACATCTATTGACATTTGAACAACGTTACGGAGTTTATAATTTGCTGAGGTTAGGAACGACAATTTGACTGCCATAAAATATCGAGTACGCACGCAATCATTTCCACTTACCACTCTGTTCAAGGTAGAAGGTCCCGAAACTGGATACTTCCTAATCGGTGCTATTTTTGCCGGCCGATTGCCCATAGGCAAATATGGCTTCGATGAGACCAGCTCTTTAGGTTTACTCTGTTTTTCGGCGGCATTGGGACTGTATTGGGATATTTTCACTCCTACCCGTTGCGCCTGAAATGTTTCCGAGAGAGAAAAATGCTCAAATATTAATCAAATTTCATCCTCAATCCAGACAACTTACATTAGCATCGGTATTATCTTTTTGCGCGCAGGTACTCATATGTCGGGCCCAATGCTTCTGCTGACATGGATAGTCACAGTACGAGGTATTCCAGCAGCAATAGAATTGTGCTTCTTTGCCGCACGCGGCACACCACTGCTTCGTCTTGGCCTCCTCCACGGCTCGTATACGTTCCTGTTCACATTGCTTGCGCGTCTCCGCCACCAAACGTGCCTTTTCGTTCTCCAAACTTTTGCGCATTTCGCACAACATCATGTCGGTATTGTGCTTGAGTTCGGCCAACTCCTTTTCATGGGTGTACTTTACTTTTTCCAAATCCATCTCCAATAGTCGAACTCTTGCTTCGGAACACTGATTTTTCGCCATATCACTTAGAGTGTCTTCTATCACAGATCGGAAAAAATCGGCCATCTGAAAGGAATGAAGTGTCAGCACGCTTTGTCGGCAAGGGAAAACCCGAATTACCTTATGAGCGTTATCGGCTAATATTTTGGATACGGGACCGGCTTCCGTCGGGAAAACATAATCGCCGTCGGATCGCAGCGGGCCGGATGGTCTCGGTGCCAACTTTGGCGGCCCTCTTACAATTGCTTCTGTAATAGCCGACGCTAAAGTGGGTGTCACGAAGCCTGACAACATATGCTGCTCGGATGGGACGGGTGCAGAATTCGGCTGCACCGTACACGAAGCTTGTAGCGGTGCTCCGCCATTCGATGCGGGATTAATGGTTGGGCCATTCAGCACACCCGGCAAGGGAAGTGTTGAGTAAACTATCGGCAACTGTACAGACGTTGTTAAAATCGTCGGCGCAAGCGGCGTGACCCGTGTATTCATTGGAGATCCCGGAGCGGATGTATTCTGAACTGAAAAGCCAGTTACCGTCACTGTTGATGTCGATGATGATGAGGACGATGACGATGACAGACAAGGTGTTATTGAGATGGAATTTACCACAGCTTTTGGCGTGGCGGACGCCGTCGCTGCAGACGAAGTGGGAAAATTTTGTTTTCCACTGTCCGCCGTTTTTGGATCTACAGGAATGTACACCATTCCATTATTTTGCGGCAGTAGGGGCTGGGGTAGGATTGGTCGAGCTTTCGTCGCCGATGTGTTGGATTGATTGGCCAAAACGACTGGATTGAAATTCCCTTTGTTTGGAAACGATTTACGTGCCCGCTGCTTTTTCGTTTCCGGCTTATTCGTCTTTTGACTTGCATTCGCAGCCGAGGAAGCTACGTTGCCTGCGGATTTCAATTCACCCGACTTGGCATTTGATGCCGAGCTCTCGCTGTCGCAATTCTCCTCCGACCGACTTTGATTGGACAGATCCTCGTCGTCATCGCTCATGATCTCTGTTTTTATCAAAACCGGCCGGAAACTGTCACTGCAGTTGGCAGCAACAGCTCCCACTGATCGTCTTTGAGCATTTGTCGGCGGCGGTAGCTGCTCGGGCGTGGCCGTTTTCGACCGGACCTCAACCACGGGCACATCTGAATCAGATTTCTCGGTTTTTATTTCGTCAAACGGAATAAGCTCGGAAACCCTATTGGGTTCCTTATTTTTGTTTGCATCGAGTGCTTCATTCGATTTGGTCACTTCGACTGGACTCGCTGTTGTCGTCTGACTTGCATCAGTCTCACAGACTGCAGCCTGTGCTGCCGAGGCAATCGTATTTTCAGCAGCCTTTTCTTTACTCTTATCCGCAGAAGCTATTGCCTGAAGCGGCACATCCGTAGGCTGCGTTGATGAGGTTTTCTTAGGAAGACGCTTAATACTAATTTCTGAATTTTCAAATCTCATCAACGAATTTAGGGCTACTGCTGAAGACGTGGTTGGTTTGATTGAAGTAGCTGGCGGCAGCGTTTCGCTTGAAGCGGACGTGACGACGGGCGATTGAGTGATTGTTACAGTTACACCTGTATTTTGAATTGAGGGTATTATGGGTATTGAGGAAACAACTGTCGATTGAGTCGGCAGTGTTGTGGTCGATGAGGATAGGACGAACGGAGTCGTGAGTAGAATTAGGGGAGGAATTTTGATTTCATCTAATTTTGGTTTTTGAACTTTGCTCGAGACCTCCTCTCGCGAACGCTTGCCTTTATATGTGCTTGCCAGTTGCTGACTCGCAATCGTTGCGTTCACAGCAGTCGTTGTCTCCGCACTCGACGTACTTGGCTCGGGTGTCTCGGTTGGCGCGAGCGCATTAGTCGCACAAACGCCAACTTCAACACTCTGTGTCTTCTGCCTTTTCGATGAATTGACCGCCGAGACGGCATTCCAATTGTCCGATTTACGTTTCAAAATCACCGAATTGACTTTTGCCTGATTCGTGTCCGAAACGTTAGGAACTACCTCATAGGTTTTTTGTGTCGACTCGGAATCAATTCGTTCTTGTATCTTCAGTGGAGCGACAGTTTTTTCTACAGGTTTCGCTTCGACCGTCACACAAGACGACGCGGACTCTGTGTGAACAGCACTGGACGTGTTGTCAATCATCGGCGGTGTGTTTTCACATGTGCTTGTTACTTCGTTATTTGAATGACTAGAATCAGTGGATTCGAAGCGTTGTTTTCGTACTTTATCGCCATCCGCCGACTGTGCAACCGCCGCCACCAAATCATTCGTATTGGATATCAATGCCGAATTGGATGTCACAATGTCAGCGATTTTCTCTGCATCCTTTTTAATAATGGACAAATGATTGCCCGCTGTTTTTACTATTTTATATGTGAGTGAGTGAGGCTTTGATGATTTCTCGGCATTTTTCATAAATTCATTTATGCCGGGTATTAAGGTTTCCAATTGTTCCAATTCTTTAGTCGGATCGTAGACTGTTCGAAACGGCGGATATACGAACGTTCCAAATGTCGCTATGATTTTACGAATGTGAATGTCGACTTCCTGCAAGAAAGGAAAGTGGATTAGAAATTCTGTAACGGAAGGCAAATTGTACTGAGCCGCTAATACTCACCTTAATGCACTCCTTTATGCTCTTCTTGTTCTGCTTCGTGGGATTCGGATCAGTCTCCGAATACAGAAAGCATTCTTTAATTGGTACATAGGCGCGATCGTGATCGCCAAAAAATCGTACATTGACCAATGTTCCCTGTATTCCCATCGCTTTGGCCGGCCAATATGGGAATCCTTTCAATTTCGCCCACAATAACATATGGGGTCGCGAGCAAACCTGCACAAACCAATCCCTTCGAGTGTTGGCATTATAGTAGCACTCGGAACACGTATCGATCTCCGTCAATTCCTGTCGACATACTTTTACGATACCTTTGGCGAAATTTGTAATTTTTGAATTGTCTGCAAGATGGGACGAGTTAGTAAGGAGGTTGAAGATGAGAGAACAACACAAGCACAACACTTACTGCCAAAGTAGACTGACGAATTGTGCAAAATCCATTTGGTATCTACGGCAAACTCTTCGGTACATTTGTAGCGTTTTTCCTCAATACAAGTTTGTAATTTTTCCAGTGTCATGGGACAGACAATGTACTTGGAATAGTCGGGGTAGTCGTCGTCCGAAAAGTCCGTAAGAAAATTTTCAAACTGAAATGTAAAATGTTTTAATCAATAAAAAAAAGGAGCAGCTTTTAAAAATGAGTACTGTTGTATGCATGGAGTCAGTGATACTTATGATACGGACTGTACTAAGCTCTACCCTACCATAGTCTCGAACCATCAATGACAAATAGAACGAAGCACTAGCAGATTCTCGGACTATCTGGAATCTTCGTTAACTAGTGGCTACACGTGTCTAGCAGCAGAGTCTCAAACCATCTAAATTGTTCTGGAGTCCGAGATAACCTATATAAAGCCAGGGTCATCAAGAGCGAAGTGCTCGTAAGTCAGTCGAAGTTCGAAAGTCAGACGGAAGTTAGTCGACATTGAGCATCCCCTCAGATGCGGAAACTATCTCAATTGCCCCTTTGGGGCATAGCGCGTCAACTGGTAAACTGGTTTCGGAGAATGCAGTTGCCAGCATGCACCTCCTGCACATCCATGGCCACGAACGCCGTCATGGACGGGATTCGAACCCGAAACGACCGGTAGTCAAACATGAGACTGATGCCTCAACACACTGCGCTACCGGTCGCCCCAAGAAGCGGAAACAGAAAGTAAAGTTCGACTCGGATACGAAAAGTAGTAGAATCGTTATTGTTATCCGCCGGTAACGAATAGTTAGAGCTAGTTAATTGTTGGTTGTTAGTTACGCGTGTGTACGAGGGCGGTCCGATAAGTACTTAGCCTCACCGCCCGATGGCACCACTATCGCAAGAGTGTGGCGAACCAGTCACCTGACATGCGACTACAGCGCTCAGTCGACGAGCATCGGAGAGTAGCAGAAGCTATTTTGACAATAAACGAATTTCACAACGACTTGAAATATCGACATACATATTTCGCTCTTCTGTTGTGACGCGGTAAACATATACTTTGCAATTAATTATATTTATGTGCTAAATAAAATCGTTATATAATAGTAGTATTGCGTTATTCTTGTGCATCATCGTTGGAAGCGTCTCTATTATGTGTTTCCTGCACGTCACTCGCAACGCAATTCGCTACAATTGGTGACCCCGCCGATTCGAGAACATACCACGGCGTCGCATAATTCGATACAATACAATTGCAAATTGGAGCCGCAATCGACGATTGCAACTAATACATTGGGTGACACCGTCAACAGAACGAGCTGCACGCACAACGCAAATTCGAGTTTCCGGACCATCGTACACACGAGGTAGGTGTATAATGTCCCTCATTACACCACAAAAATTGAGCGCGGGCCCGACCACCACCGCAGCCACGACTACCAACGCGGCCTCGACCACCACCGCAGCCTCGTCCACCGCAGCCACGACCAGTGGAGTCTCCGATGAGAGCCGCAACGTATACGTACATGCTGCGCAAAAAGTAGTTTTGCCCTCGTTTTGGCGTGAAAATCCGGTATTGTGGTTCACACAGGTGGAAGCCGCTTTTGAAATTTCGTGTATCACGAGCGACCGAACCAAATTTCGTCATGTCATCGTACATTTAGACCAGTCCGTGCTACCGGTTGTGACCGATATTATCCAATCGCCTCCCGATGTGGATAGATACGAGACCATTAAACGTCGTATTATCGGGGCATTTGCGGAATCGAATGAAACAAAACTCCGGCGTCTATTGCGCGGCATTGACATTGCGAACGACAAGCCTTCGGTCTTTCTGCAACGTATTCGAAACCAGGCCGGCGGGCAAGTTAGTGACTCAGTTGTGCGCACACTCTTTCTTGAGCAGTTGCCAGAGCACGTTTGCTCCATGTTAGCAATAAGCGAAGTGACAGACCTGTCTAAATTGGCAACACAAGCGGACAAGATAATGGAGTTGTCACGCTCGTCCATTTCATCTGTGCAAGAGTCAGATTGCGAGGCGGGCGCGTTGAATTTGCAGTCCTTGCAAAACGAAATCGCCAAATTGTCGCAACAAATAAAACAGCTCAAAGAACGTCGTTCACGTTCAGCAAATCGCAGAACTCGCTCAAAAAGTAAAGACAAAGACGGTTTGTGTTTTTACCATTTAACTTTCGGCGACAAGGCGAGAAAATGTCGCGATCCGTGCGCAAAGGCTGCATCCCAAAAAAACTAAAGGATGCTACATGCGGTTCGGCAGACGCGTGTAGGTCCTCAACAACTGCCGATACTCTTCCCAATTCCAATTGTCGTTTACAAATCCACGACCACGAAACTGGATATAAATTCCTTGTCGACACGGGAGCCGACATTTCCGTGCTACCGCAGAATACTTCTAAACGGTGTCCAACGCTTGGCACGAAACTTTATGCTGCCAACGGAACAGCCATTGACACTTTCGGCACGAAACAACTGACATTAGTTTTGGGGCTCCGCAGACAGTTTCCGTGGAAATTCACAATAGCCAACGTCACGGAACCCATCCTCGGCGCAGATTTCTTACGCCATTACAATTTGATAGTGGATTTGCGAAATAAAAAACTTATCGACCCGAAAACAAGTATTCAGGCAGCCGCGTCAGTTGTTGCGTCAAACCAACCGGCAATATTTACATATAATGAACAAGACCCATATCAGCGATTGTTGTCCAAATTCGTTGACATTACACTGCCGACGAATTACAAATCCCCAGCGCATCCTACGCAACATCATATCCTTACAAAAGGACCACCAGTAGTCGAACGCGCGAGACGACTGACGGGAAACAAACTCGCAGCAGCCAGAAAAGAGTTTGAGTATATGCTAGCGCAGGGTATTTGCGAGCCATCGGAAAGCGAATGGGCCTCACCATTACACATGGTGAAGAAGAAGCCTGACGGATGGCGACCCTGTGGCGATTATCGCCGCCTCAACAGCATAACAGTCCCCGATCGCTACCCGATTCCACACTTGAATGATTTTGTTGAGAAGCTGCCGAATTGTAAAACGTTCTCAACAATCGATCTCAATAGGGCTTATCATCAAATTCCTATTGCACCCGAAGACCGCCCGAAAACTGCTGTGACGACGCCATTTGGTCTCTACCAATTCAATGTCATGACTTTCGGGTTATGCAACGCTGCCCAAACATTCCAGCGTTTTATGGACAGCGTTCTGCGAGGTTTAGACTACTGTCACTGCTACATTGATGACATATTGGTTGCGTCCGAGAACGATGAGCAACACATGCAACATCTAGAAGAAGTCTTCAAGCGCCTTCAAGATAACGGCCTTACGATCAACACGTCCAAATGCGTCTTTGGCCAACAGCAAGTACGTTTTCTCGGATACGACGTGGACGAGGGTGGTATCGGGCCACCGAAGGAGCGTATTCAGGCCATCATGGAATACAAAAAACCAACGACAGTGGAAGAGCTTCGCCGCTTCATCGGATCGTGGAATTTTTATCGATCTTGCCTCCCAAATGCAGCTCAAGTGCAAGCGCCGCTGATCGATGCAATTAAAGGGGCGAAGAAACGCGACAAGAGACCCATAGTTTGGACGGCATCGCTTGAAGGATCCTTCCGCGAGTGTAAGGAGCTGATGAAGAACGCCGTCACATTGGCACATACTTCGAGTAGCGCTCCTCTTACATTACACTGTGATGCCTCAGACATAGCAGTAGGCGCGGCGTTAGACCAGGAAATCGACGGTAAAAAACAACCCCTCGGATTTTTTTCACGTAAACTGAATACAACGCAGTCCAGATATAGAGCATACGACAGGGAGTTGTTGGCGATTTTTAAGGCAATTAAATTTTTCCAACACATAATCGAAGGTCGGGAATTATGCATCGTAACAGATCACAAACCCCTCATGTACGCTTTTAGGCAACGGTCGGACAAAGCCAACCCTCGACAGGTGCGGCAGCTTGACTACATTAGTCAATTCTCGACGAAAATTGTTTACGTCAAAGGCGAGGCGAACATCGTGCCGGACGCATTTTCGCGATGTCATATGTTGAATATGCCGACGACATTTTCGTCAAACGAATTAGCAACGCAGCAAGCAGCCGACGAAGAGTTGCAGCAGTTGTTATCATCACCTCAATCTTCCCTGGTTTTTAAAAAATTACGACTGAATAACAACGAGCAGTTAATTTACTGCGATATTTCAACTCCAGCCGTACGACCGTATGTACCCCGTAACCTTCGGAGGAAAATTTTCGAGCAACATCATAACATGTCACATCCAAGTGGGCGAACAACGCAAAAAGCAATCGGTGAAAGATACGTTTGGCCAGCAATGAACCGAGACATCAAGGAGTGGGCGCGAACCTGTCTTCCGTGTCAACGCAGCAAAATCAGTCGCCACGTAAAGAACGCACCACAACCAATTCCGATTCCCAGTGAGCGATTTCATCATGTACACATCGATATCATCGTAATGCCGATTTCGAGAGGTTTTCGTTATTGCCTCACGATGATCGACAGATTCACACGATGGCCGGAAGCAGTTCCGATCACTGACATGACAGCCGAAACGGTAGCGACAGCGTTTTACACAGCATGGATTTCAAGATTTGGTACGCCAGCCACCATCACCACGGACCATGGCGCACAGTTCGAATCGCGAATGTTCGATGCATTTGCGAACCTAATGGGAATCAACAAGATAAGGACGACAGCCTATCACCCAGCCGCGAACGGAATGGTTGAGCGTTGGCATCGCTCTCTTAAATCTGCAATTATGTGCCACGAAACCACGGAGTGGGTGGACATTCTGCCTACAGTACTCTTTGGGCTCCGAACAAGTTTTAAAGAAGACATCAATGCGACAGCGGCCGAACTTGTTTATGGCAAAAATCTGAAAGTTCCTGGCGAGATGTTCACTGATGAGGATCCACCACTAGATCCTTGTATATTCGCTAGGCGCTTTCGCACATATATGCAACGCATCAAGCCGACTCCGACAGCATACCACTCAAGCCGAAAATCGTTTGTGTACAAAGACTTGGACGAGTGCAGTCATGTTTTTGTACGAGTCGACGCCACGAAGAAGCCTTGCGAGCAGCCGTATGAAGGGCCTTTTCCGGTCCTGTCAAGAACATCTGATAGAGTTTTTCGAATCGACATCAACGGAACGCCAACCGAGATATCGACAGAGCGTCTTAAGCCAGCGTACTTCGAAGCACCCCAATCATCCACGCCAAGACCATCTGAGCAGCCGCCTACGATGACAGCAACACCGCAACCGCTAAGGACATATCCGGGACGGCGCAATGTTCATTTCGCGACTCGAAAGTAATTCCGAGTCACTTGGAGGGGGGTATTGTGGCGAACCAGTCACCTGACATGCGACTACAGCGCTCAGTCGACGAGCATCGGAGAGTAGCAGAAGCTATTTTGACAATAAACGAATTTCACAACGACTTGAAATATCGACATACATTCATTCGCTCTTCTGTTGTGACGCGGTAAACATATACTTTGCAATTAATTATATTTTTGTGCTAAATAAAATCGTTATATAATAGTAGTATTGCGTTATTCTTGTGCATCATCGTTGGAAGCGTCTCTATTATGTGTTTCCTGCACGTCACTCGCAACGCAATTCGCTACAAGAGAAATTTACTATCGTGTAGTACCTTCTCGTAGACGGCTACTGTCAAAATTTCAGCCGAATCGGACTCGTAGTTTTGTTTTGACCGCGTGTGGAAGCGGGCGTGTCCGCGGATTTTAGAAAAAATGGAAAAAGAAGCAATATCGGTCGGTGATTCGATTTTTTTTTTGGAAGGGAAATCGCGCAGCGAAATCAAAGAGCGCTTGGATACTGTGTACGGTGACTCTTTTCATTCGATGACGACCGTCAAAAATTGGTTTAACGAGTTTCAACGTTGTTGCACGTCGGTTTTTGATGAGCCACGCCCAGGTGCCCCGAAAACGGCTACCACGGAGGATAACGTGACAAAAATCCACGATCTCGTATTGGCAGACCGCCGATTGAAGGTGTGCGAGATAGCTGAGACAGTAGGCATCTCAAAAGACCGCGTGGGTCATATACTGCATGAAATTTTGGGCACGAGAAAGCTGTCGGCGCGATGGATGTCGCGTTCGCTCACTCCGGATAACAAGCGCAACCGTGAGACCAGTTTAGAGCAGTGTTTAACGCTGTTTAAGCGCAATCCAAAGGAGTTTCTGCGTCGTTTCGTGACCGTCGACGAAACATGGATCCACTGGTACACACCAGAGACCAAGGAACAGTCGAAACAGTGGACTTCACCCAGCGAACGTGCTCCGAAGAAGGCGAAGACTGTCCTATCGGCCGGAAAGGTGATGGCCACCGTTTTCTGGGATTCACAAGGTGTGATCTACATCGACTACCTGGAGAAGGGCAAAACGGTCACAGGGCTCTACTATGCCGAATTATTGGGCCGATTCGACGCCGAATTGCAGAAAAAATGGCTCCATTTGGCGAAGAAAAAAGTGCTCTTCCACCATGACAACGCACCGGTTCACACCTTCGCCGTCGCCATGGCCAAATTGGTCGAATTGGATTACGAACTGCTGCCCCATCCACCGTATTCTCCAGATTTGGCCCCGCGCGACTTCTTTCTGTTTCCAAAAAGTCACTCGCCGGGCAGAAATTTGAGTCGAATGAGGAGGTCATCGCCGCCACGGAGGCCTACTTTGCAGACCTCGAGAAAACGTATTTTTCAGACGGGCTAAAGAAGTTGGAGCATCGCTGGGTCAAGTGCATCGAGCTAAAAGGAGACTATGTTGAGAAATAAATCACGTGTCACGTCTTACCCAAGGGTAAGCTATCAGATCCTTTCGAGGTGCATAGCGGAGTGAGACAAGGCTGCATTTTGTCACCTATACTGTTTTTAATTGCCATCAATGATGCAGTAAGCGGCGTGCTTCAAGAACGCCAGAACAAGGGTATAAGATGCCCACGCGGAGGACTATGGAAGAGGAATTTTTGCCCCTGGTCTGAGGGGGCCTCGAACGAGAAGTCCAAAGATACAAAAGGGGGCCATTTGATGACGCAATCTACAAGGCAGTCACTGCTTCTTTACACACGAAGGAGGTTCAAAGATCGATTGCGGAACTAAAGAACAACCCAATACTCCAAGCACGACCAGCAACTCTCTCACCTAGTGAGGACAGTTTGCCCAGACCAACAAGAACCACCCTGACGCAACTCCGTTCTGTTTGTACCTATCCCGGATTGATAGCGATGTTCTAAATGCGTGTCCAGCTTGTAATGGCACCCCATGATGTCTACCACATATTTAACTGTCCTGCAGCTCCCAGACCACTAACACCTAGAGCTTTATGGGAGGCGCCAATCGAGGCCGCAATTTTCCTTGGCGTCAATATTGAAGAAGAGGCCGCTGCCAACTCCTGACGCATGCACATACATATTTAAACTTGACGCGTTGCTACAACAACAACAAACCGTAAGCATGTAACACTAACATACCGAAATTCCGATCATTGCTACAACAACAACAACCGCTTCGACACAATCATTAATTCAATGACTTCATTTAATTGTACAGACATTCAACAAGTTAATTGCTTACTCATCCGATTCAAGCGTTATTTTTAGGCCTGTATTTTTGTGATTGTGACTGCAATGGCAATGAATTCCAAGTAGAAGTGAAACGATGATAATTTGATGATACTTTGCAGTCGTGAGCATGCGCATCAGTAGAAAGAGCAGTGTACACGCAAGTATGGAGTACATACCAATACAATATATGTACAAGTGTAGTGAAACGAGACTAAAAAGCAGACATCATGACGCGGACATATGCACGCACCAAAACGTAATTGAGAAGAGGAAATCAACTCACACGCAAATGAGTTATTTTTTATAACTATTTACACAATCTTAGAGAGGAGAAATGATGCGTTTTACGGAATGGTATTTAAAAGCTGAATCATAAACAGTTTATTTTCTCCCAAAATGTGTTCCGATGTTGGATTATTTAAAAAATGCAGCAACCCAAAGAATGGTACCCGAAAATATATTTATTGAGTGTAAAACAAACAAAAGAAAAGACGATCAAAAATTAAAAAGGACGAAAGAAACACGGGGTGTAGCCGCAGGGTCATATACATAAAGTAGAGGGCCAGAAGTTCAACTTCCAGGCGCTTCCGAAAAAAGCAATGGATCAACAAACTAGGTTAGGTTAGGTAAAGGGGCTGCCGGGTGCTCACCCAGCACACTTAGTCCATCATTTGGACCGTTGTGTTACCACCAAAGTAGCCTGTTATAACCTAGGCGTTAAACCAGCCTGAGCTGGTGATAAAGCGATAGAGCTGTATGACACTCGTGTTTTTAATGTCGTCCAGGTCCAGGAAAAACCAAGAGCCAAGGAATTTCTTCCGCCTCGTAGCCAAGGCCGGACAGTGACAGAGAAGATGCAGAACGCTTTCCTCCTCATCCACATCCTCACAGCTCCTACAATAGTCGTTATGAGGAATACGGAGCCTCCAGGCGAGCTCACCAATGGGACAGTGCCCTGTAATAACCCCCACAACCATGCCAATGTGCTTCCTATTCAATGAAAGCAGTGCGGCAGAGCGGTTAGGGTCAAGTTTCGGCCAAATCAATTTCGTCGTCTGGCACGTGTCGCAGTTTAGCCATCTAATGTTCGCTCTGTCAATCGCGACGGCTTTAATTATAATTTTGCAGGATGCGATTGGCATTCTAATGTTTAAACGGTCTCCGTCGAGAGCGCCGGTAGTCCCTTCCTTAGCCAGTTCATCCGCGATGCAGTTACCCACGAAGTCGCTATGACTCGGTATCCAACAGAGCGTAATGTTGAAAAATGCACCCATCTCTTTAAGAATCGACCGACACTTTGCGATGGTTTGCGATGTAGTCAGGACGGATTCGAGTGATCGAATGGCTGCCTGACTATCCGTGTAGATCATAACGTCTCTCATGGTCACTACATGATTTCCTAGCCAGGTCAAAGCTTCAAAAATTGCCGTAACCTCCGCCTGCAGGACACTGCAGAAATCCGGAAGGCGGAGTGACAGGTTAATCCCCAGTCCCTCCGAATAGATGCCCGCCCCAACACCGCCAACGACCCTAGAGCCATCCGTGTAGATGACTATGGAGTCGATGGCCAGGGGCGCGCTATTAGCCCATTGACCCCTCGACGGAATCAAACTGGTGTAGTTTCGGCCAAAAAGGTATTTCGGAGAGATATAGTCAGTCTCCGTGGGGAGACTCAAATTATCCAGTACAGTTGAGTGCCCGCATCTCAGCGTGCGCCACTGGCCAGTCTCACGAAGACGCAGGGCCGTGTTTGCCGCCAGTTGTTCACCACAAATATCCAACGGGAGCAAGCCGAGCACAATATCCAGCCCGGCTGATGGAGTGGTCCTGAAGGCCCCCGTCATGGCCATCGCAGCTAGTCTTTGTACCTTGTTCAGTAATTTAATATAAGCCCCTACTCGAAGTGCTGTCCACCAGACAGTAATTCCGTACAGTAGTATGGGTCGTACGACAGCAGTATATAGCCAATATACAGCTTTAGGCTGCAGGCCCCAGTTATTACCAATGGCCCTTTTACACGAGTAGAGTGCGATAATAGCTTTATTGGCCCGTTCCTCGATGTTGAGCTTCCACCTTAGTTTCCTATCTAAAATAAGACCCAGGAACTTAGCCTTGTCGGCGAAAACCAATTTCGTGCCCTCCAAAATGGGAGATTCAATGGGAGGAGTCGTGTGCTTTCTAGTGAAGAGCACAAGCTCCGTCTTGGCAGGGTTAATTCCAACTCCGCAAAAGTTTGCCCATTCTGATAGAATGGTCAAGCCATTCTGCAACAACCCACTGAGGACATCAGGAAACTTTCCTGTGACGGCAATGGCAACGTCATCTGCATACGCGATGACTTTACACCCAATTTCTTCCAGCCTCAAGAGCAGTTTGTTGATCCCTATGACCCAAAGGAGGGGAGACAATATCCCTCCTTGGGGGGTTCCTCTGGAGACACTCCTGCATACCGACGATGCACCCAAGGTAGAGTGTATACGCCTAGAAGTTAGTAACATATTAACGAGTTTGCAGAGCGACTCATCAGCCTGGAGACCTCGGAGTGCCTCAATGATCGCACTAGGTCTGATATTATTGAAAGCCCCCTCGATGTCCAGGAATACAACCATCGTGTATTCCTTTTGGTCGAGAGATTTCTCAATGTAACTGACCAAAGAGTGCAGAGCCGTGTCCACCGACTTACCCTTACAATAGGCATGTTGCGATGTGGATAGAAGGAGTGGCGGAATGGTATCCCGCAAATGGATATCCACCAGTCTCTCTAGTAGTTTCAACATGGTAGAAGAAAGACTAATGGGACGGAGGTCGTTTGGTCGCGCATGCGAGCTTCTTCCCGCTTTCGGGATAAAAACCACCCGCACCTCCCTCCAGATGCGTGGAACGTACACTAGCGTCAGACAGGCCGTCAGGATACACTCTATCCATGGGTATACTATATCCAAGCACTGCTGCAAGTCCGCCGGAATGATGCCATCAGGCCCAGCTGATTTAAAGGGTTCAAAGCTGGAAATTGCCCACATTATCTTTTCTCGAGACACAATAGATTCAAAGTTGCATGGCGATGCGCGACACGTAGAGGAGTCTCCAGGTGAGGCATCAGCCGAGCTTCCAGGGAAATGTGTATCAAGCAGACACTCGATGGTTTCTTTACTTGAAGACGTCCATGATCCGTCTTCCTTTTGTAGAAAACTTGGCATTGATGGATTGGAAGCCAAAATTTTCCTAAGCCTGGAGGTTTCGCAGGACCCTTCGATATGTTCGCAGAAGCTCCTCCATGCATCTCGTTTGGCACCCCTTGTCTCTTTCTTAAAAGAGCTCAGGTGTTTTTTATAGGAGCGCCAATCAGACTCCCGCCTTGAAGCTTTGGCCTTGTTGAAACTTTTTCTGCACACAGCCCTAAGTTCGGAAACTAACCCCAGAAGAAATGACGGCAGTTCAGAAAACTGAAAGCGTGAATCCAGTCAAGTTGTATGGATGCACAAACTTCTGGAAAACATACCCAAAAGACACAATAGACCAGCGGTTAAGGTTTTATAACCCCCCATTCGAAAAATGTTGGAGCACAGATCAGCTAAACACCACAAATAAAAAGTTCAAACCCAACTTGATACAGCATAAAAATGGTAACCAATCATATCTATAGTAGCTTACCCCTTTCGATTGTTTCATCCTTTTCAGGGCAAACAGCAACAACTGCGTTAAGTTTTCCAGGAAGACATTTGTCTTTAATCTGAAAAGAAAAATTAAATAATCAAAAAATATGATTGCATGTTGTATGTAAAATACAAATTTTACTTTGTCTGCGTCGCTTTCAGTGAACTTTCAATTGTCACACATTCCGGACAATTCCATGTGTTACCAACTTTCACCATGGCCGCATTTTTTACACATTTCATATGATACGAGCGTACACATTTCGAGCATGGAATCAGATCACCGCCCATGTGACATTTGAAACAGAACATATCCCAACCAGGCTGGAAAGAAAAACAGCAAAAATTTAAGTGAAATTTTTCCATGTTGAAACCTTAAAATTGCCAAAACTCACCTTTGGCGGAGGCAGTAATTCGCGCTTGGACGCAATCGGTTGACTTTCCGAATGTGATGATGATTTGCCATCGGTCATGGATGTCTCACAATCCGAATTGTCCGTACCGTCATCACCGGCGCCCTGAATACTACTCAAAAATTTCATTTGTTTCTGAACAAATTCACTGTTCTGCGAACGCATATTCTGTCGTTTGGATGTCTTATCCTCTGCTTGCCAGCTTCTCGATTTATCAAGACTATCGATAGGTGAATCGACCCGCGATTTACTACAACTTCGACTACGTGAACGCATACGATTCGGTGGTATCGGTGATCCTTCACTCTCGCCTTTGGCCGTGCCCGTTTTCCGCGTTTTTCGACTCTTCGCGCCACCGCCACTATCGTTTATATACTCGGATAGAATTTTTGATTCGTTCACGGTCTTCTGCAATTGTTGCAATTCACGTGTGATTTTTGGTGTACTGGGTTTTGTGTCGGGCTCCGATTTAACCGAATCAGCATCAGTTTCATCCTTGTTGCTGCCTTGAATTTTGTCGACATCGCCCATTAGATCGTCAGCTTTCGATGAAAGCGATGTTTTAGGCCGGCCGTATGTTTTCAGTGGCCTATTTTGATCTTGAGATAATTTCAATAATTCCTCACCGGCGACAGCTTCGTCTGGATGTTCGCCTAACATTGGGGTTTCCTTGGTGTCGACCTTATTACTGGTGACTGTTGTTGAATTTTTTCCATCGCTAGTTGTCACCGAATACGTTGGTGACGACATGTTGGCGAGCAATATGATTTTCTGATTGGGCGAATTCGGCGAAGGATTGATGACCAACTGATATTCGGGCGATTTTTTTAGTACCAATTTAAGATTCGACGTTTTTTGTTCATCGGTCGGGATCTGTGGATTTTTATCGCTGCGCTGCAGTAGAGGTGTAGACGAAGCGTGTACTTTTGATTGGCCACTATTTGCTAGTGTATCGTCAATGTGTGACGATGCGGACGACGCACGTGAATTACTTCTGATTTCATCGTCGTACGTTTCATCTTCACTCTCCTCCGACGCCATAGCGACGTCATCGTCTTTTGTGTCTATTGATTGGATGGTCGAGTCGACGACAACGACTTCTTCGCAAACGTTGCGTGGAATGCTGTCATCACTGTCTACAGACATTTGCGAAAATGAATCCATTTTGGAGCTGTAAAATTGATGAGAAAATAATTTTGCAATAAGATTGGTCATATTTGTTATGGACTAGTCAGAGAAACCCTTCGAGAGGTAAAGGTAATTGCTGGTTATTGGTATATTAAGTTTAAGTTTGAATAGCACAGAGGCTAAGTGGTCCATTGTGCTTAATTGACGATATGGTGCGGAGGACACAAAAATATTTCATGGGACTATGCATCTGATCTGCAACATCTTGACTACACTGACGACATAGCGGACCGGAATGGCTCGACATTTGGAGAAGAGATGAGTCAGGTTGGGCTAAAGATTAACACTAACAATACAAAGATTCTTAGCTCCCCGTTGCGAAGAAGAAGACGAAATCCAATCCAACTCGTCCTATTGCCATTGGTATCAATGGACAGCTTGTGGAGAAGGTAGCATTTTTGTCCCAAAGGTGGCGGTACATAGCAGGACATCACTCGTCGTATTAACCAGGCTACAGGCGCTTTCGGCATGCTGTCAAAAATCTGAGAAAGACGTTTTTTCAGTGTTAAGACCAAGCTGAGCCTGTTTCGCTCCCTAAAACGGTCTGTGCTGTATGTATGGGAGCAGCACATGAAAAATTTCCGAAAGTGTTGAAAGCTGCAAATTTCCGTCAACTCTTTGCAGGTTGCACTGACCAAGTGGTGTAAGATACTGGAGGATCATGGACTGAGGATTAACATATCAAAGACAGAGTATCTTTGCTGTCCTTTCTCAGATCCAGAGAGACCGATACCAGGTATCTACATTAAAGGAGAGCAGCTGATGTCCTGTACAAGGTTCAACAACCTGGGCTCGATGGTTAACAAGGAAGCTACCTGCAATGATGACATCAAACATCGCACCAGTGTTGGTTGGAAGAAGTGGTGAGAAAAATCTGGAGTTATCTGCGACAAGAAGACGCCACGAAAGCTTAAGGGCAAGTTGTACAAAACGGTCGTACGTCCCGAATGCTGGACTATGTACATCTCTCTCTCTCTCTAGATCCTGTTAACCCCTTGTAGGGCATTAACCACGCCGACTTTCCACCTCGTCCTGTTCACTGCCATCGCCTTCAAATGACTCCATGATTTGCCTATTGAGTTACCCTCGACCTCAACTGATCTTTTCCAGGTGTTTCTAGGTCGTCCAACGCGGCAACTTGCATCGCTTCCCGGTGGGTTCCAATCGAGGGCTTGTTTAGCAATGTTTTCCGGTCCTGTGACTTATCCATTGCCACTTTCGCCTTTTTATGGAGGTGTCTATCCTGCCCTGTCCTGGCCAGTAATGAACAGGAGGTCGCTGTAGAAATGAACTCCGGCCAACGTATGCTACTTTTGAAAGTAAAATGAGCGATTGGGATGAAAACGCTACGGATGTTAGCCGGTGTGACCAAAAAGCATCGTATCAAAAATACTACATCCGAGGCAGCTTGTTTGTTGAGCAACTGATCACTGAAAAGCTCGAAGATTGTCGTATGGATTGGTATTGCCATGTTCTAAGGCGTACGCCAGACAGCCCTGTCATGAGGGTACTATCAATGAATGTCCCATTTGCTGGACCTAAACCCCGAGGCAGACGAAAACACACGTGGATCGATCAGATGAAGAAGCAACAACAACGCGTTAATCTCGGCAATTATACGATCCAGGACCGTGCTGCCTGCAGAAGGAAGCTGAGATTATACTGCCAGAATGGGCGAAGTACCAACACCACAGGCAGAACAACGCGAAGCCGCAGAGTGGTATGAAAGTGCAAGGAAGAAGAAGAACAGACTGATGAGCTGACCAGGATGGCCTCGGACACACCCTTTTGTGAACCTGAGCCATTTTGCGGGATTCCGCCAAGTTCCGTCAGTAAATGCATCAGAGACTGGGCGCGTACTGAGGCCACCGTCCAATGGGACTATCTTTCAGGCCTGAGGCAACCCAAGATGTTCATATCTGGTTACACGCGCAGAAGGGCATATGCACTTTTAAAAATGAACCGAAACAGGGTCAGAAGCATTTGTGGCCTTCTAACTGGACATTCTTGCCTAAGAGGTCACTTAAAAATCATGGGTATAGTAGTATGCTAGCTGTCGTTTCTGCGAGGGCGATGATGAAACGTCACTGCACGTTCTTTGCGAATGTGAGGCATTGCCCCAACGTCGGTTAGTACACCTTGGCATCACCTTCCCTGAAGTAGATGACATTGCTTCTATCCCGCTTACCCTTTTAAGCAAATTCATTAGCGCGATCGAACTTGATCGACAATCCTAGGCCCGTTGCCAGACCTGGGGCTATAGCACAATAGACCATTTGACCTCGGTGCTAGGGGGACTTTTGGCGCCCGCAGCCCCTCTCTCAATCTAATCTGATCTAAATCCTTAGTACAGATACAATCGGAATCCTTTAGGCAGCAGAATCATTTTATATGTTTACTATTCCCTTTTGTGTAATTATACAAAACGAACATTTTATTGATAGGAAATTAATTTTGTGTGCTTCTCTGAGAACATACAGTATATATGTAGAATGAGCTTGTCCTGTATGTCTCCATAGAAACAGTGGCCCCAATATCTGGGTAGTAAGTCGACAGGTGGTCGACAGTCAGCCTTAGAACATAGAGGCATGGAATGAGCTTGTCCTGTATGTCTCTGGCTCCAACATTTGGCGAATAAGTCGACAGCCAGCCTACTCGGTTGATATTGACATATGTTGACTGTTCGGTCGAATTGTGCATGAACTCTCTCCACTGAGTTTTTGATAGACACAACATGCTGTGAAAAATGTAATTCACTATCACAAAAATGTCTCCGCTGTCTAGGACCAGCATATGATGACAATCCTGAAATGACACTCGCGCTGTCATATTCATACGATTTTTCCTCAGTAGTCAGTTTTGAACTGGAAATTTGACAATTCATGGATGGCTGCAGTTCACAACACAACAACCTGTTGCAAAACTGCTTCGATACTATTGCTACAGCATGTTGCGAATCCGCTGTGTGCTATGAACTTAGCCATTCTATCAATATCGAAACGCCAACTGAGTAGGTTGATTGTCGATAATTTGACAAAAATTGACATTTGTTTATGCAATTCTACAGAACAGTCAACATATATCAGTATTAAACGCCAACTGAGTAGGCTATCGACTTATTCCCCGAATATTGGAGCCGGAGACAAACACTTAGAACATAGAGCCTTGGAATGAGCTTGTATTGTATGTTTCTGGCTCCAACATTTGGCGAATAAGTCGACAGTCAGCCTACTCGGTTGTTGTTTGATATTGACATATGTTGACTGTCGAATTGTGCATGAATAAAAGTCAGTTCTTGTCAGATTATCGACAGTCAGCCTACTCAGTTGGCGTTTCGGTATTGACATAATGAGTGCGTTCAGAAGGTGGCAAAAGAGCAGAAACCGCTCGCGAGCGGCTCCGGAGCTGCTCGGTTTGGAGTCTGCACCTGCTGAACGCTACTTCACCAGCTGAAAAATCGACCAGCTGAAAGCTGACGATGACAATTTTAGACGTCAAGTGCCGAAAAGTGGAACATACATGAATCCCACGCTGTCCATTACAAAAATCACGAACAAAGAGAAAACAAAATCAAAAGCACCCGAAAACCAAAGAACTAGAAGCCGAAAGCGGCGAAAACACAACAACCAACTTGATAACTGTCAAAATTCGAAAGTCGCAACTTGAGCGTGAGGTTGAAAAAGAAGAAGAAGAACCTGAGCACTGAGCACTGATCAGTGAGCAGAAATATTTCTTGCTCGGTGAAATTTGATCATGCTCACCCGAGCAGAAGTTGCTCGGTCACTTCTGAACCCGCTCGTTCTGAACATGTTCGGTGAGCGGAAGTTGCTCAGTTCCTTCTGAACGCACACAATGTTGACCGGGCTGTCGAATTGTGCATAAACAAACGTCAATTTTTGTCAATATTTAAATTTCATAATTTCTAAACGGTCTACTGAGTTAGCTGACTGTCGACCACATGTCGACTTAGTACCCAGATTTTGGAGCCACTGTTTCTATGGAGACATATAGGACAAGCTCATTCCATGGCTATATATTCAAAGGACAAACAGGACATGCTCATTCCATGTACTGTATGTTCTAAGGTGCTTCCCAAACCGTAAACTGCCCGAAAGCTTCGACACCTGAGCCGCCTGCATTTCAATGCCTGCATTCAGGAATCATCATCGCTCCCTGAGCGGTCCTTCCCCTCTTGAGCGCTGTGGAGTGCTACTGTCCCAATGTCTGCTGAATGCAATCGCTCCATGGAGCCGTTGCTGAGCGGCTACTTCTCCTTCTGAGCGAAAATTTTCCAAGCTCCCTTGGCTTGGAGCGTGATATATTTTTGTTTTCACAATTCGCATCACAGATGGTGCGCGCGTCATTTGAATTTGAATTTACATGGACGACGATCGAAAATTTTACGTTAATTGCATTTTCGTTGTGTATGCGCGGTTATGCTCCTAGTGGGGCCTGGGGCATAGCACGACAAATAATGATGCGCGTCATCGTATTCAGTTATTAGCAATGGGACCGGCACGACTTCTATTATGAGTTCCCGTTGCTGTGCATGTTTGGCTAATTGGACATTTAACCGGTTGCCGCAGCAACCGTGTATTGCTGTTGTAGCGAATGGTCAGAGTTGCAGTGTGTATGTGTGTTACATGTTAATTCCGTTTCAAGCTCCTCGGTGTCAAATAAGTTCTGAGACCACACAGTAGCAGCATAGTTGACCACAGGTCTTCCGACTGCTTTGTATGTGACCAGTAGCATTTATTACCAAGTCCTTATTGCGAGTGATTTGAAACCCTGCCAAACCAAACAATTTTAAACAGACAGCCGTTTGTCAGACATTTGGCGTGTCAGCTGATGTCACAAATTCGGTGAGTAGCCGGTATATTCACAAAACAAGTTTGTGACAGGTAGCTGTCGCACCTTGTGACATGGAGGGGAGATGTCGCTACGTAGCTGCTCAGTGTTCTATGAATGAGCCCATTGATAATGTAATTGTGTGGTATTAACCTGCTCTGCATGGCTGTTAAAAAAAACCACCTATTATGCATATAGAAATATTGTTTTACGATATCTGTACGAGAAGTAGTATTATATTAATGTTAAATTTACTGTAAAAATGTACAATTTATTATGATTTCATAATAGTATAAAAGTGGGATAACACTTGCGTGTGTGTCAAGGATCGATGTGTGTGTTTGGTTGGCCGAGCCAAAAAAAAAGTATCTTTTGCATGGCTTAGGATCCTGTGAAGATATTAAGATACAAATTTGAATATGCCACATGTGCATTGCTATGTTTCTAAAATATTTTGAGAAGACCTTTTGATGGTGTGGATAATTTTGGGTTTTTGTTTTTGTAAATCCGCTAGAATTTTGTTATCTGTCCGAGAAAAATTTTCTATTTGTAAAAATATGGGTCAAACAGAGAAAAGGTCACGTCATCATCGAAGAAGTCGATCACTATCTTCGATTTATGATAGCGATCATGGACGTAGAGATACTCGTAAAAGAGGTAAACGAACTAGGAGTCGTTCGACCGTTTCCGGTGAGGCATTAAATAAATTCACCGAAGCTATAACCGCGATGCTGCGAAGAAGTCAGAGTACTTCTAATAACTTTACCTTTAAAGGGGATACTGTTCCCAGTTTCAATCCGGAAGATCGGAATCAGTCCGCTGATTTATGGTGTAAGAAAGTAGACGAATTACGAGAATTTTTTGGATGGTCCTAGAAGGCCACACCTATTTTGCGTTAAGCAAACTCCGTTTGGCTGATACCTGGTACAGGGGCTTAGGATTAACAGTTGTTAATTTTTCTATTGATAGAGTTAATGAAACACTTAACGCGATAATAGCATCTGACGATGAACAGAACATACTTGTGATTGTTGGACGGACATTCACGGAATTACCACATGTCATTGCCATAAAAAATAAATCTTTATAGTTTATCGAAAAAGACGAAAACGAATATGTGCTGATGCCTGAGTTGGAAGTGGCTGCCAGAAAAATTAGTCTGCGAGCGGCGGAAACTGCTATCATACCTGCGAAACATTATCAAGTTATTAAACTGGACTGCGATCAACCTACAGAGAATACCTTTGTTGAAGCTTCCATGCGTTCTGAGGAGGGAAAAGAATGGTGCATTCGCAATACCGTGTTAAAAATAAATGAAGATTGCGAAGCGTTTTTACGTTAATTTATTGAATCAGGATGTATTTTAGTTTTTCATAAAAACAAAATCATCGCAAGAGCATTATCTTTTGAATAGGCGAAGAAGATCGGCACGAACTAATTAAACTATTACAAGAGCTTCGAGATTGCATTGCTGTAAATAACCACGAGTTAGGGTGCGCGAAATCAGCCAAAAAGAAAATTCAATTGAATGATGATAAACCGTTTTCACTGCGTCCGTATCGATTAGCTAGACCGGAGCAGGAATTAGTCAATCATATGGTTAAAGAGCTTTCGACTGACAACATCATCACGGAAGCGGATTCAGAATATGCCTCCCCAATAGTTCTTGTTAAGAAAAAAAAAATGGTTAATCCCGTAAGTGTATTGACTATCGGAAATTAAATTCGCTGACAGTTCGAGATAGTCATCCGCTTCCCAGAATAGATGATGTAGCAATGGAACCCGGAGGACGAGGGTTGATATGGCCGTGAAGGCCTAGAGACAACCAGTGTCGAAGAACCGCTCTCCGATGACCACCCGTGACGTGCGCTGGCAGACCAGCTCAGCTGACGGGAGTAGCGGGGTGGGTTATACACGGCGATCATCGGCCTCCTCCATATGCGTACAAGAACAAAATTCGCACGTCTGCCCGATATGCAACAAAGCAAAACAAACTACAACCCGCAAAACAACAAAATCGAAGCAAGAAAAAAAAAAGAGAAAACTAATGGTGGTGCCTACGCACCAAACTCCCAAAAAAAATCAAAACAACAAAGTCCCGTGCAGGGACAAGGGGCTGCATCAGCCAACCTACGAAATGTGGCACCAAGGCCAACAGAATATACTAACGGGGGGGAAACCGTCCAATCAGGACAGATCCCTTTTCCCCCTCAGATCATCAGAGCCTAAGGTGTCAATTGGCTCATCTACGGGCACCAGATGGTGAGGGCCCGGCGCATCACTACCCTCCCTACCGTGGGTTTCGGGCGCAAATTCAGATTGAAACCCCCAATAGCAAAATTCAAAGCGCTACGGTGGGAGAGAGGAGAAAGAGGAGGAAAATTGGTCCTTAGCCTATCATTTTACAACACGCCTATATGGGAAATTCATATGTATATGCGCATATATGTATCTATATGTGTATATTATATATATTATAAATTTTTTTTTTTTTTCCTTCTACCTTCTATCTATAAAGAGCTGATCCAAACTCTACCATCTCTTCGGCGCCCCCATCGCAACAGCCCTACACGAAAAAAAAAATGTA
This sequence comes from Chloromyia formosa, assembly GCA_964017055.1. NCBI lineage: Eukaryota > Metazoa > Arthropoda > Insecta > Diptera > Stratiomyidae > Chloromyia > Chloromyia formosa. The sequence continues at coordinate 6,200,039 of OZ024817.1, forward strand.
AGGAGCGTCTGAGAGCGACTGAAACGTCCTTCCCGGAAAGCACCTCCACACAAACACCTCACCAATCACTCAAAATGCCGAAAAGGAATCTTCAAGGCCAAAGTGAAACAAAGTGCTAATCACCGCAAAACGCTGCGCTTTTATAATCGTCTCTGTGAAAAGAGGCTAATTCCCTCCACAACCCAAGACAGAAGAAACGTTTAAAAAAAATAAAAACAATATACTATATGTAACTTTGCAGCTAACAAGCTTCCCGATGCCACCGAGTAGAAACGCTTGTATGTATTGGTATTAAAGTACATATAATAGAACTTAGCCCAGACACTTCCATGAATTCGGTGTCTACAATCCATGCACTTGGTGGCGCTTTATCCCGAAAGGTACGACGGCCGGCACCGATGCTTTAAGTTTCAGAGGGGGGGGGGGGGGGGCAGACAAGGATCACTCGAATTATTCACTGACGGGTTAAATTGGGCGTCCTCAAGCAAAATTTTCGTTAATTCCCAATTAATTAATTATGCCCAAATACAAAATGGCGAATCCAAGCGTGCTATTATTTATGACTATATTTATCTTCTGAATCCAGTTAGCTAATGTTATTATAATGAATGTATTTTATTCGTTGTAATTACTTGCAGATGACAAAACAAATACGGCGAACTGTTGTAAAAACTTACATTTCGATTGTTGGATTTTAAAGATAAATATACTCGCAAATAACATTCCAGAAACCACCGAGAAATCCTAATACCATAACAGATGTATTTTGGTTTACTTACTGGATTTCGTTGTTCTCATTATTTTTTTTGTTTGTTTTTTTTTTATTATTATTTTTTTGTAAATACCTGGGTGGCTTTCATGCTTGTGGGAGAGCCACAAAATCGCCCATTCCGTGTCCAAATAAGGAAAAATACGGGTACCTCAATTGGATCTCCGCTTACTCAGATATCACCAGTGGCTTTAGTGAAAAGGGGCGCTATATGCAGTTGCACATATACGTATGTTGTTTTTCGCAAAAGATACAAATAAAACATTTATTTGTATTTCATTTTACTCTTTGGTGAAATAGTAGCGAAATATTCGTGCCCACACAGAAGCCACTGGTAACAACGCGTCGCACAGCCCTTATGACCACATCCAGTCGCTATCGATGGAAAAGCGCCCTTTTCACCCGCCAATTTGGCTCGATGTAAAATCGCTGCTCCTGCCGTCGCTGGGCTCAAGAACTCGTGCAATTGAAATGGGGTCACCAAAGCCCGTTTTACACTTAAACAAAGCAAAAACGAAAGTAGCTACTTTTCGACACGGATTGATGCTTCAATCAAGAACTACCGAACAAAACAACTTCTCCCCGAGAAATGAAAAAAACTGGATTTCAAAAAAAAAAAAAAAAAAATCGAAACGACGAGACAACCGCACGCGTTGGCGGACTAAGAACGACTCCCCTGTTCCGTTCGATGGTCTTCCCTTTCATCCACTTGTTGCTACCTGCAACCATTGGCGAACCTCATTGGTTGGGCCTGGTCTCTCTCTTCGGATTGTTCCGTTATTACATCGCATCGTACATCGATGTTTTCGTCAGATGGCGCGCGTGTGCCTCAAAGTGAAGACACCAACCCACAGTGCGCGTTTATGGTCTGATCACATTGTCGGCAGGCGTCCATGGGTTCTGGGAAGAACTCAAGGGTACCATCAAGGATGTCGCAGAGAAGGTCGTGGGATATAAAGCCCGGCGAGCGCGAAATGACTGGTTCGACGAAGAATGCAAAAACTCACTTGACGCGAAAAACGAGGCCTACAGACAATGGATTCAACGAGGAACCAGAGCCAGAAGAGAAAAATATGACGAGCTACGGCGAATATCGAATAGAATAATTAGACGTAAGAAACGTAAATACTTTGACGAGCAGTTGCTGAACATAAACGAAAACTTAGCTAATAGGAACACCAGACAAGCGTACAAACTAGTAAATACAATTAAGAACGGCTACCAACCCAGGACCAGCCTTTGTAAGGACAAGGATGGAAACATCATCAGCGACACCGATGGTATTAACAAACGATGGGCCTCTTATTTTGAAGAGCTTCTAAACCGACCATCTAACATCCCCACACAGGAAGCTCTCGATGATATTGTTGATCTAGGCCCACCCATTCAACCCCCGACAGTAGAGGAAGTTGATCTCGCGTTGCGGTCACTAAAACGAAATAAAGCGCCGGGCGCTGACGAGATTCCAGCTGAACTGCTAAGATTCGGTGGAACGAGTCTAGTTGATGCCATACATCAATTACTCCTGCGAGTATGGGAGAACGAGGAGATCCCAGACGATTGGCGCAGAAGCATCATCTGTCCAATTCATAAAAAGGGAGATAAATTGCGGTGTGAGAATTACAGGGGCATCTCACTAGTTTGTACGTCCTATAAAATTTTGACGAAAATTCTGGAAAATAGAATAAAACCGTACGCAGAACGAGTCATTGGCGAATATCAAAGCGGTTTCAGACCTGGTCGCTCCACAACCGATCAGCTCTTCTCAGTCAAACTGATACTCCAGAGGTGCTGGGAATACAACGTAAACGTATACCAAATCTTTGTCGACTTCAAGCAGGCATACGACAGTATCGATCGTGGAGTACTGTACAACATCATGCTGCAATTTGGTATACCAGCAAAATTAGTGCGACTGACAAAGATGACGATGACCAACTCCGTCTCACAAGTCAGGATCCAGAATAGACTTACTGATCTATTTGAAACACGCACTGGTTTGAAACAGGGCGATGGACTGGCACCGACGCTCTTCAACCTAGCACTGGAATACGTTATTCGGGCCATGAATATGGACAACAGCAAGACGCTACTCATCAAGTCGACACAATTAGCAGCGTACGCCGACGACATCAACATCATGTCCCGAAGATTGGCTGACGCAGAAGAACTTCTGCATACGCTCGATACCGCTGCAAAAGAAGTTGGATTACGTATTAACGAGGGTAAAACTAAAATAATGATGCAATCGGTGACAAGGACACCTGCACAACCGAGCATCAACGTGGGGGACCTCAACATCGAGTTCGTGAACAACTTCATCTACCTGGGTTGCAACCTGTCAAGGGACGCCAACGAAACTGACGAAATCAAGCGACGGATACAGTTAGCTAATAAGACTTTTTTCTCGGTTCTCCCCATAATGAAATCGAAGCATGTGCACAGAAACACGAAGCTCCGCGTGTACAAAACCATTATACGACCAGTGCTATGCTATGGCTGCGAAGCATGGACCCTAACTCAAGCCTCCGAAAACATGCTAGACACTTTCGAACGTAAGGTTCTACGGCGAATTTTCGGGGCTGTTTGCGATCGAGATGGATGGCGCATCCGGTACAACCATGAGTTGTATGAAATGTACGATGAGCTGCAAGTCTCGAAAATCGTCAAACTACAACGACTTCAATGGGCAGGGCATGTACAAAGAATGGACGATGATCGCATGCCTAAGAGAGTAATGAATGCAGAACGAGTCGACGGAGCGAGACTGCGAGGACGACCGAGATCTCGTTGGGAGAGCTCAGTAGGTGTGGACGCCGCGCAGCTGCTGGGCTCCCAAAATTGGAGGACGCGGTCACGTGACCGAGATAATTGGAGGACAATGATCCAGGCGGCCAAGGCCCGACGTCGGACTGTCGCGCCACGATGATGATGATGGGGGAGTCAATGGTTTGATTGGCGGGATCCCAGATCGCGGCGTGAGGCCAAGCCTTGAGTGATTTACCGGTTAGGCTGGGTGGAGTCAGACATAAGTTAGTAATTTTAAATATGTACGTAAATGCGAGAATTGTTAAACAACGAGTAGTAGAAGTAGAATTCAAGCTCATTGGTTGTTTTTAATATATTTGCAGACTCGGTCCACCAAAGACACACACCCGATCCAGCCTATTGACGACGTTAGTACATATATGCTGGTATATGTTGAATAAATGGATATCATCAAAAAAAAAATCGTGTATGGATATTTTTCTAACCATATTTTAATATGGTCTTACATAAAACTTCTGCGTTTACTTCGTTTGGTTGTGAGACAAGAAACCCCCCCCCCCCCCCCCATGAAAAATTCTGCGGACAGTCGTGGTAGCGAACCCTAAATGCGATTGTAAGGATTCAGCTAGTATTAAATAAAGAGTTAAGTATGCGTTCGGGATCAGGTGCCAATCACCAAAAATGGGCAGTGTGCGGAAGGTAGTCGTAATCAATCAATGCTATGAAATGCACCCCATTTCCAATGAAAGCTGACCAGAGGGGCGTCGTAGGAACTCATGCCGACGACGATCTGTAGCCGACGAGTGTGCTTTGCTGAGCAAGTCGTGGGGACAGAAGCGTCGCATTGTCCAAAACTGAATACTATGGCGCGTAAGAGTTGTTAAGCGCTATCAGTAAGCTGATAATTTCGGTAACGTATACGAGTACCCATATCATTTCATTGCAAAAGCACATAAACTATATGTGCATATGAAATCTTGAAAATTTTATCAATAATACCTCACTTCGTAGCCATAGTGTTTCATGGACACATTTGAGTCTTGCACGTTGCGATAAAATCCGTTGACACTGCGAAACACCTACAATCAGCAGTATAGCCTACATAATACATTATTATGAACTGTGCAAAACATTTAATGTGTTGGCAAAAAAAGCACATTGTAGCACAATGTCGGGCAAGAGAAAAAAAAATACGACGTCATGCACCGAAACATGTCGGAAGTGCACGATACGGGAGATAACAAATTAATTTTTGTTGACTACTGCGAGTCGACGACAACCGTGAATTCGCAATTCGTGATATTCCCACGAATAAATTCAGCGCGAGATGAGCGCTATACGCGATGAATACTTTAACGACAGATGCACCACCATGAGCTCAACACACCATGCCATGCCATAGCCATACGATTGTCGAAATGAGCTCCGTGTTTATTGACCGGTTTACATTTCGTCTGCGAGTAGTGCTATATAACGCCATATGTAACGCAATTCAAGTCAACGGGGAGAAGGATGTTGACGATAGTCGAATGGGAGATGAGAAGGAGCGAGGGAAATATATCCGGTCTGACGATTCGTGCCGTGTCTGATTCGGCTCCTACGAGATTCAATGGGCATCCAGTTTACAGAAGTTCTGTGGAGATGAACTGTACTAGCAGTGGAATGGACAGCATAGCATGCAGTCGGCTTTGATATTTTAATAAATCTTTTCGTCCCGGGTAGGTGACGATGGTCCGAAGCATTGGCCCACAGTCAGACAGTGGACACACACTAGACTGAAAATCTCAACGCAGGATACGATCAAATTGACATTTTTGCCCACACCAGCAATATATATATACGTGAACTTACCGCAAAACGAGTTTTGTGTCGTGTCGGTTTTTTTTATATAATTCTGCACACTGTCTATGGCTCCCGGTGGCTCGTACCAAGTCCACAATGTTGGAGCATGATACACGCCGCTGGGTCTTGCACACACAAGTGCCGCAAGCAATTAGCGCTTCGAATTGACTGGGCTCCTCGTCGACCGAGTGTGTAGCAAGCAATTGACGCCAATCCCGACGACGACGATTTTCTTTTTCCGCTCGTCGGTCGATTACTTCTTTTTTTTTACTGTTGCTCCACCAACAAATCGGGAGGATTCGACCGCCACGACCGGGGTCAGGGTGCCGTCGTCTTTTCCCACTAGCGCACCGCGACTGTGTAACCTGAAAAAAGTGGCACCGAAAAAGCACCATTCAAAGCAATGTGTGAGGGGCGATCTCGTCTAGGGCAAATAACAAGAATTTTACCGATTCCGGTGACGCCTTGTCGTCTTCCACAATATACAATTATGTCCGATACACTTCCTTCCGCGAACACTTCACACACAGAACGTACTTCCTTGTTGAAATGCAATTTTTTCCAGAGAATTCTTCATCGACCAAGTGCAAATGTAGCGGCTGCGGTGATGGCGATTCCGAACATGTTGAATTTGAATGAATGGCGACGATTGCCAGTAGGCGAACTATGACGATATACGAACGGACGGCGAACACACAAGCATAGGTAAAATGTCATTGCCGCAACCGCCGCGCCATGCCGCATACACCATGTGCACGCACACTCACACAACAGACAATCCGAAACGTATATGTACACAAAGAGCGACACGAAAGCGGCACGAGACTGCACGAATCGGTGAATATCCAAGAAAACGGAAAAATTTTTCTTCTCGGACAACGTTGCAATTGAGAGCGGGTTGTTGTTGTTGTTGCTGCTGCAACATAGTGATGTGGGATTGCAGCGAAGCAGCAGCGAATTCGCCAGAAAAAAAGACAATTTGCTCTGCGCACGCATCAACGAGGCACCGACAGCGACAGCACGCCTCTCGCCCGAACAAAAACTTGATCTTGACTTCGGCTAGCAGCGGTTTGTTGTTGGTCCGTTGGTCTCGCATTTATTCGGGGCTGCTCGTGGGAGTGGAATTTGCTGTGAGCAAAGTGAGAGCATGATAAATGAAAATGTGTGGCGGATGTGGCCCCTGGCCGCAATAAAAATCAATTGTTGTTGGTAGTCGGTCGAAACAGCGACGTATCATCCCGCTCGTCATGTTGCTCACGATTTTACCACCGATGGAGTTGGGGTCGTCACCTGGTCATGCGATTTAATCCAATGAAGTAAAATTCATCCCCGTGGAGGGCTACCCATGGTAGCAGCAGGTAAGTTTTAAAATATTCGATTTGACTCTATCGTGAAATTTCCTTATTTCTTCTTAGGTTATAGTGCGTACTCGTAAAAGCAGCTGTTTAAAGTTCTCTAATATGAAAATAGAAAATTCCGACAACATGATTGATACCCACAGATGATAGCTATAACAGCTACTCGGCAATTTCTAGATTACAATTAGAAGTTTCAATTGTAACGGCTGAACTTACTGCTATTTATGGAGTCGTATCATTTGCGGCTAGTGGAGCATGGTGCGTCAAGTCGTCAACCACTCCTAAGAGACTAAAGGTCCGTTTTGCTAGACTCCACTCTGCAGGTCGCTTGGGGCGCCGACTCTGAAAGGGCGCCGAAGAGTGCGCCAACGGGAAAGGCAAGCTTGAGAGTGAATTTTGTCAATTTAGAGCTGATTGTAATATAATTCCACTTTGCGATTTATCCGATCGAAGTCGAATTTGAGCTATGAAAATCACTCACATTTCAAATTTACACCCGTGAATGAGCCAATTTCGAACCTTAACTCGCTCCAAAGCTCGCTAACGTAAGAGGGCATATCAATGGATACGGCTCTACACTCTCTGGTCAGCCTTATTGAAAAATCTCTCGATCACAAGGAAGTCAAAACGGCTGTCTTCCTCGATATCGAAGGCGCGTTCAACAATGTAAGACTCAGCATGGTTGTTGAGACACTATTGAGGCTACACGTCGGTGAGTCGCTCTGTAAACTTATAAATAAGGTGCTAATATCGAGACTTATTCTCGCCACTCTGGGGACATCATCTGTAAGTAGCCGCTTTTATATGGGAACTCTATAAGGCGATATACTGTCTCCACTTCTTTAGAATCTGTTCGGCTATAAATTACTTCTGGACCTCAAAAAAAAAAAAAGGTTTCAGCGATTTATGAGGCTCTAACCTGGTTGGGAAGTCACGTGGTGACCGTCGGAGACATGACTATTTTCACGGACAGTCAAGCTGCAATACGTTCACTGGTGGTGGTGGTCATCACAGGACACTGCCCCATTATGGAGCTCGCCTTCCTCACCATGACTACTGTATGTGTATTATACCTTTTGTGTCGTTGCACAGCTTTGCGGTCAAGAGGAAGAGATTTCATGGTACTTCGTTCTTCTACGACTTGGAGCTAGCGCGACTCAGCTCAATCGCTTCATTGCTAATACCGGCTGGATTAACACCTAGATTTTAAGTGAGGTCAGAATCTCTGGCGGTACTTCAACGGATCCCCATGTGGTCTGAATGTGCTGTGACATGCTACGGCAGCCCCCCCCCCCCACCTAACCTAACTTGAGGTTTTCCCAGAATGCACTTATTATCGACGATAATTAGTGCCAAGGAAACAACCCGGACAAGAGTGGTGCTTTCACAATCACTTTCCTCCCTGTGACGTCAATGATGAAGCGAAAAACAACAGAGACAAAAGTGACGCTTAAAAAAATATGCAACAATGATTTCAAAAACATGAAAAGTACCTACTTGCAAACAATATTTGATGCGATGCATCGTACTAGTAACTAGTAACAAAACTGTTTTAAAAAAATGAGAAGAGGGGGGGGGGGGGGGCAAGCGGCTAAGAAACTAACATAAAGGAGAACTATTCGTGTGTATTTAAAAGTTTAGTGAATCGTCGAATGCAGGCTGCAATTGTACGACTGCACTTCCACATAAATTACACACGAATAGGGTTGAGCGTGTTGCTGATCACATGCCTCTGCACAAAAACCGTCACGATCTAGAAAATGAGATGATGCTAACTCATCTCGACGCCGTGGTTCAAATTGGACTGTTGCACCAGTTATTTATTTATTTATAACGAAGCACTTCGTTATGATAAGTTTTTTTTTTCACAGTCGCAAACGCAAGTCGCTCAGTCGCGGCCTTGGAACTCACCTTTAGGCTCTTCTCACACGGCGATGCTCAAATTTTGGAGACTCCAGACTGTAATTGCCTGTCATCTTCCCGCGGCCGCAACTGAAATTGCCAGTCTCGTATATTAGTCTCCTTCCGCCACAAATTTTACGTTGAATTCTTGATCACTCATATTCATAATTTTTCTACGCGAAATTAAGCGACTGAGCGACTCGGGGACTTGCATGTCGAGTTTTCGGTTGTGCAGTTGAGGAGTATCCGCGACTGGAGTATCCCCGTATGAGTGCCATCATCTGATTACACATGGCAGATCTTTTAGGCACAACTCACACGGGGATACTCGACTAATGAAACGCGGAGACTTGGATACTCGAAACAGTAGTTGCCCGTCATCTCCACACGGCCGCGACTGAAGTTGCCAGTTTCCTCATACATACATACTCAGTTCCTTCCGGACTCGGGATGTGCGTTTATCCAGTGTACTTTGCAAAATGAGGAAACCAAGCGACTGAGCAAACTCGGAGATTAGCATGCCGAGCCTCCGGTCGCGTAATTCCCGAGCACCTGCGACTGTAGTATCTCCGTATGAATGCCACCGTCTGATTAGGCACTGCTCACACGGGGATACTCAAGTCTCCGATACTCGGCGACTAAGAGACGGAGACTTGGAATTTCGAAACTAGTCGCCCGTCATCTTCACACGGTCGTTACTAAAGTTGCGAGTTGTGCATGTCGGCTGACTGAGGTGGACATTGCGCACGGCTACTGCTTGTGGATCCGTGGTGTAGGCTTGCTTGCGGGGTTCTTGCGTTGTACATGTCGGGATGTTAGTAAAGCGATATAGGTTGACGTTGGGGACGGCAAGAAAAATTTATTTTCGGATTGCTTGTGGCTGTGCGGGGTCGATTTGCTTGGAGTACTACCGTTGTTTGGAGCGACCGGTGGCTCAGTGCGTCGAGGCACCAGTCTCATGTCTGACTACCAGTGTTTCGGGTTCGAATCCCGTCCACGGCAATGTTCGTGGCCATGGATGCTTGTGTTGTCTTTCCCCTGTGGTGCGAGGCACAATAAGCCACAGCATCTCCCGACATGTCACAGGTAGTCAGCTAAATGGGGAAGCAGGAGGTGCATGCTGACAACTGCATTCTCCGAAACTAGTTTATGCCAAAGAAACGTCAATTGGGCCACATGTAACGGTTGACGTAGTAGAGTAGTAGTACTACCGTTGTGCATGTTGCTGTCGTATATTAGTCCAGGCTATAAACAAAACCAGGTGTGTGTTTGTCTAGTGCACTTCGACTAATGTCTAGTGATAGTAGTAGTGATGAGGATATCATAATCCAATATTATTATTACCGCCGCAAAAAGAGAGCATTGAGGAGATTTTGGAAACACCCTTACATCGAAAAGAACATAAATTGCAGATTGTTTGTTGCTGCAAAAGAATTGCAGGAATGTGATTTGAAATACCTTGCATTCTATAGAATGAGAAAGGACACGTAGTCGACGAGTATCTTAGTCGCTCGGAGATTTGAGTATCCCCGTGTATGTAGTGCCTTAGTCGCCGCGTATCCTAGTCGCTCGAAGATTTGAGTATGCCTTAGTTGACTTCTCGTTAGCATATATGTATAGAGTAATCAATTTGGGCGGTTTTTCGTTAATTATAGCCTCCGAAAAAGGGGCAAAAGACCTATTCCATACTCCCCGTGGGCGCTCTCTGGAATGGCTAACCAACCCAACCAAGTTTTGCGGTTCAAAACATTTGGTAGAACCACATAACCACGATCATCCTGAATGGCCAATAACACCCATGCATCTCAGGAAGTAGGCGAACGGTGAAGCTGCAACATAGTTGTGAGAACACCAATACGTCACACCCAGCTGAAAGATCATTAAAAGAAATCGCGATCAAAAACACCATTGGAGAGCGACCTCTGCTCTATATAAAAAGTAAAGATATATGTAAAGTATGATACCCTTCACGCTTCGCGCACGAATCTTGCCACGTTTTAATGTGCAAAACGTTAAAGGTCCATCTAAAAGACGTGCATATTCCCCCGCCTTGCACGAGATAGCTATTTCACCACCACTTTGTGAGAATCCTACAATTGATGATAGATGGAAAGTCGCTAAGGACTCATTTATTTCGTGTGGCGTAACATTTGCGGGTCGATTGGAGCGCGGTAGGAGACCATTCATTAGCGACTCTACATGGTCTCTAATCTCAGCACGCAAGAGAGTTAAGGAAAAGTTTAACTCATCTGCTGACGGCTCAGCCAAAGACCAACTCAGAGTTGAATACCGTTCACTACAGAAAGGCGTGCAAAGAAGCATATGACGGGACAAGTGAAATTCCATCAACGTATTAGCGGAAAGGGCAGAAGAACCGGCTTACCGCGGTGATAGTGGAACCCTTTTTAAGCTTATCAAGCCATTAACTGTCAAATCTTTTGCAACAGAACATCCTGTGAAAGATAAAGGTGGGTCTCTACTGGTAACTGAAAACACCTACTGCGGAGATGGAGAGAACACTTGGTTGAGGTCCTCAACAACACCTTTGGGACTTCGAATGCATCTTCATTAGTAGCAGAAGATATTCCGCAAATAGCCAGAGTTGATACCAGCCCACCATCTAAGCTGGAAGTAACCGCGACTATTAAATCGATGGATGCGGGTGAAGCCCCGAGGATAGATGTAATTCCGGTGGAACTTTTTAAAGCGGATGCCAATGCTACTGCGGATATTCTCCCCCCCCCCCCCCCCCCCCCTTATCCAAGAGTGTTGGGAAACCGACCATTATTAAGATCCCGAAAAAAGGCGACCTGAAGGATTGCAATAATTGGCATGGGATCTGTCTTCTCCCAGCAGTTTCCAAACTGATGGCAAAAATAATCTTAAACCTTATCAAACAAACAGCTGACCCCACATTAAATGATGAACAAGCCGACTTTCGAGAGGACTTCTCATGTAGCAACCACATCAGCACCCTCCGAATTATTATTGAACAATCCGCAGAGTGGAGATCCCCATTACATCTCATGTTCATCGATTTGAGAAGGCGTTTGACAGCGTTGACCGGGAATACATCTGGAGGGTTTTGCGTAGGAGGGGCATACCAGATAAAATAATTTCCAGCATCAAGGAGTCCTACCAGGGGCCCAATGTCATGCCGTACACACGGGTAAGCTATCAGATCCTTTCGAGGTGCATAGCGGAGTGAGACAAGGCTGCATTTTGTCAGCTATACTATAGTTACAGCAGATGGTGGAGCGGATGCTGATGCACAGTCTCGCATCAACAAGGCTGGAGCAGCCTTTTTTTTTCAGTTTGATTCCTTTCTGGCAAAACAACATCTGAAGACGCACGAAACTCTGAATCTTCGAAATCAACGTAAAATCAGTGCTTTTATATGGCTATTCAACTTGAAAGATAGATAATAACTAGATTGCAAACTTTTGTGAACCAGTGTCTAAGGCGCATCCTACACATACGGTGGCCGGAGGTCATTCCTAACGACGACCTCCTTACTTACCTTTTTCTTCGCCAGATGGTATGGCCCGACCTTCACGGTCATTATACTACCTTAGGCTCCGTCCCCACGGGCAGCTTCGGATGCCCATCAATCCATCCATTGAAGTCGTGAACGAATTCGATGCTGAGGTGCCCGACGTTGATGTTCGGTTGTTCTAGCGCCCTTGTTCACGACTGCATCATTACACTTTTGTTTTGTCCTGGTTAATGCGTAGTCCAAGTTCTTTTGCAGTCGTGTCAAAATTATTTAGAAATTCTTCTGCGTCGGGCAGGTTTCTGGACATGATGTTGATGTCGTTATCGTACGCTATCAACTGCATCGACTTGAAGAGCAGTGTGCCGCTGTGGTCCGCATTCATTACCCGGATGGCCCGTCCAAGTGCCAGGTTGAAGGGCGTCGAAGCCAGACCATCGTCTTGCTTCAGTACGTGTTTCAAAGAGATCAGTCAGCTTCGGATCTCGATCTGCAAGACGGAGTTGGTCATCGTCATCTTTGTTAATTGTACTAATTTTACTGGCAAACCAAATTGCATCATGATTTTGTACAGTACTCCTCGATCGATACTGTCGTATACTTGCTTAAAGTCAACAAAGATTCGGTACACGTCAACGTTGTATTTCCAGCACTTTTCCAGGATCTATTTTCCAAAATTTTCATCAATATTATGTAGGACGCACAGACTAGTGCCTTTCCTTAATTAGTACAAATGAAAAAAGATCCAACATTTCATTTAACATAATTTAATAGATAAATATACATTTAAGATTAAGTAGCAAACTATCATAATTTATAACCCAAAAAAATTATCAACGGCACTTTTATCCTTTGCTTCTCAGAAGTACTCCTAACATTGTTTTGTCGTTTCTAACGCACGAAAAAAAATCTTAACACGTACATATCCTAATCGTCCTATTTCACTTCAACGTGTATATGAAATATCCTAGCGGAATTGGTACAAGGAAAAAACGTTAACGTATAACAATTATCGTTCAATTCACAAACTTTCTGGTTGTTTTAAAACGCTGTCCATATTTTCATTTCCCGGCCAGTAAACGTACAACAAAATATCATAAAAAAATGAACCGTAAATTTGGAAAATGTCTCATCTTCATTCATTTTCCATAGGAGATGAGACCTTTTCAAAATTCACGATTCAACAGGATACTGATACAATGCAATACATTCACACAACACTAGGAAATAATCTTGTCCATCTGATTTCCACACTATGGGCACACTTCGTTTTAATCCTCCTCCGGTTCCAGATCGGCTCCACGTTGCTTCAAATTCTCCACACATTTCAGCACTTCCATTTCAAACGATTTGGCAATTTCCGCCTTCTTGAAACGAACGGCTAAACGTTCAAGTTCCGGCGGATTTTCAGCATAATTCATCGCACCCCAGCAATAGGCTTTGCCCGATGTATTCATTAGCTTCAGCTGGAAGTCCACTGGGATTGCATGATTCAGAACCAGTTTATGGATCTGCTCACGACGCAGAATCAAACGATAGGTTTTCTTCTCGGGATGATAGAGGATTTTCACCTCGCCCGTGCCTGGAAATAAAATTTTGATCAAAATTAAGACAACCATGACGACAGCAGCAGTTCACTTACCTCTCTCCTTCCACTCCTTGTTCGTTGTATCCCAACGATAGAGAACGCCGCGTTCGCCAAACAATTTCACTTCCTCCTCTTCGCCCGTGCTCACTTTGATCAGTTCGGGCAATGCAATGACTGGATCATAATGCGGATCGTATGCATCGTCTCCGGCGCCGCCGTCTTGACTTGTGGCCGATACATTGGCGTTTTTATTCTCGCCATCCTTACCAGTTAGAAATATACTAAAATCACCAGACTGTTTCAGTCCGATAAAGCCACCAGTGGCTTGAGTGCTGTCCGTGGTCTTTGCTGCGAAATTATTTGATTGTGAAGCTGCCAGACTGGCAAAACTCAGACCGGGATCACTCTTGAAGACAGGTTCAGTGGTTAGAATCGCATCTTTCAGCTCGGGTTCTTTGCTGTTATTCGTTGTGACGGTATCGCTGCCGCCGGTCTTGTTCGCCGCGTTGCCGAAAACACTGCCACCAAATATGTTGCCACCAGTGGTAGTCGTTGTCGTTGATGCAAATGTTGAACCGAAACCGGCCCCCGATCCACCAAATGAGAAGCCGGTTTTATTTGCGAAAGCAGGTTGCTGCGGCTGTTGTTGCTGGGCGGGCGAGGTGTTTTCTTTGGCTGCTAAATTCAGACCTGAGAATAGGTTTGACTCGGACTTTGCCCTATCAGCTGTGTCGCTCGATGGCTTTTTTGCTCCGCCAAATATTCCAGTCGTGCCGTTTGTTGAGCCGAAATTGGAATTTCCAAATATAGTTTGTCCGAATACTGGCTTGGTCTTATCTGTAAATAATGTAATGTACACGAAATCCGCTATCTGTTGAAATCGAGAAAGCAATTACCTGCGCCACCGAATGTTGTCGAATTGCCAAACAAGAATCCGCCCGATTTGAATTTATTATCGGTGACATCCTGTTGTGCATGGGGTTTGGGTTGCGAATCAGTGTCCAATGTAAATGAGAAACTGTCAGCTGCGCTTTTCGCCTCCGTCTCTTTGGTCTTGTCACCACTGGTCGTCTTTGAAAATAGTCCGGCAGTGCCACCAAACAAGTTCTTCGCCACCTCGGACCTTGCCGCGAACGATGGCGTGCTGAACACGCTCTGCTTCAATATTGATCGATTGGCTGCTGTTGACGTTTTGGGCTGCGGCATGGCGAGTGGTATGGGAGCAACGTCCTCCACCAATTCATTTTTGCTTTTATACGCGGGAAATACAAAGTTGTCGGGATCACAGCCGCGACATCCTGGACATTTGGCGGATTCATCTATCTGATAGAAACTGTAAGGCAACTTGAGGCGGTCGGCCAGTTTAATGGTCTCCTCTGGTAGGTCAGGCTTGTCCGAAGAAGCGGTGTCCTTGGGCTCTGCAATTTTTTTTTGTGTGATCAGTATAATTTTAGAAAGGCCGACAAATATGCTACACTTACCACTAGCACTATTCTCGCAACTGTCTCCAATCTCTTTTTGTGCATTTCGAATTGCTTCTATGAACTCGTCAGCAATCTCCTTCGCCTTAAACCGAACCGAAAACACGGTGTACTGGAGCTCGCTCTCGCTAAAATCATTTGCTGAAAATTGCCAAGACTTTTCGTCCTTGGGCTTGTATTCAATATCAGGAGTTAGAACATGATTCAGACAGATTTTGTGGATCTTTTCGCGACGCATAACAACTCGAATTTTTTTGGTATCTTTGTGTCGTAGAATTTTGATGTCGCCGATTCCACGTTCTTTCCATTCGCCGGCCGTGAATCTGAACAATTTGGCCCGGTGACAGTATAATTCATCCTCGTTCTCTTCACCGGTCACCACGTCAACCTGAAATAGGATGTGAAGGGAAACAATTTTTTAGTCAAGAATGAAGTAGAGGTGGAATCTATGTCGTAATTTGTATCGAATGAGGTCATTGCCGCCACGAAGGCCTACTTTGCAGACCTCGAGAAAACGTATTTTTCAGACGGGTTAAAGAAGTTGGAACATCGCTGGGTCAAGTGTATCAAGGTTAAAAGGAGACTATGTTGAGAAATAGGTTAGGTTAGGTTAAGGGGCTGCCATGAAACAACACAGCACACTTAGACCTCTCATGGGTCCATTGTGATACCACCAGTAACAAAAACACCTCTCTAAGAAACCAAGGTTCCGAACCAGCCTGTGCTGGCAATGTAGCGATTGAGCTGTATCACACTAATATCCTTGAGGTCCTCCATATCAAAGTAGAACCAGGAGCCCAGGAATTTCTTCCTCCTGATGGCCAGTGCCGGACAACGGCATAGAAGGTGCAAGACACTCTCCTCCTCATCCACATCCTCACAACTCCTGCAGTAGTCATGATGAGGAAGACGGAGCCTCCATGCGAGCTCACCAATGGGGCAGTGCCCTGTGATAGCCCCCACCACTCTACCAATGTGCTTTCTATTCAGTGCCAGCAAAGAGGCAGATCGGCTAAGGTCGAATTTCTGCCAAATCATTCTCGTCGTTTGGCAAGTACGACTATTGAGCCATCTGGTATTTGCCCTATCCACTGCCACAGATTTAATTGCCACTTTGCATGATGCAATTGGCATTCTAATGTCATTGCGGTGTCCATCGACGACACCGGTTGCCCCCTCGTGCGCAAGATCGTCCGCCCTACAGTTGCCCGCAAAGCCACTGTGACTCGGTATCCAGCAGAGGGTAATGTTGAAAAAGTAACTCATCTCCATGAGGGCCGAGCGGCACTCCAGAATAGTTTTCGATGTGGTGAGAACAGAGTCAAGTGAGCGAATCGCAGCCTGACTGTCCGTATAGATAGTAATGTCTCTTGCAGTCACGACATGATTCCTCAACCAGGTCAGTGCTTCCGAGATCGCCGAAACCTCGGCCTGCAGGACACTACAAAAGTCGGGAAGGCGGCAGGATAAGTTAATTCCCAGTACCTCCGAGTGTATACCAATCCCAACACCATTCTCGGTCTTAGAGCCATCCGTGTAGATAGTCAAGGAGTTGGAGGTAAGGGGTACATTATCAGCCCATAGGCTTCTTGACGGAATCAGGCTGGTATAGTTCCTACCGAAAACGTGTTTAGGAGACGTGTAATCAGTCTCCGGAGGGAGATCCAGGTTGCACAGGATAGCCGCGTGGCCAGTGCTCGAAGTACGCCATTGGCCTGTTTCTCGAAGACGCAAGGCCGTATTCCCCGCCAGCTGTTCGCCAAATATGTCAAGCGGGAGCAAGTGTAGCAGCGTGTCCAAGCTGGCTGACGGAGTTGTTCTAAAGGCCCCCGTCGTGGCAATCGCTGCTAGTCTTTGCACTTTACTTAACAGGCGACAATAGGACGCCACTCTTAGTGCTGCCCACCAAACACAAATGCCGTGAAGTAGAATTGGCCGCACAACCGCTGTGTATAGCCAGTAAACCACCTTCGGTTGCAGGCCCCAGTTCTTACCAACCGCCCTCCTGCACGAATAGAGCGCAGTAGTGGCTTTATTCACCCGCTCAAGGATGTTGGGCTTCCACGTCAATTTCCTATCAAAGATAAGGCCCAGGAACTTCGCTCTATCACTGAAGGCCAGTTGCTTGCCATCCAATGATGGAGGCTCAACAGGAGGCAGCTCCTGTCTTCTAGTAAAGAGCACAAGTTCGGTCTTGTGAGGGTTGACACCAAGGCCACAGTGGCCTGCCCATTCGGTGAGTATGCATAGAGCACTCTGCATCAACTCACTAAGGACTCCCGGGAATCTTCCGGAAACAGCAATGGCAACATCGTCAGCGTAAGCCGTCACCCTGAAACCAAGCTCTTCCAATCTCAAAAGCAGTCCATTGACCGCCAGGTTCCAGAGAAGAGGGGACAATATGCCCCCTTGTGGGGTACCCCGGCATACATATCTACTGACGAATGAAGTACCCATAGTGGTAGTAATAATCCTAGATGTTAACAGGAGACTGATGAGTTTGCAGAGCGATTCCTCAACCTGCATTTTTAAGAGCGCTTCGATGATCGCACTAGGTTTAATATTATTAAACGCTCCCTCGATGTCTAAAAACGCAACCATGGTGTATTCCTTGTATTCAAGGGATTTTTCAATACAACTAACTAGAGAGTGCAGAGCAGTGTCCACTGATCTACCTTTCCAGTAGGCATGTTGCGATGAAGATAGTAACAGAGGCGGAATAGTATTTCGAAGATGGATATCGATTAGCCGCTCCAATAGTTTCAGCAAGGTCGAAGAAAGGCTGATAGGACGAAGGTCGTTAGCTCGCGCGTGTGAGCTGCGCCCAGCTTTCGGGATGAATACAACTAGAACTTTCGTCCAGATGCGCGGAACATATCCCATTTTGAGACATGCGGTTAGGATGATCTCCACCCAAGGATAAACAATATCCAATGAGTACTGTAAGTCCGCAGGAATAATGCCATCGGGTCCGGCGGATTTAAACGGTTCGAAGCTGTCGATCGCCCACAGAATCTTTTCTTTCGACAGAATGGACGCAACATCACATGCTGTCGGATGACCAGAAAGTGGGGCTCCAGCAGAGCTAGTCACCGTGCTGCCAGGAAAGTGTGTGTCAAGCAAAAGTTCAATGGATTCTTTACTTGACGATGTCCATGAGCCATCCTGCCTCTGCAGAAGAGTAGGCAGAGGTGGGTTCGTCGACAGAGTTTTACGGAGTCTAGAGGCCTCGCTACAACCTTCCACGTGTTCGCAGAAGCTCTTCCACGAGTTGCGTTTAGCTCCCCTCAACTCTTTCTTGAAAAGGCTAAGTTGCCTTTTATAGGATTGCCAGTCAGACTCCAGCCTAGAAGCTTTTGCCTTATTAAAGGCCTTCCTACATGTAGTCCTAAGCTCGGATAACTTACCGTTCCACCATAGTGGCTTCTTCTTTCCTGTATGTGAACTGGCAGGACACGATGAGGATACCGCCGCATTAATTACACCGGTTAGCGTGTTAACCATGCAGTCCAGTTCTTGTTGGTTAGAGGGTTGAACTGGTAACGGAGGCAGCAATTCCAAAAGAGTCCCACGATGCTTCGACCAGTCTGTACGTCTGCGATTCAAGGTGCGTGGAGTGAGCGCAGGTCGTTCAGATAGGCTAAATTGTAGGTACCGATGATCCGAGAAAGAGTGTTCCTCGGATACTTTCCAGCCGCTGATCAAGTGGTGAATATCCTCCGAGGCAAGAGTGATGTCGAGGACTTCCTGCCTATTCTTGGTAATAAAAGTGGGCTCCCTACCGACATTACAAAGCAGTAGGTTCGTACCCATAAAGTACTCGAGAAGCGCTTCGCCTCTCTCGTTAGTGTTGGAACTGCCCCAGACGTCATGATGGGCATTAACGTCGCAGCCAAGAATGAATCTGGTGTTAGTTTTGCTAGCCACTGCGATGGCTTCCCTAAGGTTACTTGAAGGGAAGATTCCAACTTGGTCGTAGGGCAAGTAAGCCGAGACAATCCAGTACGCCCTGCCTCTGAGTTCAAGGCAGACAATGACTGAGTCCTTGTCACTGTAGGGCGATAATAGGAAGGCCTTAAGGGTTTTCCTTACGAGAATGCAAGACCGGGGTTTACCCTGGCCCCTAACATAGAAAACCGTAAAGTTAGGAGAGCTTAGACCTCTAACAAGATCATGCACAATCCAGGGCTCCTGTATCAGAACGATGTCTTCTGCACTCCTCGCCAGGCGAAGAAGGATCGCAGCAGAAGCTGCTTTAGAATGGTGAAGGTTGATTTGATTTGTTTTAGGTGAACTTCTCCCTTCAATCACCGTGGCGTTCGCTTCATCCTCCGTATCGGATTCAGAGAGATCGTACGCGAAAGACGGCTGCGATGTATCATCCAAAGCAACTAGGTCGGATCCGAGAGATACACATTCCTCATCAGTGTCATCCTCTACGGTTTTTGAAACAGAAAAAGCCGGAGTCTCCGTTTCCTGAGTCTCGTCCTCCTCCTCCATTACATGAGTTGCATCCTCCTCCATGGGAGTAGATGTTGTTAAGCCAGCTTTCTTTAAATCGCCTTTGTATACTAGCAATTTAATGCTGAACCAGCCCAGTTTAATGACACCATTGGTTGTTGAGAAATAAATCGCCACTTTTCCAAAATTTTCGTTTTTCTTTTGTAGGCTAAGTACTTATCGGACCGCCCTCGTAGATGAGGAGGAGAGCATCTTTCATCTACTCTGCACCTGCCCGGTATTGGCCTACGGAATAATTCGACTCTAGGCGAATTTGCCTATGCGGATCTCCTGCAATCCGCTATTAGCTCCGGATGGTTCAACAATGGATGACGGATGGAATTATGCAATTTCAGGGTAATACAAGGGACGTCCTTCAGGTCTAAGTGTGCTGTACATAGATTACGGCAGCCCTTCTTACCATACCATTATCTTGTAAACAAAAAATTTAACGATACGTGTGAACGTAGATATTGCATTATACATATCTATAGTATTTTTTCGCGCGGGAGTTGCGTTTGCGCAATATGTCTAACCAAATTTTTGCATAAGTTGGAATTTACACGGTTCGCACGAAATTGGGAACATTCCTGTTTCGCGAATTATAGGAGAATTCTCTCTATTGCATTTAGAGAGAATCCTTAATTGCGCCATTTCCGCTTTAGGTAGTCCATTTCCGCTTTAGGTGGTAAGAACCTAGAACACACTCAGGATTTTAAGGTCCGAAAGCGGAAATTTCCGGAGTTTTCTGAAAATTCTCTCTAATTGAATAGAGAGATTTCTCCCAATTTTTGCGAAACAGGAATGTTCCGAAATTTATAGTAGTTTTAATATTCTCTTTCATTATACGCTTATACTTTAGAAACCGGGTGTTTTTTTTCTTGAACACTTACCTTATCGGGCAATGGAATCACCGGTGCAAAGTATGCAGTGTTCTCCTCCTCGATGTTCTCCTCGTCTGATCCCTCTTCAGCGGCCGCGTCGTCAGCAAAATTCCTAGCTGGACTTTTCGCCTTGCCCGGCGATTTGGACTTCATCGTAAAGCTGAACTGTGGCTTCTCCAACTTATAATCAGAACCGTTCGTTGTGGCCTGTTGACTTGCATTGGGAGGTGTGAAGGTGAATGGTTTATTTGCGCCCACGTTGGCGGCGACCGATGGCATATTGAAAGCGAAGCCGCTGGCGGCCATATCAAATGGACTTGGGTTAGCGGCCGGAGCAGATGGTTTTGCGGATTCCTTTTTCGACAAGTCTACAGTAGCGGCAGCAGCAGCGGTGGCGGCAGGTGGAGTGAATCCAAACTGAAATTTCGGAGCATTTGCACTGGGCGCAAAGGCATTAATGGTAGCGAGATCCTTTTTAGGCACAGTATCGTCTCTGGGTGCTGTACACGCTGTACAGTTCAACACGTCGGGTCCGTTGGACACGTAGCACCCCTCACAAGTCCACGCGCCTGGCTTTGGCTTGAATTGATCGCCAAATCCTTTAATTGTGCTCGTGGTGGTTGTGTCCGCCGGCTGCGTATTCGTCGTCGTCGCTGTCGGGAAGCCAAAGGAGTAGGATGTTTTAGCTGGCGCATTAGATACCCCGTCGTCTGACTGTTTCTTGGGCACAGTGTCATCCTTGGGGGCCTGGCACGCTGTACAGTAAAGTATGTCGGAACCGTTGGACACGTAGCAACCCTGACAAGTCCACGCGCCCGGCTTTGGTTTGAATTGGTCACCAAATCCACCAGTTGTGCTCTTGGTGGTTGTGTCCGCCGATTGTACTTTCGTCGTTGGGGGGGCGTTCACATTCGCGCCAAAGCCAAATTTAAAAGGTATATTCGCAGTAGCATTAACTACACCATCTACCGATTTCTTCGGGACACTATCGTCCTTGGGCCCATTACAAGCCACACAATAGAGCACGTCAGCGGTATTAGCTGTGTAGCACGCTTTACAGGACCACGAACCCGGTTTCGGTTTGAATTTATCACCGAATCCTGTCGTACTGGCGGGGGTAGCGTCGGTCTTTGAAGTGACTGGAGCCGTCGCTTCTTTCTGTTCGCCGTCCGTCATAATGGCCTGAGCCTTGAGAATCGCGTTATGGAAGTCCTTACAAATATCATCGGTCTTAAAACGAATCGCCAACACTTCCGATTGCAATTCATTCTCCGAATAGTCATGGCCTACCCAGGTCAGAGCCTTGGTCGAGTTTTGGGCATTTTTGAAAACAGTGTCCTTCAACAAGCGCTGATTACAACACAATTTCAAAATTTGATCGCGACGCATCACCAAACGCACTTTATTTGCGTCATTCCGATCAACCAGGATCTTCATGATGCCGACGCCACGCTCCTTCCACTCGCCTGTTGATTTATCGAATCTCAAAAGTTTGGCACGATGCTCGAAGAGAATCTCCTCGTTTTCCTCGCCCGTCTGAACGTCGACAAGATCGGGCAACGGAATGACCGGTTTGAAGTCGACATTTGGCTCGTACTCCTCCACGGCGTCCGTATCGCTAACGTTCGATTTGTTCAATGTTGTTTGAGTTGCGGGCGAGGACGCACCGACCGTTGTCGTGGACGCTGGCTGTACGACTTTGGAGAATATATTGGCGAACGGTGAATCGGTCTTCGGCGGTGTTGTATTTATCGATGCGAATGTGAAGTTTGCAAACGGCGAAGGTTTGCTGACCTCTGCTGGCTTGCTCTGTTCCTTGCTGGCCGGGGCGGTGGTCGCCTCCTTTTTATCAAATCCAAAGTTCAATTTAGCAAAAGCGTTAGGTGCGCTGGAGGGGGCGGCTCCCGTGGTCGAGGTGGCATTCGATTTGGACGTCTTGCCGTCAGGCTTCGGTGTGGACGTGTTCGATTTGGCGAAACTGAAAGGAGCAGACTTGGACAGAGAAAATGCTGCGGGGGCTGCTGCTGTTGCAGGTTTTTCCTGTTCTCCGGCCGTCTTGGGCTTCTCGGCAGGCGGTGGTGGTTTTGTCGCACCCGCACCTACTTTCTTGCTTTGACTCTTCAACTCTTGCTGTGCATTTTGGAAAGCTTTTTGGAACTCCTTGGCCGTCTCGACTTGCTTGAAGCGGACGCACAGCTTTTCACGCTTCATCTGCTCATCCGCAAAATCATCCACGCACCAAATGAAACTCTTCTCGTCACCCTTGGCTTGCGTCAATTTGAGCTCGGGCGTTATGTAGTGGTTGGCACACATCTTATGGATTTGTTCGCGTCTCATCAGAATGCGTATTTTGCCGTCCGTCTTACTCTTTAGGATTTTAATGTCGCCCACGCCGCGCTCCTTCCACTCCTTGTCAACGTGTCGCAACAGCTTGGCCCGCGAGCAAAACAGGACCTCTTCGTTCTCTTCGCCTGTTTTCACCTCAACTTCATCGGGCAGCGGAATGACCGGTTGGAAGTCAACCTGCGGTTCATATTCGGTGTCCGCACTTCGATTGTGAATATCGCTACCGGCACTTTCATTGGCTTTATTTGTCGTCTTTGTCGTATCGGCAGCTGATTTCGGTGGCGGAGCGAAAGAGATGGCTGTTGAAAATGATACAGTCGGCGCAGAAGTTGAGGCTGTGGTCACTGTTCCGGCGGCCACACTTGCAAACGGCCAGGTGGATGTTATTATCGGGAAACTAGTGTTTGCCTGCGGCTGTGACACTCCCCCTAGATCGTTAGGCACCAAACTGGGCTTGATATGATGCGGCGGAATAGTCACGCTCAACGTTGATTGGGTGGAAACGGTTGTATGTGTCGGCAAAGGATCCGAACTTGTTATCACCACATTCACCGGCGGACCCTTCTCCACGGGGGCGTTGTTGAACAGCCTGTTCCACATTCCAGCTACACCAGTCGGCGGCGGTTGAGTGGTGGCCGACGTTTTGTCCAATGCTTTGTCCAGAGCTTGATTTAGGCTCGGCGTAGTAGTTGGCAAGTTGAGAATTTCATAGAGATTAGGATTGGTCTCGGGTTGCGACAACAGTGGTTGTTGTTGCGTTTGTAGGCCCATGTTCATGACGTTCGGCGGCATCATCATTTGCGGATAGTAGTTGAACGGATAGTTCATGAGTGAATTGGTATTGGCGTTTGTTGGATTGTAGGCCTGGTTAGGATTGAAATGGGGCGTGTTATATACGCTGGACACTGCACCGGGATTGTTATATTGTGCAAGGGGTGTCTGCTGATTGAGCAATGGGTTCGACAAATTACTAGTTATTTGACTGTACAGCGGGCTATTGTAAATGTTCGCTCCGGCTGCAGTGTTGTGAAGGATGCTCGGCGTGGCCTGATTCAACATTGCGTTCGGGGCTTGAATGCGCTGTTGAGGCGTTGCCGGCTGTTGCGTTTGATTATATTGCGAGAGCATCACTTGTTGCAAATCTTCCCCGCTAATGTAGAAATCGTCAAAAACTTTGGCAGCCTCGTCGCGACTGGGCGGTTCGCTTCTTTTCTTCATACTCTCATCCATAGTCGTGACTTTGTCCTTCAGGAGTGTTACTTCGTTCTTAATTTCCGAAATCTCTGGTCGAATCCTATCGACAAGCTCCTCCTTGACAAACGTCAGCGTGTTCATCATTTGCTTGATGATATTCTCCAGTTCGGCCGTCTTCGCCATGGTCATAGATGACGATTCCCGGTGTATTCGACTTGCATTGAACGACTCATTCAAGAACTCCTCCCTGTTATCGATATCATTCACTGGATCATCGTCCGCAAACATTTCGCTAAGTTGAGTTCGTCTCATGTCCGTGTGGACAATGTTTTTCAACGGGTGATTCTTATCATTCGTGTAGCTGAGCAACTGAAGTGTCTGATCCAGACAGTCTCTGGCCTTGTCCGAGTAGAATTTTTTCGTCTTCTTCGGCGTTTTATTCGATTCGTCCAATTTACGATAGGCTTCGGCTTGGAAATATGTCGCGTAGGGAAGCTGAATGCCGGCGAGCTCTTCAATGCAATCTTCGTAATCGCCCGACTTGAAGTATCGCGTGGCAATCATAGTGACCGCCTCCTCGGCCAGCGTGTTGATCTCTCTCTCAACAGCCGTACTATTTCCACTGCTGTACTTGAACAGTTTTCGGAATGGCTCCAGCACACCCTTGTTGTGCAGCTTCAACATAGTCAGGCCGTACTTGTACAGAGCCAATGCACGCGCTTCCAAGAAGCCCCGCTCCACGGCCTTTGTCGAGTCTTGCGCTCGCGTCGCAAATATTTTGCCCAGCTTAAGAATAATAATGAGATCCATTTTCGGCCCATTCACGCCCCGGACCGCTTCAATGCCGTACTGTATGGTGGCTCGCAATTCCGCCAAATTATCACCGGCCAAATTCTTGTACACCTGATAGGCGGCTTGCCACCAATTCGATTGTGATTCGGTGCACAGATTTGTCGACATGTTGGCATAGGGCAAGATACGCGGCTTACCGACATTCTTGGCGTTGTAGTTCTCGTACTGAATGCGTTCCACCTCGAACGATCGTTGCGCCTGAATGACAGCCGCACACAAGAATGTTTCAATGTCGAGTCGGGTCAGTGACTCGGCTCCGCAAAAAGCGAGATTTTGAGTTGACAAGTTCAAACCGTTGAAATATTTGCAGCGAATGTCGCACAGGGTGTCCATGCCGACACAGAGGTAGACCATGTGCTGGAGCGATTGGGGCCTTAAGTACTGGGCAATCTCCTCGTACAATTCGATTTCCGCGCGTTTGGGCAGTTCGTAGAGTGGTTCGACTAATTGTTCGCAGTTAACCAAATAGGAGGACTGGATCTTGACGAGCTGAGTGCTGTTTTGGAACAAGAGACGAAATAGTTTTGTCCGCCAGCCGTTATCCGAGCAATACTGGCGCACTTGCGCGAGCATATCCTCGGCCGTTGCCCAAACATTCTGATCCGACATGACGTTGTGAACTTGCGACGAAAGTGAGTCCGTGCTGCCGTCGTTCTTGTCGATGCAAGAGAGAATCGTGCGACCCGCCTGAAAAGCACATTCGAAAATGAAATAATGAATGAATCTCGTGACTGTGTACACTCACCTGGGCACATCGAAAAGCTCCTTCGCGATTCCACGTCTGTACTAGCTGTCGAATTTTCTCACCACTATGCTTCAGCCAGGACTCCTTGGAGTCCGATGTACCGCAATGGAATGCAAACAGCAACATTGGTAGCGCATTTTTAGTTGCCTCGCGCCACTGATTTTTATTAGACACTTGCTCGCGACGATAAATCAAAGCGGCCGCGTGCAAACACAATTGACCGCGAAAATGATACAATAATTGCGAGGCCAATTCTTTTTGTGGCGCCAACTCCGACACGCATTTGGCCGCCTCGAACAAGTGCTGATCGAAGGTGAACAGAAGATTTGCAATGTCTGTGGTGCCACCGTTCGCGAGCATGTTGCAGTTGATGTTGGCAAAGCTCAATTCCACCTGACGTTCGATGCAAATCAACGAAAGCAACCAGTAGTCCCACGATTTCTTGTTACTGGGCACTTGTTGAAATTTACTCAGCGCTAGCCACACAATATTATACCAATCCATACAGTTAACGAAGAGGCTATGATTATTATTCATCTCCAAATCGTAGGCATACTTGAATGCCTCTTGCGGCTTGTTTTGTTCGATGAAATGCTTAACGATGCGAACGCGCAAATTTGGATCGCCCGGCCGCGATGTAATCTCCTTGCGAATCAATTCTTCGATTTGTGTTGTTTCCAGGCTACTTTTATTCAACAATTTCAGGCGCAGACTGAACACGGCGTTGTGCTGAACATTCTCCGATTCGGCCAAATCGCACCAATGTTTGGCCTTGTTCAAGCATGTGGTCGTGTCGTCGGCCAAAAGCATTTTGCAAACTTCAATGAGAAGATCCGGTTGTTTCGGGTCGAGATTGAGCGAACGTTGAAACGATTCGAGTGCTTTATCGGGCTTCTTCAACTGTTGAAGGCATTGTCCCAGGAGTTTGTGAGCCGGAGCGTATTCTTCGTTGACACTTAGATAGCCCGACACGTAGTGTTGGGCAGTTGCATAGTCTTGAATTTTGTAGTATAGTTTGGCGATGGTGAATCCACGTAGATTTTTCTGAAAGTCGAGGAGAGATGGAATCAGATGAGTTTTTTTTTTTTTATTGGTAAATGCATCTGTATTCAGTGCAATTTAAGTTAAAAGTGTGTTTTGATAAACAAACACGATCGATCGTCGCACATTGTTCGCGATTAGTGATCAAGCCATAGAGCACGGAGCACTATTTGAGTATATCTTTTTGATCACTCGCCTGTGATCAATGCACAGCCGTGTCTAGCCAGACGGACAAACACATTATTAAAGTATTCCCCTTTTTGTCCCGTAGGCCGGACGAAGAGCACTGCAATTCGGGGGATTATGGTAACAACGAGATGAATGGTCAATATCATGTAATTTTTAATAAATCAGTCGACTGAAGGCCGTCAAGAAAAATGACAGATGGAATATGATCGCGGCAGTATTGAACCTGCAGTTTCTCGCTTGGTAAGTTGACGCTCTACCCATCGAGAGAGAGAGAGAGAGAGATAGACTACTAACTTCCTTAACCCCTCCAATTGCTCAATGAGTGCATCGACAATCTCACGTTTAATTAGCACAAGAGAATTTCGGATGGTGCAGTTGCTACCATACATCTCCTATACTTATAGCTATTTTATAAATGAACCCCTGAACTCTAGATTCAAGCATCGTAGAGTGGCGACCGTGACCTCATGGCTACCGAGCGCGTCACTCATGGAGAGAGGGAAGAGAAAACAGAGGGGAAGAGAAAAGAGAGGGAAGAGAAAACAGAGGGAAGAGAAAACAGAGGGAAGAGAAAAGAGAGGGAAGAAAAAAGAGGAGGAAGAAAAAAGAGGGGGAAGAAAAAAGAGGGGGAAGCGAAAAGAGAGGGAAGGGAAAAGAGAGGGAAGAGGGAAGAGAAAAGAGAAGAAAGAAAAAAGAGAGGCGAGAGCAAGAAGAGAAAAGAGAGGCGAGGGAAGAGAGGCCAGAGAGGAAAGAGAAAAGAGAGGCCAGAGAGGAAAGAGAAAAGAGAGGCCAGAGAGGAAAGAGAAAAGAGAGGCCAGAGAGGAAAGAGAAAAGAAAGACGAGAGAGAAAAGAGAGACGAGAGAGAAAAGAGAGGCGAGAGAGGAAAGAGAGTCCAGAGAGGAAAGAGAGGCGAGAGAGGAAAGAGAAAAGAGAGGCGAGAGAGGAAAGAGAAAAGACAAGAGAGGGAAGAGACAAGAGGCGAGAGAGGGAAGAGAAAATAGGCGAGAGAGGGAAGAGAAAATAGGCGAGAGAGGGAAGAGAAAATAGGCGAGAGAGGGAAGAGAAAATAGGCGAGAGAGGGAAGAGAAAATAGGCGAGAGAGGGAAGAGAAAATAGGCGAGAGAGGGAAGAGAAAATAGGCGAGAGAGGGAAGAGAAAATAGGCGAGAGAGGGAAGAGAAAATAGGCGAGAGAGAGAAGAGAAAATAGACGAGAGAGAGAAGAGAAAATAGGTGAGAGAGGGAAGAGACGAGAGAGGGAAGAGAAAAGAGACGAGAGAGGGAAGAGAAAAGAGACGAGAGAGGGAAGAGAAAAGAGACGAGAGAGGGAAGAGAAAAGAGACGAGAGAGGGAAGAGAAAAGAGACGAGAAACGAGAGAGGGGAGAGAAAAGAGACGAGAAACGAGAGAGAGGAGAGAAAAGAGACGAGAAACGAGAGAGAGGAGAGAAAAGAGACGAGAAACGAGAGAGGGGAGAGAAAAGAGACGAGAAACGAGAGAGGGGAGAGAAAAGAGACGAGAAACGAGAGAGGGGAGAGAAAAGAGACGAGAAACGAGAGAGGGGAGAGAAAAGAGACGAGAAACGAAAGAGGGGAGAGAAAAGAGACGAGAAACGAGAGAGGGGAGAGAAAAGAGACGAGAAACGAGAGAGGGGAGAGACGAGAAACGAGAGAGGGGAGAGAAAAGAGACGAGAAACGAGAGAGGGGAGAGAAAAGAGACGAGAAACGAGAGAGGGGAGAGAAAAGAGACGAGAAACGAGAAACGAGAGAGGGGAGAGAAAAGAGACGATAAACGAGAGAGGGGAGAGAAAAGAGATGAGAAACGAGAGAGGGGAGAGAAAAGAGACGAGAAACGAGAGAAGAGAGAAAAGAGACGAGAAACGAGAGAAGAGAGAGAAAAGAGACGAGAAACGAGAGAAGAGAGAGAAAAGAGACGAGAAACGAGAGAAGAGAGAGAAAAGAGACGAGAAACGAGAGAAGAGAGAGAAAAGAGACGAGAAACGAGAGAGGGGAGAGAAAAGAGACGAGAAACGAGAGAGGGGAGAGAAAAGAGACGAGAAACGAGAGAGGGGAGAGAAAAGAGACGAGAAACGAGAGAGGGGAGAGAAAAGAGACGAGAAACGAGAGAGGGGAGAGAAAAGAGACGAGAAACGAGAGAGGGGAGAGAAAAGAGACGAGAAACGAGAGAGGGGAGAGAGAAAAGAAACGAGAAACGAGAGAGGGGAGAGAAAAGCGACGAGAAAGGGAACAGAAAAGAGACGAGAGAGGGAACAGAAAAGAGACGAGAGAGGGAACAGAAAAGAGACGAGAGAGGGAACAGAAAAGAGACGAGAGAGGGAACAGAAAAGAGACGAGAGAGGGAACAGAAAAGAGACGAGAGAGGGAACAGAAAAGAGACGAGAGAGGGAACAGAAAAGAGACGAGAGAGGGAACAGAAAAGAGACGAGAGAGGGAAAAGAAAAAAGACGAGAGAGAGAAGAGAATAGGGGCGAGAAAGGGAAGGGAAAAGGAGCGAGAAAGGAAAGGGAAAAGAGGCGAGAGAGGGAAGGGAAAAGAGGCGAGAGAGAGAGAGAAGAGGGAGACTGAATATGGAAATCGAGCTTTTCAATCCAAACGAAGTGTTCCCAAACTAAATAAACCAACAATATGTTCAATGGTTGCCTACAAGAAACTTTTATGTCCAAATCATGGAGTGTTATTCAGTTGATTGCGTACTTGCAGTAAAATTCATTCCAGTTTAATTCATCGACGTAGAGGATATAATAAGAGGAGGCATCATCACACACAACACAATCCGTACGTGTTATGACTACACACTTTTTCTATCCCCTGCCTTCCCAATAGACTGCGGAAGATAAGTCACATGATCTGTGTCGAAAACCTAGACCGGTGCACCTAACCCAAGTAAGGCGGTCAGTGACCCCATAAACCACCTACTAGTTTCTTCCTTCAACATTGAACGCATTTATAAAAATAGGGTGGCAATTTTAGATCCCTATACAGGCCTGAAACGAGTAATCGTTTCTGTCGGCTTGTGGTTGCAACTCAGTGAACATGTTTATTCGTAGTATGCGACTTTTGAATTGTGACTGTGACCAATAATGACTGACGGACCAGTAGTGACTGATACTACTCAATTGCCCTAACCCCTTGTGGGGCATAGCGCGTCACCTGTTCCATGTGGCCCAGTTGACTTTTCGTTGGCATTAACTGATTTCGGAGAATGCAGTTGCCAGCATGCACCTCCTGTACATCCATGGCCATGAACGTCGTCGTGGACGGAATTCGAACCCGAAACGCCGGTAGTCAAACATGAGACTGATGCCTCAACACACTGCGCTACCGGTCGCCCCGACCAGTAGTGACTGGCGGACAAGTAGTGACTGACGGACAAGTAGTGACTGACGGACAAGTAGTGACTGACGGACTAGTGACTTAGTGTCACCATACACTGTCGAACTCGAACACGAACCAAATGTCATCTGAATAGCTCAAGAGACAAACACTTATGCACATGGCCGGGGCTGGGCCATTGTCTGTAGCGGGCATTATAACAACTTTTTACGTATCTATGTAGTTTTTGAGATAAATTCACTTAAAGTGTGATATATTTGGCTGAAATTTCAGAGCATAGCGGAGTGGGATACATTTTATTGCAGTTGACTAAAAATCTTCGACTGGAATTTCTGACAAATATACCACTCTTTAAATGATGTTATCTCGAAAACCATTCCAGGTACGAAAAAGTGGTTAAAAACATAAAAGATAAAACAAATGCAAAACTTATTTGTAAATACTTCACTTTTTAATTACACACTATATACATATAAGAATAGGGGATATAAGTACAGATAATAGTTATCGAAATAGTTGAAAAAATGAATGGAATGGATTAATCATGCAGGAATTGAAAAGCGGCGGAAGAGCGGATGGACGAAAAGCGGGGGACGCCTGTATTTCGATAACTATTATCTATACTTATATCCCCTCTTCTTATACGTACATAGTATGTAATTAAAAAGTGAAGTATTTATTATTTATACAAATAAGTTTTTGTTAATTTTTCTGCATTTGTTTTATCTTTTATGTTTTTAACCTTTCATACTCTTGAAAAAATGATATAAACGTGTATTTTACGTTTTAATGCGGTCAAAATCCATTTACTTTTCGCCATTGCTCCGGTCATTAACATAAACGGGGAACGCTTGTAGCCCTTTTCGATAAAAGGGGATTCAGGTGTCGGACCATGAGCCCAATCAGCTGTTTAATGAGTACCAACTTGGGGTAATAACACGGCTGAGTATTTTGCTAATCACACATCTCTATGCACACCATCACGACCTAGTAAGTGAAATGATTCTAACTCATCTCAAAGCCTCGGCCCTAAAGACTGTTGCGCCAGTTATCTATTTTATCCATTTCGCGTCTAGCCCGTCAACCTCTTCCCGACCGGGTGCGCAGGAATGCTTCACGGAATTCCATCAAACCTAAGCACAGACAAAGCCTAACCTCAAACTCTCCATTCTTCCGGCACAGTACTTGTGCAGCGCGGCGGCAAACATTTCGCCCGCCTCGACTAGCACCTTCCGCCGAGCCACAATTCACGTGCATCCAAGCGTTCACTCGATTCATGCCAAAAAAAAAATCACCGACCAAAAATAAAACTCTAAACACTGGAAAAAGTCAAAACAGAAAAATAAAAGCGTCGGATCATTGCTTGCGCCATAAATTCACCGCGACACCATCACCGCTAGTGATGGGCAGACGCGGCACACCGTCCACTCGCGTAAAATTCGATTTCACCACAAAACCAAAATAAATCCTGACAATTTAGTCGACAGCATTTCCACGAAACAGATATTTACCTCATTTTCCGAGTGCAATTTCGATAATGCCGTCCGTACATGACGGTCAACGTCCTTCTTCGTCTTGAACATCTTTTTTTCTGCCCCACAGACGACTGTACCACACACACACGGGGACTCCTCTTCAGTTTTTCTTCTTTTCGCAAACTTCAATCAGTGCACAGAACTTGCGATTTTCATCAATTGCTTTGTCACGCACTCACGTTTTCTTGTTTGTTTGTCACAATAAATCTTTCTGGCAATTTCCTACGTCGTTGGATGCGAATTTCACACACGAGAGCAACCAACCGATTTGAATTTCTTCGAATAGGAAAATGCCCGAGCGAAAAGATCGGCTCGTCGTTCGCGGTTGAATCGGGAATGTCAAGTGGGCGCGAAAGTGCGCGAAAAAGCCGGTGCCGGTGTGGCGGGAGATGCAAAATGCATTTTGTAGTCCACTGTGATTATTTGATTTGGCGCGAGAAATCCGTTGATTTCGGATTGAGTGGAAAAGGATGCATAGGTGGAAGGAATTGTGTTAATTGCCTTTATTACTTCTCGCGTCTCTAGCATTTCTATGCCATGTTGACGTTTCGATAGCATATTTTTCGGATGGTGCAGTTGTCTCCATGTTCGTTGGTGTAGTTGCTAGTATGCACCTCCTATCCGAGCCGTCTTTTTAATCTGAGAAGCTCGAAGCGCTGTGAGAGTTCTAGTAGTGCCCACAGGCGGTTTTTATCTGACGCGCCGTGGATTGAGCCTGTCTTGCTCGAATTAGATTGAACGCAGAAAGCGGGAGCAGCGGCAGCAACGACAATAGTAGGCCGATCCAACGAACATCGAGATAGAAGGGGCACTCAGTACAAGATGCCCAAAGGCTGTTTTCTATTCCCGTAATTGTCAATGTGTTAAATTTCATCATCCGTACACAATGGGTGGTATGCATAATAATGAGGATATACTCAAGAGTATGAAGTCTATTGAGGACATTCCTGAGTCTGCTATGTTCGGCGAATCGAGTGAAAAATTTGTATGCATAAAACTACTTTCCGCTCCACAGTGAAAATTGAGTGGAATTCTGTCAACTCAGCTTTACTCCACTCGACTCACTTTATGCATACCACCCATTCGCTTTGCGAGAGGATTGCGGAAAATAGAGAGATATACACCTCTTCATATGATCCCGTGAGTCTGAAAAGGAAGTCGAACCCGAAATGCATGGAAAATAGTACACACACCACTGCAATTACGGATAAAAGTGATATCAATACAAATATAAACGAGGGCTGTTTTCTCTCAGGCTACCAATACATTTAAAAACGTGGGAAACTTGTCATTTGAAAAGCTGATTATGAAGTGATACTGTCCTTATCTACCCAATGCATTTTCCCGTTTAGGTTCCTGTCAAAAATGGGTAAACACTCAGAGGAACTTCTGGAGTGGCCCATAGGCTCAATTTATGGGACGAGAGAAGAGCGCGTTTAATTTTTCATGGGAGAGAGAAAGAACGGGACTATTAATGCCAACCACCAATAGGACGCGGATTTTTGACAGCTATATATACAGCGGGGAGTCAGAAACGAAAACAAACATTTGAATATCGGTTTTCTGACAGAAAACTCACAAAAACAAGTAACGCGCACATCACATCTAAATATTTAATGTTTTACCTATAAACAGACACCCCCGTCTTAGGGATACGCTGGTTATTTTTGCAGTCACCGACGAGGCATTTCAATTTACCACAACTCACTACCGCACCAATTTGTCCTACCGGAAATTTCACTAGTGTCTTCTCTACATAATCGCGGCTCTTTACACTCAAAAACCGGCTCCAAACTTTCGCGAATTCAACCGTATTTACTTTTTGCCACTTTTTGCACAAAGCGTTTGACAGCCATATGCACAACGTGATCTTAAAACCGTTAATTTTACTCTCCCAGCTCTCGTCTTTTTCAAGAAGAAGATCGTCCCATTTTCAAGCTGTCAATTTGTAAGGTTTGACAGGCATATACCCATTCCTTTGTTAGTTATATATTCAAATGGTAAACATGTGTGGGGCTGACTATTTGCATCCCGCTTCAAAAAAAATAATGTACTGAGTGCTCCTTCTATGTGTTTCTATGTTCGTTGGCCGATCTGCTTTCGCCGCTGTCGCTGCGTTCAATCTAGGTCGCTTATAACCCCCATATACGATCCAATCCATCGTCAGATCGATCTGACGATATTTTGATCGTCAGATCGATTGCACAGTGTATGTGAATATCGTTGACGATTTTTTTGACAGTTCCATATAATTTCGATCGTCAGATATTTTGTGGCGATCCATCGTCAGATCGATTTGACGATGGATCGCACCGTCTATGGCGGGTCTAAAATTTTAACAAAACATTGAAAAACCGACCCCTTAATATTTCAAACGAAAATACTCACCGAAAAATCCAAAGCTACCAATCGTCAAAAATTCCTGCTTTCGCAAATTGTAAACAACCGTACATCATTGCCAGACCCGTGCAACCACCTTCGAATCAGCTGTTTCATAGGGGAGAAACAGCAGAGAAAGACGAATGTCGGAAGACGGCAGAAAATTTACGATAAAGAACCGTGAAAATGAAATGTCCGAATCATAGTGCTCTCAGCTCGAGTTGGGTGAGTACGTCTGCCGTTTGCGACGCTATTCTGTTCGGTGGTCGTGTTTTGTGGCTATTTTAAGGTCCCCTAATTTCAAAGTCTTTTTGCACTTGTCGACTAAACTCAAGTTCGAGAGTTTGTAAACTTCTGCGGTGTCCCATATTTTCTGTGGTGCGATCAAATTCTATTCGAATGTGGAGCTCACGCCGAGTGGTCCCGTGTCTGGTCAGTCGATTGTCATCCCTTCGCATTGCACAAGTCGTGGTCGATGTTGTCCCTCCAGCAGGAGGCGTAGATGCAGCCAAAACGAAGCAACCCTCTATTTGTTGGATGTCGTCCAAAAATTCTAAAGATCCATGTGGGTACTTTCTGTCCAATTAGGTAGTCATCGTCTGTAGCTTCCTGTTTTTTTCCCTAAGTAACATAGTCTCCCCTGTGTCAGCAATCTGGGTCAAATCGCCACAATTGCAGTTCATCATTTGATTGAAGATTCACTAGAACTAGATTCAACAGAAAAAGTACTGGAAATTTCGCACCCACTTGCTGCGTGTCGCTCACAAGCGCTAATCCGATTAGATGGTGGCCTAATTATAGACACGAATTGTCCAATCTCAAAGGCGCACAGAGATTCTTCGCTCATAAAAAGAATTGAGTAGCATGACGGTGGTGGACGTTTGTTTGGACGAGACGAAAATATTTTGATTTATGGGTGACTGTCGTTGCTACATATTTTAATTGAATCATTTTGCATTGTGTGTGCCGTGCTCTTCGTTCGGCTACCGTTCACAGATGATGCCATACACCGTGCTGGTCCCACAACACGACCGGTAGCTGTCTAGTGCTTAATGAATCGAAAAGAAAACAGTAATTGAATCAATATGACAAAAAAAAAGCGATGATCTTATTAGAAATTCAAATTTTAATTGAATGTAAAAGAGAATTTATCGCTTGGCTCGTTTGTGGGTCGAACACAGCACAGGCACTCACCAAATCAAATAAACCAGCATGGGAAACGTTCAGTGGCGCAATCGAATTTTCGTTTTGTTTAGATTTGCGTGTGGAAAAGTGTTTCCCTATTGGCGTGAATATTTTTGGAATTTCAAGTGGAAATAGAATTTTTAATTGAATCGAATCGATATCTGGCTCGTGTCCATAAACAGTGGCTGTGTCATGTCTGGGATTTGTAGTAAATGTTGAAACTAACCACTGCAGTGTTATGCTAATTTAAAGGGCTTTTTACATGTTAGACCACGCATTAGACCGTTCATCAAACTAGCCATTAGGCCACATACCAGAGCATCTTAATAGGTGGTCCAATGACTGGTGTGTTTGGTGGTCAAAAGCATGGTCTAACGTAAACGTATTGGTTTAGTTAGTTTTGGTATTAACTTTTAGCTCCACTTGCGATGCAGAACTGGACTGAAAAATTAGGACTGGTGTTGCTGTGTTGTTGTTGTAGCAACGCCTTCTGGCATCGAAGTGGATTTGGCAGCTCTTGGCCGTTGTTGATGAACAACGATCTATTCTTTCATAGTTGATGAACGAGTCGCTCCGGTGCGTAGAACCGGCTGCCGTAGAAGCGATGGTGTTGCTGTCTTCGCTAATGGTGTTGCTGGTGATAATTATATTTTATATGTTGCGTAAATACCTCATCCTTTCCTGAAACTCAGCATTTCTTCCATCCTTTGATTGTAGCGGTATAAAAGCACTTTAATTGGGAGGCTACGGCCTCTTGACATTTCCCAAACCAAAGTCACAAACCAACAACTGACATCTTTCATATTTAGTATCTCTCCCCCTCTCTCTCTCTCTCAATTGCCCCAACCCCCCCAGTTGCCAGTAGTCATGGTTGCCAATTCACGAACCTACTCTTTTTAACCTATTCCGTACACCGAACTAGGTCGACCTACTCCGCAATCGAAAAATGATCAGTATCGAAGCATGAAAACGAACCTACTCCGTACACTGGACCAGGTCGACCTACTCCGCAATTGAAAAATGATCAGTAAGTTCAGGTCGGAGTCGGAGCAGTTGAAAAGTGAATAGGTTTAGTAGTTCTGTCTGTCGGTATCGCAGCATGATCAGATCAGATCGTTTAAATCTGGGGGGAATAGAAAAGTAGATGACAGAACTGAACTATTGATTAGATTAAAGGCGCGTTGACATGATCAAACTATGGTTTGACAAACCACGTTTGACAACCCATTTGAACGTGTCAACCCCATGTCAAGCTGGTTTGAAGTCTTGTGCTCCTGTCAAACCGTAGTTGGACGGTGCTCAAGGCCGGTTGACATGCTCAAAGTACACTTTGTCAAAGTATGACTTGGCAAGAATATCCACCATTGTGAATTACCACTTTGCCACTTGCAAAAAACGCTGGATTTAGTATTTCTAGGGAATTTATACCAAAACACATTGTTCAGACCACCGTAAATTGAATAAAAACCACCAACAACTCACTATTTCCCGCCCCAACAACTTTTTTCTGTGAACTTGTCGATTTACAATCAATTCTTTGATGGAAAGTTGAGCACCATCCTGCTTTGCTTTGATAGAACGCTAGAGACTTCAAAGCACTTTGAAGGGGGTTGACACGTTCAAAGTAACCTCAAAGTAGGTTGTCAACGTACTTTGCCAAAGTGTACTTTGAACGTGTCAACCGGCCCTCAACCAACTTTTCATCAAATGCTGATTTGTCAAACCGTAGTTTGATCATGTCAACGCGCTTTAAATGATGTGACATATGTATAGGTATATACGATGTCGCTACGCTATTTTTGGTGTAGAATGAAGTGGAGTAAATTTTCAATTGGATTTTATTGATGTTCGGTGGAGTAAAGCTTTTCATCTTTCATTGTGTTGTATATGGTCGTGGCCGATGATGGATTGGTTTTTTTTTGGGTCGGCGATTGAGAATCTGAAGTCCAAATGGAAAAAAACCAAATGGGGGGATCCAGAATGGCAACACTTTTTTTATAAACACAGCCAATCTTGCTGGAAAAAACTGATAGGCTGTCGATTGGGTCGCTGATTACGAATCTGAAGTCAGAATTGAAAAAAATGAAAAATAAAGGAGTTTTTGAGCGGCAACACTTTTTCCTCAAAAACATGGCCAATCCTGCTGGAAAAAGCTGGTAGGGTTTTTTTGAGTCGCTGATTGCAAACCTTATGTCCAAATGGCTAAAAAACAAATGGGGGATCCAGAATACCAACACTTTTTTTATAAACACGGCCGATCTTACTGGAAGAAAACTGGTAGGGGGTTGATTGGGTCGGTGATTGCGAATCTGAAGTCAAAGTAGCAAAAAAAAAGAGATTTTGAACGACAATCCTTTTTTTCGAAGAAACGGCCAATCAGTCTGCAAAAAGCTGGTAGGGGGGTCACGTTGTTGTTGGAGCAATGGTCGGAATTCGGTGTGTTTATTGGTTACATGCCTACGGATTCGTCTTCATCCCCGGTGTTGGGGGATAGAAAGTTAGCTGCCTCTATTGGGTTCTCCCACAGCGATCTAAGAGTCAGGTGCGTGGGTGCAGCTGGACAGTGAAAGATGTGGTTTACGTCGTGAGGGGTTCCATTACATGCAGGACAGATGTTTGAGACGTCCTAGTCGATGCGGGATAGGTAGGAGTTCAGTCGTGACCGAAGTTGGGCGAGTGTCGTTCTCGTAGCTCTCGGAAGTCTTTCCTCTTCCGGAGATATCATTGGAGATATGGATGAGAGAACTGGATTCAGACCTAAACCTGCGATTGACTGATGAACCTCCTCCCGATGTAACGCTACGTTGGCCAACCTGTGTGCGCCACTATCAAAGGGTACCCTTTTGTACCTCTGGACATTCCTTATGTCTGGGTGGCGGCGTCTTGTCCATGAGGTTGGAGTTTGGGTGATCACTTCGGTAGCAACCCACCAGGTATTGCTTGGCAAGAAGCTGGTTGTGGTCCCTTAAAGGCATCATCCTCGTTTCCTGATGTAGATGGTCCTGGGGCGACATCAGGAGACAGTCAGTAACAGTACGGAGAGCGGCATTTTGACACGTTTGAATCTTTCTCCACTGTGTGTCACAGAGATTCTGCGACCACACAGGAGCCGCATAGTTGACCACTGATCTTCCAACTGCCTTATACGTGATCAGTACTACTACGAGTACTTATCCTTGCCCCAAGTACTACCGACCAGGGCTTTGAGGATCTTATTCCTACTACGCATCCTGTCGCACACGGTTGAGGCATGGGGTGATGATGTGGCCATGCTGTCCAGCGTGACTCCTAGGATTTTAGGATGGTTTATAGTAGGAATAGGATTAATCCCAATCGAGATTTCATGCTGCATCTTGACCTCCTTCGTCCAGGTGGTAAATAGGGTTGCCGAGGATTTAGGCGCTAAGACGGTAAGGTTCTTGCTCATGAAGAACGAGTTAAGTACTTCAAGATAACCGTTGATATTTTCACGTGAGTGGTTTCGCTTAATCGGAACGCGCGCAAACAGTTTTCGGGGAAAATTATTTTACATGAAACATGTGGTTGGTAAAAATTAAATTAAAGTAAACGCTCTTCACAAGTACGCACAATATTTCCCTATTGGAGCGCGTATGTTACCGCACCATTAGTTGTTTGTCAGTGCCCAACAGAACAGTACTCGTGACTCGTATTCGGGTGAAAATGTGAACGCGCACCTCGCCCAGGCTACATGCCTCGGGCATTCTCGCCGAATATACTCGCCTCGTCCACTCGGCGAGAATGTAAACCGACCGTAAAAGCTCCACTCTATCTGATATCAATAAAATCCAATTGAAATACAATCCATTTTATTCGACACTGCAATATAGCGATATGTAGATATGTCTTCTAATCTAGTCAGTAGTTCAGTTCTCCATTCTCTTATTTACAATTATGACTCAGACGAACCTAGTTCACCCACTCTTTTGTTCTTTCACGCCAGATTCGTTTATTATACGGAGTAGGTCTGTGAGCATGCACCTCCTGCACATTCATGGCCACGAACGTCATCGTGGACGGGATTTGAACCCGAAACGGCGGTGGTCAAATATGTGACTGATGCCTCAACACACTGCGCTACCGGTCGCCCCTCGGTGTAAACACACCACGAGCAAGTACTAACACTAAAACGGTCCTGCGGCAGCCGGTTCTTCGTACCGGAACGACCCGTTTTTCAACCAAGAGCCAAGAGCTATCACACCCCCTCGATGCAAGAAGAACTGCAGTATTCGAAGCATCGCTACCACAACAACAACAACTAACTCTAAAAAGAATCAGTTCAAACGTCTTTTGGTTCGACGATATAAGCGTGGCCACTGTCGAACACGAACATGGTACAAGCGTCCTCTGAATGGCTCAAGACACACACACTTCAGACACTCCTCCCTATAGAGTCGAGCCTTTTTTTTACTCACTCCTATACTTCCTCCCGGCACTGAGCTGCCCATCTAGCAGATGCCTTCTGCTCCCGGTTCCCTCTCCCAAGAAGGAACACCCCTGATACAAGTATTTCTTTACAGACGCAAAATTTGTTGAGCACCTCGTTAATGTGAAGGTGATTTCGACTCAAACTATACATAAACGGTTGAGCAGGTAAGGTTGCTTACTTTGCAGATATCCGCTAGAATTACCGCTATTGACCACAAAGCACTAAATCGCCAGAGAACATTAAAATAATACATCAACTGACATCTGAGAGACTGGAGGCGGTCTTTTTTCTCCAAAGCATTCAAATTAACAAAATATGTACAGCAATGGTGGTATTTTTGGAGTGTCATCATCGTGGCGCAGTAGTCTGACGTCGGGCCCTTTTTGGAGTTTAAAGAAGAGAAAACGAACGTTTTCTACCCCGTGCATTTGCATAATTTGTCGGTTCGGTTTTAGCCTGTCATTGGCACTTTATATGCCTATGGATATCAAATTGAGGGTAATAGCATCGCCACGGTTCTATTGCATATGCGTTCTAACATCAGATGTCAGCGTGAACAGTGTAATATTAATATTTACTGTTATTGTTCACAAATATAGAAGTTGATTAAGCACTTCCATTATTGTTAACTTGATAAAACCTGCGTTTATTATCAATCTTATAATAAATTCGTGTTACCCCAGTTTGGGTGATTTATTTACAATCTAGATATCAGTTCAATCTTTCTTGATGATACCGTTATATAATGGAAGATAAGTTTATCTACAGACGACCAATTTAAAAAGGCAATTAAATTACAACAAACAGCATTAAAATTTTGTTTGATAATAATAGCAAGCACCGACCGTTAAATACACCGTCTGTTATCATGTTGATAAGAAGCTCAACAGTGTGATGATCTCTTGGGATTTCAAGGAAAGATAACTGTACTTCCCAACAAGGTATACGGGTCGATACGGCAAAATCGCAACGACCAGATGCAAAATATCATCTACGCTCGAAATTAAACTGAACGGCCTAAAATGATCCCTGGACGAAGAATCTAATCTTAGATGATAAAATTCGTTCACATTTTTAAATTGAATGTAATACATACTACGGTTAGGCTGGACTCGAAATCTCCTTGAAATCCATCAGATTTCGCGTACATTTTATTGCCAAACGAAATCTTGATAGTTAGCAAGGACACCAACTGCCAAATGTAGTATCAGCATAAACGGTTTCGGGATTTCGGAGTTAGCTGGTCGAAATTACGCGATTTCGAGTCCAGCGTAAACGTAGTATCATAATTATTCATTCCTAGGTCAATGTTGTTGCTACTCAGCACATCACATCAAAGTTACGGTTTTCCATATTCTTAATTTGCTACAATGTCTCATTAGAATCCGTGGCATGTTTGTAACGGCATCCGTTCTAGCTATTTTAATTCTTCATTTTTTTTTCTAGTAAACGAGGCGACAAATACAAAAATGGAAAGCAAAGAAGAATTACGTGCACGTTTAACACCCCTTCAATATCAAGTTACCCAAGAAGCGGGCACAGAACGTCCATTTACAGGTAAGCCTGACCAAGACCACTATTCATTTCATGACCATTTGGATTTGTTATTACATACATATTTAAATCGCGCGATGTACTGGACAAGTACATAATTAGAA
Organism: Chloromyia formosa; assembly: GCA_964017055.1. Lineage (NCBI taxonomy): Eukaryota > Metazoa > Arthropoda > Insecta > Diptera > Stratiomyidae > Chloromyia > Chloromyia formosa. Next base: position 6,241,548 of record OZ024817.1, read on the forward strand.
AACATTTTAACGTGGTCTCTCAATGAAAATGTGGATTTTATGGATTTTATTTATTGATTCATCTAGGTTGCTACAATAAGCACTATGAGAAAGGAACATATTCCTGTATTGTGTGTCATCAAACATTATTCAGTTCGGATACGAAATATGACTCGGGTTGCGGTTGGCCCGCGTTTAATGATGTACTAGATCAAGGCAAAATTACATTGCATCGTGATGCAAGTATTGCAGGTATGATGTTTATATCGATTATTGGTGTGCTGTGTATGCACGTGAGCTTTATATGATTTGTAATCGTTGATGTGAATGTGTGTGTCTATGAAAAATGGGATTTAAATTTTCATGAATTTTTAAATCTCCATTTTAGCTTTGTATTATATTTATAAAATGGTTTTTGGTATACATCGATTTGTTTGTTTTATTCATTATCATTTACTGCTTTTTCTCTGCTTAGTTATCTGCAGTTTTGTTGATCGTGGCGTTTTTGTAGTTCAATGCCGTGTTACTCGTTTTTTTTTTTAATAGATTTCCTTATCAGTATATAATTTGAGCAAACGTTGTTCGAAATGTCGGAAATATGCCAAAAATTCGGTACATTCCTAAAGCTCGGCACACACGGCAAGCATTTTGGTCGCATGCATGCATCGAACCACGTCAAACTCAATAGAAAAAATTTCCTCGTTTCCACCGTTCTATGATATTTGATGGTCCGATGGAAGTTCGGTCGTGGTTGTACGCGTTCATGTGTGGCGGCATTAAGGGAACGATTTAATTCGCGTCTTGGCTAACAGTGGATTTTAATTTGGGTGGATTTCTAACTCCCCTTGTGTAGGAGCGGTTTAAGGGGTTACAGCCCTCAGTATGCCACCCTAGAACGCTCGCTTTGCTCACCTCTCTATACCCTACAGGAGTGAACCCACTATTAGCCAAAACTAAAAAGAATGTCGATTAGAAATGTAAAAAAAAAAATCTGTCGCAGTGTCACAAAATAGTTTGGAAATGATTGCAGATATCTATAGAGCTTTACAGTACAGACTATTGTTACAGCCATTTTAACACATTGATAACTGCTGTCATTTGGAATGGGATGTTTTGTGTTAGTAAGAAATTGTATCTAACCACATGTACTCTAACCGCAAATGTATGTTTTTCGAACATTATGAAATATATTGTAATATACGCAGAAAGACAAGCATGATATCATTGATGCAGTGGATCTTATAACATTATCCGTTTTTCTGTCATTAGAAATATTGTCGAAAGGCAATATTAGCCGCGTTTCTTTGTAACAGAATAAAAAAGAACATGATGAGCAGCAAAGAAACGATACAGAACAGTTTCAGAACAAGAAATGTCAAAAGCGTGGAATTAGCTGTTTCCAATATGTCCCGAAAATCAACTAGTACTGATGGTATCTATCCCGCTTTGTTGTAAAGGAGAAGGAAATATTAATCCCATACATCCTCTGGGGGGCAAAGACCATAGTCCTCCGCTTGGGCGCCCCTGGTAACGGCAGTGTATCAATTCGCTGACGGCCAATGTCTTAGCGATAAGACAGTTTGGAAAAGGCAGATAGCTGTAGCCTGAATGGCTGACGAACACCTAAGCATCTCAGGTTTAGTAGGATGGAATGACTTGCGTAGTTGGACCTGCTACATAGTTGTGCGGGCTCCAGCACGTTTATTAAACCATCTGAAGCAGCTATCTCCGAGGCCATCCCCTGAATGGGGTTGAGCGACGTGCTGACAACTCGTCCTTGTAAAAACCACTCCATGTCAAGAAACCTGGAACAAAAGCCTCGGATCCAGGCGGCCAAGGCCCGACGTCGGGCTGTCGCGCCACAATGATGATGATGACATCCTCTGTATATTCAGGGGCAAATTGTATTATGCCATGCACTGCCACTTTCGATTCGCATTCAATGTTCAATTTCGTTTAAAAACGAAAGTGAGTATGTACATGGCTATTTTCGCTTTCCTTCGCATACCTTTTTCGATTTGAAACTGAAATTGTGCTAGACCTAAAAAAAATACAGCAATTTTTTTGATATGATAGGACGAAACGGATGCTGGTACATATACGGATAGAAGGAGTGAAACGAGCGATATAGAACTATATACGGCGGGTCGCAACCTCTTTAGGGGCGAAGCTAGCCCAGCTCGTTCCAAACCGAAATTATCTATCTATGCACACTTTTGCGATACTGCGGGCTATGAATCAACAGTCTCTTGTGTGGGCTCCGCTCGCTTTGCGCTAAGGAATCACAACCATCAGTATCGCATAAACATGAACGCTCGCTTCGCTCGCTCTGGGTTAGGTTACGTAAAGGGGCTATCGGGTCCTCACCCAGCACACATACTGCATCATTTGGTCCGTTCTATTACCACCAAAGTAACCTAATTAAACCTAGGCACCTAACCAGCCTGTGCTGGTGATAAAGCGAAAGAGCGATATGACACTCGTATTCTTAAGTTCATCCAGATCTCGAAAAACCCAAGAACCAAAATTTCTTCCGCCTCGCAGCCAAAGCCGGACAATGACAGAGAAGATGCAGAAAGCTCTCCTCCTCATCCCTGCCCTCACAACTCCTGCAATAGTCGTTATAAGGAATACGGAGCCTCCAGGCGAGCTCACCAATAGGACAGTCCTGTAATAACCCCCACAATCCTGCTAATGTGCTTCCTATTCAGTGAAAGCAGTGCGGCAGAGCGGTTAGGGTCAAGTTTCCGCCAAATCAACTTCGTCGTTTGGCACGTGTCGCCATTTAACCAGCAATGGGTGCAACAGTCTCTTGTGTCGACTCCTACGCTATGCTTGTTCCGCGCTTAAGAGATCACAATCCTCAACATAAACGCTCGCTTCGTTCGCTCTCTCAATTGCCCAACCACCTTGTGGGGCATAGCGCGTCAACTGTTCCATGTGGCCCAGTTGACATTTCGGCTGCATAAACTGATTTCGGAGAATGCAGTTGCCAGCATGCAACTGGGTGCAACTGTCTCTTGTGTGGGCTACGCTCCGCGATTAAGGCATCACAACCCTCAATATCGCACAAACATGAACGCTCGCTTCCCGCACTCTGGACACTGCATGGCTGTTTTCGTTTTTTTTTTTCGCATGCCTTATTTCAATTTGAAACCGATATTGTCTATGCATGGCTTATTTCGTTTATTTTCCGATAGACGCTTTCGGTGCAAAACGTAAGTGTCCATATGGATTATTTCGGATGGCCGCTTTCGCCATCGCTTATTTCGGTGCCCCGCTCTCAAAACCATCCCGCCGAATCAAGAAAACGCAATATCTCACCAATCGTCTTCGAGGAGATGGCGGATATGCGAACAAACAATGTTTCGCCCAGTTCTTGATGCCTAGCTCCAGCTAGAGCCGGACATACAACAGGAAGTGAAGCAGGGTTTTCTTTTCCGCCTCATCGGTGCAACTCCGGCAGTGTTCATTGTACGGAATACCCATAGTCTGGCCTCATCTCCCACCGGCCATAGTGCCTTGTTATAATGGCTGTGACCCTGGCAACTTCTGGTTGGGCTCTACTCAGGAGAGCGTCTGTCCTTCGTAAGTCGTATGTTGGCCATAGCGCTCTAGATGTCATGTGACGCAGTTCAGGGTTTTTAGAGGGTTGACTTCTACTGTCAGGAGTCGCTAAAATCACTAAAAATAGATAAATGAATGAAACGAAAGAATGTTTGGTTCGTGAAAATATTGTAATACATAACTACTCACCACATACAGTCATACAAAAAAGTATTCGTACACACGTCGTATCGTGCTTTACTGTCGTGCAACAGTTAAAAGAGCTACATTTTTTTTTAACAAAAAATGTCTCTAACTCTTTTAGCATCACTACTTTCTTATATTAACTTACAAAAAGTACTCTTTTCTGATCGTGTCAACAGAAAAGTGAGAAACAGTTATGCAATTCCCGAGAATTGAATCAAAAAAGTATTCGTACAGCAGCAATGCAGAAAGAATAATGCCGTTATTCCGTTGCCGATGGCGATCATTCGTATTGGGATCAGTCTTGTGATAATTATCAAGTATTTATCAATTGTTGTTAAGCAAATTTGTAGTGGATTTCCATTAAATTCTTTATTATGGGACGAAAAGGTAAAGAAACGACAGAAGGAGAAAGGAGAATTATCCTTTCCTTGCACAATCAATGCAAATCATTGCATGAAATCAGCGTTATTGTTGGGAGACCACGCTCAACCGTTCAAAGTATCATTGATAGATATTGTGTCACGGAAAGCCTTACGAATCAACCAAGATCAGGACGACCAAGATTATAAACGGCCAAAGATGAACGCAGTATATGTAGAAAAGTGCGACAAAATCCGAAAATTACAACTTCAGCGATTGCGGCAGAGGTAGCGAAAAAAGATAAAATAGACGTTTCTGGAGAAACAATCAGAAATGTGCTCCGCCGTGCCGGTTACAACTCTCGAATCGCTAGAAGAAAATATTACATAAGCGAAAAAAATAGGAAGGATTGATTAGAACTCGCCAAAACGATGCGAAATCATGGAATAGACTTCTGGGAAAATGTTAAATTTACTCTAATCAGCAAATATAACTTTTCCCAGAAGTCTATTCCATGATTTCGCATCGTTTTGGCGAAATCTAATCGATCCTTCCTATTTTTTCGCTTTTGTATTTTAATATTTTCTTCTAGCGATTCGAGAGTTGTAACCGGCACGGCGGAGCACATTTCTGATTGTTTCTCCAGAAACGTCTATTTTATCTTTTTCCGCTACCTCTGCCGCAATCGCTGAAGCTGTAATTTTCGGATTTTGTCGCACTTTTCTACATATACTGCGTTCATCTTTGGCCGTTTATAATCTTGGTCGTCCTGATCTTGGTTGATTCGTAAGGCTTTCCGTGACACAATATCTATCAATGATACTTTGAACGGTTGAGCGTGGTCTCCCAACAATAACGCTGATTTCATGCAATGATTTGCATTGATTGTGCAAGGAAAGGATAATTCTCCTTTCTCCTTCTGTCGTTTCTTTACCTTTTCGTCCCATAATAAAGAATTTAATGGAAATCCACTACAAATTTGCTTAACAACAATTGATAAATACTTGATAATTATCACAAGACTGATCCCAATACGAATGATCGCCATCGGCAACGGAATAACGGCATTATTCTTTCTGCATTGCTGCTGTACGAATACTTTTTTGATTCAATTCTCGGGAATTGCATAACTGTTTCTCACTTTTCTGTTGACACGATCAGAAAAGAGTACTTTTTGTAAGTTAATATAAGAAAGTAGTGATGCTAAAAGAGTTAGAGACATTTTTTGTTAAAAAAAAATGTAGCTCTTTTAACTGTTGCACGACAGTAAAGCACGATACGACGTGTGTACGAATACTTTTTTGTATGACTGTATGTGCAAACTGTAACGTTGCGTAAACGCAACTCCAGACTATAGGGGTCTACTTTCTTTTTCAAATTCATATTCCAATCGTTATGTTTCGGATTCCAATTTCTGACACAATAAATCACCTAGACTAAAAGATTCACAACGGGCATCCATGTTTTAACCCGAATAGTGCCAAAAATATTTTTTTTCCAAATTTGCAATTATTTTTACATTACAAACTAGGCCCATTTATTTGATTTACGTATCACACTACCCGCGAAGGAAATCTTATTTCACAGTGAACCGTTGTTGCTGTTGATATTGAAAAACACATACATTACCGAATGTTCAATATAAAACAGTAGAAGTTAGGACGCGATACGATAACAAAGCATAACGTAGCAATGAATGGTCAACATGTGACACCCGTATAGATGCTTGAGCATCCGAGTTATCAGCGGGTGTAAAGTTACCCTTTTTCGCATTTCTATTAATAATACTACTTATCTATTAGATACCACCTTTCTTACGGAAAAGTGAAAATGATATCCAATGATGTCCTTTAGTATAGAATAGTTTCCAAATCATGCATAAGGAAGCATTTAGTTACACTAACAACCACTCAAGTTGTTAATGTAACTTTGTGGATTTATCCCGCTCTGTCAAAAAAAAAGAAAAAAAAATCATTTTAATATTCAAACAGAGGGAAGAAAAAAGTTAGCCTATGGATAGCATTTTGGCGCCGATGGTTGCTACCTGAACTCAGTGACACCCCTCTTTGGGAGATTGAAGTCTTGAATTTTGGTTCTCTCTGTAAAGTAGTCCGGATGGCGCAACGGTTAGCACGTTCGCCTTCTACGCACTGGGCCCCTGTTCCTGATTCCTACTGAATGCAGTAGTTTTCGATAAAAAAGGGGATTTACGTGTCGGACTATGATCCCACTCAGCTGTTAAATGAGTACCCATTTATGGGGTAAATAACTCGGTTGAGCGTGTTGCTGATCACACACTTCTGCACAAGACATACCGTCACGATCTAGAAAATGTGAATGAGAAATCGTTCCTGCGGCAGCCGATTCTTCGTACCGGAACGACCCGTTTTTCGACGGCCAAGAGCTGGCAAACCCCCTCGATGCAAGAAGAACTGCAGTATTTGAAGCATCGTTACTACAACAACAACAACAACAGAAAATGAGTTGATGCTAACTCATCTCGAGGCCATGGTTCGAAATTGGACTGTTGCGCCAATTATTTTATTTTGTTGCAAAGAGAACCAATTCAGTTTTTTACGGGCTCACCGTGCCTGCCCATTTAGTAGCTCCGATAGTACGCTAGTGACTTTTCCAGATACCAGTATTACTACGTTGTCTGCATATGTCACCGCGCCTATACCTATCGATTCAAGAGTTTTTAGTAAAGTGTTGACTACTAAAGGGTGTTTTTTTTAAGCCCGATAGAACTTGAAATTGTAAAAAATAACACAAAAAATGAAATTTTAATAAATCTATTTTTTTTATTCGAAAGAGAAATACGTGGCATTAACATTTGAAAATGATTTCGGGCATATGGCCACCGCGGCTGTTCTTGACGAAGCGCATTCTGGACGTCCAATTGTGGGCCACTTTTTCGAGCACTGCTGGCCGTATGTCACGAATAACACGAACAATGTTGGCCTCCAAGGTGTCAATTGTTGCTGGTTTATCAGCATAAACCAGTGACTTCACGTAGCCCCACAGGAAATAATCGAGAGGTGTCAAATCGCACGACCTTGCAGGCCAATTAACAGGTCCATTACTCGAAATCAACTTATCGCCAAATTTTGATTTCAATAAGTCGATGGTTTCGGTCGCCGTATGGCACGTAGCGCCATCCTGCTGAAACCACATCTCGTCTGGATCAATGTCATCCATATTTTCAAACAGAAAATCATTGATCATGGTGCGGTAACGATCTCCATTGACCGTAACGCGAGCTCCGGCCTCATTTTTGAAGAAATAAGGTCCGATGATGCCACCAGCGTGTAAACCGCACCAAACGGTGCATTTTTCTGGATGTAATGGAGTCTGGAGGGTCTGTTGTGGATTGGTCTCACTCCATATGCGGCAATTTTGCTTATTAACAAACCCGTTAAGCCAAAAATGAGCCTCATCGCTGAACACAATTTGGCGATAAAACAACGGGTCAGTTTCCAACTGCTCTAGAGCCCAATCGGCGAAAGAACGACGCGTATCATGGTCTCGTGGCCTTAGTTCCTGCACCAGCTGGATCTTATACGCGTGTAGGCCAAGATCTTTGCGCAAAATTTTCCACGTAGTGGACGGGCAGAGCCCCAATTCCTGCGACCGACGACGAAGCGATAAATTTGGATCTTCTTCCACACTTTCGTTTACAGCGGCGATATTCTCTTGAGTACGCACATTCCTTCGACGTGTTGGTCTTACTGCATCATGTAGAGAGTATGTGGTACGAAATCTATCCACAGTTCGACGGATGGCTTGCTCAGATGGACGATTATGTGCGCCATAAAAATCACGAAGTCGCCTATAAGTTACGCGAATCGACGACTGATTTTCGAAATAAATTTGGATAATTTGGTAGCGTTGTTCAAACGTCAGTCTATTCATGATGATTTGCCAGAGTATACTGAAACAAATAATAACAAAAAAATTTTATTAAAATTTAATTTTTGTGTTATTTTTTACAATTTCAAGTTCTATCGGGCTTAAAAAAAACACCCTTTAGTACCCATAGAAGTGGTTGCGTTCCCCTTCTGGCTGTTTTAGTGGCTTTAGCACTGCCCTATGCAGACGATATAAGTCTGTTAGATAGCAGTGATGCGATTTAGATTCTTAAGGTTCCATTAACGCCAGCATTGCTGAGAGCATCCAAAATCGACATCGTTGTGACGTTGTTGAAAACTCCAGCTATGTCCAGGAAAGCACCGAGTGTATATTCTTTGTATTGAAGAGTGTTTTCAATGGTGGAAACTACTTCATGTAGATCCGTTTCCACCGATTTCCCTTTTAAGTATGCGATCGACTCTCAAATATACCTGTCCAGTATATTCTCCATGGTTTTCAACATGAAGGAGGTAAGACTGATAGGCCTGTTGTCTTTTGGGTTGTCGCTACCTTATCGCGTGAGGCATATATCCCATTCTAATGCAGCCTTTGCACCTGGTGATAACTGTTAGGGGGAAGTTTGAAGAAGTTGTAACGGAGACCTTCCAAATATACTGTAATGGCAACGGCCTGCGAGTCAATCCGACCAAGGCAGTTGTCGTTCCCTTCGCAAGGAAAAGAAGTGCCTTGCCATCACTTGTCATCGTTTATGTAACATTTCCTTTTATTTGCTCACATAAATTCATTCACTCCAAATCAGCTCGTGTAATATGTTCCGATTTCCGTAGTTTATCATATGCCCTTTTTGCTTATTTGATCAGATTTGCAAGCAGACATTTATGTACTAAAATATTTATATCTTGAAAGAATTGGAACGATCAACCACGCTTACAATTTTCATATCATAGAACCAAAAAAAAAATGCAATGCACTTTCTGCGCTACTAACACTGTTCTCCTTGTTGTCATGCTTTTCCAGCATACTAACATTTTTCTCCTATTTGTATTTCTGTCAAAAAAAAACGTATCGTCCCGACTAGGAATGGAACGAATAGAAGTTCGCTGCTCAAAATGTTCGGCACACATGGGTCACGTTTTCGGCGATGGTCCGGCACCAACAAGAAAACGATATTGCATAAATTCAGCATCAATTAATTTTGTCGCTGCGAAATAGAACGCAACGTGGCGCTTCATACTAAAACAAAAAAAAAACCATAACTATGACATGTCTGTGTTAATGATAATATTGAAAGTAATGAGATAGTGTATTTATTTCTAATAAATGAGATGATATTAATAGCAATCAATGGTGCATTTAATTACAGGCTACACACGTATTGTAAATAATGTGAATTTTTCTTTATAACTCTACACGCTAGATAGAGATGTTTCATTATTCTTTTCGAAACGCGCTACTTGGTCTTGATGTTTGCCCTCTTACAGTTTTATGTTGATCTGTACGTTTTGGTATTTTGAATTAATATTTACAAAAAGAAAACACATTTATTTATTCGAAGTTCGTTTGGTGAAGGTATCTAATGGAACAATTTTCTCCTCTTTTTTCCATTATATTCTCTCTGCTTATAAATGATGGGATCTCAACGTACGTGATATGTCCTCGAATTCATTCCTGTCTCTTACACTATATTCACATGTTTACTTTTTTTTTTTTAATTCATTCACGTTTTATGTATTTATTCTTGATATTTTATTTTATGTACGTATAATCCATAAAACATTATTTGCATCATGTTTTTTCCCATTCTTGATAATTAATTAATATTGGCAAACGCATTATCATTTTATAACATTACATGATTTCATTTTAAATTTGCTTGCGGCTATATTATACATTCCCCATCATACGTCCAACCAAAACCTACATTTTCGTTTATTTATTTTACAATTATATTCACAACCAATGTCCTACACTCCTATAAAATTGCCTTGTACCGTTCATTCTCCTGGAAAATTTACCCGCCGCCTGATCCTTTAAAACCATTGCCCCCATACAAACAAAAATCTACTTGCCTTGTACAACTTACATATGTATTTGAAAACAACTAAGGAGGAAATATTTTACTGCTAATTAAACATCCAGAACGTATAAGAACGGAGGTGAGATGTGCCAAATGTGGAGCTCATATGGGTCATGTATTCGAGGATGGACCGATGCCGACTCGTAAACGCTATTGTATCAATTCAGCATCGATTGAATTTGTGCCAAATGGAGAAGCGGCCAAGGAAGGCGAAAAGGCCAGTTAGTAGCTCTAAAAAGTCGTCAATTAAAAGGGTCACGGGTAGTGGGTGACACGCAGTCGAAAAGCGCGCAGGATGCACACAACACGAATTGAGATGAAGGCGCGCGCATTGTACAATCAAATGTATTTCAACTTTTGACTAACAATATTAATTGTAAATAAGATAATTTGCTATCGTCCAATGAAATAAATTATTTTTTTAATACGGAAGTAATTATGGTGTCCTTCTTGACTATGGTTTTTTTTTTTCAGCATATAGAACTCGTTCTTCGGGAGACAACTGTAAGTATAATACATTTACGTAGGTTTATTTTGTTTACTTTTACTTGAAATATACACTCCCGGCCAGTGGAATAGAGACAGCCGCTTCAAGAATTGTTTTATTCCAAATTTCCAGTACCTAGAGTCTGATAGCAAAACTTAGTATCTGTTATAAAAGGTTATTCTGTTGCTCATACTTTATGAGAAAAATTTGGGAGCTTTGATTAATAACAGTTATACTTCGTTAACATTGTGTTGATGCACTGATAAATTTTACGTTCAAAATTGGGCCACTTGAATAGGGACACTGGTAAAATTCTGCTTTTACACAAAATTAAGGGCACTCATAGCATGCAATTTTTTTCACAATACAGATTGAAAACTGCGTCAAAAATTTTATTCGGCTTGGATACGTGTAAGGATTTTACCTAATTTAGCGTAAGGTTGCCCAGAGCGTCTTGGATGGCCTCAATCAGCTGTTTTTCGTTCTCGAACTGCATGCTTCCTTCGTCCTTTTTTTCGAGTAAGTCGTCGCCAAACACTTTTCTTAACATTCAAGTTTGGGGGCACGGGGGACGTGTCGTAAAATTCATATTTTGAGCTTAGGCATTTTTATCAGTCGGGCAGTATCAATAGTCGTCGCGCTCGGTGGTTGTGATCGTTCAGTCACCGCTCTACGATACTAATCGAGAGCTTGGAGATCAAATCTCGGCGCGATCAAAAACTGCCTGTGAGTACTAATAGAACTCTCACAGTGCTCCGAGCTTGTCAGTAAAAAGACGGCGCGGATAGGAGGTGCATGCTAGCAACTACGAAAAGTAGATATACTATTGAAACGTCAAGAAGGCATAGAAATGCTAGAGATGTTGACGCGCCCATGCCCCTGGAGGGGTCAAGGCAATTGGAGAGTTAGAGAGTATCAATAGGAGCACAATCTTGCTGTTTATCCATCTGGTTGGACCAGAAATATTTTACATTTGTGGAAAAAGCATTTCATCATCATCATCGTGGCGCGACAGCCCGACGTCGGGCCTTGGCCGCCTGAATCGTTGTCCGCGAATTATCGCGGTCACGTGACTGCGTCCTCCAATTTTGGAAGCCCAGTAGCTGCGCGGCGTCCGCATATACGGAGCTCTCCCAACGAGCTCTCGGTCGTCCTCGCAGTCCCGCTCCGTCGACTCGCTCTGCGTTCATTACTCTCTTTGACATGCGATCATCGTCCATTCGTTATACATGCCCGCCCATTGAAGTCGTTATACGACGTATTGTAGTTTGACGATTCTCGAAACTTCCAGCTCATCGTACAGTTCATACAATTCATGGTTGTACCGGATGCGCCATCCATCTCGATCGCAAACAGCCCCGAAAATTCACCACAGAACCTTACGTTCAAATGTGTCTAGCATGTTTCCGGAGGCTTGAGTTGGGGTCCATGCTTCGCAGCCATTGCATAGTACTGGTCGTATAATGGTTTTGTACACGAGGAGCTTCGTGTTTCTGTGGACATGCTTCGATTTCATAATGGAGAGAACCGAGAAAAAAGTCTTATTAGCTAACTGTATCCGTCGCTTGATTTCGTCAGTCTCCTTGGCGTCCCTTGACAAGTTGCAACCCAGGTATATGAAGTCGTTCACGAACTCGATGTTGACGTCCCCCACATTGATGCTCAATTGTGCAGGCGTCTTTGTCGTCGATTGCATCATTATTTTAGTTTTATCCTCGTTGATACGTACTCTAACTTCTCTCAGCGGTATCGAGCGTATGCAGAAGTTCTTCTGCGTCGGCCAATCTTCGGGACATGATGTTGATGTCGTCGGCGTACGCTGCTAATTGTGTCGACTTGATGAGTAGCGTCTTGCTGTTGTCCATATTCATAGCCCGAATAGCGTATTCCGGTGCTAGGTTGAAGAGCGTCGGCGCCAGTCCATCGCCCTGTTTCAGACCAGTGCGTGTTTCAAATAGATCAGTAAGGCTATTATGAATCCTGACCTGTGAGACGGAGTTGGTCATCGTCATCTTTGTCAGTCGCACTAATTTTGCTGGTATACCAAATTGCAGCATGATGTTGTACAGTATACCACGATCGATACTGTCGTATGCCTGCTTGAAGTTGACAGAGATTTGGTATACGTCTACGTTGTATTCCTAGCACTTCTGGAGTATCAGTTTGACCGTAAAGAGCTGATCGGTTGTGGAGCGACCAGGTCTGAAACCGCTTTGATATTCGCCAATGATTCGTTCTGCGTATGGTTTTATTCTATTTTCTAGAATTTTCGTCAACATTTTATAGGACGTACAGACTAGTGATATGCCACTGTAATTGGGTGGGTTCAGGTCGCGCAACGTTTTAAACGCAATTGCAAACAGTTCGACTGATTTTGCTCGTGGACGGTCCGTTTCAGTTTGCGTTTGATCTACCACATATCGGGGAAATTGACCAGAAATTTTTCCTGGTTAATTTCCGGTCAACCGGGGGGTAAGGGGTATTAGCGTATTTGACAGTTGTTAGTTGACGTATTGCATATGACTGCCAGATGGTGTGGATTTTCGTTTTCGGTTTCTTGATTTTTACATGGCGTCTTGTATGCTTATTTACACCGGAGCAACAGAAATTTGTAGCGATTTTGCAGTGTTGTTCATTTTTCCTGAAACCGTCGCAAATTTAATTGAAATTTTGTTTGAAATTCAATAGCGAATCGGCTATCAGGTGTTTAATACATGACAACTGCAAAGCAAGTCGTTCGGGTTAAGAGTTTATGGTTGGGTGGAGGGAAAATCTTTACCGCAATTACAACGTTGCGGAACGTGAACGCAGGCATTGATAAGGAAAACTATTGAAGATAAAAAATATGTAGCGCTAATCTTTTTTCTTAAACTGTTGGAGATCTCTCATTTTGTCCCGAGAAAGTTTTTTGCTAGTGTCAACCGTTTTTAAAATACATATTCTCACAAAACCCCAAAAAATATTGTTTTCTTGTTTTTTGGTTATACATAACTTAAATTCAACAAAAAAAAAAAATTGTTAGCAAAACTCAGATTCGTAATCCACCTCAAAAATAAACGGAACAAAAATCAAAACTACTACACCACAATTTGCTTTAGGAAAACGACTCGGTGACTAGTCAAAAAAATATTTAGAAAAGCACGAAATTAATCATTTGAACAGTGCAGTGTCTCTTAACATTGAATGGGAGCACCCGTCAACATCGGTAGCGTGGCCGAGCGGTCTAAGGCGCTGGTTTAAGGCACCAGTCTCTTCGGGGGCGTGGGTTCGAATCCCACCGCTGCCAAGCTCCTTTTTTTAACTTTTTATTGAAAATTTTAGCTTTAAAAATAGAGAACAAGTTCCGTTTGAATTTACATAGTTTGGATGTTCATGTTATTTTCCTCGGCAAATATTATAGGCTACTTATAACACGGGGGAACAGCATTTTGTTTATTTCGATTTGATATTCATTTCTAGCTAATTTTTGGTCGTTGAATTCGGAAATGCTAACCGTTTTTCTCCTATACGTCCAGTTTTTGAGATACAGGGGGCTCAAATTTTGGCCCCCATACAAACCTTCCCTTCATTGAAATCAAAACAAACGAAACTCGTTACAATTTTTTTATTTATAAATTTTGATTTTACATCTTAACAATATTACCTAAGAACTAAAAAAAAATTATGGCAAAAATTTTCGTTTGTAGCTTTTCCTGGAGTGTTCAATTTCAGGACAGTCCCGTTTTATGCTCCAACAATAGTCCGCCATTATATTCGCATCCCATCTGCCTTGATATCGAGTTTCCATGATTTTTAAATCTTGATGAAATCGCTCTCCCTGCTCATCACTCACAGCTCCAAGATTTTCCGGAAATTCATCTAGATGACTGTGTAAAAAGTGGACTCTCGCCATATCATTGGCACACCAAATGGCAACTGAAGTCGTTCTGCTTTCGTCCAGGACCTCAAATGTGTGACACAGCACCTGCACACTTTATGAGGGACCCACCATTTATCCTGATTGCAAATTGGAGTTTTGAAGTAGGCAAGATATGTCTGGTGAACAAAGGGGCCTATTTTTGTCCTCTGTTTTAGAAATGTATAACTGCCACATATATAGCAAAATGAGTCCGGAGCGTTGAGACACTTTCGACGAGGGATAGTAGAGGCTTCCATTACACAAGTTAAGAGCACAATAATAGAGTAATATACTGGAACAGAGGCTTTTAAATACATTTTTTTACATAAAGGAGCCTTAAAAATGGCCGAAGAATTTCACAACTTTTAACAAACAATCCAGGTAGCGAGAAATTAAAATACTTTTTTTTTATTGCTTTTAATTTTATTGTATACAGGTACTAGAAGGTCCTGCACAAGGATGCAGCCCCGTAGCTTTTAAAAAAAGTTGTTTTTTAAGGGGGCCTTTTGTAATTTTCCGTAAAATTAAAAAACAAACGATATCTCGAAAACCTGACGTATAGGGGAAAAACGGACTGCATTTTTGGAATCAGCGAGGCCGTTTTACTATAAATTAGGTGCAAAATTAAAAAAAAAAAACAGAAAAAAGTGTCAAAATTGTTCTCCCGTGTAATCTATCCTCTTTGGTTGGACCAACGTAATTCTTGTTCTCTTGTTGAGCCGTGATAGCCATATTTAGTTTAAGGTCCGCTATCGAAGAAAGCACCTCCTCTCTATGTAGTGCGGAAATGGCCGACTTGTAGATGGAGTTATCGAAGGAAACTCTCTCTTGAATCTTTGGACTTCCCTCTCGCAGTCCCTCATGTTACGTGACGTGGTGGTGGTGGGGTTTTGTCCATAAGATTTAGATTCGACCGGGGAAAATTTGGATTTTGGATGCAAGTGTGTGTCCACCATGAGGATGGTAGTTTCGATAACAGCCAATTAAATACTGCTGTGAGAAGAGTGTTGTGGCTTCTTAAGTGCAGTGTTCTGGTTTTCTGATGGAGATGATATTAAGACGATATCAGGAGGCAGTCTGTAACAGTGCGAAGAGCAGCATTTTGACATATCTGTATGTTTTTCTACTGAGAGTCGCCCAGGCCAACGAACATCGAGAATAGAAGGGCACTCAGTACAAGATGCCCAAAGGTTGTTTTCTATTCCCGTAATTGTCAATGTGTTAAATTTCATGAATCCATGTTCGTTCCTGAGTGCTCCTTCTATGTGAATCCATGTTCGTTGCCCAGGCTCTGTGCCCAAATAGGAGCAGCATAGTTGGCCACTGATTTGTACGCAGCTAGCTTTGTCTTTTCCCCAAGAACTTCCGGCTCGTGCTTTGAGGATCATGTTCCTGCTTCTCATTTTGTTACAAATTGTCACGCATGAAGGTTGCCATGCTGTCAAGGATAACACCGATGATTTTAGGGTTTTTGGTGGTGGGAATGATTTGACTGTCTACTAAGATACCCAACTGTAGCTTAACTTCTTTTGTCCAGGTAGTAAATAAAGCAGCGGAAGACTTTGGAGCTGACAGAGTTAGCTTTTTTATTGACAAAGAAAGCGTTGAGTTCGTCAAGATACCTGTTTATTTGCTCGTACGTTTGGATGATGTCGTTGCCGGTTGCCAAAATCGGACAGTCATCAGCGAAACTGTTGATCTGGAGTCCGTCTGGTGGTGTTGGGAGCCCTGACATGTGCAGGTTAAACAGGATGGGAGAAAAGACTCCTCCTTGAGGGACATTCTGTTTATTTCTCTTGGGTTCAGATTTCCCAGTTCTAAATTCTGTGTAGGGCTGCCTGCCGGCAAGATAGTTGGCGATCCATTTTGTTATTTGCGACGGAGGCGATGAACTGCAGATTGTCAGGCAGAAGTAACGAGTGGCTGACAGTGCAGTGTCAAAGGCCTTGGAAAAGTCAAAGGCGGCTATTATACTATAAAAGTTCTTTTACAAATATATTTGACGAACGATATTTCAAAAGAACTTTTATGAATGATATTAGCCGCTAAAGGGGGAAGGTGTGCAAGCATATTAGAAAAGTAGTTGAAACAAGCAACGTCCATGTCGCAAATCTTTTCTTAGGCGGCTATCACACTATAAAAGTTCTTTGAAAATAGCTTTCATAAAAGATATTTGTAAAAGAACTTTTATAGTGTAATAGCCGCCTAACGCCACTAACTGTAACAGGGACGTGTTTAATTGTGGCCATTATTAATTCTTGCTGTTATGGCATCCAGAGCCGTCATGGTGCTATGCGCTTTTCATGTCATGTTGGTGATCGGCTAGTATGGGATTTGAGTTGCAATTATGGAGTGGAGTAACGCTTCAAGAGTCTTGGAGCCCACACACGCAGCAAACTTTTTAGTTCGCAGAAAAACTAAAAACTATTAAACTATTTAGTGATCGCTGTTTGCGCGGTCTCATAAACCACCGTGAGTTCTATTTTTCTGACTAAACTATTTAGTTTTTCTGCGAACTAAAAAGTTTGCCGTGTGCGCGGGCTCGTAAGTCACACGAGACAACAATGAAATAGGACGGTATAATTCGCAGCTTAAAGAGAGTTCAATAAAGTGGACATCAATTCCGCTTAAATTTATAAAAAAAAAAGAAAAGCAGCAAAGGCGGCATTGTAATGTAATTGCAGAGAATAGTGCAAACATGCGCTGACTCTCAGCTCTGGCGTCAGTTATATTTGCCGAAATATATTTCCATCCATACCGTGGTTTAAGTTTACTGTCGATGTTGGTTTTACTGTTCTGCGTCGTTTTTCTGGTACTTGGTTGTTCTGTATAGTTCTATAGCGCAAGGAAACGCGGCTAATATTATTTGAGGCCTGTATTGATGTGAAATGCCTGTAGCCGAAGGGACAACCAAATGTCTTCTCAACACTAAAATAAAACAAGTCATCGCTCGAATTAAATTCCGGCTTTAATTCTCGTAATAAAAAAAGAAAGAATATTCATTGTACGCTTGCCAGTAGTTTTGAAAAATCGTGATATAAAAAATACAAAATTTTCAACTTTAAATTTAATCATAATCCCATTTAGTTTGTCAGGAATATAAAATGAAAAATGTTCAGCACGTCTCACTTGATGTTCATTGCTAGCGCTCGTGCTTCCAATTCAACAGCCGTTATTCTACAGTCATCAATAAATGCTTTCAACACTGAATTGACGATGCCTTTTGCAACATTGTGAGTATGCTCCAACGGATCTTGAACACACACCGGTTTATCTAAGTGGAATATATCCTTTTTGGGACCGTCGACACGATATTGACCATATCTGCAATTCAAACTTTCAATTTCAAGCTCTCAGTTAATATTCGTACACATACCTGGTGAATACTTCAGGCATATTGTTGAATTCGTCCCGCTTAATCAACGTTCCCGTGAACGGACAAATTATAAACTTGGCATAGTCCACAGTCGCGTAGAATCTGAATAGTGAAATAAGCTGTTTCATTAGATTCGCGGCAGTGTCCGGTATGGGTTCCATGTTGAAATCGCTGAGCGGTAGATTGGCAAAATTTGCTTGCCATGCTGGAAGAAAATAATGTCGTAGAATTAGAAAGCCTGCAACTTGAACTACTGAATATTTTTAATACATACGCCCCACTAAAGATGGCTCCACACAGTGTTGTAAAACGAAGACAGATGGTAGTAAATGTTGCCGTTGGAAATTGAAAATCACCATCAGTGAGAACACATAACTTGAGAAACAATCACAATAGGATGCTGTCTTAAACCATCTCTTCATAAAGAGGCACATTTTACGACCTACATGAAAACCGTAAATAAATTTTTCATTAAATGATGGAATATTGCGATTTTAATCCTCTTACCCAAAGGTTGCAATTCGATAAGATATTTGAGGAGGAGTGTATTGCAATCACCGAGGCTAGAAAACGATATATCACAATCGATTCTATGCGTAGTGTTGTACAATTTTAAAATTGGCGTACGAGCTGAAACGATAGCCGTAAAACCGCGCCATTCGTTCGGTCGTAAAGCTTCGAGAATTCGACGAACATTGTAAACATGATTTTTCATCTGATCAGCATTCAGACGTTTATTGTATTTGTCATCTGCAAGGGAAACGAAAAGTTATAGAAAAGAAGGTGAATACAATTTATATTGGGTGCGTTCCTAAAAGTATCGTAAAACCGCTACTTATCCATTGTCCCTTCACCGATATATGATTTCTCCGGTGAACGACACGATTCCCTTGCCGCCATGAATATATTTCACACAAACATACGCCACTTAATAAGGGATATTTCCACTTTCAAACACAATTTTCAAATAAAATTACGAGAGGGGACAGACTTTCCGGTTACTATACGCACTTTGAGGCCAACAAACAGTTATTTACAAATGGAGTGACAGAACTTGTCAAAAGCGAACTGTCAAAGCCCTTAGGAATCATGAAAGGGAAAATTTGATCGGAAAAAATTCGCGATACATTTCCCCTTCTCAAAAATTATAGTATCGGTGTCTGAAATCGTACCGTTTTCGCAAAGGATCTATGAAACCGTGTCGACGCGCTTCCGACACGGTCCAAAATAGGAACGCAGCCATTATAACCAAATGAAATTCTATTCAGGTGTTATTTAGGAAGTTCATGATGAGTTAACAAAAGAAAAATTAAAATATCACAGAGCAAAGAAAAAAAATAATATATATATATATTATTATAATTGGGTTTGATGAGGGTTGTATTTTCGAATGGGAGTTTGATGTTTCGATGTCCATAAGGTGTCGTGCTAAATTGCTCCGTTTCCCTAAGTCTTAATTCACGCTGCGTTCATTAGAAACAGGTCCAGTGGGTGTAAGATCGTAAGAGTGTTTAGGGAATTTGTGGACATGGTTCCCATCCCTCCTGTGATTCCCAAACATTCTTTCCATTTTCAGTTGATTGCACCTGGTTTTGAGTGCTGTTCACCAGACCAGAATTCCGTATAATAGAATCGGCCTAACAACTGTTGTAGATATCCAGTGCATAATTCGAGGATTCGAGGATTCTTTTGCGGGTTCACACTTAGCCCGATTTGTCTGCCTATTTTAGTAGCCTACTTAGAGCCATTGTTGTAAAGTCTGATAGAACGCCAGTGTCCTTTCCAGATACGAGTATTACTACGTCATCTGCGTAAGCCACCGCGTCTATCGGTTCGAAAGTTCTTAGTACAGTGTTCACCACTAGTATCCATAGAAGTGGTGATAGCACCCCTCCTTGTGGTGTGTAATGAACCGCCTCTAATGAACCATATTATGGTCTGGTAGTGCTGCTCTCACCAGCAGATCGAAGCAGCACCTGATGAGTAGTGATCTGTTAGTGGTACGAAACCAGAGGCCGAGGGTCCTATTACACCCGGACCCAGATTCGACCGCTTGGGCGTCTGATCCGTCCGCCAACCATTCCATCCTTATCGACTTTTTTTTCATTCCCCATTTTTACCTCCTCTGTTTGTGTTGTCTTCCCCAGGCCTATGAATTTTTGTTAATACGTAAAGGACAGGGGCAATGAGCGGCGAAAACTCCGCCCACATCCCCCGAACTGAGCTACAGCAAGCATAGGCCGCTGATAAGCTCGTTGAGGGGCCTTTTTCTTCGCCAGATGGCACGGCCCGACCTTCACGGTCATATGCTACCTTAGGCTCCGTTCCCACGGGCATCTTTGGATGCCCACCAGACCGTCCGTTACAGGTGTTCCCCTTCTGGCCGCTTTAGTGGCCATGGCATTGCCCCATGCAGACGATATAAGTCGTTTAGATAGCAACGCTGCGATCCAGTTTCTAATGCTTGCGTTGACCCCTGCATTGTAGAGGGCATCCAGTATCGCTTGTGTTGTAACATTATTAAAGGCTCCTGCTATGTCTAGGAACGTGCCGAGCGTGTATTCTTTGTATTGTATTTTAGAGAGTTTTCGATGGTGGAGACTACCTCGTACAGGGCCGTTTCCACGGATTTCCCTTTTAGATAGGCGTGTTTTTTTTTAATGAGACCAACATACCATTCTTAGGCCCGTTTTCTCAATATCTTGTTAACCTTGCCTGTTAGCTAACAGGGACTTATTTATCAAAGCCTAAACCTAGGAAGAGCCATTCGACGTGTTTTTCCGAAAATAGCACAGAACATCAAAAGCCATAATTTGCTGAACGAACGAGCTATATTGGTGGCGAAAAACAAAGATATCGATGATTTTAACGCGACCATTCAAAACTTCATTCCGGTACAGTTGTTTTCCTTCAAATCGGTTGACACAGTTATCAACCAGGATGAAGTAGTCAACAGAATTTTTAAATTCGCTGGAATTGCCCTGATTACCAACGCACAATTTGCAATTGAAATTAGCCAGTCATTATCATGTGGCGTAACATCAATCAACCTCGACTGTGCAATGGAACGAGACTGGCTGTGAAAAAGCTTATGAACAACGTCATCGAGACGACGATTATCAAGGGAAAGTACAAAGGAGAGTGTGTTTTGATTCCGCGCATCCCGATGATTCCAATGGACTTGCCATTCGAGTTCAAACGGCTGCAATTCCCCGTGTGTCTTGCCTTCGCGATGACCATCAACAAATTACAAGGCCAGTCGTTGGAAGTTTGCGGGATTAACTTGAAGTTTCCGTGTTTCGCGCATGGACAACTGTATGTCGCCAAGACCAAGACGAGTGAGATCGAAGAGTGTGGAGCGTCATAAGTGCTTACGCCCCCAAGTGGGTTTGCAGCAATGTGAAAAGAGGCATTTTGGAGCGTTGACACACTGCTTCAAAGTATACCAGATAGCGAGCTGGTTTTTTCTTTGGAGGAGATTCCAATGGCCATGTGGGAGAATTGAACTATGATTACGAGGATTGCCATGGTGGGAAGTGGGAAGGGTAGTCAATCTACAGCCAGAAAAGATGAAGGTGAGGTTATCCTGACTATGTGCAGATGACACAGTCTAGTCATTCTCATTCATCAAGAACCAAAGGCACCTGATCACATACAGCTGTGGAGCTCATGCGACGCAAATGGACTATCATCTGTGCCTAAATTTCATGAGACGTCGGGTAAATCTGCGGCTACCCAGCACTGGTTACCCCTGACAGAATTTATTTTAAAAGGAGGAACAAAACCACAAGCAATCCCCAAGCCAGTCGAGCAAAATCAAGTAGCATAATCTCAACGACGAAAGCTTTTAATCTGTTGAACTCCACTCATTGTTAAAATGGATATAAATATAAAAGGTAAGGTTTTCCGAGGCGCTGTGGGGTGCATTTGCACCCCAGATGGTAAATTAGGGTTAAAGATTTCGATGGATAGGACCGTCCCATCGAAACAATTAATAACTTAATTGATTTCATGCCAGCACGACTAGAAGCAGTTATTCGGGCAAAGGGAGGAAACACAAAGTATTAAGGAACGGTCCCAAGGAACCTTTTATTCAAATAAACAACCAATTGTTTTTCCAGATTTCGTGGAAAGACGAGGTGCAAGTCATTATTGTGTAAATAATTTTGGCCATAAAAATTGATGTGCAAACAATTGTGACCATTTCATTTTTCGCTTTTTTTTCCTATTCTGATATTTTTTTTGTTAACTTGTTAAATCATGAGCTTCCAAAGAACACCTGTATGAAATTCCATTTGGTTACAATAAAAACTAAAGGAGTTATTTTGATTTAATTCCAATTTTCATTGGGATTTGCTTTGTGTAAATAATTGTGGCCACGACTGTATATATAATGCCGTTCAAAAACTCTGTGAGTCAATGTGTGAGACCTCTCATTATCGTCATGATGAATAATTCTAGGGTAGATTGCCGACAAGCCAAGTAATTCGATGACAATTACAAAAAGTGCGAAAACTCCGTATCGGATGGATATAAAGCAATTTTTCTGATTTTTTGTTTCCACAAACAAAGTGTTCATAGACGTATGATCCCACTGAAGCGGGACACCCTGTATAACAGATTTGATGTACTTACCGACATCGATGTAAACATCCAAATCGGAATCAATGTTGCCCAATCCATTGATCCGTGATCCAAAGAAATATATTTTCACATTTGGATACACGTCGCAAAGTGCGTCTGTGAGCGATTGTCGGATTTCATTGTAGGCAGGAATTTGAATAAGTGATGTTGCCACGCTTTGGGCTTCCGTTAAATATTTGATAAAATCGCTCCTGACAAATGCGGACATTTCTAAAAAAAAAAGAGCCACCGTCATTTTTTTACAAAAAACATGAAAAATCAATTCAACTCACTTCTGTACAAAGTTGTCCGCACATTCTTCTCTTTCTTCTCCTTTGCATCTTTTTTCTTTTGTTTTCCAGCTCTTTTAGTGATGCCTGCAACGGCATCGACATGTTTATCCAAGTGGATATGTTTCTCAATAGTGTGAACACGTTTTGCCACCTTTGTCTACACGGAAACTCAATATGTAGTTACTACATTGTACAGACTGTCTTGGATTTTCTGAAAGAACGAGTACTACATACCTGGCAGGCTCGACAATACAACTCATTTTCCAAATGATTGGCAGTCAAATCGATCTCGTAATTGCTGAATTTCGGAGATTGTACTTCAACGGGATCACTGTCCAGATACGAATCAATTTCTTCCACCAGCATGCAGAGATTCTCGCCCAAAACCTTATCCACAACATTCGTCTGGCGAAACTCCCTGAACTGGGTTAGAAAGCATTTGATTGCGAAATTCATATCGCAAAGCTGTAAAATATATTATTGAACGGTTACAAGTTGAGCAACATAGGTAGAAAAGGGGTCATATTCTAAGTACAGTTTTATTTGGATTAAGTTTGTGTCATGTTTAGCGCATTAACGAGGTCAAAAGGGCGTTTGGCCAGATATAGAGCCGGACCGATATTCAGGGTGGACCACATGTTTATATGTATACATATTTCTATTTTCCCCAGCAAGGGCTCATCTGATAGATCACAGTTCAGTTGAGTACAAATGAAAAAAATGCAGTCTGCCAAGCATTTAGTAGTGTAGTGTGAAAATTTTAGTTAAAGCTGCCTTCGGCTACGGGAGGAGACTCAAACGATGTTCAAAAGGATGGGATGTTAAAGCAACATGAATGTAGTAGTACTCAGTAAGTTATCAACAATTTGAATCTTCCTGCATTAAAGCTGTTTGCAGTTTTCACTGCAGTTAGGGGAAACCCCTAACCTTAGTTTCGGTTTCGTATCGACAAAGATGCTTCTTTTTTTTTGTAGATGAAAACACCACAAAGCCAGAACACGTTTTTATGATAAAACTGAACTATACTTTCTACTGGTTTGCCCTAACCCCTTGTGAAGTATAGCGCACCAATTACTCCTACGACCGATGCCTAGTCGACGCTGCGTTAGCATTTGGTTGATGCAAGTTGCTGATAAACACATCCTGTCCACATTTACCCGCCTTCTACAAGCCGGGAAAGGCTGTGCCTTATTCTAACACCCAACAACGCAAGAAGAATACCATACTTGCCTGTCTCCCTATTTCGAAGGAAGCCACTGGCATATTTTCGTCCATCCTCTTGTAAATCGAATATCCCGGGAGAAAAAATCAAAAGTAGTACTAAAGCTAACTAAACGAAAATAAGACAGTGCATGGGAACTCTCCGTCACCGATCGGCAAACCACAATCAAAATTTCAACAGAAATCAGCTGTTCGGTTGTATGGACAGCCTGACCAGATGTAAAAAACAAGATGCGTTCAAAAGATCTTACCATATTCGATACATGGCTGAATCATATGGTCGTGTGGATTGTATTTGTGTCAAATGGAGTGAGCAGTGAGCTGTATTCGAAAAGTTCCTGAAAAATATTGATTTCTAGAGATTTTGTATTATTAATAAAACGTTTTAGAGCAATTTAGTGTTCTGCTTTGCTAATGGGGTAAGTTAATTCGAAGAGTCCATAGTAAATTTGAGAATGATGGGTCGCTACATTTATATTGCACGACTTAAGGCCGGTTGACACGTTAAAAGTTCATTACAAAGCACAAACTAGCCTACTCGGACGTTATTTTGAACTTGGAAACCTTAAGACCGCCACACACAGGGCCATCGAGAGGGGGGGGGGGGTATCTACGCACTGAGTTTTTTTTTTTTGCTCCTTGCCCTTTCATACCACTCTGAAGCACTGAGCTATCGGTCGCCATATATGGGCCCCTACAAAAGTTGAGTAATTTGTTTTTTTTTTTTTTTTTTTTTTTACAGGGATGAAGGGATCTAACCTATCTACGTTTTGAGCTTTGTTTTTTTTTTTTTTTTTTTTTTTTGTTCATTGAGCTACCGGTCGCCATATATGGGCCCCTACAAAAGTTGAGTAATTTGAAAAATTCTATCTAAAACCTATCTACGTTTTGAGCTTTGAGCTTTGTTTTTTTTTTTTTTTTTTTTTTTGTTCATTGTGCTACCGGTCTCCATATATGGGCCCCTACAAAAGTTGAGTACCGGGCCCGGATTTTCTCTTGGCGGCCACACATGAACGTGCATAACCACGACCGACGACTTCCATTGAACCATATAATTCATAAAACGTGCGGAAAAAAAAATCCCCCTATTTCCACCGTTCTATGAAATAGATGGTTCGATGGAAGTTCGGTCGTGGTTGTGCTCGTTCATGTGTGGAGTGGAGCGGAGGCCTGTATATTAAGATCGCAATAATACAGGCCTGCGCTCAGCTGATTGCGGCGAAGTCTCGACGGCTTGGCTGACGCATTGCCATCTTAATATACAGGCCTCCGCTCAGCTGATCGCGACGAAGTCTCGACTGCTATGCTGACGTCAATTTCAAGTCGTTCATGCCTTGCCACTGCCTTGGCAAGGCGGAAATGACGTAAAATTGACGTCAGCCAAGCTGGAAAGAAGCGTAAGACGTAAGCTGGAAGTAACTGCGGCTATTAAATCGATAGATGCGGCTAAAGCCCTGGAGATAGATGGAATTCCGGTGCAACTTTTTAAAGCGGATGCCAATGCTACTGCGGATATTCTTCTCCCCCTAATCCAAGATTGTTGGGAAACCAAAACTCTCTCTAATATTACGTTTATATTACGTTTACACTATCCCCAGATTACTTCATCTGCAGCGTAATCTGGGTGTGGTGAGTTCAAAATTGTATGTATTTGACAGTCGCAGATTATCTCAGCTGGCGCAGATGAAGTAATCTGGGGATATTGTAAACGTAATATTACGTTTACACTATCCCCAGATTACTTCATCTGCTGCTTAATCTGGGTGTAGTGAGTTTAAAATTGTACGTATTTGACAGTTGCAGATTAAATCAGCCGGCGCAGATGAAGTAATCGAGGTATAGTGTAAACGTAATATAATATTACACTATCCCCAGATTACTTCATCTGCTGGTTAATCTGGGTGTGGTGAGTTTAAAATTGTATGTATTTGACAGTTCCAGATTAAATCAGCCGGCGCAGATGAAGTAATCTGGGGATAGTGTAAACGTAATATAAAGGGTGGAAGAAGGGCGTCATTATTAAGATCCCGAAAAAGGCGACCTGAACGATTGGAATAATTGGCGTGGGATCTGTCTTCTCCCAGCAGTCTCCAAACTGATGGCAAAAATAATCTTCAACCAGATCAAACAAACAGTTGACTGCACATTGAATGATGAACAGGCCGGCTTTCGCGAGGGCTGCTCATGTAGCGACCACATCAACACCCTCCGAATTATTATTGAACATTCCGCAGAGTGGAGATCCCCATTACATCTCATGTTCATCGATTTCGAGAAGGCGTTTGACAGCGTTGACCGGGAATACATCTGGAGGGCTTTACATAGGAGAGGCATACCAGATAAAATAATTTCCATCATCAAGGAGTCCAGGATTGGTGCCATTACCCCGATCCAAAAATTACCGATATGTATTTGCTAGGTTTGGTCTCTGTTTCAATTCATGTTCAAGTAGGTGCTGTTTCCCTGACCAAAGGACTTAAAATGCTATCAACAGTAGTCTTGTGCATTCGCCTTATCACCCCAGTTGTATGACACCCATCTTGCCTAGATATCTGTAACGGACGGTTTGGTGGGCATCCTGAGATGCCCGTGGGGACGGAGCCTAAGGTAGCTTAATTGACCGTGAAGGTCGGGCCATGCCATCCGGCGAAGAAACGAGCTAAGCAGCGGCCTATGCTTGCTGTAGCTCAGTTCGGGAGATGTGGGCGGGGTTTTCGCCGCTCGTTGCCCCTGTCCTTTACGTATTAACAAAAATGCATAGGCCTGGGGAAGACAACACAAACAGGGGAGGTAAAAATGGGGAATGAAAAAAAAATAGTCGATAAGGATGGAATGGTTGGCGGACGGATCAGACGCCCACGCGGTCGCATCTGGGTCCGGGTGTAATGGGACCCTCGGGCCTCTGGTTTCGTACCACCAACAGATCACTACTCATCAGGTGCTGCTTCGATCTGCCGGTGGAAGCAGCACTACCAGACCATAATATGGTTCGTTTCAGGTGGTTCATTACATATCACTTCATTATCAACAATGTCCTTTTTTCCTAACCAAAGAACTCAAAACACCTTCAACCGTAGTCTAGTGCATTCGCTTCCTCATCCCCAGTCATATGACACCCATCTTTAGCACAATAGATCCTATGGTCGCAGTACTTGTGATAATTTACCCATCTTACCTACATACCACTTCATTACCAAGAAGGTTCTGTTGTCCTGCCCCAGGTGGTGGTGGGGCATAAAATCACCCAAGGAAGCTATGCATCAAATTTGGTTGATTTCGGACCACCGGAAATGCGTGGGGAAATGAGATTAGAAAGACTTAGCCGAGAAACTCTGATTTGAACACAACAGAATATACCATTAGTCCGACAACCGAAATCGCTGCCAACGGGCCGTGGACAGCGTTACCCACGGAAGCCACATGCTAAATTCGATTAAGATCGGACCACGATAAGCGTCCGGAGAAGATAAAAACCTCTTCATGCAACAGCAATTTTTCCCGGAAAGCAAAAGTTCAATAACTCAAATCAAATTTCAAAACTACATTTTCAGAGAAAGCGGACTTATTAAAAGTCATGATTGCCTAAAAAAAATTTCCGCAACTTTTTTCATTCTTTCGAGACACTATTGTGATGACTTTTTTTCCCAGGCCCTTAATGTGTTTTTAACAAACGCCAGGCGAATCTCATCAGTCGAACTTACGAATCAAATTCCATTCATTGGCAGAAATCCAAGGAAATAAAGTTCATTGTCATTGCTGCGAATTTTTATGTTTATTTGCTCTTTTCTTCTCTTCTACAGGCCGACTGAATTCCATCATGGAAGAAGTAGCCGCAAAAATTGAAGACTTCTACGGCGTCTATATGCTGTGTAGTCAAAATCCGGAACCGAAATATCGCAATCGAGTTTATATCGGTTTCACTGTCAATCCAAATCGTCGTATTAATCAACATAATCGCGGCAAAGATTTTGGTGGCGCCAAGAAAACCAGTAATAAGGGTCCATGGAAAATGGTGATGATTATTCATGGGTTTCCGAATAATATTTCGGCATTGCAGGTATGTTATGTTACTAGTATTACGGATGATTTTTATGTTGAATTTTGACTTTCTGGCTACTGGCTAACTAATGTAAATATTTTTGTTGATTACTATTATTGTCTATTTCTGATAGTTCGAATGGGCTTGGCAAAAGCCGAAAGAATCGTCACGCCTTAAGTGGATTTCCGATTTAAATCGTAAGCGAAACGAGACTCATTTTCAATATAATTTTCGAATCTTAAGTGAAATGTTACGGGTGGGTCCGTGGAATCGTTTGCCGTTGGTCGTGCGATGGTTGGCCGCGGATTATGTATGCGATTTTATGGTAATTGTTTATTTTTATTTATATTTTATAAGGCAAGATAAGGTGTGTTTTTTTTTTAACATTTATCCGGTGCAGATAAGGGTATCTATACGCATTACAACAACAACTTAAACCTGTACGGGCCAGTGGGGTGGCCAACCTGAACTCGATAGTTGTACAATTGTACCAGAAAACGCGCCTATAGGTATAAATAGATAACTGGCACAACAGTCCGATTTGAACCATAGCCTCGAGATGAGTTAGCATCATCTCATTTTCTAGATCGTGACGGTATGTCCCGTGCAGAGGTGTGTGATCAGTAACACACTCAACCGAGTTATTTACCCCATAAATGGGTTCTCATTTTACAGCTGAGTGGGCTCATAGTCCGACACGTGAATCCCCTTTTTTTTTATCGAAAACTACCGCATTCAGTAGGAATCGAACCGGGGCCCAGTGCGTAGAAGGCGAACTACGTGCTAACCGTTGCGCCATCCGGACTACTTTAGGTAGGCTTGTCGTAATTTTGATAATTGTTGCCAAATTTCGACGACAGCTCATTCGCAATTTCCAGATTTTATATTTTCTCGTCACTACTATCTAATATTTAGGCGGCTATGTGTTCATAATTGCTTGTTGTCGCTACGGCTTTGAAAGCCAATCAGACTACTCTGATTGGCATGCCATGACATTTAAAACGTTAACCTGGAAGGCTGCCCTCGATCGATGCTCCACTAGTTAACTTACCACTAGTTAACTTACCCCAACCCGTTGTTAAAAAAAACTCACCTACTATATGTGCTTTCCTTTTTAACATTTATCTGGCGCAGGTTAGGGTATCTACATGCATTACAACAACAACTTAAACCTGTACGGGTCAGTAGGGTATTGGATGGTGTATGTGATTATCGCAAGTGAATGTCAAATTACCAAATTATTAAATAATGAAATATGAAGAATTCTAATGATTTTAATGGCTCTGCAATTGAAATATCAAATATGTATTATAGTATACGAAAATACCACACAAATTCAAATAGTTAATAAAAATTTATCTAGGTTGTATTGGGAGTGAATCATAAACTATTTTTTGAATTGTCATTCATTATCGCATCGCATGAAAATCGTACAGTTTGTGTGGAGTGGTGATCGGCAGATATTTTGTGGCAATCCATCGACCGATCGATCGGGCGACGGATCGCAGTGTATGGCGACTCTTAAGTAGCGTTTACACATGCCATTAGACCGTGCTAGTACGTACATTCTACAGGCATTGCAAGTAACTAGCAAGCTGTCACTTGCATATGTGTAAACACCCGTGCCTGTGAACCCGCACGGCGCCTTGCAAGTAGCTGGCCTCCCGGGCCAATTGATTTCCTACTGTTATTCCAGTAGAGACTTGCGAACATATGTTTCTTGTCATTCGTAAATTTGCTGACAAGTCTACTGGCATGCCGGTGCACTGGCAAATGTAAACTAGCCATGAGGGAAAATACTGACACTCGATTTTTACAGCAACGATTTCGGCACGACATTATGGCTCGTTTACATGAAAATGGCTGCTATCCAAGTGCCAAGACCCAAGGTTTATTATCTTTTCTGGAAATCGAACGAAAATAAAATTACTGCCCAGATAACGTCATTGTTATCGTAATTCTACTCAAATTCATCTGCAACATCTTCTTAAACAAATGAATCGGTGATTGCGAAAAGGAGATAACTCCCAAATATTGAGAAAAATCGCCTACTATGTAATTTTAATCAAAACATTTTGAAAAAAATCCGAAGCGCACGTTTTATGGCTATTAATTTTAAATTTGGTTAGACTTGAAAATACGGATCAAATCTTTTGGTTATTCTCGTGTGTTGAATTCAACACACGAGAAATTTCGTGTGGTGAGGTCTCAGTGTATTTAGCACACCTTTCGCCGGCCCTGGATAGTACAATACATACATTATTCATTTTCCACTGCGAGAAACATTTTTAGATGTGTATCTTCCACGGATACTGTCCCCTATGCCGCCGCGGTAAGTTGAGCGGCGAGCTTCCATTTAGAACTATGTATGTAATTGTAAACCGTATTGTATAGCGATGGCTGTAATTTGTAAACCGGGCGGCAGCCGCGGCGAGTCGAGCGGTTTATACATCCATCGCTATACAAACTGCGTGTGAAACCGCACCCTCTAAACGCGGCCTTACAAAAAAAAAAAAAAAACAAATTTTCGTGTGAACTACAAGTATCTACTGTGCTTTAACTATATAAAAAAAAAGAATTGTTCAAATTTCCATTTTGGCGTCAACTCTTATAAGTGGAACGAATACCAATACCTGATGGTTGACCTATACAATCAGAAATCGAATATTTGACCTACACTTTTCAGTACATACTTTCTTTACATTTTGCATTTTCGTATTGACTTTGATCACCTGCCATTTTTTTTACTTACTTTCACGTCACCCACAGCTTATTTCTTTTTCAAGTAAATTTTTTCTTAAGTTCACAGGTATGGCTTTGTCGCTAGAGATAACGACAAATAATTACTTTTACAGGTCAGAAAATGAACCAGAAACAAATACATCCAGGTATGTTTTTATACCATAGACCTTAAAGGCCTATTCGATTCACCCCGAATCTCCATACAAATTTGCAGACCGGTTTTTGACCGGGCGAATCGAATAGGCCTAAAGATGAAGAGTATTTTTTTTTGTCATAACGAAATTATATGTAACCTTATGCTGGACATTCATGGACGTCCAAAGCCCAATTTTTCCCTGGTCGAAGCCAGAATTTCTCTGGTCGCAATATGGACTTGACAGGGAAATTTTGGCTTCGACCAGAGAAAATTTAGATTTGGACCGTCCGTGAATGTCCAAACTTAAGGCTGGGCGAATATTGGATCGCGTTCGTGTGTCCCGTTCGCATGTTCTCTGACAAACGGATTGAATCTTTGCTTCGACACGCGACACGTGATCAAATGTACGCTTAGCATAAAGGCTATATATATACGTACATACTTCAATAGTGATCAGGGTCACCTACTGAATCGATTTAACCATGTCTGCATATTTGTCCGTTCGCACGATAACTTTCACTTTCAGAAGAATGAAGCTAGGAACTTGAAATTTTCGCCAAATGTTTGCAGTGCGGGTTACAGTCGCCACACATGATTGCGCATAACCACGGCCGAACTTCCATCGAACCATCAATTTCATAGAACGTGCGAAAAAAAATCTCCTCATTTCCATCGTTCTATGAATTTGATGGTTCAATGGAAGTTCGGTCATGTTTGTGCACGATCGTGTGTGGCGATCATCAGTACATTTTATTTGAGATTGAGAATAAGCAAGATGTAATGTTTAATGAACCATATTCTGGTCTGGTTGTGCTGCTTCCACCGGCAGCAGATCGAAGGCAGCACCTAATGAGTAGTTATCTGTCGGAGGTACGAAACCAAAGGCCGAGGGTCCCATTACACCCGGACCCCGATGCGAGCGCAAGGGCATTTCGGCCGTCCGCCAACCATTCCATGTTTATCGCCCCCTTTGTTATTATTCCCCATTTTTTGCTACAGCAAGAATATGCCGCTGCTTAGCTCGTTGAGGGGCCTTTCTCTTCGCAAGATGGCACAGCCCGACCTTCACGGTCATTATGCTACTTTAGGCTCCGTCCCTATGGACACTTTGGTGTTCTCTAACACCTGTCCATTACAATCCGACGAAAAGAATGCCTACCTTCCCTATAAATGTTAGCTCAAATACATAAACTTCTGAATGGATAAACGTTAAAACCTCCTATTAGGTCAGATGGCTCCTCTGGTCGCGAGCATGCATCGAACCACGTCAAAGTTAAAGGTCGCCACACATGGATCTCGCAGAACCATGACCGAACTTCCATCGAAACTTAAAATATCATAGAACGGTGGAAATGAGGAGATTCTTATACCCTTTACGGATGTGATAGAGTATATTAACTTTGTCACGAAGTTTGCAACGCACAGAAGGAAGCATCTCCGACCATATAAACTATATATAGGTATATTCTTGGTCAGTATGATGAGACGAGTCGATTAAGCTTTGTCCGTCTGTCTGGTTCTATGTAAACTAGTCCCTCAGTTTTAAAGCTATCGAGCTGACATTTTGTACAAAGCCTTCTATCTATTGCACGCTGTAAATATGTCGGAACCAACGGAATCGGGCCACTACGTCATATAGCTGCCATAGGAACGACCGGTCCAAAAATTAGTCTTTGTGAAAAAAACTTTTTTATTTCTGAAGCTATCTTTTTCAAATTTCACACTAATCAATTGAATCTCCAGTCAAATCATATTTCCGAATTTGGTTGAAATTGGACTACTCTATCATACAGTTGTC
Organism: Chloromyia formosa; assembly: GCA_964017055.1. NCBI lineage: Eukaryota > Metazoa > Arthropoda > Insecta > Diptera > Stratiomyidae > Chloromyia > Chloromyia formosa. The sequence goes on from OZ024817.1 coordinate 6,274,200, forward strand.
ATGGGAGCGACCGTTCCAAAAGCAGGATTTTATTAGGAAAACTTTTTTATTTCTGAAGATATCTTTACCAAATTTCATATTATTCCATTCCATTTGGCAGTCAATACCAAATCACGTCCCTAAATTTCGTTGAACTATTTCATATACCTCTCATAGGAACAGTGAAATCGGAACAAGTTTTACTACTAATTTCAAAGTGCCAAATGCACCATGAGTCACAACGAAGGCTAGCTTGTTTTTAATACATATAGTCGTTGCCAATTGGTACTTTTGGTATCACCACTAGGTCTGTACAGGTCTAGGGTATATACGATTCGGAATCCGGACCGAAGCCAAATGAAAATTTTTTTCTTTGCCAAATGAAAAATTTCACTATTTAGCACAAGCCATCTTTTTTTTTCAGCCGGATAAGTTACCGCCATTACATATGCAAATTTGTCATGGCCAGGTTAGTATAAAAAAGAAATCTAAAGCAAACGAAGACGAGGGGTCAGCGTTGATCGCCGCAACCCAATCCACAGCTACAGCGTTGTCGTCAACAAGTCAGCGGCCCAAATGTCTTGAGTGCCATCTGTGCATGAAGGCAATTGAGAATGCAGAAAGATCGAAAATAACGTGCCTGAATCCAAGATGTACATTACGAAGTCACATTGTTTGCTTGGCTAATATATGGCTTGAGTCAGGTCAGTATGTTCCGATTGAAGGCGATTGTCCCATTTGCGATCGGCATTTCCTCTGGGGTGATTTGATACGTAAGAAGAGAGGTTGTAATGATTTGGAGGAAAGTGCTAGTGCTAACAGCGATGAAGATAATTACCGTGGCGAGAGCGAAAGTAACGACTATATTGATGATTATGATTACACTGACTGAATTATGGCTACTAAACCTAAAATGTGGCATGAGCATAAACGTTTGGTAAAACACCAAATACATCCAATAAATTATCTTTAATTAACAATCTGCCGAATTTCACAAGTCCATACCTTTTACAGATTTTTGAATTAACAACCGTGTTTATAAAGATAATTCCATGTCCGTTATGTTCGTTCGCCACATGCTTGTGGCTCGATTTGGCTGTAGTTATTTAGTCGAATTATCATTTTACTCTTAAGTCCAACAATTTTATGTAAATACTTGAGTAGAGCAATGACCTTAGTGTAGAGATTCTTTTGAAAAGGTTTTCTTTATTATTATCTCGCACGGGGTTATATTTATATGTACATAAATACGGACATACCTGTCTGCGGCTGTACATATACTATAGTTCATAGCATCGTCATGATCTTAAGAAGAGTATCTATTGTAATGGGAAGTTTAAAGTGTGGCTTAAGTTGTTCTCAACAGAGGCTATTAGATATGGTGTTACTAGAAGTTGTACAGATGATTGGACTTATTGTTATTAAATACGATTAGATTATTTTACTAGATGTTGCGCAATTATAAAAATACAATAATTTAAATTATTTAATTTTTTATTAAAATAAATGCATCTTCAAATGCAAAGTTTATTATTATTCGCGAAAAACTTGTATCGTCGTCTCTACAAATATGTATGTATTTATATCATCATTTAGATCTAACGAAGGATAGGTCAGCATGCTAAAGGTGAAAAAAAACAGACTGGCGTCTGCATGACGGTAGGTAGGTATTTGTGTCAAAAAGTCGATAGGTGGTGAGGTGAGAGAAAATTGACACACCATTTAGGTTAGGTTAGGCTGCCATGAATAACCATAGGCACAGCACGCAAAGACCACGTCTGGTCTGTTTTGATACCCAACGGGATGTGTTGTCCCGACCCACTTTAAACCTCGAACCAGCCTGAGCTCACAACAAAACGTCGAAGCCGGCAAATATCAATGTCCCGCAAGTCCCCCAGCTCGGCAAAGTATGATAGTAGGCTCCAAGAATTGACTTCCTCACACTTTGCAGGCCTGGACATTCACAGAGAAAGTGGAATGTACTCTCCTCCTCCTCTTCATCTCCACAGCTTCTACAGAATTCGTTATACGGAAGCCGAAACCTCCTGGTGTGCTCCCCAATTGGAAAATGTCCAGTGATGACGCCCATAACCGCACCAATATGATGCCTTGTCAGCAACAATAGTTTGACAGAACGACTCATGTCCAGCCTTGGCCATATCAGCTTTGTTCTATAACAAGTGCTGCCGCTAAGCCATCTCGTGTCAGGGCGACCACAGAGTGAAAGCTGATACCGAGCAGAATGCTGGCTGGAGTTTTCATTGAGTGCGTTCAGAAGGTGGCAAAAGGGCAGAAACCGCTCGCGAGCAGCTCCGGAGCTGCTCGGTTTGGAGTCTGCACCTGCTGAACGCTACTTCACCAGCTGACAAATCGACCAGCTGAAAGCTGACGATGACAATTTTAGACGTCAAGTGCCGAAAAGTGAAAAATACATGAATCCCACGCTGTCCATTACAAAAATCACGAACAACGAGAAAACAAATTCAAAATCACCCGAAAATCAAAACAAGCAATTTGACTCGAAACTCGCAACATGAGCGTGAGGTTGAAAAAGAAGAAGAAGAACCTGATCACTGAGCACTGATCAGTGAGCAGAAATATTTCTTGCTCGGTGAAATTTGATCATGCTCACCCGAGCAGAAGTTGCTCAGTCACTTCTGAACCCGCTCGTTCTGAACATGTTCGCTGAGCGGAAGTTGCTCAGTTCCTTCTGAACGCACACATTGTGAACACTCAGCGAAGAGAAATGTTCACGTGATGCTCATGGACCTTTCTCTCCCCATGCTATTGCTAAAGCTCAAGATCACATTCGTAATTGTAAAAAATACAATATTGATTTCAAATAAATGAAAAATACATACTCGCAAACAATATTTAATGCGATGCTTAATTCTAGTTTATATAAAAAAAAACTGCTTCGCCAAAATGTGAGGAGGGGGGGGGGGGGGGCAGTGTCCATGTCCATTAATCACTCTCACGACAGAGCCGATAGCCTTTTCCACGATATGAGTTGGTACGGGCGTACAGGATTTATGCTAGGCCGAATCGGTCCATGTGCATGACATGTAATGTCACTCAACCACCTAGCATTCGCCCTATCACTAGCCTCAAATTTTAAGTATAGTCTTACTACGGCTTGGCTATCTGTATATATTGTGGTATCTTTAGGGGCTACGACGAGCCGCCTCAGCCAGGTTAGAGCCTCAAAATCGCAATAACCACCGCCTGGAAAACGCTATTATCTGGGAAACGGAAAGATCGATTTATGTTAAGTTGATCGAAGTAAACGCCCGCTCCCACCCTGCAGTTAGTCTACGAGCCATTCGTATAGATGCCTATAGAGCCCGTCAACTCAATCCACTGACTACGAGTTGGGATCATGCTAACAAAGTTCTTCCCGATATAAATCTAAGGGAAGTGTAATGTAATCAGTACCAGCAGGGATTCTCAGGTGTTTCCAAACCACCGGGTGGCCAGTACCCAACGAGCATCAGTACCCTGTTTCACGAAGGCGGATAGCAGTGCTTGCAGCAAGTTGCTCGCCAAGAATGTGCTAAGGAAGCAGGTTAAACATAATGTCTAAGGCGGCAGAGGGAGTAGTTCTGACGAGCAAGCAGGCTAGTCTTTGGCCCTTATTCAGCAAGCTACACAAAAATGTATTTTGAAATGGTCCAAATCTGTATGTGCTAAGAATTTTCGTCCCGATCACGAACTCACTGAATTATCGATAAATTTAATATTCCAATAAATATCGAATAAACTCAAAACAGATCAATTCTAACGACAAATTTCACAGATCGATGACGCGGTATAAAAATACTCGACTGTTTACAAATCCATAGTTACCATAAAAATTTGGGGCGCATGACGAGTTTAGGTCGACCGCAATCGACTTTATTGTTCTGTGTAAAAGTATACGTGTGTAGAGGAAATTCACTTTCTTTCCCCATATTTAACGTTGCGGTATGGCTTGACTGACTTTCTTGATGCAGGTGACCATGCAGATAAGCCCCAGAATCGGATAATCGATGTTTGCGGAAATGAGGTTGCATTCGTTGCGCTGATTGAGTTGTTCCGATGGCTTAAGAATAATGCTAAAAGATACCGAGTTGTGTGGAGATATTATTACGATGGATATACGATAGGTAGCATCTCAACACTATCCATATATTTCACTCATGCATAGATAGTATGTTTAGTTCCGATAGATGAGGCATGTGATAGAAAGTTACCTGTTGGATTCCCTAACAGAATATTTCCCATTCCCAATGAAGGCCGGCCAATGGGGCGTCCTGGAAACTCATGGCGCTGATCTGTGGTCAACGAGTGTGCGTCGCTGGTTAAGTCGTAGGGGCAAGTGTGCACTATTACCCAGAACCAAGTATACGATGACTTACAGCTGTTGACCCGCTATATTCCAGGGGTTAAGACGGGGAGTAGCTCAGTGCATCGAGGCGACAGTCTGCTATCTCATCACACCGGTTTCGCGAGTTCGAATCCAGCTATGGTCATGGTTCTTTGGGTTGTCTTTCCCCTGTGGTATGGGATAGAAAAATAAATCACAAGCTTTCCCGACTGTGAGTACTACTAGTACTAGAACTCCCACAGCGTTCCGAGCTTGTCAGTAAAAGACGGCTCGGATAGGAGGTGCATGCTAGCAATTGAACCATCCGAAAAAAGTACTATCGAAACGCCAACAAGGCTTAGCTATGCAAGAGCTGTTGACGCACCCATGCCCCTGGTGGGGGGTCAAGGCAATCAACTCATGATTGACAAAGGGCAACCTTAAGGTCGCCTATTCTAAGGTATAAAAAGATTTCGGATTCTGTTTTGCGACTAACGGTATCGCGCACACCAAGTCGATTGGGCCATTTCGCGTTTTCATTAATTACATCAAATCGCACTGACCCCACATTGAGCGCCAAATATTTTCCGGCTAGTTTTTACTGTAAATTTTCAATGACGTTGGATAAAAAAAGACAACGTAGCCATGCATCAGCCAACTAGAAATGAAGGAATTTTCCACATGGGAGAAGTATGAGGGGAATGTGAATTTTGTTGTTGTCGAAGTGATGTTTCGAATACTTGTGTGTGTGTTATATACTTCGGTAGGGTCCTTCCAAAGCGCTCTGGGTGTTAGTGGCTTGGGTGTAGCTGGGCAGCTGAATATGTGCTGGACACGCATTTGGAACATCGCTATCAATCCGGGACAGATACGACTTTAACCGGGAGCACCAACTAGAACGAAGTTGCGCCAGTGTGGTTCTTGTTGATCTGGGGAAACTATCCTCACTAGGTGAGAGGGTTGGTGGTACTGGGCTGTTCGTTAGTTCCGTAATCGATATTTGAACCTCCTCCGTGTGTAAAGAAGCAATGGCTGCCTTGTAGATTGCGTTGTCAATTGGTTCCCTTTAGTATCTTTGGACTTCTCTCAGGCCATGTCTGATGTTACGGGGTCGCGGTGTCTTGTCCATAAAATTACTGCTGGGGTGATCGTAGCGGTAGGAGCTCACAAGATACTGCTTCGCGAGGAGGTAGTTGTGGTTTTTAATGGGCATCATGTTGGTCTCTTGGTCTCTCTCAGGATCACCTCTCCTGAGAGGACATAAGATGACAGTCTGTCACGGTGTGGAAACCAGCATTTTGACATGATTGGATACTTCTCCAGTGTGTGTCATTCAGGGTGAGGTTCCACTTTCCTTCGGGCGTTGAAAGGGTTGTGGCAGCTCTTGGTCGTTTCGATAACGGGTCCATCCGGTGCGTAGAACCGACTGCCGTAGGAACATGATAGGTTGGTTCAAATTATATGGTGACTATATGGGCCGGTCGGGTGTTCCGGGCTAGCGGACGTATGTATCGCTTACTTTTTACCAGATCGTATATGGTGGTATTACTTCAGGGTCAGAGTCAGGGCGACTCCATATATTATATATCTCTATGTTTAATCTTTAATAATTTTGAATTTTAATTAAAAGATTCATCGTTTCAAGCCAAATCCATGAGAGTTTCGAAACCAATAAACCCATATTGTGAATCTATTGTGTGGAACGGAACGGTAAAAAAACATAAGAGATGAAAAAAGATAATAGTTAATAATGTGTAGAATCATCTTACGTACTTACATCTCAGATATATTCCTGGCAGATCAAAAGTAATAACGTGTGAAGTCGATGATTATTGGAAGCGCAGCGGCGTCATTTCTTCTTTCAGTCAAAGATTGGCTTCCATCGCTCATTCACTTTAGCTGATGGTTTTATGCAATCGGAAAAACCTGTTGAAAGACGAAGAAGTTTATGGGAAGCGCATTAGAAGAAAAAATCGTCTCGCTTTAGCCTCAGGTGGACAACAAGTTCGAGGCAACCAAGATTGGCTCGAATGGTTAGTTAAGTTTAAGCATTGTAGCGTTGCTGTTGGGAGGCGCGAATGAAGCGATAGTGGCCATTGACTGCTGCTAGTGAGTGACCTAGAGACAAAAGCGATATTGAACTTGAGAAGAAAAAGAAATTATTAATCGCGGTGTAACTGCTTGTGGTTTGATCGTTATCTGGTTACTTTGATTTGCATAATGAAGTGTCGTGTTCTATTGGCCGTCATCATTGTCCTGGCGCTTGTTGCAATGCACTGTGTGGACGCTCGACGACGTGTGAAAAAGAAGGTCGAACAGAAAGAGAACAAGCAACTGTTTATCGAATCCAAGGAAACATCACCGCCGAATTTTGTACGACTGATAATGATGCGACTTCTCTATGGTCTGGCCGCGCAGATGGGCTTCGAGGAACGATTGTCGGGATTATTTAATGGAGCCTTTGTACCGCCCAATGCTGACGATGACTATCTCGATTTTGGATTAGGCGACGATGAAGATTTCGGATTATTCGACGATATTTAGAAAATGTAATTTATCGAATTTACTTAATGTGTGGATGATTTTAGTGAATTGAAAATCGTTTGTGGACCATCGAGAATCAACATCAATACATTTAACGCTCATTAATGCTTTTGTAATTATCAGTTCCAAACTTAGTTTTAAACTACGCAGTGTAGTGTCCTTTTTTTATTCAGCTAACGAATAACGAACCGAACCGAATAAGCCAACCGTAAATGACATTGTTCAGTCAACTTAGCATTAGCATTTGATCATTCATTATGCACTGCAAATACCTAACCAAGAATATTAAAATCATCCAGTAAGTTAGAAGAAGTATAAAAGAAACGGAAGTCCCCCTTGAAAAGTGGGGCAGTACGCACTATAAATCTTCTAAAGAAAGTATTGATAGTTCCAATATTTTAACGATAGAGATCTTGCTTTAATACGACTGTTAAGCGTTATAACCATAATAATTTATTATCTTTCTGTTTCTATTTATTAGTGTAAATGAGTTCTTTTATGTTGTGTGTGAATTTATAGTATTTATTTCGCGCGTGTATGATACCAGTAATGTTAGAAAAATTCATCTTAAATAAAACATTGTGTAAATATGATTTAACAATAAATCCCGATCAGAAAATAAATGTAACCTACTGGTTTGATTTTCACTCTACCTTGATAGCTCATCTAACATAGTGTAGTGGTTCTTCATTAACAAAGTCTGCCTCATTTATTACAATTTTGTTTTTCACATGAATGAGGTGAATCATGTAAAAAAAATGTAATAATTAATTGGCAATACTTATCTGTGGATTCTTGAAATACGTACATATTTCAATCCATACAAAAAAATGCAATCAAATTGTTGACCCCCTTTTTGTGTATTTTTTTTTCGAAGAAATCTTTTTCTTTCTGGGTTGTACTCTAATTTCGCCCGTTAATTAAGCCCGCGTGAAATCACGAAATCGAACTGAACGTGTTTATATTCGGCTATGGAAAAAATCATGTGTATGTAATTCCATTATTTAATCAATTGGCTGCATTACTCGTACGGAATAAAATTGGCGGTTTCCTCGTCGATAATGGGAAAAATGAGGAGCGGTGGTAATTCAAAGTGAAGCGGTAATAACACTAGTCTGATTTTTTGCGTGTATGTATGTAATTCGTTAACTCCGGGAAGATCTCAGGAATATCATTGTTGTGCAAAAAAATAAATAAATGAACAAAAAGTCAGAACTGTGAGACCTGCAATGGCGGGGCAATTACGAGAAAGAGGCTTTGCGCCAGTCAAACCACTCACTATCTATCAGGCAACAATAAAGGATCTGTCGTCATGCAAGCTTTCGTTTTGTCTATCTATACAGGGTGTACTGTTGCTGCTGGTAAATACTTTAATGGTAGATATTAGTGTTCATATGAGGGAAATTAACATATGACAGGGACACTCTCTCGTTAACTGTTACAAAGTTATAGCATTTTTTGTAAATTGTGTCAAAAAGCTGGACTTGCCGAGAAAAATCAAAATTTTCCACTCCCACGATCAATTAATCCGAGATTTGGTCTCACTTTCTGAAACTACATAAAATTTCATATAAATGGACTATTTTCCAGTTGCATAGATCACCGTTACTTCAAAGATACAACTGTTCAAACTTATACTACGCCATACACTATGCGATCCGATCGATTGGCCGATGGATCGTCACAAAATATCTGCCGACTTCCACTGCACACACACTGTACGATTTTCTTGCGATGCGATAACGATGACAATTCAAAAAATTGATTATGATTTACTTCCAATACAACCAAGATTCATTTTTGTTAACTATTTGGATTTTTGTGTGGTATTTTCGTATATTACATATTTGATATTTCAATTGCATCATCAGATTCTGTAAAATTTCATCATTTAATAATCTGGTAATTTGACATTCACTTGCGATAATCACATACACCATCCAATCGATCGTCACCGACGGATCGCACGAAAATCGCACTAAAGTATCGGCAGATCGGCGGATAAATGATCGGCCAACCGGTGCGATTTCTACATAAACAGGCCGATCCGTCGGCCGATATCGATATTGGGCGATAATTCGGCCGAACGATCGCTGCGGGTATGGCAGGTTTTAGAGAAATTTTAAAATCGATTTTTCATCGGAAATTCAAATGATTATTAGTCCGGATGGCGCAACGGTTAGCACGTTCGCCTTCAACGCACTGGGCCCCGGTTCGATTCCGGGGATCTACGTGTCGGACTATGAGCCCACTCAGCTTTTAAATGAGTACCCATTACGTGGTAAATAACTCGGTTGAGCGTGTTGCTGATCACATACCTCTGCACAAAAACCGTCACGATCTAGAAAATGAGATGATGCTAACTCATCTCGAGGCCGTGGTTCAAATTGGACTGTTGCGCCAGTTATTTATTTATTTATTTTACAGAGGTACTCTACACCTTGCCGAAAGTATGATACCTTCGTTGTGACTTATGGTGCATTTTCCACTTTGAAATTAGTAGTGAAACTTGTTCCGATTTCACTGTTCCTATGAGAGGTATATGAAATAGTGATTTGGCAGTCAATATGATGGAATAATATGAAATTTGGTAAAGATATATCTAGAAATAAAAAAGTTTTCCTAACAAAAACCTGCTTTTGGAACGGTAGAGTAGTCCAGTTTCAACCAAATTCGGAAATATAATTTGACTTGAGATTCTATTGATCAGTGTGAAATTTGAAAAAGATATCTTCCGAAATAAAAAAGTTTTTCTTGCAAAGACTAATTTTTGGACCGGTCGTCCCTATGGCAGCTATATGACGTAGTGATCCGATTCCGTTGATTCCGACATATTTACAGCGTGCAATAAAAAGAAGGCTTTGTGTAAAATTTCAGCTTGATGGCTTTAAAACTGAGAGACTGGTGGCAGTTTGATACATAAAAATCGCAATCTGCACCAACCTAATAGCCCCCATATACGATCCAATCCATCGTCAGATCGATCTGACGATATTTTGATCGTCAAATCGATTGCACAGTGTATGTGACTATCGTTGACGATTTCACCGATCTGACGATCAAATTTTATCTGCCGATTTTTTGGTGCGATTTTACTGCGATCCGTCGGTCTGACGATCGATTGGACGGTGTATGTGATTATCGCAAGTAAATGTCAAATTATCAAATTATTCAATTGTGTGAAATTTGACCGATTCTGGTGATTTTAATGGATCTGTAAAATTACGTTTACACTATCCCCAGATTACGTCATCTGCAGCGTAATCTGGGTGTGGTGAGTTCAAAATTGTATGTATTGTATTTGACAGTCGCAGATTATCTCAGCTGGCGCAGATGAAGTAATCTGGGGATAGTGTAAACGTAATATAATGCAAATATAAAATATGTAGTATACGAAAATGCCTCACAAATCCAAATAGTTAACGAAAATCAATTTTGGTTATATTGGGAGTGAATCATAACCTATATTTTTTGAATTGTCATCCGTTATCGCATCGCACGAAAATCGTACCATGTACGTGCAGCGGAGATCGTCAGATATTTTGTGGCGATCCATCGTCAGATCGATCTGAAGACGGATTGCATCGTATATGGGGGCTATAAGACCCGCCATAGACGATGCGTCAGATCGATCTGACGATGGATCGCCACAAAATATCTGACGATCGAAATTATATGGAACTGTCAAAAAAATCGTCAACGATAGGTACATACACTGTGCGATCGATCTGACGATCACAATATCGTCAGATCGATCTGATGACGGATTGGATCGTATATGGGGGCTATAATATTTGATTTGGCAGATTACTTGATCAGAAAACGCCACATTTATGTTATCCGGCAGTTTGAGACCAAGTGATCTCCCTAGATCAAGTAATGGGATGTGAATCTAATATTACGTTTACACTATCCCCAGATTACTTCATCTGCTACTTAATCTGGGTGTGGTGAGTTTAAAATTGCATGTATTTGACAGTTCCAGATTAAATCAGCCGACGCAGATGAAGTAATCTGGGGATAGTGTAAACGTAATATAATTTACGAATCACTCAGATACGAGTATCATTGCCTGCGTTCACATTTTTGAGCGTTTCGGTTATTCAGCAATTGAAATGCATGCAAACGGAAAAATCAGTGATTTTCTCCTTGCCTGCGTTCGCATTTTTGAGCGGTGCGGTTATTCAGCAATTCAAATGCATGTAAACAGAAAAAACTCATTGATTTTTAATTGAGAATTGATTTAATTTGATGGTTTAATTGACAACGCTAAATTACGAAACTTGTAAAATTATGATTGTAATAAAATACGACAAAATCACCACTTTTACATATCCACATATAGAAAGGTCGTGCAACTAGCAACTAAATAGTAACCATGAAAATCGACGGGCATCTATAATTTCGAAATTATTATTACCAAACGGTTAGTGACTTGCTACTGAAGATCGGTTAATGACCTGCCCCCAGAAGAAGTGATTACGGTTCAGACAGCTAAAAGTCAAGCCATTCGAAATGAATATAATCGAGGACTTACAGAAGCTACATCTTCCCAATGAAACAAATGATGATTAAAAAAAATGATTACAAAACAAAGACAAAACATTATCATCAATCAGGTGTTTCCTGTAATTACTTAGAGTTGTCATCGCACCAGAGAATTTATTTACATTTTTTTTTATTTAGACAAGTAATACTTTCACCATTTTACCAGTACCGAACGGTACGACCCTGACTCGTGTACTATAGCCATGCATAATTGAATATCGTCTGTACATTATTTCCTAATAGTCTTTTTTTCTGGTGTGTAATTTTTCGTGATTTAAATAACAGTGTAGAAAAATAATGTTTTCATGGCAAGTGTTTTTCATTATTAGTTACATACTTTCGCGTATGAACTAATTTCGGGCATGTTTGGCGGTTGAGATTAATTAATATGTTCAATCAGTTGTAATTAAGTGTGCGTGCGTCGATTTTTCGTGAGACGATTTTTCACTTCTATGAATTGCACATTGATTAATGACTGACTAACCGCCACATTTGGTTTCCGGAGCTTTTCGTTAAAATCGACTGGAGTTCAATGGAAAGTTTAATAATTGCATTTATCATTTGTTAGCCAAGACACTCGATAACAAAAAGAACAAAGAATTATGATTTGATGTAATTGATTTTTTTTAACATGATTATGTTTTCTATATAAGGCGAGCCGGTAGCCCAGTGCGTTGAGTCAGCGTCGCAGCCTAATGTGTCATGCTACCGATGATTATGTGTGGTTTTCCCCTGTGGTGTGGGGCGTACCAATAAACCACAACAACCTTTGCTGACTTGTCGCAGGCATGCGGCTACATGTGGTGCGTTTTCAAAACAAAACAGTGTCGACTCGACACTGTTACATGTGTGACAGAGATGTAAAATGTTGTGCACCCAGGAGTGATTGAGAGAGTCGCTCAACAGTGTCGACACTGTTCCGTTTTGAAAACGCACTCATGGACAGGAGGTACATGCCAGCAACTAGCAACATGCATCGTCCGAAACCAGTTTATGCTAACCAAACCTCAACTAAGCCGCATGATTAAGTTGACGCGCTATGTCCAACTAGGGATTAGGGCAAATACCCGTTGTCTTATGGTGAGGAGGTTAAAATAGTGTAGAGGTGGGCTTGAAAAATATAAAGGACACAATGGGAAAAAATTACATTAAGGACACAAAGAATATAAAGGACAACGGGTATATGTAATATGGGACCAATCGAGATTCTAGGACACGTTTGTATTAATCCTGCCTCATGGTTCCCTCCACGATGTAAAGGTGCCCCATACCCTTGGCCGAGATATCAGACCACACCATAACACTAACCTTAGCTTAACCCTGCCTACAAGACAGTCTGGAACGAACTGCTCACCAGGGCGTCGTCGGACAAATGAGCTTTTGTCGGCCGAAATTTGGAAGGTCGATTCATCGGAGAAGCATACCTGTAAAATATTACAATAATGGGATAAGACAAAAGACCTTTTCCATAGTCCTCGTCGTGAGCGCCCCCTGGTAACGGCAGTGTTTCAAACCGCTGACTGCCAAGTCTTAGCGATAAGACATTTGGAAAAAGGCCTGAATTAGCAGCGTACACCGACGACATCAACATCGTGTTCCGAAGATTGGCCGACGCAGAAGAACTTCTGCATACGCTCGATACCACTGCAAAAGAAGTTGGACTACGTATCAACGAGGGTAAAACTAAAATAATGATGCAATCCTGCACAATCGAGCACCAATGTGGGGAACCTAACCATCGAGTACGTGAACGACTTCATATACCTGGGTTGCAACTTGTCAAAGGACGCCAACGAAACTGACGAAATCAAGCGACGGATACAGTTAGCTAATAAGACTTTTTTTCTCTGTTCTCCCCATAATGAAATCGAAGCATGTGCACAGAAACACGAAGCTCCGCGTGTACAAAACCATTATACGACCAGTGCTATGCAATGGCTGCGAAGCATGGAAGACCCTAACTTAAGCTTCCGGAAACATGCTAGACACATTTGAACATAAGGCGAATTTTCGGGGCTGTGTGCGATCGAGATGGATGGCGCATCCGGTACAACCATGAGTTGTATGAACTGTAGGATGAGATGGAAGTTTCGAAAATCGTCAAACTACAACGACTTCAATGGGCAGGGCATGTACAACGAATGGACGATGATCGCATGCCAAAGAGAGTAATGAATGCAGAACGAGTCGACGGAGCGAGACTTCGAGGACGACCGAGATCTCGTTGGGAGAGCTCAGTTTATGTGGACGCCGCGCAACTACTGGGCTTCCAAGATTGGAAGACGCGGTCACGTGACCAAGATAATTGGAGGACAACGATCCAGGCGGCCAAGGCCCGACGTCGGGCTGTCTCGCCAGGATGATGATGAAAAATTTTGCAGGTGTTGGAAAAAATTATTTCAATTTTCACAAAAACACCCTTAAAAATATGATATCATCCCAAATGTTGGTTCATATTCTTCGTAATTTTATAAAGAATCATACTGTCAATTTTCATAATGATCGGTTCATTACTTTTTGAGTTAGACTTCCCGCAAACATGAAAAACATTTTGAGACAAACGCGCTAGGAAAACAGAATATAACCGAAATAATCTCTTTTGTTGATGCTTCCAGTACCTTCTATACCGTTATTTGAAAACAAAGATGCAAAAGTGTGGTTCCGCTACAAGGCTACGTAAGTATGTACATAAAGCGACTACCTGAGGTAGTGCTACGCCCTACCCCCTAGAGTGCGCTCAAGTCTGTAGACCATGCCCGATGAGCGCTGGGTTCTATGCTCGTAAAATCCAATCGAATGCGAATTTCGCTTTGAAATTTTGGCGGCGTATTTTTGGATAGTTAAGCTAACAATTTTTGCAAAAAAATTGGATTTGTTAACCTCCTAATGTGGTTTCCCCCCTTAAGCGGATTCCAATAGTAGAAAATGCAATGCAAAATAGGATACTAGGCTTATATTCAGAAATTACCAGGTTTAACAAAAATTTCTCAGATTTTGGTATTTGATTACGTAAACCCCGTTTTCCCTAACGTTAGAAAAAATTACTACCGACGACCCATCCTCCCCCCTCGACGAAAAGCTATCTACGCCACTGCTTCGAGCCAAGAATGAAATATGAATTTCGAGTTTAGAGGAAAACATTGACAACAAGCACCACCTGAACACTAAGTTTGTATTAAAACAAAAATAAGAAATGCGCTTTAGATTTTCCAAAAGAATTTTTAATTGTTGTGTAAAAACCTTACATACATTCAGTTAATATTTCTTAAACAATGCAAGTATGTATTTTACACGTATAAAGAAGAAATACAGTAACAAATAAGTAAAACAATTCTACGCATAATATCAAATCCATAAACATGCATCCTACAAATAAACTCTATTTTTGATATACTTTCCATTTTTCCGATGGATTATCGGGCGGTAAGACCCAACCAGTTGGAATATAAGAGCCACACGGATAATTTTCGGAAACGATGCAAGAGTCCCAGCCCCGCCGGATCTCCAAGAATTTGGAAAAACTCTCACTTTCCTCCCGATACGATTTAAATGATTCGACACTAATTGCACCACCACCAAAAATCACTTCATTCCACTGATCCTCAAGCGATTTGTGACTATCGTTTAGTATCGCTTGCAATTTGCTCTTTTCGCTTTCATACTCGGCGAGAGCATCCATCCAAACGGCTATTAATCGATCCAATTTCGCGGCAAATTCAACATAACTATCGGCCGAGGACGTCGATGACACAGCCTGATCTGCAATTTGACTTACTCGACGCAACTCCTTTAGCGAATTCAACTGTTGCAGATAGTTTTTGGCATCGGTAATCTTTTTTGTGACGCTCGATAGAACGGTTCTAGCATAATCGGCATGTTCTTTGATTTCCTTACTTTTAAGGACTTCTTGACGTTGAATTGCAAGCGATTGGTCGATGGTCGCATGAAGACGTGCTCGTCGCTCCAATGATTGTTTTCGCTGCGCTTGAAGGCGTGATTTTTGGCGACGAACGCGTATACGCTTGCGTTGTTTGGATTTGATTGAACGTTTTAGGGAAAGTAAGGTATTTTCTTGGGAATAAGTTTGTAATGTAGCGGTTACATGGCTTTTGATTGAATCCGCACTGGTCATTTCCCGCCGCCATTCTTCGTCGGAAAGTTCGCCTGAATTGTTTCGCAATTCCGAGAATTTGTCTTCAAGCGATTTAATATTGAGTAGCAATTGTTTCATCTGGCACTTAACTTGTCCCATACTTGGCTCCGCGTCACTACCGATCCTATCGGCCATTTTGATTTTAAATTAGGGATAAGTAATAAAAAAAAGTATGGAAATGGACTAGAAATAGTGTGAATCCCTGCTGTTTAAAAGAGCTTTTTCTTCTTCTCTGTGGAATTTATGTTATTTCTATTCTTATTTAGTTGAAAAGATGTATATACCGTGGCAACTTATTATAAAGATTTTCTTTTAGTAAATATTATCGTAAAAATGCAGAGTTTAAAACTATCAATTTTTCGCCATCATCGCCTTTGCATCTTCAATCACAGCTACAGCGTTCTCATATTCTTTCGTTTCCTTTAATTCTGTTTCATTTTGCACCCATTCTTCGAGATCGGCATAGGCTTTGGCGAGTCTGTAAGAAAAAAGGAGGAAGACAATATTATTAAAAATTTGTTAAGTTAGAAAATCTCGAGAGTGGTGGGTGGGCTACTATCGGTAAAGCAGACTGTAAGACACAAGGAAAGAAAATTTGAAAGAGCGCAGACAACAGCGAATGAATACATAAACTAAAGTAACTAATAAAGTGGCATTGAGGGAAGCGCTCCCACGGCAGCCGGTTCTACGCACCGGAGCCACCCATTCATCAGCTACGACCAAGGGCTACCAAACCCATTCAACGCCAACAGGGCAAACTGTTTCTTTCGAATACATTCTTCGATGTTGCGCATGTGCACAGAAAGACGAAGCTTCGCGTATACAAAACCACCATACGACCAGTGCTATGGCTGCGAAATCTGGACCCTAGCCCAAGCCTCCGAAAAGATGCTAAACACATTTGAACGGAAAGTCCTTCCTTTTGGAGCAGTTTACGACCGAGATGAGTGGTGCTTCCGGTACAACCATGAGTTGTATGAACTGTACGATGAGCTGGAAGTTTCGAAAATCGTCAAACTACAACGACTTCAATGGGCAGGGCATGTACAACGAATGAACGATGTTCGCATGTATAAACAAGTAATGAACGGAACGGAGTTGACGGAGCGAGACTGCGAGGAAGACCGAGAGCTCAGTATATGCTGACGCCGAGCAACTACAGGGCTTCCAAGATTGGAGGACGCGGTCACGTGACCGAGATAATTAGAGGACAACGATCCAGACGGCCAAAGCCCGACTTCGGACTGCTGCGCCATCACGACAACGGCAAATATCACCCTAATGCTTCGTTTATACGTGAACATTGAGCAAATCATGAAGCATTCGAACCACGAACATTATGTTGTTGTTATTGTATTTACGTTTACGTTCAGGGAAATGCTCACGTGTAAACGAAGCATTAGGGTGGCCACACACTGGTAGAAGTGTCCTCCGACTAGCTCAAGTCACACACTTCACACAAATCTGAAGAAAATCGATCCGCTTGTACAATGTTCGTGTTTGCCAGTGTGTGGCCAAGGTAAGATGATCTTCCCCGAGTAACTTGCTGTCAAGTGTAACAAAAGTCCTTACGTTCTCTGCCATTTTCACAATGGAGTTGTACCGAATGGAACATTTCAGCGCCCGAGTTTCCTTTTTTTGGTGAATGAGACAATTGCTGTGTTTTATTCAACAGTCCAGATCAGAGCAGAACAAGTGGTTCGAAAAATAACGATATTATGCGGGTTTTTTCAAGAGCCATATAGA
Organism: Chloromyia formosa; assembly: GCA_964017055.1. Classification (NCBI taxonomy): domain Eukaryota; kingdom Metazoa; phylum Arthropoda; class Insecta; order Diptera; family Stratiomyidae; genus Chloromyia; species Chloromyia formosa. Next base: position 6,291,515 of record OZ024817.1, read on the forward strand.
GCAGAGCAGGTTAAGACCACACAATTTGATCTGAGCTGCTCTGGATAGAACGTTAGTGCAGGATTTCTATCGAAATCTGCCTAGAGCGACCAGGACCACGCTCCTGCAGCTCTATTCACGATGGTGCTCATGCCTCAACTCGTACTTGTCCCGAACCGACCACACTTGCTATCCGGCATGGAACAGTTCTCTCCACGACGTTAAGCACATCTTCGATTGCCCTGCGACACCTAACACCTATGGCGCTTTGGGATAACCGCATTGAAGTGGCTGCGTTCCTGCAACTTCCTACAGAGGAAACTGATTTGGACGTCATTTTATGACCCACACACTTACACTTAACTTCTGCGTTGCTACACCAACAATTTTTTGTAGCTCGCGCACAAACCTTCGCAGTGCAGCCCACGGCAGAAGCGCGCTGTAGTGCAGTGCGTTCCAATTCCAACTCTTGCTGGTGCATCTACATCTTCGTTTCACAGAAACGTGCCGTGCGAGCCAATTTTCCCCTTACCAATAAAACGGCTATACGGAAGTGTATGCTATCAACTGCATCATCCGAAAATTATGCTAATGAAACGCCAACAAAACGGGGTTAAAGCAATTATAGTAATAAGCCCCCCCCCCCCATTAATACACTCATTAGAATTTGTCACGCTACCTTTGGAAAGTCTATTCAAATGTCATCAATGAGTCATCATCGGGTACATTAAACTCTAGACAATTATCGTCAGATGTTAAGTGCAAAATGTAGATAAAAAATCAGGCCCAATTGACTCATTCATGGAAGGTCATTCGGCCGGAAAATGATGTATTGTGTAGAAACACATTTGTAAACAAAATTGTTGAAAAATATCAGTCCTATGAATTATTTCCTCTTTCTTCTATGTCCAAAAAGGGCTTGATATCCTGATGGCACCCCGGTAATACAGTAGTCCACAGGTGGGGCTCCTATCCTGGGCGATATTGATTATGTTTTGATCGTCAACTTAAAGACAATTCTGTACCAAATTTGATCGGCAACTCCTGCACCATGAGTCATCCACCAAAAGTACAGTTATAAACTCTCAATTGCCCTAACCCCTTGTGGGGCATAGCGCGTCAACTCTTCCTTGTGGCCCGTTTGACGTTTTGTCGGTATGAACTGGTTTCAGAGAATGCAGTTGCCAGCATGCACCTCCACACACACCTTCCATGGCCACGAACGTCGTCGTGGATGGGATTCGAAACCGAAACGCCGGTAGTCAAACATGATAGTGATGCCTCAACATCAGTTGCCTATGTACGCTGATCTGCACCTCAATCACTCCATTATAAGGCAATTCTCAAAAAAAAAATCGTTACGAAGCGAAGTGTTAACTAGAGTGCACAAATAGGTTTGTAGATTATTGCACAGCAAAAACGGCCAATTTCCAAAATACGCCCTTCCTGGGCGCTGATTAACAGATGACGGGTCCTATGAATTACAGGACAAAAAACTAAAGAACTGACGCGATGCCATTTCAGGTATCATCGTTAGCCTATCGTTGCATCATATTAGGATAGTCCATGCGAACTACACTAAAAAATGAACGTTGCGTGTGGTCGTGGTCCGGCCTGCGTCGCCTCCTAATTCCCTTCTATTATAATCCGAAATTACCCGTCCCCAGCTACTAACCTCCTCTGACAATCAGGCAACATCATCAACGACTCCTGGAGCACTTCTTCCTGCTTCTTAATCATATGCTCGTCACCATTGTCCGCTTTCAATTTTTCAACACGCACTTTTTGCTGTTCTGCTTCTTTTTCGTACAAAGTCTTCTCTTTGGCCAATCTTTTCAAAACACCTGTCTTTATCGTCAATTGTTTGAGTCGTGGATCTGCCATTTTCCCTACTGGAAATTTATTTAGTACACAAAAACAGGAGTTAGATTCAATACAAAAAATACAATACAACAAAATGGGTGATATTTACGCTGTTGCAAAGAATCGGATTTGTTGTCCAAGTCGTATAAAGATTGTCGAACAAATGACTCACACAAGAACAGGGCAGTGGAATGTCGCACCGGCAAGCGAAGAAAAGTGACATGTGCGAAGACAGTTGGAGTGCGTTCCGATAGTGTTGATTCGTTTCTGTTTCGTTTCTTTTTTTAGACCATTCTGTGGATGGTGTAATTTGTGGACTGCGCGAAAAAGTCATGATTATTCGGGTGCCCGTAAAGATCGAATTTTATAAGGAAAGTTGTAATGAACCACCTTTAACGGACCGTATCCTGGTAGTGCTGCTTCCACCGGCAGATCTATGGCAACACCTGGTGAGTAAGGATCTGTCGGTGATACGAAACCAGAGACCGAGGGTCCCATTACGCCTGGACTCTGATGCGAACGTGAGGGAATCTGCACCGTCTGCCAACCATTCCACCCTTATCGCCACATTTTTTTAATTATTCCCTATTTTTGCCTCCCCTGCTGGTGTTGTCTTCTCCAGGCCTATGAATTTTTGTTAATACTGTAATGTTTCTTCTGACCGAGCGAAACCAGGTTCGTTAGATATTCTTGTGCTGAATAATGAAAACACTTCGATTGAAAAACACACACACTTTATTTACAAAACGAACTACACACGCGTAACTAATATTACGTTTACACTATCCCCAGATTACTTCATCTGCTGCTTAATCTGGGTGTGGTGAGTTTAAAATTGTATGTATTTGACAGCTGCAGATTAAATCAGCTGGCGCAGATGAGGTAATCTGGGGATAGTGTAAACGTAATATAACAACCAACGTCAAACTAGCTCGAACTATCTGTTAACGGCAGATAACGATTATCGGGGTATTTTTAGTTTCCGGGGCCCGGGGTGAAAAAATCGTTTTTCACTCGGATTTTTTGTCACTTATCACTCGCGTCACCCTAAGACTCTCAAATTTGCAAAAAAAAAAATTTTTTTTTTTAATTTTTAATTTTTTTTTTATTTTTAATCTTAATTTTTTAATTTTTTTTCCTTATTTTCTTGTTCTAATGATTTATACTAAGTGTTTGGTGTGTTTAAAACTGATCAAAACGCTGTTGCACGCAGAGCGAGCGAAGCGAGCGTTCATGTTTGTGCGATACTGAGGGTTGCGATCCCTTAAGCGCGGAGCGAGCGTAGCGAGCGGAGCCCACGCAAGGGGATTTGCGAATATTTCAATTTTCCATGCCTCCAATATTCCAATCACTCAGTATAAATTATGAAAAAAAAATTAAAAATAAAAAAAATTAAAGCTTAAAACAAAAATTAAAAATAAAAATTAAAAAAAAAAATTTTTTTTTTTTCAAATTCTTGACTTTTAGAGTGACGCGAGTGAAAAGTGACAAAAATCCGAGTGAAAAGTGATTCCCCCAGCCGGGGCCCCGGAAACTAAAAGGTTGCCCGATTATCTCCTTTCCGCTTTATAGCGATCCGACTGCGACTGAGTGTCGATTATTATTACTTCTTCTTACTTCCTCCTGTTCTTGGTGACATCTGCCTTTATATGTAGCTGCTAACTCATGTATTCATCAGTTAGCGAAGATTCTAGACGGTTCGAGATGTTCTAGACTCGGTTTTCCACTACTCATCGAAGGTTCAAGAATCCACTAGTGCCCATTCAGTTGGAACTGTTTCTAGAAGGCTCCAGACTCCAGATGGCTCGAGAATCAGCTGGTACTTGTCATGGATGGATTGATACTATGGTAGAGCTTAGTACAGTGTGTGTCGTAAGAGAGACGTACTTCGTACATACAACAATACGTAAAGGACAAGGGGCAACGAGCGGCGAAAACCCCGCCCACGTCTCCCGAACTCTGCTACAGCAAGCACAGGCCGCTGCTTAGCTCGTTGAGGGGCCTTTTTCTTCGCCAGATGGCACGGCCCGACCTTCATGGTCATATGCTACCTAAGGCTCCGTCCCCACGGGCATCTTCGGATGTCCACCAACCCGTCCATTATAAAGTCGTCTGGTAAATTCAAGATTGACAAATGCTTTTAATATGGGTGGTTAACAAGGATCAGATTTACAAGAATTTGTCGTAAATAGCTTAAATAACCCACTGTGGGCTGAAGACTCGTAAAAAGGGGAACAAAATTCTGAAAACTAAGTTAGTTTTCGGTTGTAGTCTGGATGGTGCAACAGCTAGCACGTTCGCCCTCTGTTCATTGGACTCCTGGTTCGATTCCTACTGAAGGCAGCAGTCTTTCCGATACTAGAGGATTTACGAGCCGTACTATAAGCCCACTTAGCTGTTAAATGAGTACATTGGGAGTCTATGCACACCGTCACGATCTAGTAAATGAGATGGTGCTATCTTATCTCGAGGTCTTAGTTCCAATGTGACTGTTGCGTCAATTCTCTCTCTAGTTCCTGTTAACCCCTTGTACGGCATTAACCACACCTACTTCCCACCTTGTCCTGTTCATCGCCATCGCTTTCAGCTCACTCCACGACTTGCCTATTGAGGCACCCTCTCAACTGTTCTTCTCCAGGTGTTACTAGGTCGGCCAACACGACTTGCGCTGGCCCCCTGCGGGTTACAATCGAGGAGTTTACCAATGTTGTTCGGCCCTTTTCGGAGAGTGTGACCTATCCATTGCCACTTTCGCCTTTTAGTGAAAGTGTCTATTCTGTCCCGACCAGTAATAATAACGAGGTCGTTGTTAGAAAAGACCTCCGGCCACCACACTGGTTGCATCAGTTACTCTTAAAAAAAAATTCCAAGATTTTCAATACAGATATATTTCATGAAACATTATCTTATATTACACCCGAAAATCCGGAACAGTTTACATCATATACTTATTATTTTTCTCCGACAAATGTTTCGACGATCGTTTCGCATCGAGGAATAGCGAATGTACGTCCTTGATATCATCCTGACCAATTGTCGTCTTCCCATTCACCTTGCACATTTGATAGGCTGGCGTGAGCAGTTGAACGGCATATCGTAACGTCGACGTGCTTCCGATTTCGCTCAACATAGTCACGGCACTGTCCTCGAGCTGCAATCCCTCCGTTTGCGCTCGTAATTTAATGATTTGCTCAATTTCCGAAACACTGTAGGGCAGTGTGCGAATAATAAGCAAACGATCGAGAAGATCAAGTGGAATGCCATGCGGCGAAATGATGTCGTCAGTGCCTCTGCAAATGAAATGAGAATGAGCATGGTGAAATGTGTTAAAATTCTAAGCGTCGTTACCTGATAACACAGCGACCGCGATTTGTCGCAAAGATCACAATAGGCGCTATCGGTGACTCGAGCGATTTATGAAGATACGTGAATGTCTCCAAGTCGAGCATATGAACTTCATCGATAAAGAGGACGCCGGGAACGAGCTCCGCAATGCCTTGGTCGATGTAACGGTTGACCACTTTGTTGATTTCCATGCGTAGTTTGTCTGCAATCGATTTAATGAAGAAATTAGTCTATCCATGTAAGACACATGACAATTCTCACCTGTAATCTCTGTTTTCTTCGGCTTCATCAACTGCCCCATCATAGACAGAACATCCTGACCGCCCTGCGGTCTAGCATTCGCTACATCCAAGTCGTGCAACGTCACGTCCTGAATAACTTCCTTCTTTTTGTGTACATCGCCCTTGGGCAGCGGCACATACTCCTCCGTCTCCAGGTCAAACTCTGTGGCAAATGTGTCGCTGCGTCCCTGCCGCTTCACAGCACCACTGTTCGCTTCAATGTAAATGACATCGCCCACCTCAACCTTCTCTTTTTGCAACGATTCGTAGATGCTGGGATCCAATTTCAACTGTTTCGTTCCCTTGGCCGTTTTCAGCCCAATCACGACATTGCTAATTGTCTTTCCGTAACCGCCCATGGGATTTTCCGTTTCGACGGGCGTCAATTCCGTCACTTCGCCCTCGTACACTTCCTTGGTCTCGCGAATTCGCAAACCGATCGAACGTCGAAAGTTCTCCATAAGTACTTCGGTCTTTTTGATTTCGCTGCTGTACACCTCGGAGCCAACCATGGGGCAGAATGGCACTTTGTTGCCGAGCTCTTGGGCAATGGCCAGGGCGATTGCGGTTTTTCCCGTGCCCGGTGGACCGGCAAGGAGCAGAGCCCGTCCGGCCATTTTCTTTGATTTGATGAGATCGACCACTATGCCGGCCGCCTGGAAGTTTCGTGTTAAACAATTGAAAGGTCCAGTAGACGCAAACATGCAGAGAGACTTACCTCTCGAGCCGATTTCTGACCGACAAGACCGCCGCCCATTTGCAAAGGCACACCGCTCTCGTTGAGACCTAGTCCTTTGACATGGCTGTGCGCGGCAATTCGCTGTGCCCGCACCGTACTTTTCACTTCTTCGATTTTCATATTTCTCAAGTGTTTTTTCTCGTCAAATAAATGAAAATAGTTTGATAGTTGGAGATATTTACGGGAAATTGATAAAACAAATGCCTGGCAACGAGAAATTCAGCGCTAACTTGCGATGTCCGGTTACTGCCGTCTGGAAATGCGTGCTCGACTAAAAATGTCAAAACAAAAGATACATCCTCTTCTTGATTATTGTGGAGTTTTACCGTAGCAGAGCAGCTTGTCATTTATTGAGTGAGTTTGGAATAAATTCCACTCAACGTGACGTCACAACTGCGGTTATCGAGAATAACGAATAACGTATAGCCTGAGTGCAGCGATCACGGGTCATTCCAGAGAGGGATTGGATTATCTGAGCATGAAGTCAAATTATTGATCTGCTATTCAACGAACAATTTACAAATTTAATGAATCTTTAGGATCCGCCCTCATACTACCTACTTTGCCTTAGCCCCTGGTGAGCGTAGCGCGTCAACCACTCCTGCGCGTCATCGTATTCTGTTCTGGGCAAAGCGGCGCAACTCCTCAAACTACTTACCCAGCGCCTTACACTCTTTTGCCATAGATAGCCTAGGTATATAGGCCGTAGGGCCGTAGATCATGTTAAAACCACAAAGCACTGTGACTATGAGTCTATTGTGCTAAAACCCATTCTTTCGAGAAGACTAGATCATATGATTCAGTCGACTTTTCTCGATAAATTGACTGATCTGGCCAGATTTAATATAGAAGATGTCCTCGGCCAATGGAAATGTTATGGCGAAGCAGTCCGTGCGTTGTTCTGCAAGTCCTTCGCACTTACAAAGAATGTGCTGTGAAGTCTCATCATCAGCCTCGCAGAAGCGGCAGCTAGCATCCTGTATAATACGCATGGTTTTAAGGTGACCCTCAGACGCGAGTGCTCCGTCTAAATTCTACAAATCATTCTGACTCTGTTTTTGCTCAGCCGCAGCAATTCCAAGGTACGTGCACGCGAGTAGCCCGAGATGAACAGGGTCTCCCATTGGGATGTGGTAAGAGCACTTTCCCAGTTTCTTATTTGGTTTCTGCAGTAGCAGAGTGGAATTCCACTAAAAGGTTCTGGACCGTGGAAGGGGGCTTTGGAGGCTTGGTTTACTAGTCTATCTGCTAGCTCATTGCCTTCGACTCCCGCGTGATCAGGGACCCAGTAAAGAGTGAGTTTGTTTGTTGAACCCACAGTTAGGAGGACTTCCTGACAGGATAGCATCCACTTAGAATTTAAAGTGAAGCTGGTAAGTGCTTTGATGGCAGCTTGACTGTCGGTAAATATTGCTATGTCGCTGTTTAAATAGCCAGCGGTTTGGCACAGCCTAGCACAGACCTCGATGGCATGTATTTTTGCTTGGAACACGGACGGCATCGGAATACAGACTCGGTGTTCAGGACTAAAAACACATGTATTGGAACCTTCTTCCGTTTTGGAGCCATCTGTGAACTATTTGATTGTATTGGCGCGAAGAGAGTTGTAGCCATCCGCCCATATTTCTTTGTCCCATATGACTTATTAAAACGAGTGGTGGAATCGAATGGTTTTAACAAGGTAGTCAGTTGGCATGCTAAGTATACATTGTCACTTTCCACCCAGCTTAATTGATTTGAATTCAGCTTGTTCTCTATGTCGCAGGCCCTGAGTCTAACCGTTTCCATTCGTGCCTCCACTTCAATATGTGTATGTATCGGTGGGAGGTCGCGTAGAACCTCCAAAGCAGCAGTGGGACAAGAGTGCATGTCCAGGATAACTTTTTATCAAGGATAACTCCCAAATACTTGATAGACGGAGCCTATGGTAAAATAATGACCGTGAACGTCGAGCCGTGCCATCTGGCGAAGAGAAAGGCCACTCAACGAGCTAAGCAGCGGCCTTGCTTGCTGTAGCTCAGTTTGGGCGACGTGGGCGGGGTCTCCGCAGCTCGTTGCTCCTGTCCTTTACGTATTAATAAAAATTCATAGGCCTGCAGGAAGACAATACAAACATGGGAGGCAAAATTAGCCAATAATAAAAACATGGGGCGATAAGGATGGAATGGTTGGCAGACGGTTCAGATGCCCTCGCGCCCGCATCGGGGTCCGGGCGTAATGGGACCTTCGGCCTCTGGTTTCGTACCACCGACAGATCCTTACTCATCAGGTGCTGCCTTAGATCTGTCGGTGGAAGCCGCACTACCAGACCAGAATATGGTTCACTACACAATGTGTGACCTATCCACTGCCAAATTCGTCGATTGACATCTGACATATTGTTTCGGGCCAGAAAATTCTTAGTATTCGACGAAGACATGAAACACAGAGAGTGATAGTAAATGCAAACTCTCATGAGCTTATATCTTACCCGTACGTGCCAAACAAAGACCGTGTATTTTTGTGTATCATATTCTTTCTTTCTAGCTACTCTTATAAGGAAAGTTTAGCTCTCATAACAATTATAGTTCCTTTGTGTGATATACTCATGTGTAACTCTCATAAGGAGAGTTCAAGTCTCGCTCAAGATAAAATAACTCTCAGAAAGTGCGCCATTTAATTCTCATAAGACTCCTATAGTATTCTACCTGAGTTTTATTTCAAGAGTAGAACTCTTCTTCATCATCATCGTCGTAGCGCGACAGCCCGACGTCGGGCCTTGGCCACCTGGAGAACTCTTCTTCATGCTGAATCTTAAAGACTCTGGAAGAGTCTCATAAGAGGCAAATTGTCAGTTGGGTGATTACGTGGTGGTAGCGAACCGTTTGACTCGATCGTCTGTGCCGACCATTAGGGATAGTCCGAATATAAAGTCGATTTGTCGATCTATTGTTATTCAACGAAAAAAATCCAAAACTTTATGAATCCAAAAGGCTTAGGGCGCCGCTTAAAATTGAATTTATCGACTTGCGTTTGTTTTTTCTTTCCTATATTCAAAAGAAAACGGCAATAATATGCAATTACATTAAAACCATTTTTCCTTAAGGCTTAAACTTACAAACACTTAACCTATATACAATTTTCAAAAAATATCATCAAAACTCAGGAAGTATGGGTGGACAAGTGCAAACCAAATGTTTGTCGCCGTATGCATCATCGATTCGTCCAACAGTTGGCCACATTTTCGTATCAGATTTCACAAAACTCTGAAAAAAAAAATCAGTTGAGCTTCAAAACGCCAATCGCACAACAAATCCAGCTAAAATATACTCACCGCTGGGAAAGCGGCCTGTTCCCTCGTATACGGTCGATTCCATTCCGTAGTAATTACCTGCCGTTGCGGATGTGGCGACATCTTTAACGGATTCGTCACTCTATCCATGCGTCCGTCTTCAATTTCCTTAATCTCATACCGAATCGATATCATAGCTTCGCAAAATTTATCCAACTCCTGTTTGTCTTCCGACTCGGTCGGTTCAATCATCAACGTGCCAGCCACTGGCCAGGACATTGTCGGCGCATGGAACCCGTAGTCCATGAGACGTTTCGCTATATCCACCGCCTCGATATTGGCCGTTTTCTTGAACTCGCGAATGTCCAAAATAAATTCGTGTGCAACTAGATCCGTTTTCGGGTCCTTGAAGAGAGTCTTGTAGTGATTCTCGAGACGCTTAGACATGTAGTTGGCATTGAGGATGGCCACTTGGGTGGCACGTTTCAGACCGCGACCGCCCATCATCTGAAATGTTTAGATGTGTTAGACGAAATTTTCTCTTGTTAGGAAATAGATTGGAACATGGATATATCCTTTATATCCATTGTGTCCGTTTGTGTCGTTTATGCCCCTTATGTTAACGGTTAAAGAGGACATAAAGTTCGGTATATCTTTTGGTTAATTTGCGTCCTTTATGCCCCTTTTATACTTTATGTTAAATATGTCCTTTATGTCCGTTATGTACTTTATGTCCTTTACGTCCTTTAATTATTTACCAACTTCGACTATTCATTCTATTGCATTGTTTTACCGATAGCGTGACAAATCTAAACGTGAGAGACAACGTCTCACCCCAGCCACAAGACATATTCATCTCAAAAAGGGATCTCAAAGCACGACCGCGCGGACTTACCTTAATATAGGCCCACGAGATTGGCAGGATTGCCGAGCTGCCGAAAGGTGCTGCACTCACCACGCCAAAACTTCGCTCTTCGTTATCCACCGGGCTGACGACCGGGTGTCCGGGCAAATAGGGAGCTAAGTGAGCCTTCACGCCGATCGGGCCCATTCCCGGTCCACCGCCGCCATGAGGAATGCAGAAGGTCTTGTGTAAATTCAAGTGGGAAACATCACTTCCATAGTCGCCTGGTCGGCATAGAGCCACTTGAGCATTCATATTGGCTCCGTCCAAGTACACTTGGCCACCGTGCTTGTGCACAAGCTGACAAATATCAGCCACAGTGTCCTCGAAAACACCCATTGTCGAGGGATACGTAATCATCAAGCACGACAGGTTCTTCTCGTACTCGGCTAATTTCTCTTTCAGGTGATACATGTCAATACTTCCATCAGGACAGATCCGAATCGGCTCTACCTTCATTCCTGCCATTTGTGCTGAAGCAGGATTAGTGCCGTGGGCACTGATCGGAATCAGACAGATAGTTCGGTTCGCTTCGCCCCTGGCTTCATGATAGCTGCGAATGGCCCGCAGCCCGGCATATTCTCCTTGCGCTCCACTATTCGGCTGGAAGGAAATCTTATCGTAGCCCGTGATTTCACACAGATCCTTCTCCAGTTCTCGGAAGAGCTGATGGTAACCCTTTGCCTGTTCGACCGGTGCAAAGGGATGTATCTCGGTGAAGTGGCGGAACGAGCAAGGCATCATCTCTGTCGTCGAGTTGAGTTTCATGGTACACGATCCCAAAGGAATCATCGAATGGACAAGCGAAATGTCCTTGTTCTCGAGCTGTTTCATGTACCGCACCATTCGGGACTCGCTGTGATGACTAGAGAAGACCGGGTGTGTTAAAAACGATGATGTTCTTCGGTATGGCGTGTTTTCGATGGAATTCATCATAAATCGATCCTCAGACAGAGTGTTACCCAAGCTCTGGCAGCCAAAAATATTCAGGATATCATCAATATCTTCCGTTTTGACCGTCTCATCCAAAGCAATGCCCACGGAGCCGTCGTTGAAATATCGGAAATTGATTTTCTTCTGTTCAGCTCGCGAGCGAATTTCGTCCGTAGTAATGCCTTGGGGAGTTATGTTGAGGGTATCGAAAAACACCTGATTGTTTACTTTGTGACCGGCTTCGGCCAGTGCAGTCTGAACCGCCAGCGCTGACTTATGAATATTCTTTGCAATATTCTTAAGACCCTCGGATCCATGGTAGATTGCATACATGGCCGACATATTTGCCAGCAGGGCTTGGGCCGTACAAATATTGCTGGTTGCGCGATCGCGACGGATATGCTGCTCCCTAGTCTGCAGCGCAAGCCGATAGGCATCGTGTCCATCCATATCCCGAGTGACTCCAATCATCCGACCGGGCATCAGTCGCACCAAGTTCTGTTTGCAAGCAAAAAATCCGGCATGAGGTCCTCCGTATCCAAGTGGTACGCCTAATCGTTGTGACGTTCCGATCGCAACATCAGCTCCAAATTCGGCTGGCGGGCGAAGAAGAGTCAGGGCCAAGAGATCGGTAGCAGCAACGACTAGAGTCTGAAAAACAAAAAGTTACTAAAACTCGAAATACGCATATAATAACACAATGGTTACAAAAAAAATTGTTTTCGAATAAATAATGAAAACCCCTAAACTAACCCCCTAGTGGTACCGTAGCTTGCACCTCCTACCAAGGCTTATCCAACCACGCAAAATCGTCGGCTACCGATCGACGTCATAAGATTCTTGGATGTCCCCTTCATCAATTGGGTAAAGGGTACCATTTGGTAGCACGTCCAGAAATGCGATCAATTGGCGTCTGACCAACTAAGCTCTCGGCAAAAGCCTTTTGATCAGCTGTGATGCTAATGCATATCACACGGTATGGGGAAGTACCGATATTAACAGCAGAGGTGAGTTATTTTACTTCTCGATAATATTTCTAGCCTAGATCTTAATATACTTAATAGGGGATCCAGTCCCACCTTTGTCACCATCATCATCATCGTGGCGCGACAGGCCACCAGGTCAAAGCAAAAAGTATTAGACCTTACTGTATGCAGTTTCTCTCTCTCTCTCTCTCTGAATGAATATGTAGCTGGCATGTCTCGGACGAGCCTTCTCTCTCCGATCACCTGCATATTCGTTTTGATATCGCACCGGTGGCCTCACCGCCAGCTGACAGACAAATCCCACAACGCACGAACTGGCTCGGATACTCCGAGTCGCTGCGGGATAAGCTCAGTATCGAAGAGAACACAGCTTCAGAGCGGTCGAGTCTTAAAAAACTCACAGGAACATCACCAGGGCCATTTTGGAAGCATACGAAGAAAATTGTCTTTTAAAGTCCATCAAGGACAACAGGGAGTTCCGTGGTGGAACATACAACTCTCCTGCCTAGCGAAAAGGAAAGTTTTTCAACAGAGCCAAACGCACTGGAAGTAAGAACGTTAGGGATGCCAAACCAGCAAAGCTGTTAGACTACATCGGGACCTGGCAAAAACAAAGCCCTAACTTAGCGCACTCAAAAAACCGGACGGTAGCACAACGCAAGACTCCGGGAGTACGGGAAAGCTCCTTTTGGACCCTCACTTCCCTGGGTGTAGAATTATCGTAGGTGATGAATATGACCTGGGCTGCCAAGACATGTCCTACAAAGCCAGTCGTTCTGACTGGGTAGCAGCTAGGAGAATATTCACTTACAACATAGTGAAATGGGCGATTGGAACATTTAACCCCTACAAATCAGCCAGCACAGATGGAGTTTTGCAGACCTCTTATAAAAATGATAGGAAAAACTTATTCCACACCTGGTTAGCATCTTTAGAAGCAGCTTCGCGCTGGGTCATCGAGTCCCCCAATGCCTGGAAATCAGTGAGGGTGGCCTTCATTTCTAAATTGGTTAGCAGACCTATGGATTTAGCATCCTATCTGACATCGTTTATGCTGAAGATCATGGAGAATATCCTTGACGATCACATCAGGACATCGCTCCTTGTGAAAAATCAACTGTTCCGTGTGGCCCAGTTGACGTTTCGTTGGCCTAAACTGGTTTCGGAGAATGCAGTTGCCAGCATGCACCTCCTGCACATCCATGGCCACGAACGTCGTCGTGGACGGGATTCGAACCCGAAACGCCAGTAGTCAAATATGAGATTGATGCCTCAACACACTCCGCTACCCGTCGCCCATATCATTTTAGGTGCGCTACGAATAGTTTAAGAATGGTGCGATAACAGCGGCTTACGTCTAACCTATAGTGGAACACGGTGCGGTTGTCTGGTGTCCAACAGCTGCTTTAGAAGTTCTACACTCGACCTTCCGCCGATGGATATACACATTAAAGCGGAAGCTAAAATGTCAACCGTCAGACTCAAAGCCTGCGACATAGGGATGAGGCTGACCCCGGTGCTGAGCACAAAGGCAAAGCCTCCATTGCAATGGGTAAAATGCCGTCCGTGTTCCAAGAGGAAATATACGCCATCAAAGTTTGTGCTTGAATGTGCCAAACCGTCGGCTATTTAAACAGGGACATAGTAATATTCAAAGCAGTAACTAATTTCACTATCAATTCTAAGATGGTAGGGGCTTGTCAAAAAGTCCTCCATAATGTGGGTTCAACGAACAAACTCACACTTTACTGGGTTATTCGGGCATACCACTCCACTACTGCAGAAACTACATCAGAGACTGGGAAACCACACGAGCTTTATCCCAATGGGAGGCCCTCCCAGGCCTTAGACAGGCCAAGCTGTTTATTTCGGTCCACTCACACATTCGTTCCTTGGAATTGTTGCGGTTGAGCAAGAACAGGGTCAGAATAATGCGCGGAATTTTAACGGGACACTCGCGTCTAAGGGGTCACTTTAAAACCATGCTTATTGTATCAGACGCTAGCTGCCGCTTTTCCAAGGTCAATGATGAGACCTCACAGCACATCCTTTGCGAGTGTGAAGGTCTTGCTCTAAAATGTACTGAATGCGACGGCATAGAAGAGATATCACCAGTCAAGAGGAATGACTGGTGATATCTCTTCTAAAAAACCTTGGCAGTCAATTTATTGCTAGGCTAAATCAAAATATTCAGCCTAGCTTCTCGATAGAAAGGGCCATAACAAAATGGTTGCAGTGCTTGTGGTTCCAATACGACCCACCTCCTTTATCTATCTATCTAACTAGGCTCTTCGTGAAAACGACCCAATTTTTTTATATAAAAATTCATCGACAACTACCAAAGGATTATTATATAATATGTAACCACTTAAAAGGGAAGAGGGCTGATGTCAGTCTGATGATGTCTCATGTTACCGGTTAGTCGCGGGTTCTAATCCCGTTGTGGCCATGTATTGTCTTCCCCCTAACAATAGGGAATAGTTGATGTGCTACCCTACTAGTGGTTAGAGCAAGTAGTAACTACTTAAAAACGTCTTTTGTTAAATACGGTAATCCCTATATAAAACATGCTGAATGAAGTGCTTTAAACCACTTACCCCATTCTTATGGGCGCTTTCGGAAATTTGCGTAAAGTCCTTCACATCGCCATACGTATCGGGGTACTGTATCAGAATTCCAGATAGCTCACGACTTTCCAAATTGGCTTCACCAATGGGACCGATCTCAACTTCAATTTCCAAGGCCGAAGCTCGAGTTTCGACAACCGAAATTGTTTGGGGATGGAGGCGATTCGACAGGTAGATCTTCTTGCGACGATTTTGTCTGTAAGGCGATAGAACTTTTAGCTGTCGATGATCTTATAACATATAATTACCCACTTACCTGGTGCACATGCACATGGCCTCAGCGGCGGCAGTTCCTTCGTCAAGCAGCGATGCATTGGCCACGTCCAAGCCTGTGAGTTCGGACACTAGTGTCTGGTAGTTGAGCAAAGATTCAAGACGTCCTTGAGCTATTTCAGGCTGATACGGAGTGTACTGTGTTGTCCTGGATAATGAATAATCGTATCATCTGTGCTGCTTCGCATTCACTGTACTTACCATCCAGGATTCTCGAAAATATTCCTCAAAATCGTATGTGGTACATAGCAATTGTGATAACCCATTCCAATGTACGATCGCCAGATTTCATTTTTGTGAGCAATGTTGCGAATTCGATCGATAAGTTCATGTTCATCTAAAAAGGGATTGAGAAACATGGGTCGGTCATTCGTTTACTTGTCTATTTGCTCCTTATGTACAAGCATACGTGGTGGCAGATAGGACTTCTACATTTCGAAAGGCAATAAAAAAAATAGAGCGGGAAAGTAGCATAGCACAATAGACCCTGTGGTCGCAGTGCTTGTGGGTCCCTTGGGTATTATTATTGAGTATTTCATTTAAATGTTGTAACGGGCGGTTTGGTGGGCATCAGAATATGCCCGTGGGGACGGAGCCTTAGGTAGCATAATGACCGTGAAGGTCGAGCCGTACAATCTGGCGAAGAGAAAGCCCCTCAAGGAGCTAAGCAGCGGCCTATGCTTGCTGTAACTCAGCAGTTCGGGAGACGTGCGCGGAGTTTTCGCTGCTCGTTGCCCTTGTTCTTTACGTATTAATAAAATTCATAGGCCTGGGGAAGACAACACACAAACAAGGGAAGTAAAAATGTGGAATAAAAAAAATGAGGCGTTAAGGATAGAATGGTTGGCGGATGGCTCGCTTACCCTCGCGCTCGTATAGGGGTCCAGGTGTAATGGGACCCTCGGCCTCTGGTTTCATACCACCGACAGATCCTTACTCATCAGGTGCTGCTATAGATCTGCCGATGGAGGCAGCACTACCAGGACATGGTCCATTGCAGGTGGTTCATTACAATGTTCTGCCAACGTTTCGTAATTCTTTGCATCTTTTATTTACCAAATATAGTAATAAGTAAGTGATTAAGCCAATTTTGATTTAGATAACAGCCCTGAAGATGCAAAGAATTGCGAAAACGTCAGTAGAAATCTAAATTAAATACAATAAGCTGAAATACCCGTTTTTTTTATTGATAAACAAATAGAAACATTCCTAGTAGTCTCATGTCTGGCTACGATCGTTACGGGTTCAAGTCCCGTTCACGACGTCCGTGGCCATGGATGTTTGTGTTGTCTTCCCCCTGTGATGCGGGACGTAATAATAAGCCACGACATCTCCCGACTTGTCGCAGATGGGCGGCTAAATAGGAGCAGGAGGTGCATGCTGGCAACGTGCATCGTCCGAAACTGATTTATGCCCACGAAACGTCAGCTGAGCCATGTAGAATATTTGACGCGCTATGTTCAACTAGGGGTTATGCCAAATGAGTGAGCAACGCCTAGTGGTTTGAGTCTTTGGCCAATAGGGGAGTTTTAAATTGAAATATTATCGCACTCCCCTTGCGTGGGCTCCGCCGCTTAAGCATACCCTCAGCATATCGCCCTAGAGCGCTCGCTTCACTCGTTCTTTACGCTAAAGCGCCACTATTAGCCATGGCACGAACCACGATACGTCGCCCGGTGAAATGGAAATATACCGTATTTCAGATCGTAGTATTATTTGCATTAAATTATATTTGCTGGGGGTCCGCGTAGCTACAAAACATTGAATTTGCACTGATAAGGCCCTACTATTTGTTGAGCGACACGACAACATCATTGTTAGTGATTGATAAGGCAGGCGGTGGTGACCTTTGAGGTCATCATCGCACAAGAATTTTGTGATGATCGCGGACTCAGTGATGATGACGACGACTTCGATTTGTAGATAAATGTAGAACGAGGTTAATAAATGACTCGTGCTACCAAGGAAATTCTCGTACATATGGATATCGATTTTCGTCCCTATCTTAAACTATGACACATTCCTTAAAATGCGAGACGTTACTTACTCAGTGGCTCGTCCAATTGCAAGTCTCGGTTTAGCTGAATTGCGGCTGGTACAGCCTTATTAGTCAGTTCATCCAAGGACTAGACAGAGCAGAGGAGTTAACGATCCATGTCTTTAAAAGCAGATTCAATCGGTAACTCACCTTATATCCGAGCAGATCGAGCATAGCAACGACATCGGTTTTGCGTGGACCAATGTGTCGCGATGGAAAATCCGTTTTATTTGGAAAGACTTCTTTAACGGTCGCCAGATGTCTCTCCAAGACCCGCTCGGCTATTCTAGGACTACCAATCAATCTTTTTACACCGTTCACCGTTATCCTGTACATTTTCGATCACGCACACTGCTTTATGCTGTTCTAGAACAACCGTAACGTTCACTTGACTACGACTTACTAAAAGAGGTTCTGGTCCGTTAAGAAAGATCAGAGTTACGAGATCCACACGTTATGAGATTTGCTATCAATATTTTTCGTCTTTAGTCTCTTAAAGAGTATGGTCAGGAGAGGGTCATTGATATGATAGATGACGAAGTCTGTTGGTCCATTGAGAGTTCATAAGTTTCGTGAATTGTTTTTTTTTTTCAATTGTAATTTGTGTTCAAATGATAAGAGTTAATTGTAGGTGTCGAGGAATTTGAACCATGGATTTGATGCCACGAGCCTCATCAATGCCATGACCATGATATGGGCTATAATTACCTATAGTCGCTGGTTTTAGTTGGCTGTAGAGCGCATTGCGCGTTTTCGCGATAAGTTAAGTAACACAAGAAGGAGCACATCATGAACCTACTACTGCAGAAGGGTATATGTGATGTACTAGGCGTCATATCATACTCCTGCCGAATGGAAAATGAGTAATCGAAAAAGGAAATGAAAATGGAAAAGGAAAATGATCGTGAAAATCGAAAATCGTAAATATTTTAGAATAGAGCGGAATAAAATGAAATTCAAAAATCGAAATTCGATATTAAAAAAGTTGAAAATTAGATAATTCAAAAATGGTTATTTAAAAATTTGGCTAATTCCAAATGGATCGTGAGCTTAGGTAGGAGTAGCACTTCAAGCGTCTTAGCAACTGGCGAAAGTAGTGTGACCTATGACACTGTGATATGATGCACTTTGGGTTGCTTGTTTTCCCGGGTTTCAGGATAGGGACTACTCTTCCCTTCCCTTATTCGACACTTCGGGAATTAGGTTACTCCAATGCTGAAAAGTCAAGGTTTTTGAACATGATCATGTATAATCCATCGGGACCCAATGCTTTAGAGCTCTTAGGCTGGGCATTCTCGGACAGTCCAAAAAATATTTGCAAACAATATTTGAAGCGATGCGTCATACCAATACTAGTTTATACGTCATATCAATACTAGTTTATGGAAAACTGTTCTGAAAAAAGAAGAAGAAGAAGAGGGGGGGGGGGGGGTGCCAAAATATCCTTGCCTGTGTCTTAAGTCAGTCATTGACCGGCCCTGGCTTGCGGGTGTTCGACAAATTGTCTATTAAAGAGACAAGCACATTGTGCAGGGTCACTAATCATGTTGCTGCCAAATTGGATAGCAACATTCCCTCGTTGGTCCAGGCTTCCAGACCTGCACAGGCGTCCAGGCCGGCACAGGCGTCCAGGCCGGCACAGGCGTCCACGCCCGCACAGGCGTCCACGCCTGCACGTTACGGGCTCCGCTTGAAAATGTAGTTTCATACCATTTAAGCTGACTACACACATACCTTGTATGTGACCAGACTTATGAGCCCCACTAATGATGCATAGAATAAAACCACAAATTAATTATAAGTATTTATCATAAAATACATCATACATTATCAATACATAACGAATATAAAATACATAGGTATATCATAATTTTAAAATTTCTAATCACACCCAAAGACGTCGTGGGCACACACACGCTTCGCCGCAACCTAGCCAATTTCAGCAATAGTAACGTTGAAATAACCGCGAAAACCAATTTCATGTCCGTTTCTCGATCAGAGTCTTATACGCACTCTCAAAATATTTGGAGAGTATAGGATAGGTTGGATCATATTGCGCACTATTCTTGCGTCGAATGATTTCCCGATACCGATGAATTGCACCAGCCACCAACTCCAATCTGCAAGTCAAGTTAAAATGAGCTTTACTTCCCGACAATAACTGGAAATCAAAAGTATGAATTGCACTCACCTTTCCCTATCGGAAGTGTGACCATCCAGCCATTGAATCAATCGCTCGTTGGACCAATTGGCGGCCGTATGTGGACTCTGCAATTCATTACCCGCATGTGTGAACATTAGGAAGAGAATTATATGACATGAAATCAAGCCGTCCTGTTCGACTTCTTGTTGCGCTAATTGTTCAACGTTAAGGGTGATTAGGGTGGACATGGCGCGTAGTAGTCTGAAAGCAAAACACAGCGCCAAACAATAAATAACATTCGAGGAAAAGAAAAATTGAAAAATACCTATAAGGCTTTCCGATCCTAGATAAATTATCAACAATGGGCTTCAAAGCATTCTCCAAGTGGCTGCAGTCATTCTTCAGGCGACTACGCCCGGCCATGGTGACTGGTCGCAAAATTGAGAGATTGTTAACAAATAATTCAATACATCGTGTTGCTATTTGTTCGCCACTGAGAAAAAAAATACTTATTGAGAAACATTCCTAGTTGGCTGGGCGACGCATAGTGGTTTGTATCTTTGACCAATAGTGGTGTTTAAATTGAACTGTGATGATTTCACACTGCCATCGTGTGAGCACGGTACGCTCTGTACGCTGTAGCAGTAAAGCCAATATGTACAAGCAAAGATGCGAACCACGATGCGTCGCCCCCTCTTAAGAATCATCATAACAAACCCCATACCATTCAGCCACTGTTGCATGATCGGCGAACGGCGCCATATGCAACGACCACGAACGCTGCAAAAAATCCTGCAATTCCTTCATGTAGAGCGACGGGCCGGCTGTCGATAATTTATCGCTGTTAAGTCCCGGCTCACGATGCATACTCAACAAAATTATTCCAACAGTTGACGTCATGGATTCTGCATAAAATTACAAAAGTAAAAATCCATCACTGTTCAATAAATTGAAATTGTTCTACTCACCCAACAACTGTTGCAATATCGCCAAAATCAAATTACGTCCTTGTTCCAAATTTTTCAAAATACTCTTCGCTGCATCGATCGGGAACTTATCGCCCAAACTGCTGACCAAACGCTTCACAGCTTCCGCATGATAGTGCACGATATTTGCCAGATTTGTATTCTGAATTTGTGCAGTATTGGGAGGGACTAGAAATGAAGGAATTTCCAAAAATGTTCAGACATCTAATGAAGGTGTTGCGAAATTTTCTTACTTACCAACAACTTGCTTAGAATCCGTTCCCAACTTAACGCTGGCCTCAATCTTCGTCCAGAAATCTTTATTGCACGAATTAAAAGCGGCCGCTACTAAAAGCGAGAGTCGATTGTCGACCATGGCAGCGCTCAATTCCGCTGACGCGGCACGTATCAAACTGTCGGCATTGTCTGTTGTCGGACAATCCACTCCCAAAAGGGTGGCTTTCAAATTGGCACCACTCTTTGACAAATAGCCGGCCTCGAGACTCTCAAAAATATTCTCACTGAACAGCTGACTTGAAGACAGTTTCGCTTGTAACGACTTTATTGCCGACAAAATATTGGGCAGACCCTCTTGCAGACATTGCCCAATGTGTGGAGCACACTCGGTGAACGATGATCGCAATAGATTCTCCAGACGTGTGTAGAATTTCGACTGAACATCCTCGTTCTCCCCGAAGGTATTTATATTGCGAAACTCGTTGTGAAGACATTTTTGCAGGAGGGTGATTTGTTGACAATAGTCGTAAATTTCGTCGGTCATGAGCCAGTTCAAGGATTTCCAAAGTTTCGTGCGAAAGTGTTGCGATGTTGTCAGACTGGGCGTTTTGCCAGGCCCTCGGGGCATTGACGTTGCGCTGCCGGCAGATGAGGACGACGTTACGCGCGGTTCCTTGCCCGCAGATTCGGATTGTGAAAGTTTGGAAGAGGTGAGCGTGGCGATGTCGGTGCCAGCGAAACATTCCTTAATGGAATGGGTGATTTCGTTGAGGAATGTTTCGATCAAGTTGTCGATGCACTTATCGATGGTTTGAAGATTTATGAAAATCTAAAAGGGCAACAATTTCAGTTTCAACTTTCTTCATTTCTTGCATATCTAGATTTTCTGCTGGAGGCTCTAGGCTGGACCAACTCAACCCCAACAACAACAATTGCAAATTTTTTTTTTCTAATTTATCAACTTTTATGTTTTTTTTTACTTTTTTGGGTTTCCTGCTTGGACCAGTCATTTAAAACGCCGTAGGTCGCAAAAAATTGCACCGTTATGTTTTCGGATGTTGTTAGGATAGAAAATAGTGTAAAACCAAGTTTGCAGCTTCGAAAGACCTGTGGTAACTCTGTGATGCTCGAAGAACCCCGGGACTTTTTTCATTTTTTGGCGTATAACTTCTTAAAGGTGTACACTTTTAAAGTAAAGAAAATTTGCTATATCTGAGCACAACCACAGCTCAGTAGGTCCAATAGGTCCCGAGATACAGCTCTTCAAAAAATTTCAATTTTTTCCAAAAAGTTCGAAATTGTAGTTTTAGCCGTCTTCCCAGCAAAATATCGAGAACCTGGAACGACCGCCGCACATTTTCAGAAAAGATGTGTAGTGGACTCTGTGTTCTCCAGGCAAAGCCGGCATTCCATATCAGTGGATAGACCCATTTTGTTGAGGTGATATCTCACCCAGTGATGCCCCGTGAGATAACCCACGATTAATCCCAGGTCCGCTCTACCCAGGAGGCTGGCTTCTTTGAGACCGTCGGGTTTTATAGGATAGTTGGGACTGCCGCAGTCCTGGCAGACAATCCCAGTGGCGCAGTCTTTCATTGGCACGCCAGTCTCTCATAAGTGATCTGGTTTTAGCCCAACTCAGACCACAGTAAAGATCAGGCCCGATAAATTTATCCGAAGAGCACTGTCTAGCAAGTTCATCGGTCTGGTACCCAACATAAACTAACCCGATTGGTGTTTGCGAGACACTGAAGGGTATGAAAACACTCTTTCACTAATTTCAATGATAATATATGTGAAGAAAGAGCCTTAATGGCGGCACCATGAAATATGCCATTTGGAAATAAGGCATTAATGGATAATTTCAGTTGAAACCGAAAGTAGCCATAGATTCTTTCGGTTTCACACCGAACGAAGGTGAGTATGTACATGGCTATTTTCGCTTTCTTTCGCATACCTTATTTCGGTTTGAAATTGTGCATAGCCAAAAAAATGCTGGATGCAGATATACTAGGACGAAACGGATGCAGGTACATGTACAAAGAGTGAAATGGGCGACTTAGGGCTACATGCGGGGGTTCGCAGCGCCCTAGGAGCGGAGCTAGCCCAGCTCGTTCCAAACCGGAATTATCCATGCACACTTGTGCGATACTGCGGGTTGTGAATTAACAGTCGCTTGTGTGGGCTTCGCTCGCTACGCTCGCTCCGCGCTTAAGAGATCACAACCCTGGATTTCAGCTTGAAAAACGCTAGGCCAGACGCCGATAGCAATGGAGATCCTGGTGTCCGGTCTGTAGACTCCTGCTACGTTTTTGATCCGTTGGTAAACCACATGGTATACCGGGAGACAGAGCCCAGAATGCGACTGTCGCATTCCGTGTGAGTGGGGATGGAAACCGAGAATTTTCTACCAAAACATATTTCCCTAGTCATATAATCAGATCTCGAGCAGATGTGCATGCCAGGGACCCGCTCCAGAATACTAATCTATCCCTGATTGAACACATGACCGTCGTATGTTAGACACATTCGAAGAGCGCTCAGTGCCGAAGACTCTTGTATGAAAATATGCAGCGGAGTAAGTCCAACAATCGCCTCAATAGCCGTTGTCGGCCAAGTACGGATGGATCCTGTCATACCAAGGCATGCAAGACGCTGTAACTTACTACAAACCTGTATGGTGCAACGCTTATTCGTTCAGGGCCACCAAACTAGCGCCGCATAAGTCACAACTGAACGTACGACCATCAAATATAGCAACTCGATCATGTTCCGGGTGAGTCCCCAAGTTTTGCCAAACAGAGACCTGCAACCTTACTGATAACAGCCTCGACGTGATTGCTCCAATTAAGCCGACAGTCCAACAAAATGCCTAAGCATTTGACTTCAGTGGAGAACTGAAGTACCGTTCCGTCAAGGCTGACAGGGTTTAAGCTTAGATTCTTTCTTCGAGTGAAGGGAACTAAGACGGTTTTTTGAGGGGACGCTGAGGCCAACTTCAATGCACCAGCGAAGTACTAGATCGAGTGCCGCGTACGACAAATATATAAAAAATTATCTTCACTTTTATATATAAGAAGATTAAAGTGAAGGGATAGGTATGTAATATTAGGCTTACCTTTACGCACTTAGCGAGACAGTCGTGTTCTTTTGAAAGGCCCAGGTTCGTCAGACGGCTCTTCTTGGGACTCTGGAGACTCCTATGTTGTTGGATCTAATGGTAAAGGATCGTCGACGTCTTCGTCTCCTGACTCATCAGCTATGGCTAAGGGAGAAGTATTCAGGCAGGTCTTCCCCTCATAAACTTTGCAGAGAACAGAGCATTTCAGCCCCGCTCTCTGACAGAAGCAGCTCCCTCCTCCGCACTCTTTCTGGCACCTGCATGACAGGAATTTCAGCAGGGCTAGCGGCGCTGGTTCCCTGGTTGAGGTCACCGATATCAGCCCCTGCTGGCTCCGTGTCCACCCCCAGTTGGTGGACTCTTTCTCTACCGCCAACCACTTTTGCACCTGGTGGTACTACTACTCAATTGCCCTAACCCCTTGTGGGGCATAGTGCGTCAACTGTTCCATGTGGCCCAGTTGGCGTTTCGTTGGCATAAACTGGTTTCGGAGACTGCAGTTCCCAGCATGCACCTCCTGCACATCCATGGCCACAAACGTCGTCGTGGACGGGATTCGAACCCGAAACGCCGGTAGTCAAACATGAGACTGATGCCTCAACACACTGCACTACCGGTCGCCTCCCTACCTACCTGGTGGTAGGTTCTGTAGGAATGTTGGGCAGCAGCCTCCTCGGTTGGGGGTAGACGAGCGAGGCGGACTTTGGCGTTGGCAGCAGATTGGACAAATATCCCGTAATGCAGGGCGTGGACGGAGTCCTCTTCTCAGCGCCACGAGACATTTGTTGCCAACAGAGGCTATCTCCTCATGAATGGCGTCAAGGCTGAGAAACGTTGTAGCTGCGTCAAGTAGGTCTGGTTGTTTTGAAAGGACGTACAACGACATTTTCGGGGAGGGTCGTGAAGGCAGAGTAGAACGTTGATTTTGCTCCTTTTTGCATTCGCTGTTCGCAGAATACAGTCACGAGATATGGGGCCAACTCGTATGTAAAGTGGTGTCTTAGGTCGGCTTCAGACTGTTTCGTTATACACAGCCGTTGGAATATTGTGAGAGGGTCTATAGCAACATGCTTGTTATGCACCTTGACGGTGGCTGCTGCCAACGTTCGTATTTTGTCTTTCAACATTACCAAACGACTTTGTAGTAATTTCTTTGACTCGATCGCATCCCATTTCGCGTGCCATGTGACAATTCACTTCAGGGCCTTCAACCACGTCACTGCAGATCGACAGTATTTTTTCATTGGAAGAAAATAGTGTGTGGATTTGGAACCGGGATATTAGTTTATCCACATCATTAGAATCGCGTTCGATTCGAACAGATACATGTCAATGTTTTGTTCCGTCGTGGTACACGAGATGTCCCAAAAGAACTCAAGCCCCTTACAGATATTAAGCATGTATACCATGCCTCCAGTCCCCAATTTTTCACTATTGCCCATTTTTGCCTCCCATGGTTGTGTTGTCTTCCCCAGGCCTATGAATTTTTGTTAATACGTAAAGGATAGGGGCAACGAGCAGCAAAAGCCCCGCCTACGTCTCCCGAACTTAGCTACAGCAAGCATAGGCTGCTGCTTAGCTCGTTGAGGGGCCTTTTTCTTCGCCAGATGGCACGCCCCGACCTTCACGGTCATTATGCTACCTTAGGCTCCGTCCCCACGGGCATCTTCGGATGCCCGCCAAACCGTTCATTACAACCTCTCTACTGGAAAGCCAGAGATATCATAGAAAACTGCCAGTATCCTCAGCTCAGTGGTGAGGCTTATTTGGCACCCAACGTGGGGCCCATTTCTGGCACAGAACAAAAAATATCTATAATCTATTTCTATTCTATTTTATTAGGAGCTGCATTTCTTGTTTAATCCGATTTACTTATTTTTTCGTTTCTGAAGCACCACGCAGTTAGCATAGGTCTTTCGAAGCTGCAAACTTGGGTACTATTGGTTGGTATCTGTACTAACAACATCCCAAAATCCAATCCCAAATCATAACGGTGCATTTTTTGCGACCTAATGCGATTTTTGTGTCTACGGTGACTGGCGTAGCTAAGATATTCGTACAAATCTCAATACAGCAGCTCTCCTCCTTAACACCCCCCTTCAATCATTCCAAAAATTGTCAATTTGGCATTTTCTGAGTTTTTTTGAATTCTCTGAAGTTTTGCAAATTTCCTGAATACCTGAATACTGCTCGTAACTTGCGCCTCCTTCCCGTCTCTCAGTCCATTCACCAGATCCTGTTGGGCTAAATTATTCAAACGCTGACGACTGGAGATCACAAATGCCCGATCCTCTCGAATGAAGTCGATCTTGTTCAACTGGGCGTCTTCCACTAGGGGCTCTAAAAATCCGGGGAAAAGGTTTCTTTTTATAAGCATATCAACAATACTCGCTCCACTCTGTTCACACACTCACCGAGCTCAAACAAAATCGACGCCTGTTTACTGGCATCGCGGGTACCCTTCAATTTATTCGCCAGTTGCAACAAATTGCCACACGATCGTAATATATGCGAAGCACCATGCAATCGTCCAAGAACTTTAGTTTGACTCTCGACCATGGCAAATTGACCGCCGATATGATTGCGTAGGCGATTCGCTCCGTTTTGCAGTCGT
The DNA here is from genome assembly GCA_964017055.1 of Chloromyia formosa. Lineage (NCBI taxonomy): Eukaryota > Metazoa > Arthropoda > Insecta > Diptera > Stratiomyidae > Chloromyia > Chloromyia formosa. The sequence goes on from OZ024817.1 coordinate 6,317,834, forward strand.
TCCATATGACCCACCACGGCATTCAGGGAGGCATCTAAACGCCCGGCATGAGTCGCTTGGGACAGGAGCGCTCCGTGTTCATTTCGCACTTGCGATTGTAGCTCAAGCGATAGAATCTCTAAGCCATCGGTCAGTTTTTTAATTTGATCGGAGATTGTAAGCGTCGCAACAGTGTCGACGGAGGAATCACGCTTTTCAGCCAGGAATCCCTTGTAGAAAGCTGAGATCGAGAAATGTGATAATTGTGTTCGTGATAGGTGGGTCATAATTGTCTACTCACAGTCGTTCTCAATTTCATCGCAAATATTTTCTGTTGGCATTTTCGGTGGACCGGCCGTGTTTACGTTTTTCATCGGATGACAGGTCCACGTCTGATTAGTGGAAGGTTGGAATTGGGTGGAAAACCATGGACTTGTAGAACATACTGGATGGGAATGAAATAGTTTACGCAGAAACCCAACCTGTTAAATAAGTTCTTACCGCGTTCTTATAATTTTAGTTAATAGTTTAAAATCGAATAGATTAACCCAATAAACCAATTGATAAGCATATTGATTATTATGACTGCGTTCACGTTCCGCAACGTTGTAATTGCGGTAAGGATGTTCCCTCCACCCAACCATAAACTCTTAACCCGAACGACTTGTTTTGCAGTTGTCATGTATTAAACACCTGATAGCAAATTCGATATTGAATTTCAAACAAAACTTCAATTAAATTCGCGACGGCTTCAGGAAAAATGAACAACACTGCAAAATCGCCACAAATTTGTGTTTCTCCGGTGTAAATAAGCACACAAGACGCCATGTAAAAATCAAGACACCGAAAACGAAAATACACACCATCTGAATACGTCAACTAACAACTGTCAAATACGCTAATACCCCTTACCCCCCGGTTGACCGGAAATTAACCAGGAAAAATTTCTGGTTAATTTCCCCGATGTGTGGTAGATCAAACGCAAACTGAAACGGACCGTCCACGAGCAAAATCAGTCGAACTGTTTGCAGTTGCGTTTAAAACGTTGCGGGACCTGAACCCACCCATTAAAAATCATCAAAAATTCCTCCCAACCGCTGTCAATAAATTCCATCCCCTCCGAAAATCTTACAACTGGAAGCGCCTGGAAAGCTATTTGACAATCAACAAAACGCTCTATTTTCCTGCCGCCCCGGTAGAGAAAATTTATTATTGGACCCGGACAGGCATCACTCTAGCTTGAAATGGGACGTCGCAAATCGAAGAGAAAGCCACCGCCAAAGCGAAAAGCAATTGAGCCGCTCGATCAGCAATTCAACTGTCCATTTTGTAATCACGAGAAGTCCTGCGAGGTGACGATGTAAGTTTTTCCAAACAGCAGTTTTACTACCAAACAAGAGCTCTTGGTCAATCCGTCCGGGTTTGTTGTTTTTCTCTTCTATTGCAGGGACAAGAGTCGTAATTCGGCACGTATAACATGTCGCGTTTGCCTCGAGGACTACCAGACATCAATTAATTTCCTTTCGGAACCGATTGATGTTTACAACGATTGGGTGGATGCTTGCGAAAGTGCAAATTGAGCAGGTGTCATGTGTGGCGTGACGACGATTTTCTTAGTTTACGTTTGTTTCACAAAAGTAGAGGATGTGCACATAAAGTACGAAAATGTATCCAATATTTCAAATGTGAAATTCTTAATTTTAAGTACATACTTTAAATATAATATCGAATGGTAATAGAAACCCTGCAAAGGATCGCTTTTTCTTTATTTTTAATTTGGTGTGCATTTGTTTCAGTGTTAACGTAGCAAGTTGCAGACGCTGATATTCGGTCGTCGGTCCATTCTACGATAAGGTTATGTCCACTGCGGTTTTGTGACAACGAGTGGTGTATGATGTGTAATTTTCCAACCAAATGGATGTAAACTGTGGTCAAACGAACATCTAATGATCCGATTAAAACTTGGAAAAATTTGTTTCCTTCCCACCTGCACGATGGCTTCCCAAGGAAAGCTCAAATCATCATGGAGTATGGGTCTCGTTAAGTCAATGGAAGATCCCAGTATGCTATTCATAAAATCTGATTGTGGCGTAGTCATACGCGACAAGTATCCAAAAGCCAAACATCATTTCCTAGTTCTTCCAACGGCGGATATCCCAAGTATTTATCACGTAAGTTTTTCGCTATACCAGCCCAGTGCATTGCAAACAGTGACGAGCAGTGACTTTTCCATTCGGTCAAGCGGACGAACAAATAATAAAGCCTTATAACAAATCTAAAGTTGCCACCCATTGACGAGCACAAGCACGACCAAACTTCCATCGAACCATCAAATATCATAGAACGGTGGAAATAGGGGGAATTTTTTTTCCACACGTCCTATGAAATTGATGGTTCGATGGAAGTTTGGTCGTGGTTGTGCTCGTTCATGGGTGGCGATGCTAGTCTAGTCACCCATTGACGAGTTGGATTACGTATTAACGAGGGTAAAGGGTAAAACTAAAATAATGATGCAATCGGTGACAAGGACACCTGCACAACCGAGCATCAACGTGGGGGACCTCAACATCGAGTTCGTGAACAACTTCATCTACCTGGGTTGCAGCCTGTCAAGGGACGCCAACGAAACTGACGAAATCAAGCGACGGATACAGTTAGCTAATAAGACTTTTTTCTCGGTTCTCCCCATAATGAAATCGAAACATGTGCACAGAAACACGAAGCTCCGCGTGTACAAAACCATTATACGACCAGTGCTATGCTATGGCTGCGAAGCATGGACCCTAACTCAAGCCTCCGAAAACATGCTAGACACTTTCGAACGTAAGGTTCTACGGCGAATTTTCGGGGCTGTTTGCGATCGAGATGGATGGCGCATCCGGTACAACCATGAGTTGTATGAAATGTACGATGAGCTGCAAGTCTCGAAAATCGTCAAACTACAACGACTTCAATGGGCAGGGCATGTACAAAGAATGGACGATGATCGCATGCCTAAGAGAGTAATGAATGCAGAACGAGTCGACGGAGCGAGACTGCGAGGACGACCGAGATGTCGTTGGGAGAGCTCAGTAGGTGTGGACGCCGCGCAGCTGCTGGGCTCCCAAAATTGGAGGACGCGGTCACGTGACCGAGATAATTGGAGGACAATGATCCAGGCGGCCAAGGCCCGACGTCGGGCTGTCGCGCCACGATGATGATGGAAGTTTGGTCGTGCTTGTGCTCGTCAATGGGTGGCCAATTTCATAGGACGTGTGGAAAAAAAATTCCCCCTATTTCCACCGTTCTATGATATTTGACCTTAAGATCGCCACCCATTGACGAGCACAACCACGACCAAACTTCCATCGAACCATCAAATATCATAGAACGGTGGAACTGAAGAGATTTTTTTTCTATGAGTTTGACGTGGTTCGATGCATGCTCGCGACCAAAATGCTTGCCGTGGGTGGCGAACATAAAGATGGCAGTGGTTGAAATCACTCGATCTGGGTGTGGTAAGTTTAAAATTTGTATCAGTGACGTAGCCAGGGGAGGGGCCCAGGGGGTCCAGACACCTCCCGACTACATTTTTATACCCTAGACTTATAGTATAGGGTATATTGTTTTTGTCACGACGAAAATATGTAACACCTTAAAGGAGGCTCCGGAGGTATAGCAATGTATATATATAAATGTTCAGGGTCACCTCCTGATTCGATTCAGTCATGTCTGTCTGTCTGTCTGTCCGTCTGTCTGTCCGTTCGCACGATAACTTTCGATAGAATGAAGCTAGAGCCTTGAAATTTTGCTCACATGTTGGAAGTATGATCTAGTTGGATGGTATTGAAATTGGGCATGATCAGGCCAAGAGAACGCCTACCTCCCCTACATATGTAAAATAATTAAATGTATCTTTAACTCCCGATTCAAAAATTATGAAAAGCTCTGGCTTTGGTATATTGCTAGTGAGGGTAATCTTATACTCTCCTGGGAAAATAAAATCGATCAGTTGAAAACTAACGGTAATTTTCTTACAAAAAGCCCCATACTACCCTACTTTTCAGGTTTTTTGTCTATAACTTTTGAACCAATTGACGTAGACACCTGATTTTTGGCATGTAACCCTGAGGGAAGAAGCTGCTTAAGGTTCTGTAAGTTGGGCATAATCAGATCAAAGGAACACCTACCTCCCCTACAAATTTCAAAAAATTAAATATTCTTTTAATTACGATAAATTTCGATAGAATTATACTACCGAGCTCAAAATTTGGTGGAATGTTGCTAGTAAGACCTACTTAGTTGACATTGAATATGGGCAAGATCCGATTCAAGGAACCCCCACCTCCCCTACAAATTAAACTTTAAATAAGCGATAACTTTTGATAGAATGAAGCCAGTGACTTGAAATTTTGGTCAAATTTTTGAAGTGAGATTGAGTTAGTTGGCATTAAAGATGGGCAAGATCCGACCCAAGGAACCCCTACCTCCCCTACAAGTGAAACTACAAATAAGCAATAACTTTCGATACAATGAAGCTAGAGACTTGAAAAATTCGACAAATATTTGTAGAATGGGTTAGTTAGTTAACTGATTTTGAGAATGGTCAAGATCCTACTGAATAAGTGCCAACCTCCCCTATGAACTGGCCATATAGGAGACCCATTCTTAATGCATATGGTCGTTGCCAATTGGTACTTTTGGTATCACCACTAGGTCTGTGCAAGTCTACGGTATATACGCTTCGGACTCCGGGCCGAAGCGAAGCTTCGGCCTGGTATAATAACAAATCACACAGCTCTTGACCATTGTGTTTTGTTAAAGTGTGACTTTATCCACAATCTTCACATCAAGCAGCGGGCTCTATTGACTGTATTTATAATATAAATGAGCTTATTAGTGAAGTATCAAATTCGATAATTTGTTGGTTATTATGTTGTTACATTTGGGATATATACTCTTATAACATAACATAGTGAGTAGGCTGATTCTTAGAGTACCATAAAGATGCTTTAAATACATACATAGATGCGAATATAATATTTGATGCTAGAACAGTTAGTAACTGGCGTAACCATTGTTGATGATTTGGAAATACGGTTATAATATAGCTTTATTGGAAGTAGCTATGGATATTGAAGAAGATAAGTATCTGTATGTTTGAATTTCGTAGTAGTCTCATGAAACAATAGAATGGTACAATTATCGATCCGTCTCGGCCTGTTATTATTGCAAACTTTTTTCTTGTTTTATCTTGTTAAGAACCTCACCTGGCGCCTAGTCGTCAATTGCCGCGTTTTTTTTGTGCAGTGCAGATCAGAGCACAACGACAATTGGACGCGTTACTCTAACAACACCTGCTCTCCAGAGCAGTTGTTGTTAGTGTAATGCATGCAATTGTTCTATGATATTAACTAGATAAAATCACACTGACCATTGGGCGGCAAACATTTTCGGGCTTTTCGACCGTTTTTTGACTACTTATATATGTATATTACCTATACCTATACCTATTAAACCACCGACGAGCTCGGACGTGTTTCTCCCTTTCTGCAACCGTGCAATTTTAATTTTAATTAACATTTTATCCATTATACCTTTACCTTTGAACTGTGATTGTGTATCAACTTTTGCTGTGTGGTGTAATTTTATTATAAAGCCCCAATCAGTTGTGAAAGACCCTATAAACAGTGTCCCCATTTCAATTTAACTGAATTTGTGTTTCGAACAATCGCGAACAATTATGCATGACCCTATAAAAAGTGGCCCTATTTCCCTTTAATTGAAATTGCGTGTGTGTGTCTTTCTGCCTAGTGGTGATAGCGTCGATCATGAGTCATAAGTGTTCTTTGCCCAATTGCTCTGCCTACGACAACAATTTCAAGTTCGTATTGTGCAAAGGCTTTTGTCAGAGAAGACTTCATGGTACATGCATGGACGCTCCCAGAGATTGGTACTCACCATACCTCGCTGATCACTTTATCTGCTCCGATTGCCAGAATACGGAACTGGCTCTAACATCAATGTTCCGTAGTATCATTGAGCACGTGGATAATCTTCACACAGATAAAGATGTCATGATTGCAAGACAAGCAGCTCAAACTAAAGCCAGCGGTGAGAGTTTTTCTGAAATGGCAAGATGTTTTGACGATTTGATTCATCAAATTTCAAATAATACTCAGATCAATAACATTGAAAAAGTAATGTCGAGCATCGATAAAAAAACTCTCGTCGATCGCAGACATTATTAATAATAAAACGCCTTGTGAAACGAACGCTAACAATATCGTAAAAGACCTAAAGTCGTAATTCTTCGAAAAACTGTATAGCAAAGTGGAGTGCCTAGAGCTTTGCTTCCGTGATATCGCAGAACGAATAAACAGTGCGCCCCCTGTATCTAAATCGCCCTTTAGTGAAAATCCCATTCCCCCACCAGAAAACCCCACCGCGGTAACCAAGTCACCAGTCCTAGAACCTCAACTCAACGTTCCTTTGGCTGTGCCTCCGATCGTCCAAGAAACGACCGTCAAGCCAATTTCACGTTTTGGCACACTGTGGTCCCAAGACGAATGGGAGAAACGAATAAAAAAGATTAAAGCCATTGATAGCTCTGCCCGCAGATGTCGAGAATGCGTAAAAACCAATAACGTATCTCACACAACGTTCTTTGTAAGAGGTGCTCCAAATTTCGCTGACGAATCCTGGTTAAGTGGACTTTTAAAGAGCGAACTATTAATTGATGAATGCATTTGTCAATTGGTATACCTCCGCCACATTAACAATAAAAAAGCTAAAGCCTTCAAGTTGTCCATCCCGGCGCGTTACGATTGGCTCCTACGCAACCACGTACCAAAACGTAATGAAGCGTATACTTGGAAGGGAATGCAATTTAGAATTTGGCGCACGAAATTCGCATCCTTATCTACGTCAACGAGATTTAAAACAGCGATAATAGATAAGAATATTAGAAATAATGTACTATATAAACCAAACAAACTTCCTAAGACTAAATCTGGTTCTGAACTATCCCACATAAATCAACCCCCGCGAATATTAGTGTCAATTCCCTGTCTAGTAAACCTTATCGTCCAATTGGAAATAAAACCGACAGTCAAGCAGTATCAGCTTCTGTATCAAAATCTTCTGACACAAAACTTTGCGACCCAAAGAAGCCGCCTGACTCAGGCGAAAATTCGACAGCTCCTAATTATAACAATTTTGTTCGTGGTGATCCCCATATGCCATCCACAACCGGTTCAATATTGTAGAGACACATTTTTACGGTTGTTAAGCGGCGCTTGACTCGCTTGTAGGAAGTGCACGTCACTGATTGCAGACCACCCATCTCTCATTGCCACTTATCCATGTCCTTTCTCAGGTGACACGCGATCATTTAAATTTATTAAACGAACTACATTTACTGGCCGTTAATGCGATTGAAATAGTAGGAATGCGACTGGATGATTTTAAAATAGGATTTCATGCATTGCCGAGTATGCAGAGGTTGCATCTACATGTGATATCGCGCGATTTTATTTCGACATGCCTGAAGACGAAGAAACATTGGAATAGTTTTAATACCAAATTGTTTATAGATTATGCAGGTAAGTTTGATGGAGAGGAGGAAATTTCGAATGAGCCTAACTCACAGATTATCGTGTTTGTTTCCAGATGTATACAAAGAAATTCAAGAGAATGGAGCACTCAAGCGAATTAACAAAGACACCATAGCCGAACTGTACGGAAAACCGTTAAAATGCAACAGGTGTCAGTATGTGGCTAGTAACATGCCTGGTTTAAAGGCACACTTGGTCATGCATGAGCTGTAGTGAACTCCGAGAGACTTAGCATTCCATTGGAAGCATTTTAAAACCAGCACGCCGGTCAGGGACCCTATTATTCGATTTAAATAATCTCCGAGTATTCGCTTCGAATAAAAAAAATCGTATCGAATACTCGATCATTATTAAAATGGAGAATTTCGTTTCGAGTCACATGGCACTCTTTTCATCCTTCCGGAAGTAATTCGATTCGAATCGAATTACATGATACGGCCGCAGGGTAGCAAGAGTAGCGACCACCTTGATAAAACCCAGCAAAATGTTTAAATAATAAATTCAATGAATATTTGTAGTAGTTATCACATACATGACTTATATTAAAATTAAAATACAGTAATAATATATACGAAATGTAACAAATATTAAATTTACATTTAATACATACAGTTATTAAAAAATGTTTTTTGTATAGTAATTTTAATAAACGGATGGTGGTACTGGAAGTGAAGGATCGATGATGACGATGCTGGCACTGTTCATTTCGACATTTCATCAAACAAACAATCGTAAAGGACACAACTAAATTGGACCCATCGTCATTCAGCAATTGTTGTGAATATTGTTTTACATCGAACGACCCCCACAAATGGACTGCTGCGACGACAGAATCAACGCAGTGGCCATCAACATCATCATCGTCAAATGAATAAGAAAATTTGCGGTATTTCAAAACGGTTCTATCGTAATATGAATATTTTTTATGATAGCTTAAAAACACGATATCATCGACGTATCTTTTTCGCACGGTTGATGGCAATCAAGATAGGATAGTGTCGTCGAGATCTTCTTCTTTTCCAATCGGTTGCATGGCGACTTTTCGCAACACCTTGCTCACAACTTCGCTGAGCGAATCGCGTGCTCCCGACTCGAGCAATTGCAAACATTTCTGATAGGTCTCGTCGCCCGATTTCAATCGTAGAATGGCATTCAGGGCGATTTCCGAATTTGATCGTACATAGCTGTTTTTCTCCTTAGTGCCGTTGACCAACATGGGAATGACGGCTTTGAGAAGTTCGGGTGCGGTCTTTTCGGCGGGCACAACTTTGGCCAAGTAGTTGCATGTCTGGGCTACGAGTTGTTTCACCTCGTGACTATTGTGGTTCATAGCACGTACGAATGGAGCGACAAGTGGCTGGGGCACCGGTACGCCTTCATTCAAGCAATACTGAATCAGATAGCCGGCACCGCGAACACCGTTACGCGCGATGTTAACTTTGTCCGAAGATATGCACGATACGAGAACTTTTACGATTTTCGCTTCGTAATTGCCGGTGTACAGCATAGCGGGACACTCTTTCAGGGCAACGAACAGAGCAACCGTACGACCATGTCGAAGCGTCACATCCTCGCCCGTATCTTCATTCAACATGTGGCTCTTCAGTGCATCGTCAAGTTGATCGGCGGGCATGAACTTACACAATGCACCCAAGCAACCGCCCACAGCACTCCGTGTCACATCCTCCGGATGAGAGAGCATCGAACAAAGGGTAACGTACACTTGCTTCCGCAACGGATCGGTCATTTTATCGCCGGCCGGTGAGATGATGCCACGCAATGCCTGTAACATGGTCTCGCGAACTGATGAATCGTCACTTCCCTTAATGCCGTTATGCATTTCAATGAACAACGGATCGGCTCTGGTATGTATCACGACAAGCTCAGCTAGTGCTTGTCCAGCCTTCATGCGAACCGCCCGATTGGGATCGTGCAATGCTTTCAAGAATGTCGTCTGTAACTGCGGCAAAAACTGCTTCAACATCACGCCCACCTTATGCAGAAGAATCGCCAGAGTTTCGAGTACGGCAGCTTTCACGCCGGCATTGAATCGATCGCCCAGAATACGAATAAGCGGACCGGTAATATGGACAACGGATGGTTGCAACGACTGGGCGCTTGTTAACGATATAATTTCGCCCAAGCCTTGGGCTGCGTTCTCCTTCTCCTCGGGCAAACCGTTCAAAATCGCCTCACGGAATACTGGCAGCAGTGGCGATATACCTTTAGGCAAACAGAATCCGGGCAATTCCTGACCTTTCAGATCGCTGGCTGCGAAACGCACGGCCTGTCGGACATCCGACACATGTGCAATTTGCTGAGCCGAGTCCAGTGTCTTAATCACGGCATTCAATGCATCCCACGACCGTTGCAAAATGTCCTTATCCGAATCGGCAAATAGGCGCAGGAGGCCACGCAAAAGCTGTGGTACGTATTGTGAATAGTCGCCGGGCGAATGAGTGCAGAAAACGGACAACAGAGTGGCGGAGGCTTTCATGGATGCCGAATCATTGGATTTCGTAGCCGCCATCAATGTGTCCATAATAATTCGAACTCCCGTTTCATCGCTTACCGATAGAATGACCGCCTGGCAATATTCCAGCTCTTGCGACTCGGTGGACGTTCCTTGGGAATTGGCCAATGCTTGGAGAAGGGCAGCCAATATTTTAGGCAAGTATTTGGTCAAAGCTTCGCCGGCCACCGACACCAAAATGGAGAGAGCTTTTGTGTTGACTGGCGGTGCTGTCAGTTGGGGCACCAAGTACGGAAGGACGACTCTCGATTTTATAGCCATCACTTGACGCAATCCGTCCAAAGTGTTCTCGGCAATCTCTGGGTCTGGGTCGGATAAACCTTGCAACATGGATGGTAAAATGTCGTCCAAAGCGCGTGAACCCACTGTCGAATGTAATGAATCGAATGTCTTGGCAGCGGCTTGACGAACTTCTGGCAATGGATCACTGAGGGCCTTACGTACCGTCGGAACAAGGCTGTTTACAAAAGCGGTGACCATATCCTTCGACGTTGACGCCATGATTTCCGAAAGACCAATACAGACACCTTGACGTTGATCGGCTTGATCGGAGTTCAGTCCCCGTTCTAAAATTGGAATAATCTCGGGAAGAACTCTTTCGCCCAGCTTTCGTACTAGATCGCCCAACGTCCTGGCAGCAACCTGTCGCTTGTCGTAACTTGTACTTGCCAGGCAACCGAGCAAGAGTCCGAACAAAGTTGGCAGAATTTCGCGAAGAGTGCGTGGAGTATTTGTAACAACAACCTTCCAGACGTGGAGGGCGGCCTGACGAACCATCAAAGACACATCGCTACGGCCCATGTACAATCCAGCCAATACACGGTTACGACGCTCAGCTCCCAAGAACGTGATGATTGCCGAGTGTGATTGTTCCGTACCGAAATTGTCATCTTCACTAGCCGTCTCGGTGGTCATTTTACCGGAAACACCCGAAATTCGATAGAGCAGATCTCCCAATAGTTGCACGGAACTGAATCGGATCCGCCAGTTGTCGTCGAATAGTCCTTTCTCCAGTTCAGGCAGCAATAATGCGACTGCCGAGTCTGCATACAAATTGACAATTCGCTGGCCCGCCTTCAAAGCCGTCTCTCGAACGTATTCGTTTTCGTCGGCCAACGCCTTCAGAATTGGATTAATAATTTGTCCGATATATGGGGTGAATTCTTTCGGGAACGCCCCGGGCATGTAGATGAACATCATAATATAGCCGTCCTTCACATGCGGAGCAATGTCGTTCCGTTCGGCCGTTGCTATGATCTCCGGCATCAATTTGTGTAGTTTCTCAACTCCCAATCCGCCCACTACCTCGGACAAGCCTTGTGCCGCTCCGGAACGATCGACGCTGCTCGTCTCCGATGTCAGCGTCTTCATTAACCACGGCAACAGATCGTCGAAAGATGACTCGCCCATACCGCGTACCATTGCTCCCAAGGCCCGGGACGAAACAGCTCGAACCTCGGGCACTGGATCCAGAAGCGACGCTTTCAGTCCCGGAATAATGTTCGGTAGATACGGCGTCAAGTCCTTTTGATCGGTCAGCGAGTACATGTTGCCGATAATTTGGGCTGCCATTTTCCGTGTCTCCGTTGAACGATCCATGAAGGCCCGCTGAACGACGGGCATGATTAGGGCAAGTGAGGGGGCGTCGATGAAGTGCACAAATTTGGTCTGCAAAAGGCTCTGCAAACAGATGGATGTATTTTTCGACGGATCCTCTAACGCGCTGAGTAGAACCGGCACAATAGCTTGAATTTCAGGATTCTTGATGACCGAGCCGATAACTTTCAAGGCATCCGCTCCGGCTTCTTGCACCTTTGTATGCGAATCGCCCAGAACTTCAATTAGCTTAGGAACAATGCTCGGCAGACATGAGGACAATTGCTTCGGAGCACAATAGGCCATAGCACCTAAAAGTTCAACGGACGCAGTTTTCGTGCGCCACGAGTCTTCGTCGAGAGCATTGAGCAAGGATGGTAACACCAATTTGACACCATGCGCTGATAGTTTTCCCATAACAATCTTGGCCGTGTCGTCGGCAGCCTGGCGGACATATTGCGATGAATCTCCGAAACATTGCAACAAATGCGGCAGCACGTGGACGATGTACGGTTCAAAGAGTCGACCCAACGTCGTACAGAGCATTTCGAATGCAAACAGGGCTCCTTCGCGTGCTTTGTAGTTCTTCTTGTCTTGAATGTGTTGCGTAAGCTTGGTCATAATGTCCAGTTGCTTCAGCGACAAAATACCGAGACCCTTAACAATTCCGGCAATGCCGTAGGCCGCTCCACGACGCTCGCCGTATTTCTCCGATTTCACTAGTTGCTGCATCAGTTTTTTAACCATGGCCGGAGCCTCGTCTTTCACGGATGGCATCAAATGCGGTAGACAGTTAGAAACAGCCTCTTGCACCTGTTGTGATGGAGTCGAAAGCGCAGAGAGTAAACGTCTGACAATCGGCTGAATTCGGGCATCATCTTTGTCCAAATGCCTGGCCAACGATCCCATCAGAATGACGACGGCCTGCCGAATATTATCGTAACTTCGCGAATCTGGCGCCTTGTCCAGGAATCCCTCAAACACTGGCAGTAATTTCGTGATTCTTCCCTTGCCGTGCAAGTCCACTATGGCCAGGGCAGCTGCAAGCATCTCCTTATGAACTATTTCTTGTCGATCGCCCAGTCCTTGTGACACCATGAATTGAATGACCCGATCCACGTCTTCCAGACTGAAGAATTGAGCAATTTGTGAAATGGCAATTGCAACACCGCGTCTTGGTCCCCACTGATCAATAGCCGGTTCGATTTCACGATCAAACTGATCGAGCTTGGGCGGAATCATTGTAAGTTTCTCCCTGTAGATATCCAGGAGCTGTTCGAGAACAGCCTGGACAAGTGATGGGTCCAATTTCAATATTTCCACAAAGGCCAGTGCGGCAGCCTTTTGAATGCATAGTTCTGGATGTATAACGTCGCCCATCAACTCCTCGTACATCATCATTGGCACCTCGAAGCCAGCCTCCTCCCACAGTTTTTCGGCCAAGACACGATTGTCTTCGGATACGTCATATCTGGCCACCCAAAAGCGACGCGTCAATAGTAGAGCAAAGTTGTAGTTCTCATCGAACGAGGGAAGCGTTTTCACGATGATTGTCAGGGCCCGCAGGGCAACGTCGCGCACTACTTCCAGACTGTGTTGAAGCGCGGTTAAGAGAATGTCAATTTCTTCCTTGCTAGCCACCGCGCAGTACTCGTTTCCGGAGCTGCTCTTGGCCACCTCCAGCAAGGCAGCGACTGCATTGCTCTGCACCCGTCCGCGGTAGACTGAAACCAGACCAATGAGTAGACGAAGCATTTCAACGCGCGGCATATATTTGGGATGCTTGTAATCGGTCGGTTCGCCGTTCACCGTATCACCCTTAATTTGAGCGTGCTTCTCGATCAATTCGACTGCGATCAGCAGCAAATTCTCGTCGCCTTTAATCGGCTTTACGGCAACTGCACGCTTCAAAAACTCAAATGCATAACAAAATGCTGGCGCCTGCACGAGCCCCTCTTCGAACGTATCTGTGTCGGCATTCTTTCGCACCGTCTGACTGTAGAATTTGGTCAACGTATTCAAGATATTCTCGTTCAAGTCTTCCTTTTGCCACTCCTCGTTCAGATCGCAATGCGGCTTGGAGAGACGAATTGTCGAAACGGCCAGGGAATGCCCCAGTTCGGAGAGAGTGTTGGCAAAACAAGTTGTCCTCAAGAACATGTACAAATCGAGGAGTGGCGCCGCAGCCAACGGTGACTGCAGCACATTGAGAATAGAGCCGAGCAATTTATGGAAATACAACGAGACCTGCTTTTGATTGCCGGTACATGCTGCGCGAATAATTGACACCAGAGCAGTAATTTTGTCATGTAGGGCACGCAAGCGATTCTTAATTGCCGTCTCCTTGGCCATTTGATTTTTAATCGCTTCCTGTTGTTTTGGCGTCATCGTCGGTGGTTTCGATTTGCCCTCCTTGCGACGTTTCTCCTCAATTTCGCGTCGCAGTTGCAACTCCTCGAGCTGTTCCTTGTAGCTGTAGACTTTGTTTTCGCGTTTCAGACCGGCCGTCTGATAGATATCATCCGCATTCGGCATAACCGACTTATCGTAGAGTTCACCGTCCGGAGTGAGATACGTAAAGTACTCGTCATCTGTAACGCTACACATTTCGGGATTGTTCAGCTCTTTAGTGACTTCGGCGATCACTATGGGGAGAATTATGTCGGAGCTGATCTTGGTCATACTCGCCAGAGCATTTTCGTGAATTCGGGTCGGCTTGTAATTGTCGAGGAGAATTTCACGAATTTGCGAAATGTTCAGGGAGATAAAGGACTTGGGATCCAAATGCAACAAATCACGAACAACCGTTTCCCAGAGTTCGCTGTCGTTGGACACGACAGCCTGATGATGGGCACAGAGCAAACAATTTAATGCAACGATTTGTGCGTTGGCCGTGGTTATTTCCCGGAATACGCAAAGAGCCTTGATTGCGTCGACAAATGCATACGACGGAATGTATCCTTCCTCGTTGATATTGTCGCCTTCGTAAATAATTTTCGCTTGTTGAATGTACGTGGTCATCTCCGTTAGAAGCGTCTTAGCGTATTTCACTCCGTCCGCGCTGTTAACAACGTCTGGGATAAGTCGCAAGCAATAGCCACGCACCTTATTTGACGGAGACGTTATGCCCGTGATAATGGCCTTGTAGAGTGGTTGTGGATCACCTTTCAATTTGCTAAAATGTTCCGTCAACAATTTCACGCACAGCAGCATGACATAGCAGTGCGTATCACTCGGAGCGGATGACAAAAATCGTTCCGACACAAAGATCTGCTTGTTCATGTCGAGTACGATGTTCCAGAATGTGCTGGACTTTTGCATGCTCTGCTCGTCCGTGTCCGTTTTAAGAATGATACACGCGGCACACACCGCTTCCGATACGAGTGGAATTTGAGTGATATTCTGACTGGCCTTCTCCACGGTTTTCACGAGCAGCGGCGATAAATCCACGTCGTTTCCCAGCTTGCCGTGCTCCAAACAGGCGAGCAACCATTGCAAATAAGAAACGCGTACGGACTGCGACGTTGACTTCATCTCCAAGCCCTTTTTGAAGATGTCCATTATACGTGGGGGAAGCACATCGCAGAAATTCTTCGACCATAGACTGAACATTTCCAACGAGTGGCATAGGACCTTCTCCTGGATCTCGGTTTCGAAGGCTTTGGAGAAGAGATCGGTGACGGTGGTGAGGATGGATGATATATTGTCTTTTGGAACTGCATTGAAACTTAGATTGCCGGCTCCCTGGAAATAGAAGAAGCTTACAGTTGATAGAACGTAATTAGAAGTTGTGTGAAAAAAGCCAACATACCTGCAGCAAATTGATCCTGTACTCCGCCACCGTAATCTTTCCATCGGACCCATTCAAAACCGCAAACACATTCTTCACCATATCCTCAATGGCTTTCGGCTGGGCGCATTTGGTCGCCAGCTTTTTCAACGACTCCACCGACTCACTGCGGGCCGTGTCATCTTTCGAATAGAGATTTTGTATCAACACTTTACCCAAATTCGCCGCATACTCGCTCACGTCCAAATCAAGCTCTTGTACAATTATACCGACGCCCTGCAAGATAATCTCCGGACTTCGTAGCATGGCCCGTTGCAATGCTGGCAGCACACTCGATTCAAATTCGTCCTTCTTAATGGAACGTATAAGCATCTGACACGCCGTTATGCAATTGGGATGTGGCTTCACCTTAACCGTGATCAAACCCTTGACAAAGTGATCCAAAAGTTTCGCTTTATTCGTGACTAGAAGTGAACTTTGCTCGTTCGTGTGCTGCTTCTCGTCGAAACGGATCATGAGCAAGAGAAAGACAATGACATTGCTGGCGGGCTCCTTGTCGAGAAACTTTTTGAAGTAATCATTGACCAGAGATTCGTCTTCCGTCCACAGTTCGAAAAGTGTCTTGTCGGCTTTATCGATCACTTTGGCATTGCCGCTGGTCGATGCCAGTTGATAGAATTGCGATTGATATTCCACCAATTTGGGTAACTCCTGTTCAGTCACTTTTGAATCTTTCACGCGGTGCTTTATGATGATTGTAGTCCATACGAGGGCGATAACAGCGGCAACGGCTGCTTTTGGTGCCGGGGCACTTTGCAAGTCTTTGGCCAGCATAGTTTTGAAGACGCCGTTGAAATGTTCGAGCGCCAGGTCGGCATGTTCATGCATTAGATCGACAATAAAGTCGCGGACAATTTGTTGTGAGCCGGGATCTTTGTATTTTGTGAGCGTCGTGCCGACTACCTTGCAAATGCCACGAACAATGGTCGGATTGATTCCTGTGTGTGGAGAGATAGAGGAGAGCGATTGAAGTATGTGCTAGAAACATAAGCAGTCAGTGTTCTGATTATTACAACATAATTTCTTAAAAATTTGTAACGGACGGTTCGGTGGGCATCCGAAGAGGCCCGTGGGGACAGAGCCCAAGGTAGCATAACGACCGTGCCATCTGGCAAAAAAAGGCCTCTCAACGAGATAAGCAGCGGCCTATGGTTGCTGTAGCTCAGTTCGGGAGACGTGGGTGGAGTTTCCGCTGCTCGTTGCCCCTGTCCTTTACGTATTAATAGAAATTCATAGGCCTGGGTAAGACAACACAAACATGGGAGGCAACAATGGGGAATAATAAAAAAAAATGGGCGATAAGTATGGAATGGTTGGCGGATGGCGCAAGTGACCTCGCGCTTGCATCGGGGTCCGGGTATAATAGGACCTTCCGCCTGTGGTTTCGTACCACCGACAGATCACTACTCATCAGGTGCTGCTTTCGATCTGCCCGTGGAAGCAGCAATACCACTTCTCCTCGTTGCCATCCTTTTGAATTCTAATATGCATTCGCCACATTGGCAACCATGTCGTGAGATGTATTGATCGCATGTAATATAATTGACACGTCCTTTGCACACGGGATGCATTCGACATGCACTACCTCGTGCGACATTATTATCGACCAGTCTGATTGCACTTCACAGCATGGTGAAATTACTCGCATAGACAAATAATTGCTTTTTGCTCTTACCTGGATTTGACAGCACACCCGACACATTTTGAAACAGCACATGCCGCTCTTCCACGCCAACATTCAGCACACGATTCGGCAAATCGCGAAGCGCTTTCGACAACTGCAATCAAAAATACATAAAAATCACATTGTACAGTGAAAAAGACAACTTTTAATTCACACCGACGACAACTAACCTCAGCATCTGCCATTTTTCACAATTTTCCTGCTTTTTTTCCGCTGGCTGCTCTTCTGTACGACGACGTGACGAGTGGTTGGCATTCACAATGGCTGACTCGATTTGACAACGACGAGCATTGGAATTTGTTATTGTTCCATCTCTTTCTGTTGAATGGGAGTGGCATGAGATGGCAATAGAACCGGCAAGAGATGGCTGTGGAATAATAGTGGGTTGGCATTGTGAATCCATTTCCATTCATAAATACATTTGAACGAAAGGTCCTTCGGCAAATTTTCGGAGCAGCCCTGCAAACCGTCGTTCACCAGTTGACAATTTTTTCCCCGAAGCAGTAACGTGGGAAGCAAAATTATAATTATACGAATATATCTGTAGACATACACGCGTCCACTGTTTCGCCCAATGCATTGCTTGCACTCGGTGAAACGATACATGACCACCTACAACCTTGTACATGAGCTTCATTAACGAATTCATCAGGCCGTGGCTGATGAAATACTTGATAAAAATCATTGAAGAATTCATCAGGCCGTGGCTGATGTAATACTCGATGAAAGTCATTAACAAATTCATCAGGTCGTAGCTGATGAAATGGCTGGTGAAAGTCGTTGATAAACTTATCAGCTAATTCGCTGATAATTTTTCCCATTTTTCATCGAAGCATACTCATCGAGGGCTTTAATATTTGCTCAATTATCTTCAGAAGAAGAGAGCTTTGGTAGCTTAATGGGTAGAGAGTTGATCTCATGTTCGTAAAGTCGCGGATTCAAGCCCTGCCAGAAGAATTTTTTCTTACCTTGGTGGCTTTCCTGATGACGCGGTCCAATGAATTCTCTATGACCTTTATTAAGCATTTCATTAGCTGTAGCTTGATGAATTCGTCAATGATACTCATCAGCTACGGCCTGATGAATTCATCAATGGCTTTCATCAAGTATTTCCTCGGCTACAGTTTGATGAATTCGCGAATGATACTCATCAACTATCTCATCAGCTATGGATTGATGAATTCGTCAGTTGTTAATTGTCTCCCTCCAGGGGCATGGGCGCGTTAACATCTCTAGCATTTTTATGCCTTGTTGACGTTTCGATAGCATATCTACTTTTCGGAAGTGCAGTTGCCACCTCCTATCCGCGCCGGTCTTTATACTGACAAGCTCGGAGCACTGTGAGAGTTCTATTAGCACCCATAGGCAGTTTTTGATCGCGCCGAGATTTGAACTCTGAGCTCTAGATTAGAATCGTAGAGCAGTGACCGAACGACCACGGCCACCGGGCGAGATGAATTCGTTAGTGACTCTCATCAAGTATTTCATCAGCTACGGGCCTGATAAATTCCTCAGTGATACTCATGTAGGGACTCGTAGGTTGTTGTTGTTGTGGTAGCGATGCTTCGAATACTGCAGTTCTTCTTGCATCGAGGGGTTTTGGCAGCTTTCGGCCGTTGAAAAACGGGTCGTTCCAGTACGAAAAACCGGCTGCCGCAGGAACGAGGGACTCGTAGGTGGTCATGGTTTCATCAAATGCTTGAAAAATACATAAGCGACTTTAGCCCCGCGGCAAGAGCAATGGTCATGATGCCTTTCATCCATGGCTGGATAATGAGAGCGTCTTCTTCATGACTTGATTAGCAGGGAGTTTGCGACCGAAATGGATGGCGCATACGGCACAGATGAGCTGCACCAATTGTACAATAAGCTGGAAATTTCGAGAATCGTCAAACTACGACTTCTCATGGGCAGCGCGGGCATGTACATCGAATGGACGATAACCGCACGCTTGAACGAACATTGAAAGGGCGCATCCGCGGAGCAAAACTGCGCGGAAGACCGGGAGCTCGTTGGGAAAACTCAGTAAATGCAGACGCCTAACGGCTGGGCTTTCGAAAATGGAGGGCACCGCGGTCACTTGACCGAGACAATTGGAGGACATAGATCCAAACAGCCAAGGCCCGAGCCCTACTACCCTGCTGGGAACATCATACAAAAATTGAACCACTTTGAACGTCACGATCACGAAGATCTTTTAATCCTTTTAATATCCCTATAGATCCTGCTCATATCCTGGATATAAAAAAAAAACGGAGCAAACTTTGAACTTCACTTTTTACGTTTTCAATCCAAATTTTAACAACCGACAAAATAGGGGGAAAACAAGCTGTCACTTGAGCATTTCCACACCAGCTGGAAGAAAATCAGAACAACAAGGAATTTTTCTAACCAACTTCTTTTTGACGATTGTGTCAAAATCTCAAGTCTCGATACGACGGTGACGGCTTCTTGGTGCAATTTTGCTAGATCGATTGCAGGAGGCACATTCTTTTGAGGAAACATCATGTCGGCCGCAACCAAGGGTTCTTTTTCCGAGGATGAATTTGGCAAGAGGATGGATCGATGCTTGACCGATGTTCTAATTAAGAGCAGTAAGTTTTGTGTGTTTGAGATGCTTGGAACTTTTTCATTACATAATAAAGCAAAAGAACGAAGTGGAACTACTGATAAACCGCATTCAATGAGTAGAATCGTAAAAGCTGTATTTGGTGATATAATCTAATGTGGAACTCCGATTACCATAACTTCGAGGTGCCACCAGTTGTGGCCAATGTCTGGGCACCGTCGAAACTGAATCGAGTTTTGCTGTTGAAGTCGTCTCGCTACATCTGTTTTCCTCTTCAGGCGTGAAGGCGTCTGATGAGAAGTGACTCCCTCTGATAGATGGCACATTTCCTGTATCCTTTCGGTGGATTTTTCTCACCCTATTAAATCGACTTTCAGTTTCCTAAACTCCTATAGTTTCTCTTGAAGATGGTGGTCAGGTTATAGCACCGTTTAGGTTCTACCTTACTGCGCCGTCTTTTAAGTAAATTAAGTCCTAGTCGACTTTGGGGCGACCGGTAGCGCAGTGTGTTGAGGCATCAGTCTCATGTTGACTACCGGCGTTTCGGGTTCGAATTTCGTCCACGACGACGTTCGTGGCCATGGATGTGCAGGAGGTGTATGCTGGCAACTGCATTCTCCGAAACCAGATTATGCCAACGAAACGTCAACTGGGCCACATGGAACAGTTGACGCGCTATGCCCCACAAGGGGTTAGGGCAATTGAGTATTTATGCAAAGGCATCAACCCTCTTGATGTCAAAATGCTCTCCGCACCGTGACAGTCTGTCATCTGATGTCCTCTCAGGATCACCTCCATCAAGAGACCACCACCATTTATTGGGCTTAAACACCACAACTATTTCCTCGCGAAGCAGTATCCTGTGGGCTGCCATGATCCACCCAGCAGTAATCTTATGAACAACCGTCACCCCGTAACATCATGGCCTGAGGGACCTCGAATGAGAAATCCAAAGATACAAAAGGGCACCATTTGAAGACGCAACCTACAAGACAGCCATTGCTTCTTTACACACGGAGAAGATTCAAAGATCGATTGTGGAACTAAAGAACAACCCAGTACTCCAAGCACGACCGCCAACCCTCTCATCTAGTCAGTCATCATAGTTTGCCCAGACCAACAAAGACTACACTGGCGCAACTCCGTTCTGATTGGTGGTCCCGGCTAAATTTGTATCTGTCCCGGATTGATAGCGATGTTCGAAATGCGTTTCCAGGTTGTAATGGTACCCCCATGATGTTTGCCACATTTTTAACTGCCCTGCATCTCACACGTCACTAACACATTCACATAGAGCTTTATGGGAGACCCCAATCGACAATTTTCCCTTGACCTCGATATTGAAGGAGAAGAGGCCGCTGCTGACCCCTGACGCATACCCGCATATATTTAAATTCGACGCGTCGGTACAACACCAACCCTCTTGATCTGACGAGATCCCATATTCTCTCTCTCTCTCTCAATTGCCCTAACCCCTTGTGGGACATAGCGCGTCAACTGTTCCATGTGGCCCAGTTGACGTTTCGACGGTATAAATTGGTTTCGGAGGATGCAGTTGCCAGCATGCACCTGGATCGAAGATCGATCATTCATTTTTTATGGAAATTGATTCAAATCCAAATGAAACGAACGCCTCTAATGTTGTCAATAACCACGTTTTCTTTCCCTTGTAGCCAATGGATTCGCATTGGGCACTATACTGTCGGTACTGTTCTTTCGCCAAAGACGATGGCCAATTATTCTTGCTGGTGGAATCGGTGCTGGTCTAGCATTTTCTAAGTGTGAAACTCACTTGAGTGGCATTCCGACTGAAGAGAAGAAGAAAGAGGCATACTTTTGATACATATTTCCAATGAAAAGTCGACATTTGTTATTAAATCAAGAAACAGTTTTAAAAAATATTTCGGTGAGTGGCTCACTAATTTTTATTTAGGGTTTGGACAGCGTTTTTCCCAATACTTCAGTGCCCATGCCTCCTCCATTTGTTTTTCGGTCCCTTCTACGTGAATTATGATGTTGTTAATTGCCTTGACCCTCCAGGGGCATGGGCGCGTCAACAACTTTTGCATTAATATGCCTTGTTGACGTTTCGATAGCATATCTACTTTTCGGAACTGCAGTTGCTAGCATGCACCTCCTATCCGAGCCGTATTTATACTGTCAAACTCGGAGCGCTGTGGGAGTTCTAGTAGTACCCAAAAGAATTTTTAATGCGCCGAGGATTGAACCTCCGTCTCTAGATGTGTAGCATCGTAGAGCGGTGACCGTGACTAAACGGTTACCTAGCACGTCACGTGGATTATGATGCATCAAGGGATGACTTTGTTTGATAACTGCTAACTGGAGCTGCTGAGCACTACTACGTTGGACTGGAAATTTGCTATTGTTCGAAGGTTTTTTCGCAAATGATTATACGAACATTATAGGCATGCCATTGGGCGTAATATACCAAATCGTTTAGCAATGTTAATTTTTCGTATTCTGATTTGTTTTTCAGGTGGCGGTTTGGTAATTGGCGCTGTCGTCTCCGTATTATTCCTCAAGCGAAGAGCATGGCCAGTTATACTTGGGACAGGTTTTGGCACAGGCGTAGCCTATAGAAATTGTGAGAAAGACTTGAACAAGTAATGATCAGTACATTACATTAGTGTGACTTTGAACATGTTATAATTTTTTATTTTTTAATCATAGCAAAATGTAATAATTCCTAAAATTTTGCAAATTTGTTAAAATATTAATTATTGTTCTTTATAAATTACGATTCATAAATTCAAATCATGTGTAATGCGTCGAAAATTGTTGTTCGCCAAAAAGGAAAAATAAAGAATGAAGGAAAAAATGAAGAGTAGCCGTACTGCAGAATAGTATGAATGAATGAATGAATTTTAAAAGGACTTTTCCCAAAATCGCAGGACCTCATTAGCAGGATGGATGTAAAAGACCGGGACCCACAGCGCGGATGTCCTTTTTCACCTAACCCCTTCCCCGCTGTTCATATGTGGCAACCGTCGTCGCGATAGCCATGAGTTTTCGGTCGCTACTCTACATCTAGAGAAACATAGGTTCAATTCTCGGCGGGTAAATAAAAAACAAACTACCTGTGGGTGCTCGGATAGGAGGTCCATGCTAGCAACTGCTCCATCCGAAAAATATGCGCCACTATACACTATCTGCCCAAATGCACGATAGGAATGGCTTCCGATTGCCAGTGATGGGCCATTGTGTGTAGCAGCTATAAAAAAAATACTTTTAGATAGGGGCTGTAAGAGTTCTGAAAGGTGCCGTCGTTATATCCGATCGTTTTACTTATAAGGCGAAATTCATACACACGACACCGCGCTGCACGACTGCTTGAAATTTCAGTCGAGATACACAGCATCAAATGGGCGGATTCACACTCATCGCTCAGCATGCGATACGATCGACTATGCTTGGCTATTGTGCGTGGCTGCGTCGGAGCTGAAAATGTAGCTAATCTGAATATCGCTTTAGGATCAGGAAATCGAGTCGTTAAGGTTCATGTTCCTCGGGGCGATCCATGCGACGGCAGCGCAGCTATCCCAGCCTAGCGCTTAGCACTATTTGTGTGTATTGTCTATGGAGCTATGTTCCTCCAAACGACTGCGACTACGCTCGCGAACGAGGATCGCTTGGCTTCGTCAGTCGCATCGCAGGGGGTGGGATATCGTCGCCATCATATTTGGGTGTCGCAATCGCTGGCGTGCTTGTCGTTTGGCTGATTTGGCCGTTGCGCATGGCGAGAAAATTGTATCTTTTGACGATAGCTTGTGCGTGCGCGGGGTCGGCTGCTTGGGGGGTACTTGCGTTATGCACAGAAGGCGAGTCGCTGTCGTATATGCCCTGGACGTGATGACATTATTGTTTGCGAATGTGCAGGGTCGCGGGTATTTGTATTTGCTCATGGCCGGGGAGTCGCAATCACTGTCGTGCATGTCGTTTGATTGACTTAGTCGTTGTGCATGGCGAGAGAAATTTATGTGTTGACGATTACTTGTGCGTGCGCGGGGTCGGCTGTTTGGGGGGTACTTGTGTTGTATATGGAAGGCGAGTCGCTGTCGTATATGCCGAGTTTCACATAGCAGAGAAGTCGCGACTCTGCTAGCTTCTGAAAATTTATGTCGCAGTGGGAAATAATGCATGTGTTGCGGAAAACACATTCCCGTCCTTTGGTAGATAATTTTCGTCGCGCCTTCAGTTTCGGGTTCATCTAAAGATATTTAAATTAAATGCACTTCTGTTTTGTTTAAGAAGCGCGCAAAAACGATTTTCGAGGAAATTAGATTGAACATGTCGTGAGGATTTTATGATTCTGATGATTTATGATTTAGATACGCGTTTACAAATTTAGTGAAGTATGCAATGGAGTTCGCCGATGCATACAATTAATTTATGCTGTGTATTCGCAGTGTCAATTTCAATTAATTTGAAATTTCGTCCGTTTGCCAGAGCACACACTATTCCCCGCTGGAAGCTTGGCATAAGTGTGAACGCGTCTCATGCTTGTACTTAATCATCGCTTCGAGGAACACACCCCGTGCACGATCGTCGATTAGCTTTCGTCGGTGAGCTATCGTCGCATTGGTTGCCCCGAGAAACATGGACCTTAAGACCGATCAGTCGTTATAACAGTGGTCGCTGCATCCATTCAAAAATACAACAAGAGCTTCATAAATCACCGGATTTCGTCGTAATAGCCGAAATGTCGTTATAACCGATGTCCTTATAAAAGATATCCAGTGTACTTGAATGATTATTGCTCAACCATTGGCCTGCGTATGGGCCGCTTAGAATCAGATACGAGGACAAAATCGACGAGGGAAAGCAACGTGTGGGTACGAGCATAGCAGCCGAGAAGTACCCTGTCGAAACAATCATGTTGAAAAAAAATAGAATGTAAGCTACACAGGTGGGGGGCAAAGACCTTTTCCATAGTCCTCCGCGTGGGCGCCCCCTGGTAACGGCAGTGTATCAATTCGCTGACGGCCAATGTCTTAGCGATAAGACAGTTTGGAAAAGGCAGATAGCTGTAGCCTGAATGGCTGACAAACACCTAAGCGTCTCAGGTCTAGTAGGATGGAATGACTTGCGTAGTTGGACCTGCTACATAGTTGTGTGGGCTCCAGCACGTTTAATTAACCATCTGAAGCAGCTATCTCCGAGGCCATCCCCCAAATGGGGTTAAGCGACGTGCTGACAACTCGTCCTTGTAAAAACCACTCCATGTCAAGAAACCTGGAACAAAAGCCTCGGATTGGACGGATCAACAACGACGACCACGCAAACGAATAAAGGATTATTCTTTCGGATCCTGGAATGTACGCTCCCTGAACAAACCGGGGGCCGAGAAGGCCCTCCTTCAACAGGTCGAAAAGTACAAACTGAGCATTACTGCAGTCCAGGAAACAAATTGGCTTGGCAGCGAGATTAATGACAAGAAATCGCACACAATTTTTACAAGTGGCAAACCATTGGGCCGCAAGCAGTTTGGAGTAGCATTTATAGTGGACAATCACCTCAAACCGCATATTACTGACTTCAAACCCATAAATGAACGGCTGTGTGCGATTCGCATCAAGACTCGATTCTTCAATCTCTGGCTCATCAATGTGCATGCCCCCACTGAAGTTAAAGAAGACGCAGTAAAAGACGAGTTCTACGCCCGCCTTGAAACTCTCTTCGACTCACTTCCAACAAACGACGTCAAATTGCTGCTGGGAGACTTTAACGCGAAAGTCGGGAATGAAAGTTGGCATCGGGGGACCTCT
Organism: Chloromyia formosa; assembly: GCA_964017055.1. NCBI lineage: Eukaryota > Metazoa > Arthropoda > Insecta > Diptera > Stratiomyidae > Chloromyia > Chloromyia formosa. The sequence continues at coordinate 6,343,426 of OZ024817.1, forward strand.
GGAGGCCACAGCCTCCATGAAGAATGTAACGATAACGGCCAGCGACTTATCGACTTCGCCTGCAGCAGGAATCTAGTCGTAAGCTCTACGTGTTTCCCGCATCGACGCATTCACAAGCAGACCTGGAAGTCTCCAGACGCACATACCGTCAACCAAATTGACCACGTCCTCATTTGCAGGAGATGGGCGTCTAGTGTCATGGATGTCCGCTCCTATCGAGGAGCAAACTGCGACTCAGATCATCACTTGGTGAAGACGACCTACAGATGTAGAATCTCCTCAGTGCACCAGTCAAGAATCAGCCCTCCCAAAATCTTTGCGGTTGATAAGCTCTTGAGTGATGCTACAGCGGTGGCGTATACTACCGCCTTTGAGGAAAAACTATCACCTATGCTACACAAGATCAGCAACACAGGCGTCCATGGGTTCTGGGAAGAACTCAAGGGTACCATCAAGGATGTCGCAGAGAAGGTCGTGGGATATAAAGCCCGGCGAGCGCGAAATGACTGGTTCGACGAAGAATGCAAAAATTCACTTGACGCGAAAAACGAGGCCTACAGACAATGGATTCAACGAGGAACCAGAGCCAGAAGAGAAAAATATGACGAGCTACGGCGAATATCGAATAGAATAATTAGACGTAAGAAACGTAAATACTTTGACGAGCAGTTGCTGAACATAAACGAAAACTTAGCTAATAGGAACACCAGACAAGCGTACAAACTAGTAAATACAATTAAGAACGGCTACCAACCCAGGACTAGCCTTTGTAAGGACAAGGATGGAAACATCATCAGCGACACCGATGGTATTAACAAACGATGGGCCTCTTATTTTGAAGAGCTTCTAAACCGACCATCTAACATCCCCACACAGGAAGCTCTCGATGATATTGTTGATCTAGGCCCACCCATTCAACCCCCGACAGTAGAGGAAGTTGATCTCGAGTTGCGGTCACTAAAACGAAATAAAGCGCCGGGCGCTGACGAGATCCCAGCTGAACTGCTAAGATTCGGTGGAGCGAGTCTAGTTGATGCCTTACATCAATTACTCCTGCGAGTATGGGAGAACGAGGAGATCCCAGACGATTGGCGCAGAAGCATCATCTGTCCAATCCATAAAAAGGGAGATAAATTGCGGTGTGAGAATTACAGGGGCATCTCACTAGTTTGTACGTCCTATAAAATTTTGACGAAAATTCTGGAAAATAGAATAAAACCGTACGCAGAACGAGTCATTGGCGAATATCAAAGCGGTTTCAGACCTGGTCGCTCCACAACCGATCAGCTCTTCTCAGTCAAACTGATACTCCAGAGGTGCTGGGAATACAACGTAAACGTATACCAAATCTTTGTCGACTTCAAGCAGGCATACGACAGTATCGATCGTGGAGTACTGTACAACATCATGCTGCAATTTGGTATACCAGCAAAATTAGTGCGACTGACAAAGATGACGATGACCAACTCCATCTCACAAGTCAGGATCCAGAATAGACTTACTGATCTATTTGAAACACGCACTGGTTTGAAACAGGGCGATGGACTGGCACCGACGCTCTTCAACCTAGCACTGGAATACGTTATTCGGGCCATGAATATGGACAACAGCAAGACGCTGCTCATCAAGTCGACACAATTAGCAGCGTACGCCGACGACATCAACATCATGTCCCGAAGATTGGCTGACGCAGAAGAACTTCTGCATACGCTCGATACCGCTGCAAAGGAAGTTGGATTACGTATTAACGAGGGTAAAACTAAAATAATGATGCAATCGGTGACAAGGACACCTGCACAACCGAGCATCAACGTGGGGGACCTCAACATCGAGTTCGTGAACAACTTCATCTACCTGGGTTGCAACCTGTCAAGGGACGCCAACGAAACTGACGAAATCAAGCGACGGATACAGTTAGCTAATAAGACTTTTTTCTCGGTTCTCCCCATAATGAAATCGAAACATGTGCACAGAAACACGAAGCTCCGCGTGTACAAAACCATTATACGACCAGTGCTATGCTATGGCTGCGAAGCATGGACCCTAACTCAAGCCTCCGAAAACATGCTAGACACTTTCGAACGTAAGGTTCTACGGCGAATTTTCGGGGCTGTTTGCGATCGAGATGGATGGCGCATCCGGTACAACCATGAGTTGTATGAAATGTACGATGAGCTGCAAGTCTCGAAAATCGTCAAACTACAACGACTTCAATGGGCAGGGCATGTACAAAGAATGGACGATGATCGCATGCCTAAGAGAGTAATGAATGCAGAACGAGTCGACGGAGCGAGACTGCGAGGACGACCGAGATCTCGTTGGGAGAGCTCAGTAGGTGTGGACGCCGCGCAGCTGCTGGGCTCCCAAAATTGGAGGACGCGGTCACGTGACCGAGATAATTGGAGGACAATGATCCAGGCGGCCAAGGCCCGACGTCGGGCTGTCGCGCCACGATGATGATGATGAAGCTACACAGGTAGAATAGAAGACAGAAGAACAAGAAAAAAATATATTCTCTAAGAAAAATTGTCAAAGTTACGAAGTAAAAAATGCCTTCAATGGGCGGTTTTTACAGGCCGCGGTAGGGTGTTTTAATATGCATTTTGTTGCGCAATAACAAAACACAGGAAAACTGCCAATCGCGGCCTGCAAAAACCGCTCATGGAAAGCGGCACTAAATCATTGAAATTCACAAATTAAATACTTTTCTTTTTGTAATCTCTTTTTTAACTCTCCAGACGGTTGAAAATGGTTAACGCAGAGACAATGGTGTTCTTTGCTTCTTAGTTGTTTTAGGTGTAATTTTGCTCGCCCATTCTTTAAAAAACTCCCGTTCAGCCACGAGCTGTAAGAAAAAGTCCAATTGCAGTATTTGTACAACGAAAAACTAGTAAAATTGCCAAACCTCTTTGTTAATTTCCTTATATCTCTCCATATCGGCTCGATATTCACGCCTGCCCTGCACTATTTCTCTTTGAATTAAAAGAATCTCAGAGTCAAGTGCAGTCATATTATTAGTATATTCAGTTCTCATATCCTAAAAAAAAAACTACCTGTCTATCAAGTTGTCTTATTCGTGAATTAAAAAAATATACTTCTATATTTCGCATTATTGCAGCTTTCTTTTTGATCCACGCCTCCTTTTTTGCGTTACGTTTCGAATCGCGATGCTCCATCTCTAGTCGTGCGAGCCTTTCAGATTGGCGAGCTTTCTGTTAAATGAAACGATGTACCTACATTGGAAAAAATCTGTGATACAAATTCCGGATTCACTATTTACCTCCAATTTATTCTCTAATTTGCGTAACTCGTCTTCCTTTCGATTGAGATTGGTAATTTTGATGGCTATTTGTTCGGCCTGCACTTTAATGCGTTCCTCGAGCCTGCGTATTTCAGTTTCATCGGAAATATCTGAAACTGATTTTTTTTTTAATTATTTGAGAAATTGTTTGGAGTTTTTTTTTAAAGAATGTACCTATTTCATCAAATAAATTTGCGATGGTGCATTTCTCAAGTTGTTGTTCTAAGCGTTCGAGCTTTTTATTAATTTCCACTGTCTTTTCATACAACGATTTTGCATCATCGACAAGCCTGTTGTGATATGCTGAAATTTGCTGTAGATCTCCTGAATTCTCTTTATTACTGAAATTGATATGAGAAAATGTTTGAATGTCTGAAAAAAACTTCGGTGGATACGAAGCCCCCTACAAACGGCCGGCAAAAGGCTCGATTGGATTTGAGAGATTTAAGATAATGTGACGTCATAGCGAGTAGTTATCGTGGTATGCCGCACACACGATTAAGGCGAATAATAGAATTTTACGATTGTCTTTTAGTCGCGAAAACATCATCTTGGTTTAGGAATTCAACCTTGATCGGAGCTTGAGGTCATCAATAGGCGGGTTTAGAAGTTACCGAGCAATTTCTACTCAGGTGAACATGATCAAATGACCACAGAACAAATATTTCTGCTCACCGCTCATGTCCTTCTCCTTGAATTTCATATAAAGTGTGTAACAACGAGAGTGGCGTTCATCAGGCCACAGACTGCAAAACTGATAGGTTGCAGAATCGCTCGCGAGCAATGTGTGATTCTGGGTAACTTCTGAACCAACCCAATCTTGCCATAATTTGCGAGACAACTCAAGCTTAACATTGAGTTTACACTTTACACTAGCGACCAGATGACCAGACCAATATCTGGCAGATATCTACATACAAATGCAACGTTTCTAATCAATCCACCAGATCAAGTCATTCGACCGAAAGTGTGACCTTAATTTAGAACTAACACAAAAGATACAACCTAAATTAAATACACTTACAGCAAATCCACGCATTCCAAAATGTCTTCAGTCTCCTTAAGTGTACTTTCAGTTGCAGCACGTTCCTGTTGACTTTGGCCTAAATTTTGCCAATGCTGTTGGATTTCTTGACGCAATTCGTCATTTCTTTCCTCCATCGTGATATTTTGGTCTTCCATTTTCCAGTTCTGCACCTGAATTCTAATGAACCGGAAACGTGTACCGTTATGAAAGAAAAAATACATGACGCGGTGCGCCTTTAAGAACGTTTCTTGTGATATGCTTTAAATATTCATGCAAATTTCTTACTGTTTGTGGGCTTTGAAGAGCGTGACTCTCCAAATCTAACGGTTTTTAATCCAATTTGTTAATTAGAATCGGAGTGCGCGATGTTCAGCAGAAGTGGATCCTCATCCGCTTGGTTTAACAAGAACAGGTGAAATGGAACGTATTCCGATGTCGAAATGCCCAAATGGGAAATTTTCAGGGTTTTTGTATTTGATATGTGCAGTGGGTGTGTAGCAGAGAAGAGAGAGAAATAAGGAAATGAATTACCCGAGAGAAACAAAACAATTTTTCGGCAGCATTGTTTTGGCCTGACGAAAAAATAATATGTAATTATAATTAATTCGGGGGGAGGTAGGTGTGTGAGGAATGTGAAAATATGGATGGACCACGCGGGTGTTCCGGGGTAGGCGGAATGAGGTGGGTTCATTCACCTCATTCCGTCTATTTTTCAGTAGACGGAAGGAATGAGGTGGGATTGTGGGTTAGTGCATTGCCAATCTATCTTAATGGACAGGCAGGCCTCCCTCCGCGCTCTCTCTCTCTCTCTCAATTGCTCTAACCCCTTGTGGGGCATAGCGCGTCAACTGTTCCATGTGGCCCAGTTGACGTTTCTCGGCATAAACTGGTTTCGGAGATTGCAGTTGCAAGTATGCACCTCCTGCACATCCATGGCCACGAACGTCGTCGTGGACGGGATTCGAACCCGAGACGCCGGTAGTCAAACATGAGACTGATGACTCCCTCCGCTCAGCTGATCGAAACTTCTATTTTGACGTCAATCTGACGTCATTGCCGCCCTGCCACTGCCTTGGCAAGTGGAAATGCAAATGTAAATGCCTGTAGTAGCTAAAGGGCTAAGATTTCGGAAAAATGTCCCTTATTATTATTTTTTGTTGGAAATTGCATGAGGAATCATGTGGCACTGCCCGTGTGCGGTCATTACGGTCATATACAGGATGTATCTTCTTCCTTGCCCTTCCATACCACTCTGCCTGTGGTGTTGGCACTTCCGCCCATTCTGACGGTATAATCTCATAGCTTCCTTCTGCAGGCAGCTCGGTCTTGGATCGTATCATCGCCGAGATTAATGCGTTGTTGTTGCTTCTTCATCTGATCGATCCGCGTGTGTTTCCGTCTGCCTCAGGGTTTGGGTCTAGCAAATGGAACATTCATTGATAGTGCCTTCATGACTGGATTCTCAGGTGGGCGCCTTAGAACATGGCAATACCAATCCATACGACGATCTTCGAGCTTTTCAGCGATCGGTTGCTCAACAAACAAGCTGCATCGGTTGTAGATACTTTTGATACAATCCTTTTTGGTCACACCGGCTGACATCCGTAGCATTTTCATTTCAGTCGCAGTCATTTTACTTTCGTCCAGCATTCAGACGCATACATGAGTGCGGGACGTACGACCGTTTTGTACAACTTGCCCTTAAGCTTTCGTGGCATCTTCTTGTCACAGAAAACTCCAGAGTTTTCTCGCATCCAACCGACACTGATGCGATGTTTGAGGTCGTCATCGCAGGTAGCTTCCTAGTTGACCATCGAGCCCAGGTATTTGAACCTTGTACAGGACTTCAGCTGCTCTCCTTTAATCTAGATATCTGGTATCGGTCTCTCTGGATCTGAGAAGGGACAGCAAAGGTACACAGTCTTTGGTATGCTAATCCTCAGTTCATGATCCTTCAGTATCTTAAACGTGCCATACACACACCGATCGATCGGCCGATCCGTTACCCGATATCGATATCGGCCGATGGATCGGCACGTGTATACGCTTATCGTTGACGGTTCCATATAATTTTGATCAACTGTTATTTTGTGGCAATTCATCGGTCAATCGATCGGACGACGGATCGCATAATGTATGGCGGCTATTACACCACTTACTTAGTCAGTGCAGCCTGCAAAGCCACGATATATTTGCTACCCAGGATAACGTCATCGGCGAAGAGAAGGGATATTTCCAGGCCGTCAGAGATAAGTGTTAATAAACAGAACATGAAGAACAAGGGACTCAATACACTGCCTTGGTGAGCTCCGACTTTAACCGGAAACTCTTCAGACTCACCGCAGCTGAGCATCTAACTTTAGTAGTTGCCCCCTCATACATGTCTTGTATCATCTTTATATATGAACCTACTACCAAAATTGGCTTGGCGAGAAGATTTTAGACCGCAATATATTGACAATCTCTCTAAAAACTTTGCACAAACTACTAACGCGAACATTAAACTCATATCAGAAGTCATCAAATCCAGCGCCAAAAAAACGGGATCATCGAAGAAGACCGCCAAAAAGCCATGGTTTGACAACGAATGTGAGAAAAGTAGGGATCGATCGTTTGCCTGGCTGAAACTGTTTAGGAGGAAAAAATGACTCATTTACGAGAAGCATGTACTGGGAAACGAACCGGCACTACAAAGCAATATGCAAAGAAAAAAAACAAGGTTTTATCAACAACAGGCTCAACTATTGGGGCAATCAATGTACAAATCCAAAAGAGTTCTGGAAAACAACGAAACGCATAAATGAAATGGACACTTATACAATTGGAAATGGGATAAATGTTGACTTGTTGCAAACTCACTTTAGGAAAATGCTGCAAAGTTGTAATGTCGAGAACACAATTCAGTTTGCTAGACCAAATTGGAGTCACCCTACTCTTGATGCAGCGATAACTATAGACGAAGTGCGATCTGCAATGGAAAAATGCAAGGATAATAAAGCCCCAGGAACAGATAGAATTCCGGTGGAATACTTTAAATATGGGACAGAGCATCTGGTGGATATTCTTTGTAAGGAACTTAACCGCATTTTTGATAGTGGCGACATCCCAGACGAGTTCCGAGATTCTGTTATTTTCCCAATTTTTAAAAAAGGGGACAGCAATGATCCGGCATGCTACCGGGGTATTTCGTTCCTGAATGCATCAGGAAAAATTTTCACCACTTTGTTACAAACACGATTCGCGGAATGGCTAAGGACAGAAAAACAAATAGCTGAAAAACATTTTTGTGCTATACAATTGGGCTCGCCAATACATAAGTGAAGGACGCAAATTATACGCTTTCTTCGTTGACTTTAAGGCTGCATTTGACACTATTGATCGACAGTCATTGTTTTACAAGCTCTACAATAACGGCATGTCTGCTAAATTCGGAAACACATTTGAAAAACTCTACGACGATACAAAAGCAGCTATATGGAATGGAGAGCAACTCTCCACATGGTTTTATACAGACGTAGGGGTGCGTCAAGGGTGTAAGCTTAGCCCAGACGCGTTTGCTGTTTTTGTAAACGACATCTTAGATGATATACCTGGTGGAGCTGAGGCTTTTGGTTTCGTGCTGAAAGGGCTACTTTATGCGGATGATATGGTGTTCCTTGCGGAATCTCCTGAAGACCTGCAAAAAATGATCAACCACATAGAAAACTATTGTACCCAATGGAAACTTACTATAAATCTGGATAAATCGAAAATTATGATCTTCAAAAAGCGCTTTCGACTGGCACGAGACGAGAACTGGTTATTTAATGGAAATGAAATTGAAGTCGTCAAAATATATAAATATCTTGGTATAATGATTACCAGTAATCTGCAAATGAAGCAGCATCTTGGACAAAAGCTTAAAGAAGCAAAATGGGCTATAAATGCTGTCTGGAAAAACTGCTTCAATAACTTCGACATATCCCACACGGCCAAACATAATATATATCAAGCAGTATCCAAATCAATACTCTTATATGGTGCTCAAATATGGGGTGGGAGAAGATACGAGGAAGTTGAAAGGCTCCAGAGGTATTATTTAAAGCGGATATTTCATCTTCCATATACAACACCTAACTACATGTTACTGCAAGAGACTGGCCTTACATCACTTTTTATAGAGACATTAAACGCACACATTAGGTATCTGATGAAGGTTGCATCCATGAGCGACGATAGGCTCCCAAAGAGAGTTTTGTTGGGTGCAGTTGAAACAAAGACTGCTTTTTATTCAGATTTGATGATGCTTGGGAATGAAACTGGCAATGAATTCAATTGGGATGGTACTATTGAAAACTGCCATATCCTTCGAAAACTGGTGAGCGATGTAAGACTAATTGAAATCGAAACAACTGCAGAAAGAGCGAGAACAACGCAATACCGTGAAATTTACGTAAAACTATGCCACGATCTTGAAGCAAACACCTACTTTCAAAATGACTTCACAGTCGATAAAATATCAATTATATTTAGAGCTAGAGGTGAACTTCTTCCACTAAACTACATCCCACACAGAGAAGACTTGCCCATACTCTGCAGCTTATGCAACCTGAGAACAAGAGAAGACACTCAACATTTTATAGGCATTTGTCCAGTACTGAAGGAAGTAAGAAGGAGCTTCTTAGGGAGAGACGTCTTGAATGACATGGAAATAAAAGCTATATTGAATGGATTAAACTGGGACAGCTTGTACAAATTCTGCATTACCGCATTGAAATATCGTCAGTGTATAATAAACGAAAGTATATAAACAAAAATTCGTGGTTGAGAGACTAGGGCAGATGAACACGCAAAATCTGGAATTGTGTGAACTTCATCGCCCCGATCTCTCATAACGCCACAAATATGAAATACTCAACAGCTTCAAATTAAAATATAAACTTAACAATCAAAACAAATATAACTAATTTAATACATCTAAATAAAATAATAAATTAATCTAGTATTCAGTATAAAAAGTGATATGAAGTCCTTATTAAAAGCAAAAAAAAAGAAAACAGCAAACATATGGGAATAGTACTTTGTAATGTAAATCTAATGTGAAATGTAAATTAAACACTTAAGAATTATGAATTAGAATGGAAAGATCCAACTAATCAGGCAGACGGCTATTGCCACGCCATATTATTGTTTTCATTGAATTTAAATTGTATTGAAGCAAACAAAAAACTGGATTTTAAATAAAACATTTATCTATCTTATCTATCTATATGAGTCGGGGACCTTAAGTGCTCTTAGGGCCACCAATTTCAGATCACGAGGAACTCTGTCGAAAGATTTTTCCAAATCGATAAACACAAAATGCAAGTCCCTCCGTGGATCACGATGCTTTTCCATCGTAACACGCATGCACTGAATAGGATCGACTGTGGACCGAACCTCAACAAAGTCGCATTGATTGTCATCCAAGTGTAATATCTCTTTCAATCGATTGCAGACTTTGAAGAGAGAGTATATGAGGAAGTGAAAAAGAGAGAGATGACATCTTACGTGCTTCCTGTGCTTTTATATAGACTGCGCGGGTGTTGCGCAGTGGAGGGCGTGTGTCTCTCTCTTTACTTTTTACGACTGGAATTGCTTCAAATAGTTTAGTGTTGAGTATATGCGGATTGCTCCTCCATAGGTATTCTCTATGATTGCAGACAACTCGCTCATAAGTCTTCAATGTGTGAGATGTTAACTTGATTGCCCTTTTGTTGTTGAGCTTGCGTGAGTCACCCTTGTTCTTATAGATCGGGAGAAGAAAGCTTTTCCTGAAAGCGTCAGGCATCAGGCGATTTCCAAGGGTATTTTGTCCGGTCCAACTGCTTTATCGCGTTTCATCTGCATCATTGCTTTCGTTACCTCCTCCACTGAAAAATCAGCGATATCAGTGGTATTTGGCTCCACAGCTTGAAAAGCTTCTCGCGACTTCTCTGTATAATAAATCATTCAAATTCTAAAAGTTGTTTTTCATTGTACACTATAGTACTGGTCCGTCGCGTTATTTCAGTACGAGATAAACTATCCAGTCAATAAAAAGATGAAATTAATAGATTTTGTTGTTTTTTTCCCTTTGTTCAATTTATTCTTTGTTTATTGTTATAATAGTGGAAAATAACATAAAATATACAACTAAACTATTAGATTTACATATTCGCTATATCCCATTCTATTTTCTCGTCTTCGTGTGCACATCTTTGGCGAAAGCTACCGTATATAAATTGTTTTGATATAGTTTCGATTGTTGTCTGTAGCAGTAACGTTAATCTTTTTATCTTTTATTTATTATGTACGTATGGTAGATAGCAAAATTGTATTCTAATATAATGCGAGTTTCTTATATTGTTACGATCTTATTATTTTCTGCATCAGATATTTTGCCTACTGTATTGAAGAAAATGATTATCGTATCAGAAGATGGCATGCATTCTCAAAGGCAGATCTAAATTAGGAGAGGGTGCATCGGTGAAGATTCTGGTGGATGCTAATAAATGTAACGAATGCAATAAAATACAACGTTGAGTTACTAGGAGTTGGAAGATAAGTCTGTGATATTTTAACAACGCATCAAAGAATAATTTATTCGACAGTCAAGAATGCAGTCATAAAATATATAACTGGCGCAACAGTCCAATTTGAGCCATGGCCTCGAGATGAGTTAGCATTATCTCATTTTTAAGATCGTGATGGTATGTCTTTTGAAGAGGTGTGTGATTAGCAACACGCTCAATCGAGTTGTTTACCCCATAAATGGGTACTCATTTAATAGCTAAGTGGGTTTATAGTCTGACACGTAAATCCCCTTTTTTATCGAAAATTACCGCATTCGTACGTAGAGGGCGAACGTGCTAACCGTTGCGCCATCCGGACTACTATGCAGTCATAAATAAATGATAACTGTAAAATGAAATCAAGCGCCAATATTTCGATATTAATGGCCATGATGATGATAATACTTAAATGCGACCCAGAGATAGTACGTCGTACGATAGTACGTCCTCCCTTTGAGTCAAACTGACCGTGTAAAAAGTTCGTTAATTTGACAATTCGCTGTTCTCGAATCAAATCAACCGTGAACTAAACAGAAAGTCAAAACGCTAGTAAAGTCAATTATCCCGTTTGTTTTTGCATGCCACATCTCGTTCATTTTGGCTTTTTCATTAACAAATTAGTTTAGGGTATTTCTTAATAAGGTGTGTGTGTGTGTGTAGGATCACTTATTGTGCTTAATAATATTATTTTCGGCTTCTTTGGTATATAAGAATTTATGGCAAACATCTTAATAATATTTTTATCTTTATTTTCATTTGACTAGAATATGAAGATATTTGTTCGCAATGCAACCTGTGTCTTTTTCTCTAAAGCTACATCCTTAGAGTAAATATAATGCAGAAATGAAGAAAATTAATGCAACGTATGACAGAGTCCAAGTAGTAAATACATAGTTGTGTCTCTTTTCAAAATCGCGTCATCGTAACATTAAACAACAAAATAAATAAAGTGTAAAATCACTTCTATGTTATGAGCAATAAATTAACAGAAATTAATTAATTATCTATTATTCTTAGAGTTACAATGATTTTTTCTTTTATTCGAGCCTCCCCACCGATCAATCTGATCATTCATTTTTTTTTGGTACCAACCTTCCTTTCCTTCGTATTTATCATATTTTTAATTGAATAATAAATAATAAACAATACGTTTAAATATACTTCATTAATAACACCCAACAAATGCATTTTATTTTGTTGGAAAATCTGGCCAATAATTTATATAATATCTATGCGTTGTACCTTCAAATACACGATCTAGCCAATTACTCAAACCGTCCAATAGATTTTCCTCGAGTAGAATTTTCGGTTCACTTTCGCTAGTTTCCGACGAATCGCTATCTTGCATGCCCAAAAACGCTCCGGCTTCCGGATCGGAGTTGGGCGAAGTGCTTAGGTGTCGTGTCATTTTTAACATTCGCTGTAAAATAACAATAATTAAGTTTAGATAGGACACACAAAATACGAAATTTGACATCGTCAAATTAATCTCTCACTCACCTTGGCACCACGTTTTGACTCTGGATGTTTGGCATGATACATGCAAAAGTATTTACGATGACCGTTCAAAACCAACACCGTGCCAATACAATTTCTCGGATTGATTTGTAAATCGCGCTGTTCCGGCAGCGATAGGCGCAACAGTTCGGAGAACCAACTCAAACCTTTCTCGATGAGCATATGGGAGAACATGAGTGTCTTATTTTTACGATATGGCCACACGGATTTATGGAATCCCGGTATTAGTTTACTGCGTGATTGAAGATCCGTTATAAGGACAACAGTACGACAGCCAGGCTTGAGTAAGCGCACCAGTCCATTGTATTTTTCGGCACGAAGTTCGTGCAATTTGAGCTCAGGCACGTATGATGTTTGTTTGGCAGCTGTGAAAGATGGATATGACAGGAAAGAAGTAGTAAAAGTGAAAACACGGTGAGTAAAATAGACAACTTGATTTTTCCAAGGTTATTTTAATGTTTGTTTTGCTAGAAGCGGCTAAGTAAAGTAGAGGGCTTCACTCGCAATTCGAGGGTTTTGTAGTGTCCCATTCCAATAGGAGATGAACTGTCCTACTCTTGGGGATGCTTAACCATTCATGTTAAGATGACATTGAAAATTACAAGACTGTATAAAAAATTTTGTGAATTTTAATGATGGTTGGTTGGTTAGTTTAGGTAGAGGGGCAAAAACTCCTCCTCCGCGTGGGCGCCCCCTGGAACGGCAGTGGTCACTGACCATTGCCAACCAACGTCACGCCGCCAGTGATGGCGGTGCGATGATTTGGTTGAGGTACCCCTGTGGTGTGGGGTGTGAAAAAAATACCACGGCCTTTCCCTTCGAGGGCCTGTCGTTAAAACCGACAATCAAAGGACAGGATGTGTATGCCAGCAACTTGCACTATCCGAAATCTTTATATGCTAACGAAACGTCAACTATGCCTCGGATAAGGACTGACTCAACGGTTACGACTTTTAGCTATCGTACAATGACAAAGATTGGATTCTGGAATGTGCGTATTCTCCTGGACAATGGATCAGAAGGTCCCCAGAACGCACGATTTCTTCAATTAGAGAGTGAATTTCTGAGGTACAAATTAAATATCTTAGGAGTTAGTGAGATAAGATGGTGGAACAGCGGAGAATTCATCTCTCCAACGGGCAGCACTGTAATGTTGTACTCCGGTAAAGCTACCGGTAGTCGTCGTGAGTCAGCTGTGGGGCTCCTTTTAACCAGAGCCGCGCGAAACTGTCTCTTATCCTGGGAACCGGTCTCTGACAGGGTCTTGACCGCCAGGTTCCGGACCAAAATGAGGAACATCTCAATAATACAATGTTATGCCCCTACTGAACCCGACAATGTCTTGGCAAAAGACTCCTTCTACGAAGAACTAAACGCCGTTCAGAGCAGAACACCTAAAGGTGACATTATAATGGTTATGGGTGATTTGAATGCGAAAGTTGGCGCTGATAACTATGGGCTCAGACATGTGATGGGGAGACACGGTCTTGGTGATCGTAATGACAACGGTGAAAGATTTGTAGAGTTCTGCAACTTTCACAGTCTCTTCATCGGTGGTACTATGTTTGAGCATAAGGACCACCACAAAATCAGTTGGTCCTCTGTTGATCGGCGCAGAACACAAAATCAGATCGACCATTTTGCCATTAGTAAAAGATTCAAGAGTTGCCTCCTGGACGTGCGAAACAAGAAGGGCGCCGATATTGGGATGGGAAGAGACCATTATCTTATGATCGCTAATGTTCGATTGCGTATTGCAGCCGTGCGCCGCCCCAGCGACGAAAGATCCAGGCCCCGCAAATTCAACACCGCTCGACTAAAAAATCCAGCTGTCTTACAACAATATAATGACCATCTTGCGCAAAAAGCGGCTGAGATAACTAGTCACCCAGATAGTGACATAAACGAAAACTGGGATGCCATAAAAAATGCGTACATTGATAGCGCAAATACCATCCTTGGCCCAAACCCGGATTGCCGGAATAAGCCCTGGATGTCCGACGCTTCATGGCAGCGGATTGTTGAAAGAAAGGAGCTGAAAGTTCATTTGGCTGCAGCATCAGACGACAATCGAAGCAGCATCGAACTCCTTTACCGTCAGAAAGCTCGAGAAGTTCAGCGTGCGACGCGATAAAAGAGTTTATGCCAATTCTCTTTTAGCGTCAGCAGAAGAAGCCGCTAGAAGTAACAACTTAAACGCCGTATACGGTGTCATAAAGGAGTTTACAGGTGGTCGTAACTCCTGCCAACATCCGGTGAAGGATAGTGATGGAAAGCTACTTATCTTGGAAGAAGATCAAATGAGGCGGTGGAAAGAACACTTCACCGCGGTCTTGAACCGTGTAACCTCTGGTGAAGTTCCCCCTCATATAAAATAGATAATTTAGCTAACCATCAAAATGTGCGTATACGGTCCACTGCCCCGACTAAAGAGGAAATAGTCACTGCAATTATTGCACTAAAACGAGGAAAGGCCGCCGGACTTGACGGCATCCCTGCCGAACTTTATCAAGCAGCGCCAAGCGTAACTGCCGATTTGCTGCACCCACTTGTTGATAAAGCGTGGAATACAGAGACCTTTCTCACTGAGTGGAAGGAAGGTTTGATCATCAAACTTCCAAAGAAGGGTAGCCTCACAGACTGTAATAATTGGAGAGGCATTTGTGTGCTGCCTGCCGTTGCCAAGATAATAGCTAAAATCGTCCTGGAAAGACTAAAGGCCCACTTAGAAAGCACAATTGATGAAGAGCAGGCTGGCTTTCGATCCGGATTCTCCTGTGTCGATCACATTAACACCTTGCGAATCATCATCGAGCAATGCGCTGAATACGATTCTCCGCTTCACTTGCTTTTCATCGATTTCGAAAAGGCTTTCGATAGTGTGAACCGGGATTCTATATGGGCGGCCTTGCGCAGGAGAGGCATCCCTGAGAAGCTTGTGGCTATTATTAAGGCAACCTATGACGGCGCGAAATGTCGCGTTCTGCATAAAGGTAAGGTGTCGGGGGACTTTGAGATTCGCAGTGGAGTTCGGCAGGGATGCATCCTCTCACCGATCCTATTCCTCATTGTGATCGGCGATGTGTTGCATGCAGCCCTATCCGGACTCGACAGAGGAATTCAATGGACTTTGACATCTTATCTACAACATCTTGACTACGCTGACGACATATGCCTACTCTCCCACAAAATCATGGATCTGTCCGCAATGGCGTTGGATCTCGAGAGGGAGGCAAGCAAGGTTGGGCTAAAGATTAATACCAACAAGACCAAGGTTCTTAGCCCGCCGTTGTGCAAAAGAAATCCGACACCTATTGCCATCAATATTAATGGGCAGCCTGTGGAGAAGGTGGACAACTTCGTCTACTTGGGTAGCATTGTTGCCGAAAATGGTGGTACGGAGCAGGACATCGCTCGTCGTATCAACCAGGCTAAACGCGCATACGGCATGCTGTCCAAAATCTGGCAGGGCAGTTATCTCAGCATCAAGACCAAGCTGGGCCTGTTTCGCTCCCTGGTACTATCAGTGCTTTTGTATGGGAGCAGTACATGGAAAGTTTCCGTAGGAGTTACCAGAAAGCTGCAAGTTTTCGTCAACTCATGTCTTCGTCGAATTTTAAGAATTTTCTGGCCCGAAACAATATCAAATGAAGAGCTAAGTCGGCGTACGGGTCAGATGCCAATCGACGAATTGATACGCAGGCGAAAATGGCAGTGGATAGGTCACACATTGCGGAAGAGTGATAACTGCATTGCTATGCATGCCATGAAATGGAACCCCATTTCCAACCAAGGCCGACCAAGAGGGGGTCCTCGAATCACATGGCGTCGATCTGTGGCAAAGGAGTGTCAGGTACTGGGTAAGTCTTTTGGGGAGTTGCGCCCCATTGCCCAGAACAGAGTACGATGGCGCGCAGGAGTAGTTGACGCGCTATGCCCCGCTAGGGGTTAAGGCAAAGTAGTAGTAGTAAAAGGGGAATATCCAATTAACGCTGGTGCGCGCCGTTTCGATGGCACAAGCCTCATAAGAGGAAAACCGATGCTATTAAGTCTATCAAGGGGCCGGGCGGGGTATCTCCTTAAATCCACCCTGTGGAATTTAGGAAATGAAGTATCTTGCCTGTTACCAAAGAGGAGATCTCGGTTATGTCTGTAAGAAAGGCACTGTCCAAGGAACAGTGCCGCGCCCTAGCCAGTGCCGGACATCTACAAAGAAAGTGTAAAAGAGTCTCTTTCTCCCCACTGTCCTTGCAACTACGACAGCACTTGTTGTAACACAGGCCAGTGACTTGTGTCAAGGGCAGAGCCCAGCCGCGACAGGTGATCGGCCTGCTCATTTCCCGCTATACTATGCTATGCATTGTTTTACTATTTTTGACGACACTGTCGCCACCTCGATGGCCATAAGGGCCCCCCCCCACTCCCACCGCCGCCTTGGTCAAAGTGATGAAAATATGTAGTTAATTTGGAAGTTATTTAATGCTCTCATTAACTATTTTCACCACTTTGACCGCGGCGTCCGCGATGTTAGAAACGGAATTTTGGTTTTTTTTTTTTTGTACTGACACTTAGGGGAGTGTCCTGAAAAAAAGATTGTTCGGATCAAGATTGTATAGGTACATACGAGTAGCGTCGAGTTATGTAGGATTTTCATGTCGTAATCCACTTTTTTCATACAAATTTCAAAACTTCAAACTTGTCTGCCACGGTGTTAGCAACGGAATTTTTGTTTGCCTTTTTGCATTTAGACGTGTGTGTGGGAAATAGTACTAAAATCATGTACACAAACACGCTAATTGTGTGCCATCCTATTTTTCGTTATAAGTGGACCAGGAACTACAGCCATGCAAAAAACCAGCCATTTGCAAATGACTTGACTCGAATTTTTACCACTTCAAGCGCCAAATAGACGGTGTAACATGTTACATGATACATGTTACGCTCCGCCCACTGGTTTTTTTTTTAAACTAATTTCCATGTGACTTGGTGGCTTTGACAACAAAGCTATACACGGTGTAACATGTACCCGCCACGCGGAAGTTTCCGATACATGTTACACCGTCTACTTGGCGCTTTAGTGACACATTTTCTACCTGTTGGCAACACGCTGCGGTAGGCAGACAATTTTTTTCTTATATATCTAATCAAATACTATTCGATGATATCCATTAGAAGCATTTGCGAATGACTTTGCCTTTTCGGTCGTTGGCTCTAGGTCTATAAGAGCTCCAGTCAGTGCTATGCAAGCTAGACGCTGTAACTCTCCCAACATATTACGATAAGCCGCTATACGCAGTGCCGTCCATCAAACAACAATGCCATGCAAGAGTATGGGATTCAAGACTGACACAAACAGCCAGTAAACAACTTTTGGCTGCAGGCTCCATTTTTTGCCCATGGCTTTTTCGTAAGAGTAAAGGGCGACAGTAGCCCTATTCACCCGCTCTCGTATGTTGAGCTTCCAAGCCAGTTTTCTGTCCACGATTAGACCCAGAAACTTTACTTTGTTATTGACTACCAATCTCGTCCCCGTCAAGAATGGAGGTGTGAGATCGGGAACTATATTCCGCCTAGTAAAGAGGACAAGTTCCCTTTTGTCCGGATTTACCCTAACGCCAGCATAACTAGCCCGAATTGCTAGAATTGAGAGTGCATTCTCTATCATTTCACATTCAAGAACATTTGGGAATTTGCCCGAGATGACAACAGGCGATGTTTTTTTTCAACAGTTCAGATCAGAGCAGAACAAAAATCACACGCGTTACACAATTGTTCTATGCAGAGCAGGATAGTACTCCGTTATAGTCGGTTAACGATAGTGGCTCAGTCGCGTCTAGCAAAACTAATCTTTAAAATACAATAAGGTAACATGAATGTATTCTCCTACCATTATTGTTATCCAATTTGACACCACGTTTCTTGATATTCTCCTCTTCGACTCGTACCAGATACGCCATCAAATAACCAACGGCCAGAATGAATCCAATCGTTGCCACCACTGACAATGCCGGCAAAATATGCTCTTGACCAAGATTGTCGGCAAAATATTCAACAATCAACAGCAATTTACTGAACACCTTTCCCAACAAACCCTGGGCATGTTCGTCGAGCAGGTCCTGAAAAAGAAAGATAAAACTTTGATTCTTGACACAAAAACATAGACTAGGTTAAACGCCTGCCATGATAACAATGCCTGCGTTCACATTGCATGCGTTCACATTTTTTCGTTTACATGCATTTCAATTGCTGAATAACCGAAGCGCTCCAAAATGTGAACGCAGGCAATGGCACACATAGAATGTGGGATACCACACGAGATGTATTATCCCGGCTGCGTCGTGTTCAGTCCGTCTCCAAATCGAGACGGTTTACTAGTGTCCAAATGGCCGAAATCCGTATCGATTTTGTCCCTCTGAGGGGAAATGTTTTTTGAGTGCATTTGTCGTCTCAAATGACAAACCGTATTCAGTAAATTCCCAAGCTGATTCTGTATGAATAATGGATTCATTTACCGTGAGTACATCATTACGGTGCGTTTAGATTTAGCGAAACCACTCGCGAAACTGTTGCGCGAGAAAACTCACCCGAAATTCACCCGTGGCCAGTCTGACAGTTTCGGGTGAGGAACACGTTCACACTACGCGCAATTTTCCCTCGCGCATCAGTTTCGCGAGTGGTTTCGCTAAATCTAAACGCACCTAATGATGTACTCACGGTAAATTTGTGGTTCCTTAAGCGGAAATGCCTTGAATTTGGTTCCATTTCCGCTTCAGGTGTTAAGAACCTAGAACCCACACAACGCAGATTTTTCGTTCTCTCAAATTAACGACATCGATACGGATTTACAAGTATTTAGCCATTATGCCAACATCACTGTCTCGTCCCCTCAAAGGGACGAGATTGATACGGTTTTTTGGACATTTAATCACTAAAAAACCGTCTCGATTTGGTCACCGGCTTGGGGACGTACTGAACACGGTTTTAGTGCCATTTTAGACGACAAATGCACTCAAAAATATCTCCGTCTCGTCATCTTAAAGGGAGAGGATCGATGCGAGTTTTTGGCCATTTAGGCACCTACAAATCCGTCTTGATTTGGTCACTGGCGGATCCGTTTCTCTTGGAAACCCTCCTACACCAGTAGAATGCGATATTAGCCTTATTTGCATCTTCCTGAATATTTGGCTTCTAGCTTAAGCTCCTCTCTAGAATAAGACCCAGGAATTTCACCCTGTCAGTGAACACCAATATCGCCCCCTCTAGAACAGGACGCTCAACAGGTGGAATCCTATGTTCCCTTGTAGATAAGAAGCTCCGTCTCACTTGGATCAACTCGAACGCCACATTTTAAGGCCCAGTTCGTTAATAGAGAGACGGCATTCTGCAATACCTCGCTCAGAGTAGAAGCGAGCTTTCCCGAAATTGCAGAAGCAACGTTATCCGTGTTAGCGCTCATTTTACAACCGAGCGTCTCCAGTTCAAGGAGAAGGCCGTTAATCGCGGTGTTCCAATAGAGGGGGAAGAACATCCTACACACATCTGCGTTAGGAACTTTACATACCTTAACCAGTGCCTCATAGCTCAACGCTTCCGTGCTACGCAACAATCGCTGAATTGTATCGTCCAATTTTTGTTTGGTTTGATTCAGAGTTTGATCTTCCGCTTCCGTCTCCTTCCGATTGACACTCAACTTGGCGCCGTTTATCCATTCATATTTAATGTGAGATGTGTCGCGGCGCCATATAACGACGAGTCGCAGCAAAATATCATCGTCAGTGACTCCCTTCGATAGAGCGTTTACAAAATCGGATTGTTTGTCCTGAAAGTACGAACAAAAGTGTTGGCAATTTTCATACAATGAATTGGGGAATTGTAAGCTACCTACCTGATAAATATAGGCAAATCGCACTCTCTCGACATTGTAGCCACTCTGCAAAGCAATTTTACGTAAAACATGTCTGGCATCGTTGTGAGCGTCTGTATTCTCGGTTATGAGAACGACACATAAACGTTTGCGCGGTCGATTCCATTCAGTCGGACAAACGCCTGAAATCCAATGAAAGTGTAAACGCATTTCCTAGCTCTCGCAAAAACGATTAAGCGACCCTACCATCCAACATTTCCTGCGATGATAGTCTTGGCAACACTAAATACTGATTTGCTGAGATCACATTTACTAGCGTCTGAGTTGGGATGTCGGCCATCGACACACTGGCTACCGGTCGTGCGGAATCTTCATTCAATATGAGTAGCGTGTCTAAGCTGGGGTGGACTTTGAATCGTTCCTGCGTGTATTGGGCGTCTTTCATATTTAAATGTACGAAACTGTAACGAAGGCAAATTAGAGAGAGATTGTGTAATGCCACAGTAAAGCGAACGATTAGATGGTTTTGTACAAACCCGAAAGCGACTCGATGACGATATCCGTAGGCGGTGATGAGATATCGTAAGCGTGGCTGATTTCTCGGTTCCATTATTAGGGCTCGTACACGGTTATCACTCCAGCCGTTCAAGAATTCATCGAGGTTGCTGTCGTTGACGGTTTGGATTAGTTTATAAGGCATTTTGTGCCGGACGAAATCTGTGTTGTGGAAAAATAATCGTGTGTAGAGTGGGTTGCAATGGTTTACAGAATTTTTGTAACATTCCTAGTTGACCGGACGCCGCCTTGTGGTTCGCGTCTTTGGCTAATAGTGGGTGTAAAGGTCGCCACCCATTGACGAGCACAACCACGACCAAACTTCCATCGAACCATCAAATATCATAGAACGGTGGAAATAGGGGGAATTTTTTTTCCACACGTCCTATGATATTTGATGGTTCGATGGAAGTTTGGTCGTGGTTGTGCTCGTCAATGGGTGACGACCTTAAGCCAAGATGCGAAACACAGGGAGAAGTTGAGACAAAATTTTCAAAGACCATTGGTATACAAACAACTGAGTCTAAACTGTGTGCAGCTTCCTTCAATGTCCTCCAAAGCCCCTAAGAAACTGTGTAAGCCACCGAATAAACTCACCCACTATTTTCTGCAGGCTGTAAATGCTATCCTTGTATACATAGCTGTGTCCGTTCAACACTAGCACCAGACAAGGCAACGAGTGTACTCCGGTCTTTCGAAGAAGTTGACTCTCATGGCCAGCATTCACAGTGGCAAAGACAATTCCTGCACAATAAAAAACAAACATTAGACAAGCCCAAGGACCGCAAAATCACACACCATATCCGCAACTTATACTTACCCAGCGGTTCTAAAGAGTCAATCATCTTCTTAAACGAATTGGCTGCCTTCATGCACGAAAAACACCAGTCCGCGTAAAAGAACAGAATATGAGGCACCAGACGGCTTTTCGGCAAAACATTTTGTTCATAGTATTTCGTCGTTATCGATAGCTTGTGGAACAAACTAATGTCCTGGTCGAAGTGGAATCGATGTCCAAAGAACTCTTCGAACGGGTCGGGTGCAAAGCGTCCGTACTGACTGTAGTCATGTGTGTCCCGGAACATGTGCGAATCCTCGTTAGTAATCCCGTGTTGGTCGTAAACACGCCTTCGGTCGGCGTCCGATAGCAGCTCGTACGCCTGCTTGATTTCAACGAATTTTCGCTCAGCATCGGGGTCACTCGACTTGTCCGGATGCCTGTAGGGGGAAATTGGAGCGTGTTAATCGGAAATTTCGCCTGCTGACTCTATAGGATTCATCACTCATACCATTCTTTTGCCAATTGTTTGTAGGCTCGACGTATATCCGATATGCTGGCGTGACGCGATACACCCAAAATTTTATACGGATCACCTAAGCTTGAGACTATGGTCGAACTGTAGAAAATGAGCACAAAGGCAAAACACCAAAACGGTACGCGTATCCATTTCTTCATCAGCATAGTCACCGAATTTTTCCTGTTTTTGGTTCTTGTCACGCTCCACTTCTGGACAAAATACGCCAGGGACTAATCGACCGACTGAAGCACCCTGTGCCCGCACTCTAATTGGAAGAAAAAATCACAACATTCAAATTGAAAACGATTGGCCGTAAATCGCTTGAAATTCTCCACGAAAATCCACTCAATTCGACGTGACCCTATCGGCGGAGCACATGTTTCGGATATTTTGAACAATTTGGGTGATAAAATGCAAAACAAAGTCGGTAGCGAAGTGGTCGTGAAATGAATTTCCAATTGGAATGTCAGACGGTCTTCTTTTGAGAATCTTGTTGAAGGGTGGCTATCGAGCCGAGCAGCTACGCAAGACGATCTAGTACAATTCGTGCGATTTGGGCACCATTTCAAAATGACTCGTTTGATGAAATTAATTCACCAATAAGATAATCAAAGGATTGTCCTACTATAATCACTAGTTTTCTTCACCATTACATATTGATTCCATACAAAACAACTAAAATTTAATTTGTTTTCTACTAAGTAGCGGCTAGTACAATTGCTTCGGATCATAACAACTCCCCTACTGGAAAGGGTGAAATGTCAACATTCCAAATGTCAAGTGATTTTTGCTGGCTAGGATCGATTTTCTAACTTTAAGTAACGCGTGAAGAAAAAGTAAAAATTCCGACTTAATGGGTGCTTTAATGAGCAGACAAAATGCTGATATCGAAGAAGCCGATGTTGGATCGAATCATGCATACAAATATCCACCGAAATCAGGTGAGTAGCAAGTGCGCGATGTGAAAACATTGCAGGAGACCTTTGGCATTGATCGTCGTGGGTGTCGTGGTTGTCGTGTTTCTCGATAAGGAAGTGAAATTTGTAAACAATTACATATATGGACTCCGCTGTGCAATATTTGCTCCAATAAAATGCTGAGGACCTTTTCATTCTGTTCGGCTATTGATTATTTCGTCGCGGGGGAGATTAGACGAGACATAATCAATGCCACCGAGTTGCATCCAGTGAAGACTCAAATGGCAGTCGATTTATTGACTTTTTCATTTAACAATCTTTGGCTTGGGAAATTGGGACGACCGGAATTGTGTCTTGGTTAAATGTTCTTTGGAACGGAAAAAATGTCTGAGCTTTAGCAACTTATACGACTTCAAGTAGATCCAAGAATCAAGGAGTTAAATCTTGATATCTACGAGGGTAAGGTGAAAAGTTCTCGGCCTGACAATGAAAGACTGCGATTTTCAGTTAAGAAATGATTTTATTTTCCCACATATTCTCCTTTGACTTCAACACACTTGGTCCAGCGTTTCTGCAGCATCAGTATTCCTTCCCGGAGCCGGAAGTGAGAGTCTGGAAGGCTGTGAAAATATTCATTTACGGCCCTCTCAACTTCTTCATTGGATGCGAAGCCCTTCTCAGAAACAAATTTCTTCAAGTTTTGGGAACAGATGGAAGTATACAGTAAGTACCATCCCTTATACCAACGAATAGTTGTCTGGGAGGTACCGCGGACCCACAGCAAAAGGAACACGGCGCCATCTAAATACATACTGTATGTACACATAAATAAATAAGAAATTAAGATGTGGTATGGAACTTCGCGAAATCTTAGAGTTTTATAATTTTTTTTAGGAACTTTTTTTCAATTTTCTCTGAAGATAAAATACCATACGCTATTCATGACAGTACAAGGCCTGACGCCGACGAATGCACCAGGATGGTGCATATGCCTATAGAGTGAAGGAGAGAGTGGAGGAAGGAGGAAAAAAAAAGTCTGAGGGTGCCAAATCAGGAGAATAGGGGGATGGTCGAGCAAATCGTACCCCAAATCCCGCAGTTTTCCCATCACCAACGCAGACTTGTGTACAGGTGCGTTGTCCTTGTGGAAGATGAAGACATTAACCTACTAAGTTTAGGTTAATGTCTTCACTATAAACAAATATCGCATCCAACTATGAGGGTAGGATAAGCTTAGATTCATGTAATAGCTATAAGTCTAGAGTATATTCAAACCGAGAAATCCTGTTTCGATATGGCCTTCAGCACCTTCTTCGATTTGGCTTGAATCTCTTCTATCGTGTCAAAGCGGTGTCCCCGGAGCGATCTTTTCATTTTGCTGAATAGCCAGAAGTCACATGGAGCTAAATCAGGCGAATACGGCGGTTGCGGAACAATATGGGTGGAATTTTCGGCGAAATGGTCACGAATAACGAGTGCAGTGTGAGATGTTGCGTTGTCATGGTGCAAAAACCAAGAGTTTTCTTTCCACAAATCCGGCCTGTTAAGGCGAGTAGCTTCGCGCAAACGACGCATAACACTCCAATACAGGAATACCCCGATTTAAGTCGCTTTGATTTAAGTCGATTCGCACTTAAGTCGTTCAGTAATTCCCACCTCGCGACTCGATTTACGACAACTTTGCTTCGCACTTACGTCACTCCACCGGATCAGAAAAAAAAAAAAAAAAAAGCAACATACTCGTAGCTAATATGATAGGATTTAAGAACAATGTTTACAGCAGAGTATAAGATGGCACTCATGGAATAGGTTTTTCCGCCCTTTACCTTGTAACTGTGATATAAATATCACCCCTTTAGTCATAGACCCAGTATGTAAAATAGTTAGTAAAAAACAGTGTTACTGGTCAGAAGTGTTTTCATTTTCCTGACAAATATTTTGCTATATTTGCTCGCCTTTCGATCATTTCTCTACACAGGGTATGGATTGAGAAAAGGGAGGGGGGAGAAAAGGGAATTCCTGGAATATTAGAAGTTAGTTTTTGTCGTGCTTACGAGTAGTTTGTCTTCAGCGTATGTTATTGTTTCGATTTTAGTTACGATAAATCAATCGTCGTGTGTGTGTACATTGTAAACGAGTTTAAAATCAATTGAAATGAGTGCAATACGTGGAGGTCAAGATCTTAGTGGCATAAAAACAAAAAAAGCTAGGAAAGCACTGACATTAGAGAAGAAATTGGAAGTTCTTAGACGAATAGACGCCGGTGAAAAGGTTACGTCGGTTGGACGAAATTTAAACTTACAACGCACAACTGTGCATTCGATTATAAAGAATGCCCAAAAAATTCGAGCAAGTGCACAAGCGGGCTTTTCTAAATCATGTGCTATTATTACAAAATCGCGAAGTGCTAATATGGAGGAAATGGAAAAATTATTAAATCTTTGGATAGAAGATTTAAATCAAAAAAACGTGCCTCTCAGTACACTGTTGATTCAAGAAAAAGCTAAGGCTTTATTCGCTTTTTTGGCAAACCGAAATGGTGGAGGATCGGAAAATGAGTCCTTTAACGCAAGCCGCGGTTGGTTCGATAGGTTCAAAAAACGAAGCGGACTGCACAATATTAAATTAACGGGGGAATCTGCCAGTGCAGATGAAGATGCTGCCGAAAATTTTTTGCCTACTTTAGCAAAAGTTATTTCCGATGGTGGATACGTTGCACAACAGGCATGGATACATATTAATTGATGTTTTGGTGGATTATTTAAAACTAATTGTTTTGTTATCATAGGTTTTCAACGTACACGAGACAGGCCTTTTCTGGAAACGAATGCCATCTCGAACATTCTTATTTGTAGAGGAAACTACTGCACCTGGATTTAAAGTGTCAAAGGATCGTCTTACACTGCTGCTTGGAGGAAATGCATCTGGGGACTTTAAATTGAAACCGCTGCTTATATATTCCTCAGAAAACCCAAGAGCAATGAAGAACATTTCTAAAGAAAAATTACCGGTGATTTGGCGCTCAAATAAGAAGTCGTGGATGATTTCCGTAATTTTTGATGACTGGTTCAAAAACTACTTTTGCCCGGCGGTGAGAGACTATTGTCTTAAAAACAACTTGTCGCACAAGGCACTACTCATTGTGGACAATGCACCTTCGCATCCAGTGAACTTGGACGACTTGAACGAGAACATCAAAGTGATATTTTTGCCTCCAAACACCACTACATTATTGCAACCTATGGACCAGGGGGTAATAGCTTCCTTTAAAGCTTATTACTTACGTAGGACGTTTCAGCAACTTATAAGCCAACTAGATCAAGCACAAAGAGATGAAGTCAACAAATCATCAATCCGAAATTTTTGGCGTAGTTTCAATATAATGAAAGCGGTCGAGAACATTCAAGAGTCTTGGAAGGAGGTGAAAACATCAAATATGAATGCAGCCTGGAAAAAACTGTGGCCTGAATGCGTCAATATACAAATGGAGCACCCGAATTTGCCCGGCATTCAATCAGAAATTTTGGGATTGGCTCATCGAATCGGATTCACGGAAGTAGACAGCAATAATTTGGTGGAGTTACTGGAATGTCACGATGGGGAAATGTCCGCCGAGGAACTTATACATATTCTCCAAAGTCCTATAGAAAGTGATGCTGAAGCGGAAGTCGGAGAGGCAGAGAAGTCTTCTCCTGATACTCCTTCTTTAACGTTGCAAAATTTGGCTGAAGGGTTGGAATATCTAAATAAAGCGAAGTCCATTTTCAGCTTGGACCCAGATAAGGAGAGAAACGAAAGATTTATTAAGAACATAGACAATGCCGCATTTCCATACAAAGAGCTATACACTGAAAAAAAGCGATGTGCAGTCCAACGGAATATAAATGCTTATTTTCCAAGGATCACCCCGCAGGCAACGACGTCATTACTGCCTTCCCTTGCCAGTTCAGATGATATTTAAGCCTACTTTTTAAGAGTCACTCACAAATTCAAGTTTATGTCTACGTGTATTTCTATTAACATACTGGTAACCATATATAAAACTGTATTGATAAACATAATAATATGCATATGTAATAAAATTTTGTGTTTTGATTTTTCGCTTTTGGTACGTTTTCATACATAGCCAAATTTGATTCGATTTAAGTCGTTTCGACTTAAGTCGCTTTTTTCTGGAACCTAACCCTGTCGTAAATCGGGGTATTCCTGTAATATTCCTTGTTGACAGTTTGGCTCGGTGGAAAGAATTCCTAATGCACATCACCACGATAATCGAAGAAAACCATCAACATGACCTTAATTTTTGAGCGACTTTGGCGCGATTTTTTCGGTCTTGGCTCACCTTTGGCACGATATTCACTTGATTGATCGGTTGTTTTGGGATCGTAAGCAAAAATCCAAGTTGTGAGAGAACCCTATCGTGGCAGCTGCTTTTCTCGACCTAGACGTAGAGGATACCAACATGGATATCAGAGCTCGAAGCGCCGCTACAACAACAGCGGATAATTTTCACCAGGCTGACCGCCGTCGTGGTTGAAAAAGGAGGCTTGTCGGATCGTCAGTTTGGGTTTTGAAGGGCGCGCTCCACATCGGACGCTATCATTATGGTAACAGATCTGGGCATTGCAGGAGTTGCGAGACTATTGCCAGTATAGGCTTGGCTGACGTTTCGTTAGCATAAACTTGTTTCGGACGATGTATGTTACTAGCATGCACCTACTGCTCAGTTAAACCTCATACATTCGACAAGTCGGGAAAGGTTGTGGCTTACTCTTACGTCCCACATACACATACATAAACGTCCATAGCCACGGTGGGACTCGAACCCGTAAATAGCCGGTCTGGTGAGACATCAGACTGACGCTTCAACACACTACTCAACCGACCTCCCCCATGTAGCTACATATGGAATCTAAGTTATAAAATTTCATCATCATTCCCCCCACCCTCCGTTTTGAATCGTGTTCCTTGAATTCAAAGAGAATTAATTAAAATCATATTTCCTTGCAGGCAACTTCTTCGGCACTCATTTTATAATGGGCGGCGAACGTTTCGATACACCGCAACCCGAAGCATATTTGTTTGGTGAAAATGCTGATCTGAACTTTTTGGGAAGTCGTCCAACAGCTGTGCGTGATTGCCACCGCGACAATCTACAACTTAACTAACCTGCCCTCTTCTCTATATTTTTCAGTTTCCGTATCCACCGCCGCAAGCCAATGAGCCAACAAAAACCCTAAAATGTTTGGTAAACATTCGCAAAGAATCGGTTCGTTTCGTGAAAACATCGGAAACGAATCAGCTGAATATTGAATTCGTTTTTGACTCAGACGCCAAATGCGCTATAACCATTTATTATTTTTGTACGGAAGAGGTGAATCCGTCGGGGGTGATTTTAACTCCGCGCGATACATCACTCACTTCGGAAACGTATCGCTATAAACGTGGCGTTACACAGTCATTTTCGCAACCCACGCATATGTTCAATCCCAACTTGTATTCGGAAGAGGATCTTTGTTATAATGCGGAACGTGACGTGTATCCGATTGCAATTCATTGTGTGGTTGACGAGGGTGCCGAAGGTAAACGTGAGTACAGTCAAATTAGTATGGGCATGGGGTTTCTACAAAGTTTTTTTTTTTTAAACAGAGCTGAGACAATCACACACGACAATTTGCGTTGTCGATCATCACGCCGATGGTACGTATGCCCTGCGCGCACTTAAGCAGAAAATATTCGTCGATGGTTTGTGCTACTTGTTGCAAGAGATCTACGGCATTGAAAATAAGGCAATTAACAAGCCCACTATCGATGACGATAGTGATGAAAATGGAAGCGAATGTGTGATATGCATGAGCGAAACAAGAGACACATTGATATTGCCGTGCCGGCACTTGTGCTTGTGCAATTCGTGTGCAGACTCGTTGCGATATCAAGCCAATAACTGTCCAATATGCCGCGCACCGTTTCGCGCACTACTCCAGATTCGGGCTGTCCAGAAGAGTTTGAATACGACAATAAGTAATGCAGCTGCTCAGAATCCGTCAGATGTAAGTGCTGGCAATGACATTTGTGACCTATTGTCGAACCTTATGCTTTCAAAACCATTTCTCACTTCTACTTAGCCTAACTGTGAGCATATACCGCCGGGATACACTCCTGTTTCGTTGATCGAAGCACTGAATGGTCCGCCAACCATAACGGGTCGGTCTCTTTCGAACGATGGAACTGATACGCTGGATGCTGTTCAGGTGACGTCACGATTTTCTTTTCATCACTCGATTTTTAATGCATTTGTGTCGGATCTTTCACAGGCCATTGAGATTCTTAATAAGTCTAATAAAACTGATAAACAGAGTACACCACGTGGTGAGAAACGATCAAAGGACAAAAATTCGGCACCGGCTGAGGTAAGTTTGAGGTCTATTTCGATTTTGGAGTGGTTTGGCGATTTTCAGGATTAGAAGAAAATTTCGTTCGACGGATTTGGGGTGTGATTAACTTCTGTCAGGCGCGCGCACAAGAGAGGGAGAGGGCAAGAGGGGCAATTTGCCCTGGGTCCAGCGTTCGACGCGAATGAAAAACATGTGACTCAGAAGATATCGGCAGGATAAACCGTCGGTCGAACTTTTCTGCGGCAGCCGGTTCTACGTACCATAATGACCCCTTTTACGACACGTTTTACGGCCAAGAGCTGCCAAACCCCTTCAATGCGAGAAGAAAGAAGATGTGTATGTGTGTGCTCTATTTTACGAGACTGTTTCTTATGCGAAATGAGAGCATCACATGTTGGCGCTACTGCTCTCAATTCTTCTTCACCGCGCCGGTTTTAAAAGCAACCCGGGTCCCTGGATTTACTGCATTTGCAACAGGCCACTTCACAGCACTTCTCTGTGAAATGCAACTGTTGCGATGAATGGTGCCATCTGAAAAACTGTTGTGGTCTATCTCATCATAAATTATGGAGCCCATCCTTCACTGCGAATCTGTGCCCCACACTCCCACTACGGCGCTGCCTACAAACACAACGGGCTTGCAGATATCACCACTGACACCTATGAACAACAACATCAATAATCAAAGACCATCAATCGTTCCTACGGTAGCCGGTTCTACGCACCGGAGCGACCAGTTTTTACAAAGAGCTACTAAGCCCCTTCAATGCAAGAAGGATGGGTGTCTATCTGTTACATTCGTTTACACCTTTGAAGAGAGAGTATCAGAGGAAATGAAAAAGAGCGAGAGAAACGAAGCAATTCGGCACAAGTGAGGAAGTAGGAAGGGGGATGGAAATTTGACATCTCTTTTGCTTCTATATGGACCGGGCGGGTGTTCCGCGGCAGAGAGACAGACTGGAATGTTATTGTTCCAATTGGAAAAGTAGGAGAGGGGATGACATCTTACGTGCTTCCTGTGCTTTTATATAGACTGCGCGGGTGTTGCGCAGTGGAGGGCGTGTGTCTCTCTGTTTACTTTTTACGACTGGAATTGCTTCCAATAGTTTAGTGTTGAGTATATGCGGATTGCTCCTCCATAGTTACTCTCTATGATTTACACCGAGACAGATGACGAACAATAGCAGCATGTAGCACACTCACACAATGAATTTTTGATCATTGCTACAACAACAACAACAGACCATCATCGCAATTCAACTTAACTCGAGCTCCGGCGGTTACAAACATCAATATACTTTCGGTGGTGCAGCTCAATTGTAGCGGACTTCGGAATAAGGCAGCAGAACTAAACGCATTCATGGACAGACACCATATCCTAATAGGAGCCATCCATACAAAACTTAGTGCCAATTCGACCCTCAACTCACACGATGGTTACATCTTAAGGAAGGATAGATTAACGAATGCAGGTGACGGTCTTTCGCTTATTATCCACCGCTCTGTACAATACCGTGAGATATCTATGATACTACCACCAACGACAATGTTCTCGAGATACAGGCGATTGCAGTTCAGTTAGGAAACAAAGAGATTGAAGTTTTCAATATCTATGTTCCTCCTGTCTCCCTTCTTAACTGAACAATACCGCCTTATACTTGGTGATTTCAACGCCCATCATGAGTTGTGACACTCAGACCTAGACAGCGACTCCCGGGGGATTGATATAGCGGAGCAATTAGACTTATCGAACTTTTGCTTCGGAACAAAGATACCCTTACCCGCCTGACTGGATCTTGCTCAAGCTCTCCGGGCATTTTTTTTATGTTAACACCAAAGCTTAGGGGATACCCTTTAATGCAATAGCATAGCTTTCGTAGGTAAGGAAAATTAAGGTAAAGGGATGGGATGGGTTGAGCTGGATATCTAATAACATACAATAATCTGACCGCAGAACCTTCCTAAACCACAACAAAGCAGATTGGACATGCTTCAAGAATTTCTCTCTCTTACTGCCCTACCAACACCTTCAGCTGTACGCGTGGCTGAGAAGGCATTTTTGGAAAGTCATCATACGGAGGTTGCCTTTTATATTTCGGGATTGGACAACCTTAGTGTTGCAATCTGGCAACTGACAGCTCTATCGTAAAGTTTGACATTTTTGAGGTTATACGTACTCAGAACGTTTTGACATACGAGCGCTATTTGTGTTTTTTACAGTAACTTAAACGATTAATCTCGGCCAAATAATGGAATTCAATCGTGAACATTTTCGTGCGATTATTTTTTACAACTTTCGACGTGGATTAACTCAGCAACAGTGCATGGATGAACTGAATTCAATTTTTGGCGATGAAGCTCCATCAAGGACCAGTGTTTATCGATGGTATGGTGAATTCAATCGAGGTCGTAGTTCACTCCAAGACGAATTTCGTGAGGGTCGTCCAAAATCAGTTGTTGTTCCGGAAACCATTGATGCTGTGCGCGAACTGATATTGCAAGATCGTCATGTGACCTATCGTGAGATTGAGACAACCTTAGGCATTCGTGGGACCAGCATACATTCAATATTGCATGAACATTTGACTGTCAAAAAAATTTGTTCGCGTTGGATCCCACACAATTTGTCAATCGCTCAAAAAAAGGCTCGTGTCGATTGGTCGAAAGAAATGCTCAAAAAATACGATCGCGGTGCTTCGAAACACGTCTATGACATCGTGACAGGTGATGAATCGTGGATTTACGCGTATGAGCCCGAAAGTAAACAGCAGTCGACTGTATGGGTGTTTCAAGATGAGTCAAACCCAACAAAAGTTGTTCGCGCACGAAGCACTTCCAAGCAAATGGTCGCCTGTTTTTTCGGAAAAACTGGACATGTCGCAACCGTACCACTAGAACAACGCAGAACAGTCAATTCTGAGTGGTACACAACCATTTGTTTGCCAGTTGTCTTCCAAGAAATCAGGAAAACCAACCGCCGAAGACGGATCACTCTTCACCACGTCAATGCGAGCTCTAACACATCAGCTCAAACAACTGCAGTTTTGAGCACTCAAAACATAGATTTGATGGGTCATCCGCCGTATAGTCCTGACTTGGCACCGAATGACTTCTTTTTATTCCCGTACGTAAAAAACAAACTGAGAGGTCAACGTTTTTCAACACCTGAAGAAGCGGTTGCTGCGTTCAGAATGCATGTTTTGGAGACACCTCAATCAGAGTGGCAAAAGTGCTTTGACAATTGGTTCAAACGCATGCAAAAGTGTATAGATCTTCATGGGGAATATTTTGAAAAACAATAAAGCGATTTTCAATGATTAATATTTGTTTTTGTTCTCTAATCCCGAAATATAAAAGGCAACCCTCGTAAAAGCTACTAAAAAGTTTATTCCGGCATGACGAATTCCTGAAATTTGATCCAACTTTCCGACTTCAGCTGCAGGATTGGCAGACGAAAGAGACAGAATCTGCAATACTAACCCTGTTGACCCTAGCATTAGAGAACTCAATGCCGAAATCATTAATCAAGTCAGTGAGCATTAGAGGAGCAAATGGAGCTTTCACTTAAATAATTGCAACTTAAAATCTGGAGTTAGTAAACTCTAGTCAACTGTTAGAGCCCACATCAATCCCTCCAAACAACAAGGGAACGTTGCCATTTAGTTTGGTAACACCATGATTGGTGGTCCTACACAATGAGCTAACCATTTTAACCCACAATTCGTTGAACATCCGCCACCTAACAGTCACAAGCGCAAAATTTGCAGGAAATTCGTAGCAGCACTTTTGACCAGAATCTCCAGTTCATCTCCGACGAAGTTGCAGCAACTCAGACGGATTAAAGAGGGCGTTCCGCAAGGAAGAGTTGTATCACCCACCCTGTTGAATATCTGTCTATCAGGACTCCTAACACCACCTGAAGGACTCCGAATAATAAGCTACGCGGATGGCTGTTCGATTTTAGCTACGGGTAACGACATCGTGCAAATGTGTGATCTGATCAATCGATATCTTGAGGAACTCAACACCTTCTTCCTCAACAAAAATCTGCACATATAAGCACATAAGTCCTTGGCTACTCTCTTCAAATCAGAAGAGAGGTCAGAACGCCGCTAAACTTATCCCTACCGTAAACCACCCCGAAATCCTCGGCGTCACACTTGATAGCATGGCCACATTTTCTGTGCATGCCCAGCCTTGGCTTATAGGAGGAGAAGGTTTTTGGGACTCTCCTTTTTCCAGGACCTAGAAGGTCTCGTAAAAGTTAATGCGATTCAAATTAATCGGTTTATTGCCAGCGTCGGCTGGCTGGATATTTCGGGTTAAGACTTTTAGCTAACAGAATCTTGGTGGTATTACAACGGACCATACTACTTTGCCTTAACCCCTAGCGGGGCATAGCGCGTCAACTACTCCTGCGCGCCATCGTACTCTGTTCTGGGCAGTGGGGCGCAGCTCCCCAAAAGACTTACCCAGTGTCTAACACTCCTTTGCCACAGATCGACGCCATGTGATTCGAGGACCCCCTCTTGGTCGGCCTTGGTTAGAAATGGGGTTCCATTTCATGGCATGCAAAGCAATGCAGTTATCACTCTTCCGCAATTTGTGACCTATCCACTGCCATTTTCGCCTGCGTATCAATTCGTCGATTGGCATCTGACCCGTATGCCGACTTACCTCTTCATTTGATATTGTTTCGGGCGAGAAAATTTTTAAAATTCGACGAAGACATGAGTTGACGAAAACTTGCAACTTTCTGGTAACTCTTACGGAAACTTTCCTGCTGCTCCCATACAAAAGCACTGACAGTACCAGGGAGCGAAACAGGCCCAGCTTGGTCTTGATGCTGAGATAACTGCTCTGCCAGATTTTGGACAACGGACCATGAGTGGTCTATGTGTGCTGTGGTTAACTCACGGCAACACCTGAACCTACCTGCCTACCCTACTCTCCACTTAATAGATACACAAAAGAACCCGCCTATTGTAGAGCTTTGGCTGGTAGGAGAAAGAGATTTCTTGGTTCCTCGTTCTTCTACGACTGGGAGGATCTCAACAACGTTATAGCCGCCATACATTATCCGATCCGTCGTCCGATCGATCGGCCGATGGATCGCCACAAAATATCTGCCGATCTCCACTGCACACACACTGAGCGATTTTCGTGCGATACGATAACGAATGACAATTCAAAAAATAGGTTATGATTCACTCCCAATCCAACCTAGATTCATTTTTGTTAACTATTTGGATGTGTGTGGTATTTTCGTGTACCACATATTTGATATTTCAATTGCAGTGCCATTTAAATCATAAGAATCCTTCAAATTTCATCATTTAATAACTTGGTAATTTGACATTCACTTGCGATAATCACATACACTATCCAATCGATCGTCACCGATCGATCGCACGAAAATCGCACTAAAATATCGGCAGATCAAAATTGATCGCCCGATCGGTGCGATTTCCACATACACACGCCAATCCGTCGGCCGATATTGATTTCGGGCGACGGATCGGCCGATCGATCGGTGTGTGTATGGCACGTTTTAGCGCGACTCAGTTCAATCATTTCATTGCTAGCACCGGCTGGGTTGACACCTAGATAGATATTAATATTAGAGCGAGGTGTAGTGATCTTGTTAGTATCACAATGTGATCTATATGTGCTGTGACGTGTCACGGCAGCCCTTGCACCTAACCTGACCTAGATTTATAGGCGCCGCCAAAACAATACATCAAAATCATAAACCATAATTTTTTTTCCTTGCATTTCAAGTTCCGTATGTCGGTCCTTTTGACGAAGGAAAACGACGATAGCCCGTCGGATGGCAGCAAACAACCCAACGGAGTCGTACGCAATGACAGTCAAAAATCCACAAAAGAGAAATTGTCACAAAGTCGTGCCCATAGTCGTGAAAGTGTACAAATCATAAACGAACGAAACAATTCGAAGAGGGCTCAACAACTCGAGGGCGACGACGATAGCGAGAATGAAAACCTATCTCCACTCTTAAGCTCGCAAGCGGTTGCTAATAATATGAAAACATCCAATTCGGCTCTACATATTGACGGCATTGAAGCGTCAATCGATGATACGGACACCGATGTCGACGATGCAGCATCTGATAAGACTTCACAAAGGGTAAGCGTTCTTATAAAGTCATATTTTTGCGTTTTTTGTACATCATTTTTCGACTTGTGTCATTTTGTAAAACATGCATAGAAAAGAAATTAAAAAAAAAAACATATATATATATATCAAGACATTTGCACTAGCTGGATATAATCTCTAATAACGTATTATTTGTTGTAAATATATGCCTTTTTCTAGAAAAGGAATCGCCCTGCGCTTTCAGCTGATGGTGATGGGGTTTTATTGGCTGGCGCTGAGGATTCCGATTATTACACACCCGAAGATCCTCAAACTACTATCTTAAGTCCTCTGTGCCCCGAGAAAGTATGGCTTTAAATATCACACACAAATTCACATTCATAGACCTACGTCATATGATTTTAATACAATATATACATACATATATAGATTTGCTTAGAAAAATCAATCAAAACCAAACCAAAAAAAGCCATAAAACATTTAATTTGCAAATGCAAAAGTCATTAATAGGTTAGACGTTTTTTGACTTGTTTGTACACACATAATTGTTCTTCTGATCTTACTACTATTGTGTTTTTAATTTTGTGCAAAGAAACGAAAGAGAGAGATGAAAAATGAATGAATGAATGACAATTGTACGAAGGCTGTAATGTGTATTGTTCTATGACGATTAACGAATTTCATACTAACATATTAGTTGTAATGCTATTGGAATCAATATGGATCTTCTATTCCTTCTTTTTATATTACATATTTTTTTGGCTTTGGAAATGAAGGAAATAGTTACGTGTGTTATGGCTTCGAATGGCAATGATTTTTGGTATCAATTTTTGTTATCTTATACGTTCAGCATACATTGGGAAAATTTTCATTTGGTTGCGTACAAAAAAAAACGTATTGCTTGCTGGCTGACTGGATCAGCTTGAGTTTTGCTTTAATTTATCGGTTTACGGTTAATTGCGATACAGCACGACCAAACGGAAATCCATCAATGTATGCCTTGATTGAATAATTATTTCTTTTTCACTTCCAAAAGAAAAGTGGATGACTTTGTTTCAAATATTGTAGAGTCAAAACAGTAGAAAACACAGCGTAAAAAACTACAACAAACATTTCATACGTTCTCATAAGTAGTCGGTGATATTTTCTGATATCAATCATATTCCCGATGCGCCCGATTCATATGGTAGACGGCTGTTTGTTTGTATGTAAAGTAAGTGCTCCATTTCATAAGCTGTATTGATTCTAAGGCATTCCTTCCGACATTTAGATATGTACATATATAAGTTGTTTGTTTTGTAATATAGTAGCTACTAATCCGATTTTTTCTTCTTCTTTCTCTTATTTCATTTCTTACTAACACCCGCCTAATTCAAATAGCCACTTTTCGATGAAACAAAGCAAGAGTCATGCATGGCCCGATAGACATTGTTCTTTTTATGATAGTTTTCAATTATTAGACTCGAAATAAATAATACGATCAACTGATTATTATCATGCATATAAATCTATAAACCTCTTCAAATATTTGTACGAAACATTTAATAAAATTCGCACTTAAAAATCTTTTTGTGCACACATTTACACAACAAAAGTCTAAAGGCGGTGAAAA
The DNA here is from genome assembly GCA_964017055.1 of Chloromyia formosa. Lineage (NCBI taxonomy): Eukaryota > Metazoa > Arthropoda > Insecta > Diptera > Stratiomyidae > Chloromyia > Chloromyia formosa. Next base: position 6,380,602 of record OZ024817.1, read on the forward strand.
ATCAATTTCGAAAGAATCTGTAACTGTTATCACAACTACACTAGCAGCACCGATAGCAGTAGCAGCGGTAGCACCGACAACCACAACGTCATCATCATCATCATCCGGATCACAAGTTCTAAAGGAGATTGCAAATTCTCTACCAGGTAATTAGATGTATACAAAATACACACAGCAAAACAATTAAAGGGCCACTTAAAACAGTCTACAATTCTTCCTGCTGAAAACAATAAGCAAGCCATAATGCCCGCTTTTTTTGTGGTATAAGTATAGGAATGGTAAAAAGGATAAAGCATTTTTAAAATGAACTTCACTTCGCTCACATTTGGATAGATAGTAAAATATTTGACGTGCTTTTTTAACCGCCGTGCAGAGGAGAGCAGAAAAACCACACAATTACTACTTTGCCTTAACTCATAGTGGGGCATAGCGCGCCAACCACTTCCGAGTGTACTCTGCTCTGGGCAATGGGGCGCAACTCCCCAAACGACTTAACCGCCTTTTGCCACACATCGACGCCATGTGATTTTAGGACCCCCTCTTTGTCGGCTTTGGTTGGAAATGGGGTTCGATTTAGCTCTTCATACGATATTATCTCGGGCCAGAAAATTCTTAGAATTCGACGAAGACATGAGTTGACGAAAACTTGCAGCTTTCTGGAAACTCTTACAGAAGGTTAGGTTAGGTTAGATGGGTTCCCCTGAAGAGCAAGGCGCACATAGACCACCACTCGGTCCGTTGTGAAACCCCCTAGATACAGCAAACCTGAGCTTATCTCAATCGTTAAACCAGCCAGTGTTGGAAATGAAGCGATGAAGACGACAGACACTAACTCCGTTTAGGACGTCCAGATTGACAAAAATGTAGTGTCTCTCCTACGTTCCGCCAAAGCAGCGCAAGTCAACAGAAGGTGATGGCCGCACGCGGCGCACTTATTGTTATATGCTCAGATAGCCAGGCGGCCATTAAGGCTCTCTTTTCGCATAAGTTCTCTTCTAGATTAGTGAAAGAGTGTCGTGAACTCCTCCAGTGCCTGGCGACCGATAACCAAATCGTTCTGTACTGGGTGCCAGGTCACTGTGGTATTAAGGGTAACGAAGTAGCGGATGAACTTGCCAGGCAGGATTAATCATCAAACTTTTTCGGACCGGAACCCTATTGTCTAAGCTTGGCTCCAGCAAGGTCAATCATCAAGGATTGGACCGATAGGTTACGATAGCTCTATTGGAAAAATCTTCCAGGACTGCGGCAATCTAAGGATCTTATGAGGCCCTTCAAGTATGATGATATTATCCACATGAGTAGGGCCGACCTGAGGTTTCTAGTAGGCTACCTCTCGGGTCACCATTGGGTGAGGTGAGATACCATCTAAGCAAGATGGGTTTGTCTAACGAGACGGAATGTCGTCTGTGTTTGGAAGACGTTGAGACTACAGGCCACATTTTCTGCAAATGTCCCGCGGTTACGCGAGCTAGGTATGCGTTCCTCGAGCGGATCTCCACGGACCCTTCCGTTATCAGGGAAAGTCCTGCAAAGACATACTGGCCTTCGTACAAGTGGTGGAAGGTCTTTTGCTACATTAATAAATAAAAGCTACGCACAATAGATCTGTCATGGTCGCAGCGCCCAACCAACAGGGTTAGTAAAAAAATAATAATATGGCTGACTTGGTGGTGATAGTAGTACATCCATAAGGCATTCCCTGTACTTTCCCCAGTTAGTTCTTTTACGGTTTACAATTACTGAGTTAGGTGTAGGTCATCTAGGCTACGCTGGGCCGAAAGAACACAACACACATCCGAGCATTAAAGACTAACAGAGGTAACGCAAGTACGGAAAAAAGAAAAACCAAGTGATTCTTTCATGTCTAGTTCTAGTAGCCAAATTTACCGTTATGTTAGAAACTATCATTTTAAAATGTGTATTACGTTTCGCTCTTTCTGCAATAATACCAAAAACTACAGTCTCAACTTCTTTATTCGTATTAATCGGAAGAATTCGGCGTTGGTGGTCGTTTTTTTTTTGTTTTGCTGTGTGTACTATCCATTCGCGGCCGTTTTCAATTTTCCCATTTGATCGATATTCGATTTGTTTGTATATTTGTATCATTCATTAGACAGTCCAATCAGTGGCAATTCTGCGTCAACCCGCAGTTCAGGCGATAGCTATTCGTCCAGTGCATCGACGAAACAATTGTTAAGTAAAAGTCCTCCCAATATAACTGATACCAGCTCCATGAAGAATGGCATGGATGAAAAATCAAATAACACAATTACTGCCTGATTGACGTATTGAGCTAGGATTCAAGTGACGTTGTTGTTTTTTATTCTTTCGTATTATAAGGTTCTGTTTGTTTGTTTCGGGTCCTTTTTGAATCTCTTCCAAAACTATGTAATATCAGATATTTGACAAACATATTCTATACGAAATATTGAAGTAGCTTAAAGGAAAATGGTATGATATGAAATCTTTTAATGTATTGTACAATCAAGAAGGTTGATCCTTAACGATTCTAGTGATTTAAGATAAATATATATGCACACATACGATTAATATCGGAGATTTAATTAAGTATTATACATACATATAATTCGTATCTATAGCCATGCTTAGTTATAAAACAAAAACAAACAAAAAAAAAACATAAATATATATTTTTATTTAGTTGTAATCAATTTAACTCGTGTTTATCATTCCTCTACGAACATAGCTTCTCAGAAGACCACTTTCCATTACTCTGGCAATAAATCTCCTCCGTCGTCTCGCCATCATCGCATTCGATAGTGATTTTATCTTCGAACAAATATGATCGTCCCTTGACTATTTCCGCATTACTCGGCAGTTTTGGTTTGTTACAAGATATTTCTGTGGACAAGAAGGATCCATTAGATGAGTTATTGATTGTACTGACTAAGTGATACGTACTTGCACAACGCGCTAAAACTTTTGACCATTTCCCCGAAGGATTGCAAACGATTTCGGGATTTCCGTGTAGTGCATGTCCTTCGTTGCAATGTAATCGAATCTTGTCGCCGATTTTAAATCGTTTCCCTAGTTTGAGATATGGAAATATTTTCAATTACTGTTGCTATGCATATACGTGGTCTGATAAAAAATTACGGAACCCCTTCAACCACACGATGGAACGCTGCGGCGGCGGGCAATTGGCAGCACTGCTATTGCAATAACCTTCCGTGTAAATGACTGTTTAAAGATAATTTATATCTCGCTTAGTTTTCGAGCTATTGCTATTTGAGTGCGACGTGTTTTGGTTCTCGTGGCGATTGTTGCAATGCCTGTTTAAGAGAGTAACAATGCAGGTACTACGAAGGCGTTTTGAAAAGGTTGCGCGAAAAAATCGCCAAATGAGCTACATTTGTGGCGAGACAACTAATGGTTCTGTCACCATGACAATGCGCCTGGCTGGTCAGCCTCGATAATTCACGAGTTTTGTGCCAAACGTCGGATGACTGCCTTTCCTCGACCTCGCTTCTCCTCAAACCTTGCTCACTGGGATATTTTCTTATTTTCAAAATTATAATCTGTGCTGAAAGGGCGCCGTTAAAACAATTAAAGCATATACGTCGCGCTCAAATGGCAATAACACGGAAATTAAACGAGATATTAGCCATCTTTAAACTGTCATTTACACGGAAGGTTATTGCAGTAGCAGTGCTGCCAATCGCCCGTCGCCGCAGCGATCAATCAACGTGTGGTTGAAGGGGTTTCCCTAATTTTTGATCAGACCTACATATAGTATATAAAAATTCATTATTATTATCAGGTCAGGCAAAGTTAACCCATACGGTTGGCACTGCGACCGAAAGCGATGTATTGTGCCATAGCCTTTTTTTAGGACAAAATACCCGCCACTAGCCTAATACAGCCCAGTAAGTACTCTTGATGACATCGGCGCTTACAGTTGTCTCTCCAAGAGTCAATCTCCTAAACCGAGCAATCGCTGGGCATTTACAGAGAAGGTGGACACGTTGTCCTCTAGGCGTAGCCGACACTCTGTCTCGTTGGACAGACCCATAATGCTAAGGTGATATCTTACCCAGTGGTTCCCCGAAAGGTAACCCACGAACAATCTCAATCTCGCCCTACTCGAACGGATGGCGTCGTTAAGCTTGACGGGATTTACAAATTCTTTAAGCCGACCATACACCATCCGGAATTCCTGTCCGGAAAAATTGATCAGGCCCGGCCTTGAAGAATTCCGGATCGTGTATGGTCAATGAATAGAAAGATACTTTGAATCTCTGGCGATAAGATCGATTTTCAATTATGCATCTGGCTGCCTCGAGGCCGCCTGAAGCGGCCATACACGATCCGGAATTCCTCAACTCCGAGCCTGATCAGTTTTTCCGGCAGGAATTCCGGATGGTGTATGCTATATTCAGGCAAACCGGAAGGCCAGGCCTCATTAGTTTTTCCGGACAGGAATTCTAGATGGTGTATGGCCGGCTTTAGACTACCGCAGACCTCGAAGGTTATTCCAGTGTTGTTTGTTTTCAGACCAGTCCCTAACCAGTATCCTGGCTGAGCTCCAGAATTGCGATGATGAGCCTTTCCTAGCGAGTTTATCCGCCATCGCACTGTCGATGGGCGTAAAAGACTTGTTGTCAACTGCACCGTCAATATCGACGAAAGCGCAGAAAATTTTACAGTGACACCGACACTATCAACGAAACTATAGCCGCCTCATTCCGAGGAGCTTCTTAGCCCACTAATAAAAGTCGCTGTCCATAAGGGTGGGTCGATTGAGCTCAATTCGCAAGTATTTGCCCGTCAGTCGTGGCATGGCGTCTTTCGTCCAGTGTGTCCCTTTTGTCTTGTTCTTCTGTTATGTCCATTCTGATCTTTTCGTCCTTTTATGATTTTTACCTTTACCAAAATTTCGGAGAAACTGATGAACATGCCTTCGAAAGGAGGGTCTTCCGGTGAATAATTGGAGCTGATCGTGATGGCGAAGAAGGTAACTTAGCGAATTATACAAAATCTATTCGACCTCTTGGCATTGATGCAATTTGTCGATTGCCTTGACCTTTCCAGACGCATGGGGGCGGCAACATCTCTAGCATTTCTATGCCTTGTTGACGGTTCGATAGCATTTCTACTTTTTGGACGTGCAGTTGGTAGCATGCACCTCCTATCCGTGCCGTTTTTATACTGACAAGCTCGGAGCGTAATTGGAGTTCTATTAGTACCCACAGACAGTTTTTGTTCGTACCGACGATTGAGCCTCCTTTCTCTAGATCGTAGAATGGTAACCGAACAAACACGCGAGTTGCAATTTGCATCTAAATATTTAATAGCAACTCATTCATATATGATATAAGTTCGCCCAAAAAATATCAAAACTTCCCCGATAGGCTCCCCAAACTTGAGACTTAATACTCACCTGAATTACCTTGATGATTCATACTAACAGGTCGTGGCGGTTTGTCGCAGTACAACTCTGACAGATATAAATAATTTCCACTTCAATTGACAACGCAACTATGCAGGTAAAGTAAAAACATATAAAATATAATAACCCACCTTCACATACATAGTTAACAGCACCCCATAATTCGTTATCTTCACACTTTACTAAATTTGTCCCGGTCACAATCATTTCATTCAGACATCCGTAATAAACTTTAGTTCCCAGAGGTACGAATATCGAATGCTCACCCAGATCCTCCATATCGCTGATAATAGTTTTGTTATTGGCCGCCAAAATGCTTAGAATAAGCCCGTTAGCAGGCGGTTCGGGGACATCTTTCAAGTTGCAATGGTTCATATCGAGCGTTGTATGAACTTCGTCGTATATTTCAGTGCTCGTTCTCTGAAAATAGTCCTCGGTGCTTTCTAGAGATGTTTCGTCCGAGTCGTGTTTTACTGTCGAAGAGGAAAGATTTTGACGTTTTTTAAGTTGAAAATGAAGCTATTAGCCTAGTCAAAATAACAGTTTCTACTCGAAGGAATTCAAAATTTTCTTATCTCTTTCGTAAATGGTGTTCTGGCAACACTATACCAAAAGTTCTCAAAAAGTTAAAGCTAGCGATAACTTTCTGAAGCAAAATGATCGCACTAAAATCCCCAAAAATACTTTTTCTGTATCTTAATCTTATCTTTTCAAAATAAACTTAAAAACGGTGCATACGAGGTCTGTTCAAACAGTATCCGACCTTATTTTTATTGGTAAAACAAACAGAGCAAGAGAGGGCTGCTTTAAGAATAAAAAGTACACATAGACCCACCACTGGATCCGTTGTGATACCCCTAGACTCGACAACCTGAGACCAACTCAATCTTCAAACCAGCCAGAGCTCACAATGAATCGATGAAGCCGATCCACATTAATCTCTTTCAGGTCATCCAGATCGGTGAAAAAGTAGGAGCCAAGAAGGTCTTTCCTAAGGCTCGCAAGGTCGGGAGTGGTACACAGAAGGAGAGACGTAATTTCCTCCTCGTCTCCACAATTCCTGCAGAAATCAAGTCTGCTGGCATGCGCCCCAATTAGGTAGTGTCCAGTTAAAACTCCTATGACAGTCCTAAGATGATTTCTGTTTAGCATTAGCGACCCAGAGGATCGTTTGGTATCCAGTTTGGACCATATCTGTCTAGTCACGTGGCAGGTATTGCCACTGCTCCACCTATGATGCTAGCCCTATCATATCGTCGTCGTCGTCGTGGCGCGACAGCCCGACGTCGGGCCTTGGCCGCCTGGATCATTGTCCTCCAATTATCTCGGTCACGTGACCGCGTCCTCCAATTTTGGGAGCCCAGCAGCTGCGCGGCGTCCACACCTACTGAGCTCTCCCAACGAGATCTCGGTCGTCCTCGCAGTCTCGCTCCGTCGACTCGTTCTGCATTCATTACTCTCTTAGGCATGCGATCATCGTCCATTCTTTGTACATGCCCTGCCCATTGAAGTCGTTGTAGTTTGACGATTTTCGAGACTTGCAGCTCATCATACATTTCATACAACTCATGGTTGTACCGGATGCGCCATCCATCTCGATCGCAAACAGCCCCGAAAATTCGCCGTAGAACCTTACGTTCGAAAGTGTCTAGCATGTTTTCGGAGGCTTGAGTTAGGGTCCATGCTTCGCAGCCATAGCATAGCACTGGTCGTATAATGGTTTTGTACACGCGGAGCTTCGTGTTTCTGTGCACATGTTTCGATTTCATTATGGGGAGAACCGAGAAAAAAGTCTTATTAGCTAACTGTATCCGTCGCTTGATTTCGTCAGTTTCGTTGGCGTCCCTTGACAGGTTGCAACCCAGGTAGATGAAGTTATTCACGAACTCGATGTTGAGGTCCCCCACGTTGATGCTCGGTTGTGCAGGTGTCCTTGTCACCGATTGCATCATTATTTTAGTTTTACCCTCGTTAATACGTAATCCAACTTCCTTTGCAGCGGCATCGAGCGTATGCAGAAGTTCTTCTGCGTCAGCCAATCTTCGGGACATGATGTTGATGTCGTCGGCGTACGCTGCTAATTGTGTCGACTTGATGAGTAGCGTCTTGCTGTTGTCCATATTCATGGCCCGAATAACGTATTCCAGTGCTAGGTTGAAGAGCGTCGGTGCCAGTCCATCGCCCTGTTTCAAACCAGTGCGTGTTTCAAATAGATCAGTAAGTCTATTCTGGATCCTGACTTGTGAGACGGAGTTGGTCATCGTCATCTTTGTCAGTCGCACTACTTTTGCTGGTATACCAAATTGCAGCATGATGTTGTACAGTACTCCACGATCGATACTGTCGTATGCCTGCTTGAAGTCGACAAAGATTTGGTATACGTTTACGTTGTATTCCCAGCACCTCTGGAGTATCAGTTTGACTGAGAAGAGCTGATCGGTTGTGGAGCGACCAGGTCTGAAACCGCTTTGATATTCGCCAATGACTCGTTCTGCGTACGGTTTTATTCTATTTTCCAGAATTTTCGTCAAAATTTTATAGGACGTACAAACTAGTGAGATGCCCCTGTAATTCTCACACCGCAGTTTATTTCCCTTTTTATGAATTGGACAGATGATGCTTCTGCGCCAATCGTCTGGGATCTCCTCGTTCTCCCATACTCGCAGGAGTAATTGATGTATGGCATCAACTAGACTCGTTCCACCGAATCTTAGCAGTTCAGCTGGAATCTCGTCAGCGCCCGGCGCTTTATTTCGTTTTAGTGACCGCAACGCGAGATCAACTTCCTCTACTGTCGGGGGTTGAATGGGTGGGCCTAGATCAACAATATCGTCGAGAGCTTCCTGTGTGGGGATGTTAGATGGTCGGTTTAGAAGCTCTTCAAAATAAGAGGCCCATCGTTTGTTAATACCATCGGTGTCGCTGATGATGTTTCCATCCTTGTCCTTACAAAGGCTAGTCCTGGGTTGGTAGCCGTTCTTAATTGTATTTACTAGTTTGTACGCTTGTCTGGTGTTCCTATTAGCTAAGTTTTCGTTTATGTTCAGCAACTGCTCGTCAAAGTATTTACGTTTCTTACGTCTAATTATTCTATTCGATATTCGCCGTAGCTCGTCATATTTTTCTCTTCTGGCTCTGGTTCCTCGTTGAATCCATTGTCTGTAGGCCTCGTTTTTCGCGTCAAGTGAATTTTTGCATTCTTCGTCGAACCAGTCATTTCGCGCTCGCCGGGCTTTATATCCCACGACCTTCTCTGCGACATCCTTGATGGTACCCTTGAGTTCTTCCCAGAACCCATGGACGCCTGTGTTGCTGATGTTGTGTAGCATAGGTGATAGTTTTTCCTCAAGGGCGGTAGTATACGCCACCGCTGTAGCATCACTCAAGAGCTTATCAACCGCAAAGATTTTGGGAGGGCTGATTCTTGACTGGTGCACTGAGGAAATTCTACATCTGTAGGTCGTCTTCACCAAGTGATGATCTGAGTCGCAGTTTGCTCCTCGATAGGAGCGGACATCCATGACACTAGACGCCCATCTGCTGCAAATGAGGACGTGGTCAATTTGGTTGGCGGTATGTGCGTCTGGAGACTTCCAGGTCTGCTTGTGAATGCGTCGATGCGGGAAACACGTAGAGCTTACGACTAGATTCCTGCTGCAGGCGAAGTCGATAAGTCGCTGGCCGTTATCGTTACATTCTTCATGGAGGCTGTGGCCTCCAGAGGTCCCCCGATGCCAACTTTCATTCCCGACTTTCGCGTTAAAGTCTCCCAGCAGCAGTTTGACGTCGTTTGTTGGAAGAGAGTTTCAAGGCGGGCGTAGAACTCGTCTTTTACTGCGTCTTCTTTAACTTCAGTTGGGGCATGCACATTGATGAGCCAGAGATTGAAGAATCGAGTCTTGATGCGAATCGCACACAGCCGTTCATTAATGGGTTTGAAGTCAGTAATATGCGGTTTGAGGTGATTGTCCACTATAAATGCTACTCCAAACTGCTTGCGGCCCGATGGTTTGCCACTTGTAAAAATTGTGTGCGATTTCTTGTCATTAATCTCGCTGCCAAGCCAATTTGTTTCCTGGACTGCAGTAATGCTCAGTTTGTACTTTTCGACCTGTTGAAGGAGGGCCTTCTCGGCCCCCGGTTTGTTCAGGGAGCGTACATTCCAGGATCCGAAAGAATAATCCTTTATTCGTTTGCGTGGTCGTCGTTGTTGATCCGTCCAATCCGAGGCTTTCATATGCCGCATCTTTAATAGCCAGTTTACAAGTAGCTAGAGGCATGCTAGTACTGCGCAACAACCCGCTGGTCTCATTGATCGAGCCCGCCCGAGCTAGTTCGTCGGCCCTGCAGCTATTTACATAGCCACTATGGCCTGGCACCCAGCACAGGGAAATGTTGAAGGGTCTTCTCTAAGAGAGAGACAATCCAATACTGCCTTCGACTTAACCAAGACAGAGCTAAGCGTTCCTAACAGATATAACGTTTTGCGCCAATTCTTGTCCATATGCTTTCCCCTCCGGTAAAATTTGTACAGACAACTGTAAATTTTCGGATCTGAAAATGTTCCCCTCTGGACCAGAATACTTTCTAGATCCGAAAATTGACAGTTGTCTGTACAGATATTACAGGAGGGGAAAGCATATGGAGGAAAATTCGAGAAATGTCAAATCCTGATCCGCTCGCAAGAACCCACCCAATGATTCAAAATACATGCAAAGTACTTACAGACATTATTTGAAGCGATGCAGTTTAGATGAAAAACTGTTTTGAAAAAAATGTGAAGAGGAGGGGAGGTGGGGGCGCCAAAATTTCCTTGCCTGTGACTTAACTTAGAGCTTGACCGATCCAGGCTTGGACACACTGCTGCTGATGTACAGAGAAGATGAGGTGCGCTCGGTGAGCCAATGCGAATGGGTTAAAACTACAAAAGAAGCATCTTCAGAATAATTCCAATCCTTTTTCACTTGTTCACCGGCCGCTACCTGCACACCTCGCCCTTTCTACTCCTTGGAGCGCTGGTAAGTGCAAGGAGGGCGAGGTGCGCGCGTGCTGAATGGAAAAGGGTCAGAATTATTCTGGATCGTCTTTTGTAGTTTTAACCTATTCCCATTGGTTCAACTTGCCTCTCATATAGAAACGCTGCCTCTTCCGTTGAAGCTCATTCATGAACGCAGTGAAGGCACTGAGGGATGGAGAACTCCTCTAGAGTTATGAAAATTATTCTGTGCCTTCTTCCTCAATAAAGCAACAACAAAACATCTTGTGAACTGATGGAAAAAAAGTCGTCCATCTTACGAACGCTTTAAAAGACAAGGAAGGCGATGTGCGCGAAGCGCGCGGTGAGCCAATGAAAAAGGACTATAGTACATTTGTATTAGACACGATTGTTAAGATTTTTCTTCAAATTTTCTTTCAAGACACTCGGAAATGAAGAACGTTTTCTAGGGTTCAGAAAATTCTTTTGGACCTTCATCCTCAAAAGAGCAGCAAAAAAGCCTGTGACCTGATGGACGGTACAAGCATTATTTGAGCGCATTTTGACTAGGGTAGATATAACTAGCTTTATACAGGATATATATGAGTTTTCAACAGTGGCAGATAAGATTCAAAAGCATAAAAGCTCACCTTTAGCTGCTGGCAGAGATTTTATGGTTGATGTGATCGGACGAATAGTGGACGTGAGTTTTATAGGTTCAACAGTTGTCGTCGTCGTTTCCTTAGTTGTTGTGGCCGTTGTTGTTTTAGGAGTAGTGCTGGTTGTAGTGCTAGTCGTAGTTGTTGTAGTGCTAATCGCAGTTGTTGTAGTCATGGTTGGTTTCACCGTTGTTGACGTTGTAGTTCTAGACGTTGTAGTCACAACCTTGGGTACTGTACTAACAACAGTGCTCATTGTAGTTGCCGCTGTCGGCTTTCTCGTAGTCGTTCTGAACATATTTCTGCCAATATACTTGTAAATACTACTCGGTGATCGGGCTTGTGTTAATAATGGTTTTGCGGTCGCATTCGCTATTGGATCGTTTACCGATTCTGTCGTCTTTTCTTGGGCACATGCCGGCACCCAACTATCCCACTGACCTGAAATGCAAGACATTATTTTTTTCGCATTGAACTTGAAAAACTGTTTTCAAATTGATTTACTTACCCGTTTCCAAGCAAACTATTATGGTTTCAGTCATTTTTCCGTCCAGATTACAAACGATTTCAGCAAAAGCACCAACATCATATTGATCCAATGTCGCAGTCAGCGGTCCACTCTCCGTTTCGTATGAGATGGAAGCATTTTTAGAAACTTCAAGAGGCGGACAATGAGCTTTGCCTTTACAACATAATGTGATTAATTGAATAATAATTGATAATTGAAAATTCATGATTTTAAGACTTTACTAATGCAAGCAGGATTCGTCCCGGACCATTCGCCATTCGATAGACAAATGCGATTTGAATTGCCCTCAAGAAAATAGCCGTTGCGACATGAATATCGAGCAAATCCGCCGTACGTTAGACCGGCATAGGAAATGAAACCCATTAGAATGTCGGGAAGGGGACGGCATGTAACAACTGCAATAAATTAACAAAATGAATGGGTAAAACATCCCAGTATGGCTATTTACTTACTTCGACAATACGGTATTTCTTGTGACCATTCCGACGTTCTCAAACACTTACGCATAATATTTCCATTCAACTTATATCCTTCATCACACTGGTAGAATGCAGTATCGTTGACTATATTCACCCGTCCGTTGGACAAACTTAAGTCAGTGGTGCACGGTTTGCAAAAACTCGATTGTAACACTTGTACGGTGCCTTGTATGCCCATTAAAAAATCAGTCCATGAATAAAGATTGCCACGATACGGTTCGCATGATGTATAGAACTCTTTGATTTCGGCAGCCGTTAGGAAAGTACTCCAAATGTCCAGGTAAGCAAGATTACCGACAAATGATTCAGATTCACTAAAATCACCGTTGAGTTGATCCTGATAGGAAGGAGAGTGATGGGTAGTGAAGCGTTTTCGGTAGAATAAGGGAAATTAATTATTCTAATAAAAAGAAGAGGTTGCACAACAACTATTTATAGATCTGAATAAATCCAATGCAGTGCACCTAGGACCTAGTGGAATATTTGGAACATTCCTGTTTCGCAAATAACAGGAGAATCTCTCTAAATTGTTTTAGAATAAATGTGGCGTGTACCATTGCTAATCAGTCAACTAGATTAGGTTAGCAATGATCCCCACCAAAAATTACTCAGCTTTTAAGCCTTTCACACAAGTGTTTGAGCTGGTTTCGTCCACCGATAGTATAGTATTCTGATGAGAACAGTTGGAATACGTTGCACACTTATTGGGCTTGGTCAATTGCCCTAACCCCTTGTGGGCATAGCGCGTCAACTGTTCCATGTGGCCCAGTTGACGTTTCGTTGGCATAAATTGGTTTCGGAGAATGCAGTTGCCAGCATGCACCTCCCCAATAGACTAAATGGTAGCTCCTGACGAGCAGTGGCGGATTTACAAATTTGCCGCCCCTAGGCACTCCCAAAATTGCCGCCCCTGTTTAAACAATACAGGTTACCTTTTATATTTTTATTATATTTAGTATTTATTTTTAAATGTATCCTCTGAATAACATCCATAAAATTATAGTATGTATAGGTTTATAAATCGGATAATAACATTGTTTCATATGTTGAATCGTAGATTTTACTCCCTCTCTTTTACATCAGCATCCGCTCCAATATCTTCTACAACTACGATTCTGACATAGCAAAATTTATCCGTCATCATGTTTCAGCAAGAAGTCCTTAGCGATGTAGATTTTATTGCAAATGTTTGCGTCTCGATTTCTGAATTGCAAAGTTGTGGATTATGTCATTGCAATCCAATGACATGAGCAAATCTGATTCTATTGTCATCAGTGGTAGAGCATTTAATCTATCCTCCGAAAGGGTAGATCTGAGTTAATTTTTCACACGTTTAACCCTAGATTACCGCATGGGGTGCATTTGCACCCCAAGCCTACTTTGATAATCTGTTAAATTTCAGTTTCTGTTTTTTCCTGCCTGGGGTCTTCAATACTTTTAAATTCAACTGTTTTCTATTGTTTTTTGGTGTTCTCTTGGCCGTGGGATTTTTTCTAAAATGCTCAGAATTTTTTGAAATTTTTTTGTCACTTTCAATGAAGTCACATATGTAGTGGGAATATATCATATAGAGTAATTGAGAAGATATTTAATAAAAATTAATCAAGATCTGCCGTAAAAGCTAAGAAAGTTTTATGAATAAATTATGTGGTGAAGGTGGCTCTGGCTGGCGTGTGACGAGGGAAAACAATTTTTAAACAAGTATCACTTGCATTTCTGGCTTTTCTCTCTTCACTTCTTGGAGACATGTGGCATCTAGCCTGAAAAATAACTTTGGAAAACATTCAAAATCAATATATCAATCAAAACACATTTCCTATCAAAAATTTTTCACTTTTTTTCGGGGAAGCCTTTCATCAAGTGATTGAATAGGAGTTGGCCAAATTCTTGGCAAAATTCTAAGAGCATCAACGCCGTCTTACCCAATTACTTGGTTATTCGAGGGATCTGAACGATTTTCTAGTTCCGACTCAATCAATTCCATCGCAAGCTGTTTCAACTTATCATTTCAGTAATAAGAGTTTCTATTTTCAATTGATGTATCGAAATTTTTATATCTCTCTAATTACCTTGACCCCTCCAGGGGCATGGGCGCGTCAACATCTCTAGCATTTATATGCCTTGTTGACGTTTCAATAGCATATCTACTTTTCGGAAGTGCAGTTGCTAGCGTGCACCTCCTATCCGCCTCGTCTTTATACTGACAAGCTCGGAGCACTGTGAGTGTTCCATTAGTACTCCCAAGCAGTTTTTGATCGGGCCGAGATTTGATCTCCGAGCTCTAGATTAGTATCTTAGAGCGAACGATCATGGCCACCGAGCGCGGAATTTTTATAAATGATGACAAATGCCAGGGCAACCACGTCCAGTAAGTTATAAAATACGATCATCGGTCAACGTTGATTTTGGCGAGCTCCCTTGTTCAATTCTATATATTATACGAAGAATAAATTTAGCTGGTTGATCAGATTTATATGTCAATAAAAAAAAACCACAAATTTTATCCTTCCCTGAAATTTTGCCGCCCTAGGCAGCTGCCTATGTTGCCTCTAAGGTAAATCCGCTACTGCTGACGAGTATGGTTTATCGGTGGACGAAATCAGCTCAAGTAATTGTGTGAAAGGCTCAAAATCGGAGTAATTTTTCGTGGAGATCATTGCTAACCTAGTCTAGTTGACTGGTTAGCAATGGCACACTCCATATTTATTCTAAAAAAAATGGAATCTTGTGCATATGCGTGAAAATTGTGTAATGTTGTAAATTGTGTTCTGTCCTCTAGAACACTGCTATACACAAACCCAAATCTACCCTATTATTCGCGAAACAGGAATGTTTCGAATATTCTTTATTACCACTGCAAAAACCTCCAACACATCACGCAACGGATGCTCCATTTCTTTTCGTACCTGTTCCTGTCCAACAATTAACACACCTCCCTTCTCGATTACACTATTTGAGCTCAGATTCAGACCGGCATACACTAATTTTCCGTCCAAATAAATTTCGTAGTAACCATTCTTACCGGTCCACGCGACACAAATGAAATGCCAGATTCCGTCGTTGATTGTAATGTCCGTGACAATATGTTGCCCGTGAACATAGAGTACAAACCTAAAAGAAAAAGGTCGAATAATTTCTTAGCCCTAGATGAATTCGGAAGCAAGAATCATACCCATTGTAATCTGTGAACGTCAACATATTGTCCATATCCAGGGTAGCATATGATAGGATCGTGCCATAATTGAAGGAATCGTTAGTTTGTATCCAAGTGCAGAAGGATATCTAAAAATAGTAGGAATGAAAGTTGAAAGTTTCGAACGTATACCTTGAAATTTCGAGTCCTTTATGTCCTTTATGGCGTTAATGGACTTTATGTGATTTATGTCCATTTTGTCCTTACCTTCGCCTCCCCACATGACCACTATAACCTACTTCCCTTAAACGCTTTGTCATCAGCACCACACTGGAGCCAGACCAGATCACTTGATTTGCGCCAGATCACTTAGTTCATATTCACACTGTGGGCAAATCACTCGATCTGAGCTCGATCTGGGTGTGCTGAATTTAAAATTGTTTGTATTTGATCGTTTCAGATCAGGTGATCTGACTCCAATGGCAGCTCAATATTAAATAGCGTTCACACTAGGGCCAAATCACTCGATCTCAGCTCGATCTGACCCGCTCACTTGATCTGAAAGATACATACTGTAGGGAAGTTTCACTTCCATGTTGTCGTCTAGAAGCCATTACCATAAGAAGGATAATAACAGAGATATTAGATAGGTTTCTTATGATGAGGGCCGGCACAACTAGATGCGACTGGCCAGTGCCATAAGAGGTAATAATACCTTTGGGTGCCGTCAGATAGTCACTCTTTTAGGAACTCGGTGCCGAGATGGATAGGTACTCGATTGTTGTTGCTAGGTGCAGCCAAGAATAGGCACTCTAAATAATTACACTCGCTTCTAGACTGTAATTACGACTGTGTATTTCTTACGTTTCTAACATGTATTTATACTTAAATAATGCTTACTTACTAAATGATCGATTACTCATTAAGCAATTCTCATAGGAAAATATGCAATCCAAATTTTATTTCACCACAATTTGATTTGCGAGGTCAAAGTGATCACACGCCAAGTGTGATCCCACACTTGATAATGGGCCAGATTGAACAGCAGGAGAACAACACCAGGGTCGTGAAAATAGATAACAAATTGGGATGTAAAATTGGGTTCACACTTTGATCAATTTGATCACGGAGATGAAGGTGTGGTGAGTTTAAATGTGTATGCATCTGACAGTTTCCCGTGGCCCGAAACAATATCAAATGAAGAGCTAAGTCGGCGTACGGGTCAGATGCCAATCGACGAATTGATACGCAGGCGAAAATGGCAGTGGATAGGTCACACATTGCGGAAGAGTGATAACTGCATTGCTATGCATGCCATGAAATGGAACCCCATTTCCAACCAAGGCCGACCAAGAGGGGGTCCTCGAATCACATGGCGTCGATCTGTGGCAAAGGAGTGTCAGGTACTGGGTAAGTCATTTGGGGAGTTGCGCCCCATTGCCCAGAACAGAGTACGATGGCGCGCAGGAGTAGTTGACGCGCTATGCCCCGCTAGGGGTTAAGGCAAAGTAGTATCTGACAGTTTCAGATGGAGAGAACTGGATATGCATTCTAACCAAGGGACAACAAGACACGGCATGTGTTGTATATCTGACGGAATAATTCCATCTGGGCCAGTAGACTTAAAGGGCTCGAAGCTGGATATCGCCCAGAGAACCGTCTCCCTAGAAATAATGTAATCTGAGTGAGACGAGGTCCATACGTTCTCTTGTGTGTAAATGCGTTGAGTGACCACTGACGAACTATCAGGACAGGGTGTATCCAGCAGGACTTTGAGTGTCTCTTCTCTAGAGCCCGTCGAGGACCCATCTGGTTTTTGAATGTAGCTGGGCACTGATGGGTTAGTTAACAGGATCTCCCGGAGTCTAGAGGCCTCGCTTGATCCCTATACGCTCGCAAAATTGCCGTCACGAGTTTCGTTCGTTTTGTCTTTTATACGAATCCCAATCCGATTCCGCCCTGGAACTTTTTGCTACGTTAAATTTATGTATACACAATGTTTTATAGGCAGACAGGTCCCTGGACCTCCATGCAGGCTTTTGTTTCCCTTTTGGTCTCCTGACGGAACATGATCTTGTCGTGGCCTTAGTCAGCGCGTTTTTTAAGGTACTCACCATGTTGTCTAGCTCATGCTTAGTGCGGGACTGACCCGGCATGGGTGGCAGAACCTGCTAAAAGTTCTCTTGGTATTTGTACCAATTGGTGCGTCTATTCAAAAAGGCCCGGATGGCTGTAGGAGGGTTGTCCAGACTGAATTGAATGTACCGGTGGTCGGAGGACGAGTGTTCCGCTGACACCTTCCAATTTTGTACTCGATGTACATATAATATCACCAGAAACCAGAGAAATGTCTAGGACTTCCTGTGTACTCCTTGAGATAAATGTTGGTTTACAACCCATCTTGCAAAAAAAAAAACAGGTTTGTTCCGATAATAAATTCAAATAATAGCTCCCCACGAGTGTTCGTAACGGGGCTGCCCCATACAGTGTGATGGGCATTGGCGTTGCAGCCTAGTTTGAAGCTATTTCTTTGTCTTAGCTGTTTCAATGGCTTCCCGTAGACGCACAGACGGGAAAACCCCTGCCTGATCATAGGGCCGATATTCTGAAGCCTATTATCTGATCCTTCCAGGCTGACAAGAACTGTATTATCGTCACTATAGGCGGCCATCTAGCAAGCGTTGCATGTTTTTCTTATCATGACACATGACCTTAGCTTGCCAAGCTCATTGACTTAGAAGATAATATAATTAGGGAATCTCAAACCTTGTAAGAAATTATCCAAATTATTAACGACCCATGTGTAATGGACGGAGCCAAAGGTAGCATAATGACCGTGGATGTCAGGCCGTACCATCTGGCGAAGAAAAATGCCCCTCAACGAGCTAAGCAACGGCCTATGCTTGCAGCAGCTCAGTTCGGAAGACGTGGGCGGGGTTTTTGCAGCTCTGGCCTTTAAGTATTCATAAAAATTCATAAGCCTGGGGAAGAAAGCACAAACAGGGGAGGCAAGAATGGGGAATAATAAAAAAATGAGGCGAGTGGTTGGCGGGCGGCTTAGATGGCCTTGCGCTCACATCGGGATCCAGGTGTAAGCAGATCGAAGTTGGGCGTCATATATGTAATGGACAGTTTGGTGGGCATCCGAGGATGTCCGTGGGGATGGAGCCTAAGGTAGCATGATGACCATGAATGTCAGGCTGTGCCATTTGGCAAAGAAAAAGACCCCTCAACGAGCTAAGCAGCGGCCTATGCTTGCTTCCACCGGCAGATCGAAGGCAGCACCTGATGAGTGACCTGTGGGTGGTACGAAACCAGAGGCCAAGGGTCGGTTGAGGCGAAGTAAAAGAGCAGCTGATGCTGCTAGTGAGCCTTATATTGGAACACTTATTAAGCTGCTCTGATACGTCGAACGGCTGGTTTTATGCATAGTCTAATGCCTGGTCTAATGGGTGGTCCAATAGGTGGTCTAATAAGTGGTATAATGCTGGTCTAATGCATGGTCTAAATCTTACCTCCTTGAGATCCATTTCGGGACCATCTAGCTTCACGAAATTCGTCGTACTCGGCTTCGGAAAGTGCATATAAAAGTCGGGTGTTACAAAAGTTTCACAATTTTGCCCGTAGAAATACGGCGGACACTTGCACGTATACTCGCGATATTTCTCATCATCTAAATCACTACTGTGGTTGCGCAAAGCTTTCGGCGTGCACACTCCATTATTTTTGCACGGCCTTACGTCACAAGGACTATGCACTTGAGAGCAATCGTATCCACGCAGACCCACAGGACATTTACACATGAAGCTCTCTTGCGAGGCTGGATAATGCGGAAGATCTATACAAATAGCATTCTTGTGACATGGCAAATAGTCGCACGGTCGCAGATGACATCGTTTGCCAATAACGCCAGGCGGACATCGGCACTGATAACCGTCGGGGATGTTTTCACAGCGACCCTTTTCGCAAAGATTGTACCGACGACAATAGTCGACTTTCCGTTCACAGAAGAGCCCTTCAAATCCTATCGCGCATTCGCAGGTGGCCGCTCCACCCAGCTCCAGGCATGTTCCACCATTCTGACACGCAGAGTTTTCGCAAGGACTAATCACCTCTTCACAATATGGACCCGTGTATTGTGGTGGGCATGTACAGACAAACGATGTCATGTTAACTCTACTGCATACTCCGCTATTATAGCATGGTGCCGTAATGCATAGATCCACAGCATGTTCGCAACGAGGTCCATCATAGCCCGTCGCACATTGGCAATAGTAGAGACTCTGGACGTTTGCCTCGGCAATGCACGCTCCATTTGGACCGCACAAATTGGTGCTCAAAGCGCACGGATCAAACCGTTCGGGTGTACATTGCATTTGTGAAACGGCTCCCCGCGGCGACGTGTATCCTGCGGGGCATTTTTCGCATTGGGTCTGATCGTAGGCTGCTTGATATTCACCCGGGTTACATTTACGGCAAAACGGCATCAGGCTTTTCATATTTACAACTTCCGGACGGGATTTCTTGCGAGGTATTTTGATTTTAGCAGCTGTACCTGGAGGGCATTGCTCTGGAATTTAAAAAAAAAAAAAACCGAATGAAATAGCTGAAACCCCTGTCTCAAACATGGAGACCTACGTATGCAATCTTCAATATGTCGGCGTCCATCCTTCCGGGTAGATGTATGTGGTGGGCAATTCGTACATAGAATTTGTCCCAATTGACTGTTGAATGTCCCAAGAGGGCATGTAACGCATCTATTAAATAGAGCATCATGGAATGTTCCACGTGGACATTGGCCTACAATGAAAAAAATAAATACTGGACACCCTTAATACAATTAAAATTAACTTGAGGCACTTACTGCACATATGCTTCTTGTATATGCTACCGTCCGCACACTTGAGAAACTCATCAATCTTGAAACGTCTCACATCAATATTAAGGTCCTGCAGGCGCCTTTTCAGCTCACCGCTACTGTTCACGGCGTGCAGCTCATTACGAACTTGTATCAGATTTTCTCCAAGCGTTTTACCTCTCGTCCAAACGCCCAATTTCCGGCCGATTCGAGTGTACAGTTTAATACGTATAGTATACTTGGGCTTAGCACGCTGCTTCTTATTATTTTCTGACGATTGAACATTTTGCACGTCTCGTTTGAATACTCGGTAGTAGGTTTTATCGTTTATCTCGTTGCCGACATCGTCACTAATATCCGCGTCCGTACTGCATTCAGGTGGGGTAGTTGATACCAGGTTGCAATCTTCAAGATCGTTGCACATGTATCTTTTCAGATGATCGGTTAATATTTTCTGTAACTGTAAATTTAATAGAGTGACCTGATAGACAAAGTGCCCAATTGATGATGTTAGTATAGAGAGTGACGGAAGCCGAATTAACTGCCCTTTTTTCGGTCATATCCGACTCATTTGTGAGTCGTCACTAGTCAGCTTTGATCGCCACCCGATCCAAATCCATTTCTTCGGAACTGAGATCAATTCTTGATGCTGATATTTTACGCTAATCTGAGTGTCACCATACACTGTCGAACTCGAACACGAACCTAGTACAAGTGGACTGGTTTTCTTCACACCTATGTGAAGTGTGTGTGTGTGTCAGAGGACATTTGTACCAGGTTCGAGTTCGAGATCGACAGTGTATGGTGACACTAAGGGACCTAACCTACGAAATCTGGACCCTTACTTAAGCCTCCGAAAACTTGATAAACACATTTGAACGTAAGGTGCTTCAGCGAATTTTCGGAGCAGTTTGCGATCGAAATGGATAGCGCATCCGGTACAACCATGAGCTGTACGAACTGAGAGAGAATCGTCAAACTACACATCTACAATACAACGAATGGACGATGAATGCATGCCTAAGGAAATATTCAGTGGACGACGCGTCGACGGAGTAAGGCTGCAAGGAAGACCGAGAGCTAGTTAGAAAGATTCAGTAGATGAGGATGCCGGATAACTGCTGGGCGTTCAAAATTGGCGGACGCGGTTACTTGACCGAGATAATTGGAGGACGATGATCCATGCGGCCAGGGCCCGACGTTGGGCTGTAGCGCACGGTGATGATGAAGGGACCTAACCAACGTGACCTTTGGCCGCGCTTTTCACTTCGGTTTATATGCGTTAGTCGCTTTTTCCTAATTAACTATGTTTTCAATTGATTTACACCTTATTCAAAATCCCCTTCTACCACTTGATTCGCCTTTTCCAAAACTTTTTTCCAAATTGAGATTTTACAGCTAGAAACATAAAATATAAGGGAAGTTGGGATTCCATGAGCTTAGAATCGTACTAAACTAAACCGCCAAATCAGATATCTTTGTTATTTGTTCATTTATTTTGTATTTATTTGCCCAGATCGTTAAAACTTTCTCCACTTTGATGAACAATTTTTCCCTATTAATTTAAGTCTTTTTCCCGAAGTGGTTTAATCATTTCCCAATTGATTTAATTCTATTCCCAAACAATTTAAACGTATAACACCCCACATAGACGGAGCGATCTGCCGCCCGATCAATTTGCCGATGGATCGCCGTAAAATATTAGCTGATCAAAATTATTAAATTATATTAAATTTAATAATTTATATATATTTTATATTAAATTATATCGCATTAGGCCTCCGATTTGGCCCATTTGCCACCCTCCGCTGGCTAATTGAATCAGCTGATTCAACGAGACGACACTTACCACCTCTGCTAGCTGAAAGCTGTAAGCACCTAAGATGTTGAGGCGTTTCCAATTTGAAGCTGGACACTCACACAAAGTATATTCGATTGTGTCCTCTCAGCCTATTTCTTTTGAGTTTGAGCAACATCCTGTTTAGTCCATATTACTTCATCTGCTATATTTCGTTTGTGATGTCTGCAAGTGACCGTGGCATAGGTGGCGGTGGGCTGTTGATGGCTCCCGAACCTCTCCTTGCCAGTTCATCGGTTTTCTCGTTGCCTGCGACATCACGGCCGGACACCCACATAATCCTTTTAGGAGTATGATTAGCCTTTCTGTCGACAGCCTCTCTGCATACGTTTACAGTTCTTGAAGAGCATCTGTATGACGCTAGAGCCAGAATGACTGCCCTACTGTCGACGCAAATCGTCGTTCCTTCAATGGACTCTACCGCCATGCGTATAGCATATAATTCCGACTGAAATACGGTCGCGTGGTTCACCAGTCTGAACCACTAGCTCAGGCCCAGATCCGCTGAGTAGACGCCTGAGCCTACTTCAGTGTTAGTCTTTGAACCATCCATATAAATCAGGACGCCACCGTCATTGATGGCTTCTCTGGTCTCCCAGGTTCTCCTTGTCGAAATTCCTTTCGGGGTATGTTTGTTTGGTCATGTGATACGTATCCTCAAGATAGAGGCCGTATTGTCTCTGATATGTTGTCAGAATATAAGAGTGGCCTTCTATTGAATCGTGCAACATGCCAGAACTTGTAACGCGTATTGCTGCTAAGCATGCGCTTCTGAATATGAACTGGTCCAAGGGCATAAGCCCCAGGATCATTTCCAGCCCAGCCGTTGG
The DNA here is from genome assembly GCA_964017055.1 of Chloromyia formosa. Lineage (NCBI taxonomy): Eukaryota > Metazoa > Arthropoda > Insecta > Diptera > Stratiomyidae > Chloromyia > Chloromyia formosa. Next base: position 6,403,336 of record OZ024817.1, read on the forward strand.
GGTGGTTCTCAGGGCATCCGTAATATTTATGCAGACCAGTCGATGCAATCTCGTTAGTTCCTTGACACTGGTTTTGTTTTCGGTGGCTTTCCACCATATGACCGCTCCATACTCAATTGCAGGTCTCACAACATATGTAAATATGTAATAGGCCATGTGAGGTCTGAGGCCCAATGTACTGGAGTAAGCCGACCGACATGCAAAGAGAGCTGCGCGGGCCTTATCAATTCTATACTTCACGTTATCTCCCCAGAGCAGTTTCCCGTCTAGTATTAGGCCCGAATATTTAACACTGACAACAAGGTGTAGTGCTACTCCATTGAGGATGGGTGGGGAAATTTTCGACATGTTATGTTTGCTTGTAAAAGGCATTAATTCGGTTTTTGTCGGGTGAGCCTTAAGACCAGCTTCCCCGGCCGAGATTTGAATCTGGTCCAACGCCGATTGCATAAGGTCCGATAAGGTTTGAGGGAACTTACCTCTTACAAGTACCACAATGTCATCGGCATATGCCACCACCTCAAAACCGCTGGCTCTTAACCTCTCTAGTATTTCGTTGACCGTCAGTATCCAGAAGAGAGGGGATAATATTTCTCCTTGCGGTGTGCCTGTACTAACTGTCTTCTCTTTTTTGACCCCCAAAAGGTGGCCTCGATTTTCCTGTTGCTGAGCAAATCCGACGCCTAAGTCGTTAGGGTTGGGTCAACCCCGCAACAGATCATAGCATTAATAATGCTCGTCATAGTGACATCGTTGAAAACCCCGTCGATATCAAGGAAGGCTGGTAGCGTAAGGATTTTTCTATTGCCCCGACTACTTTGTGTAGCGCCGTTTCCACTGATCTGCCCGAAACATATGCATGCTGGTTAATACAGATTCCCCCGACATCCATCGAGTTTTGAATGTGAGAAACCACCAGCCTTTCTAAGGTTTTTAGCAGAAAAGATGTTGAGATGATTGGTCTGAAGTCCTTTACATGATGGTGATTCAACCTGCCTGGTTTCGGAATGAAGACCACTCGTGCTTTAGTCCATTGTTCGGGTATTGTGATGATGTCTGCTCTTTGAAGCATAACTGGCGAAATTTCATCGATATCTGTGGCTTTGAAGGGTTTGGATGTGCGTATTGCCCACTTAATTTTTACCTCGTCTGTTACTTCCATTATCAGTGGTTGCGACGTCAGATGGCCCATCGATTAAGTATATCGTTTTGGTCTTTCTTTTTTTCGTAACATATGCTGAGTTCCTGGACGCAAAGTTGGCGGTACTACCCATACCCATCCAGGCAGGTATGGGTATATAATATATTAGTTAAGAAAGAGTAAGAGAGAGCCTGGGTTGAGCCTTCTTCCATTTAGGGCCATACACCGAAGACCCTCCGAATATGGTTTTGTATACCGGCAGATCTGTAGTCAGGTACTGCCTTTGATCTGCCGGTGTAAGCAGCATAACCAGATGTTAACCCACCAAGCAACTTACTTGGACTGGACACCTGATGTCAAGTGGATGTGGCTTTTATACACCACACTATAAGACGAGTGTTCAATAATCATGTTCAAAACGAAAACGATCCCTTGTTTTTAGCACAGGACATTACCCCTTCACCCAACAAAATGAATAGTAATTAACATAACTTACATCATTACGCATGCTAGCGTTTCCACATATGGGTTCGGAATCGTTCGAATCAATGGGAATCGTTAGAATTTGTTCCACACTATTCGGCAAGTCAAGAGCTATAAAATTAAAAAAAAATCAAGTAAGTTACTTTTTTTCTACATAAAATACATAAAATTGACTTACGGGTACAATCAGGAGTCGACTCCACCTTCCAGTCGGGCAATGAGTTTAAGCATGTTAAATTCAAATTCTCCTTGTATTCATCCTGAGCCGGATCAAAGATAGCATAGCCTGGATTGCAAATCAACTCACACCACGTGTAAGTAGTATTTCTTGCGCACAGAATGTTGCCGTTAAGTGGTGATTTTAACGGTTCGCAAAACATCTCTGGAAAGGAGAAAATTTAGAACTATTCGTGATCAAATAAATGAGCCTTAATACCTCTGACGACAACATTTATGGTACATGTAGCATTATTTCCATATTTATCAATTGCCGTGTAAACAGCATTATGATGTCCGGTTCCAATCACACCGGGCCTCAACGACTTCTGTACAATCAATTCCGCATTGGAGTTATCGAAAAACGTGGGTTCCTCCCACTCAATGAATTCTGTTTTGGCATCAGTAACACGAATTTCTTCTGGATCGACGCAATTCTCAACAACTGGTGGCGTACGATCCACTACTTGAACGATGAATGAACAATTTGCTTTATTGTTGAACGAGTCACTGGCAACATAGACAAATGTATGATTTCCAATTTTGAGCTTAATACCGTCCGTAATATTAACGTTTTGCTTAAGCCAGTAGGTAACATTGCGTCCGGTTGAATCTAGAATGGCAAAATAGTGGAATTGCACGACAAATGAAAAGCCTAATTTCTAGGGAGGGAGATTATACCTGAAACATTCGTTGGTATCGGCAGACTATAAATGAGTGCATAATCGTTTGCGTCTTCAACAAACGCAGTCATATCAGAAGGGCACGTGATTTTTGGGGGAGTTATATCTGCAGAAAATAAACTCATCATTATCATCTTCTTGAATCATTCTGTTCACCTCATAACCTACCAACACATTTTGCATTTTTATTCTTATGTGTCCATATACCATTCTTCTTTCCCGTACACGTTTTAGTCTCCGGACCACGTATGGTAAATCCTTCGGGGCACACTAACGTACAATTTGTTCCGTGTGGAACCTTCTGTTCTGTACAGTCGGGAAATGCATAGTTTCCATAGGTCGGCTTGGGCAATGGTGAGCACAGGATCTCTGAAATCGTATATTGTTTTGTAAACCCAATTTCTATGGGGCGACCAGCTCAGTGCGTAGAGGCGTTAGTAATAAATAAATAAATAACTGGCGCAACAGTCCAATCCGAACCATGGCCTCGAGATGAGGTAACATCATCTCATTTTCTAAATCGTGACGGTATGTCTTGTGCAGATGTGTATGATCAGCAACACGCTCAACCGAGTTACTTAACAGCTGAGTGGGCTCACATTCCGACACGTAACTCCCCTATGTTTATCGAAAACTACCGCATTCAGTAGGAATCGAACTGGCCCAGTGCATAGAAGGCGAACGGGCTAACCGTTGCGCCATCCGGACTACAAATATTTTTTATGTAGATATTAGGAATAATTGTTGCATAATTTTTTTAAGCGTCACTTTTATCCAAGCGGTTTCGTTTCATACCAATATGGACGTCGCTTGTAGCGTTTGGGCGGTTTTGCTTGGCAATAATTACAGTTGATGGTCGCAAGAGACGATCGAACCAAACGGTTCGCGACCACGACACAACCATGTCACCGTCATAGAACGAACGGAATAAAATTTCTTTATTTCAACCGCGTTTCGCGAACCATTTGGTTCGACGTGTGTGTCAACAAAAAAATTATAGCAAACTATCTGGCTGGTCGACAATCATTTGTTCACCGCTTGAACTAAGAAGGTGAAACTACAGCTGGATATATCAGTACGCAACCAACCCATTTACACTGTAAGCCACCCAAAAATCCTTGATAGTATGGCAACCTCATTTACCCATGCTTTCACGATCAGCAATAAAATCAGAGCTCGCAATAAAGTTCTCAAAGCACTCGCTGGAAGTTCGTGGGGAATAGACAAGGAGACTCTGCCGGTAACATATAAAGCTATTGGAAGATCGGTGGCAAATTGAGTGACACGCACGGGAAGAACATACAGTCCTGTCACTTGATGTCATCTCAGGATCACTTGCACCAAGAGACCAGAATACTGCCCATTAGATGCCACATAACAATCTCCACTTGAAGTAGTACTTAGTGGGTTGCATGGACAAAGCACCAACCCACAAAAAATCAGGCATAGCCTGACGGACCGTGAGAAATAAGTCCAGAGATATGAAAGGGAGCCATTCGACGAAGCCACGTACAGGGCTGCTATTGGTACTATACATAGCCAGGGTTGAGGCAGGCAAAGCTTTTCATCTCGGGCTACTTGCGTAGCAGATCAACTGAATTGCTAAAGTTAAACCGGAACAAGGTTAGAACCATCTGTGGTTTCCTGACCGGACACTCAGGCCCGAGAGACCACTTGAGAACTATGGGGATTGTTCCTGACTCGACCTGTCGCTTTTGCGGTGAAGAAGAACGCAACGCCTTAGCGCGGCGACGTAGAGACTGCTTCGGAGCAGCCTACCCGGAGGCTGAAGATATCGCCTCGGCTTCATTATTCCTCCGGAGCATTATTATTAGCTCGATCAAACTTGATCGACAGGTCTATGCCTGTTACCAGACCCAGGGCTAATTTGATTTAAGATCTGTGGGCAATTTCATATACACAAATCGACACACACAAATTACACCTCACACGATGTATTTACGCATCGTTGTTACACGATGAAGGGCTCCGAAATACTGAAACAGCATTTCCGTCCCAGTGACTTAGTGATGTTCCTGAACACAATAATGGGAAAAGTTAAAATGTGAAGGTCGCCACCCATGGACGAGCACAACCACGACCAAACTTCCATCGAACCATCAAATATCATAGAACGGTGGAAACGAGGAGATTTTTCTATAGAGTTTGACGTGGTTCGATGCATGCTCGCGACCAAAATGCTTGCCGTGGGTGGCGACCTTGAGACGTTGTCGCATCAAAAAAAGAAAATTTCACGAATATGTTAATGAGACCTTGCGTATGTTAGTATATACTCACGTTTGCATGTCGTTTGCAATCCATCCCATTTCGCCAGAGGCAAACAATTGCGACTCCTCGAACCGACCAGATAATAGCCTGCACCACACTTGAAAGTGCAGTCCGTATCTATAGGCATTGGTTCCGTAACACGTTTCGTTTCGTCTTCATAGATCCTCATAAATGTTGAGTTTCGTGGAGAATAATCGAAAAATAAATTCAAGTCCTTGTTACGACACATCGTCAGCCCAAAATAGGGTACGACCAAACTGGGACATGTCTTAACTGAAATGAAGCGGTATCACAGAAAAAAAAATTGGAAAATAGACAAAACAAGAGTCTTGTGATTTTGACGTACGTGCACAGGTTGCCTCCACGCCGGACCACGTTCCATTCTCTTGGCATAGACGCAAGCTAGTTCCTAGAAAAGAAGAATGCAGAAATTATTGTCTTATTTCCATCGAAAATGAGTTTTGCATATGTCTAGTACCTGTTAATTGGTACCCAGACTTACATCGTGCTCCGCACGCAGCATTTAAAACGTTTGCACAACTTGTCGGCTGCTTGACAAAATATCCATTTTGTGGTGGTGAAAGTTTGGGACATGTTATCCCTGAAATTGAAATTTTAGCATGTCTGTTTGCAGTATATACGAATAATACTATATACGAGTACTATACCCTCGCATCGTCTATCCTCGGTTTGTTTGAATCCGGTTTTGCAAACACAATAGCTAAGATTTAGCGCAGGCTGTTCCACGGTGATGTGATTAATGTCTGGACACGGACGACACATGTGCGAGTTGTGCCAGTATGTTCCCTTGGGGCAAACTATTGTACATATTTGTTTTATATGGGATTAATAGAAAATGAAAGTATCTCGCAGAAAGTAAAAGTGACAAAAGTTTGTTCTTACGAAAACATTGATCCTTTAAGCCCGATCCATAGTATCCGGGATGACATTGGCAAGCATAGTGTCCCGTGGACGTGCCACATGTACAGTCAGCATTAGCATCGCAACAACTATCAGTTCCACTAAAAAATGGATTCAAAAGATACTGTCGAAGTAAAACCTCATCTCATAATACGAGTATATAGTACTACTGAACATTTCAAAAGACACACCTTAACTTTTTACTCTCAATGACTTTGCTCGCATAGGGTGGTCTTCGCAGTCATCAGAGTTAAATCTCATAAACCCATAGACCACGAGTGGTATTATCTAAACAGTAGATTAGAGCTCGGAAAGTTGATTTAAATAACTTTCAAGAACTGCGGAAGTTCAATAGTTATTAAGACAAAGTCGAATGTGCAACGGAGGTCCTACACATTTCTGATTGATAGTTAAAATCAAATCTTAGTTTAGGTAGAGTGGCAGCCTAACGGCTCCGCATAGACCGCTGGGGTCTATGCTCTTCTTACCTTGCCTGGATTAACAAAGCTAACTCTTTGGCAGGATAAGTTCCTGAATTCTGGTTCTCTTTGTGATGAGGACTATTTTAGTCTTCTTAATCAAATCTTAATGCCTACTGCAGCCAATGGCCCAGCCCCAGCCATTCGGGGCCATCGCCATTGTGTGGCGGATGGCCTTCAGTGGCCAATGCCACGTAACCGTCATTTTTGTCAATAGCAATGGGCCATCGGATGGCCCATCGCGTACACAACCAAAGAGATTATATTTATCTTTATTCCTCCATGAACACAACTTTGAACAGCTGATTTAAGTTGACAGGCCACTACACAATTATCGCAATGCTACTGTCACCGACCTTCTGTTGTACGCGATCCGTTTGATTATAGCTTCCGTGACGCACAGAGCGACAGCTTTCAATTTATGGCCCAATATACGCAATTTCCTGAAGACCATTGTGTGGACGGACAAAATTTGAAAATATTTGAATTGACATTTGGTGTGTGATGGCGGCCATTAAAATCTCCATCGCGATGGGGATGGGCCATTGCCTGTAGCAGGCATAATATACATAAAGTTAAACCTCATCTGATGAGTGGTATACTCGTATGTGGGCCGTCTGTATGTTGTAAAATAATAGCCACTTTCGATTCATTAACCCGGCTTCACAGACCGAAAAGAACGCCACGGCTCTGCGATGAGCGAACTTAAACGGTCACCATACAGATACTTCGCCGTCGTGATTGTGAATTGCGTACTCAGTATACATTTAGACGGGGCGAGAAAAGTTGATGCTCAACCAATTTGCTTTCAACTTTGCTCCGATGAGACCCCAAGTGAGACCTGGATTAAAACCGGTCTGTCGTTTTGTATGAAAATGATGTGAAAATTGGTTGAATCGAAAGCGGCTAATGATACCGAAATTTAAATACAAAGTTTGGACTTTGGACTACTCTAGGCGAAATGGCCTAAAAAAAAGTAACAACCGATATCCGGTTATACACGTTAAACGTGCCGTACACACAGCGATCGATCGGCCGATCCGTCGCCCGATATCGATCGGCCTGTGTATGTGGAAATCGCACCGATTGACCGATCAATTTTGATCTGCCGATATTTTAGTGCGATTTTCGTGCGATCCATCGGTGACGATCGATTGGATGGTGTATTTGATTATCGCAAGTGAATGTCAAATTACCAAATTATTAAATGATAAAATTTGAAGGATTCTAATGATTTAAATGGCACTGCAATTGAAATATCAAATATGTGTTATACGAAAATACCACACACATCCAAATAGTTAACAAAAATTAATTCAAGTCGGATTGGGAGTGAATCATAACCTATAGTATTTTTTGAATTGTTATTCATTATCGCATCGCATGAAAATCGTAAAGTGTGTGTGCAGTGGAGATCGGCAAATATTTTGTAGGGATCCATCTGCCGATCGATCGGACGACGGATCGGATAATGTATGGCGGCTATTATGCGTCACAATTGCAAATCGATTAAACTTACTTTTCTCTCTCACACAGGGCATCGCATCTCGACTTGTTATCCAACTTGAGATTGTAACCAATCTTGTAATCTGCAACCAATTATTGAAAATGTGAAAATACGAGTATACCATAAAATATAAGTTTCAAATCATGCTACCTGCATGAAGAGCCTTTCGCGCCAGACTTTCAAATTGCGAGAAACTATCAAGTAGAAAACTATGCTCATTTTCCGGTGCGCTGGATATGTTGAATAGCTCAATATAATTTCCAGATTGAATGCCTGTTTTCTCCCCAAGGATAAAATTAAGAATTATTCGAGAATCCACCATGTACTGTTCAAGTCGCATTACCAATAGTGAATACTGTAACTCCACTCTGTTTCAGCTCGATTGCCATTGGCACTGGATCACGTCCATTTGAGAAGCCATCCGTTACAAGGAATACTATTTTCTTACTATTCTTCCGAGCATTGTTGAGAATTTTCTACGGTCGGATTAACAAAAAGGAAATTAACTCTTAATAAATGAATCAACGTACGAGTATATAGTGTGAAGCACCTTTGCCTCCTCCAGTGCGCCGTAAGTGTATGTACCTCCGGGTACGAACTCGATTCGCGGTATATCGTCATTGAGAAGTGTACACTTATCGTTATCGATGGTGGGATCGGAAATTTGATCAACGTGTCGTACCTGGTAATGGAAATTATTAGTAAATTCGATTGCATCCTTGTCTGAAGAAAATATTTTAAAAATCCTGTTGGGTAGTTGGCGACATCTTCGTTGGGGATGGTGTCTATAGATTTGTATGTCATCACTTCGCCAGGGATTTCTATTTGAACATCGAAATTCAATTGGTGGCATCAACATTCTTTGCTGCTAAAATAGCTCATTCAGCCAACCATTCATGATTGGTGTAATTGCGTACGATGTTCGGGAAATTTTTTTTCGATGAGGTGCTCCTTGGACTCGGTGAATTAACAAAAGTGAATGGGAAATTCACTGAAACCACTTGTCTCATCAACTGGAATATTTCCATTGCCGATGTCCAACAATTGCTTCGAGAACACATCAGCAGATTGATCATTTTCCAATGCAACACGCATGTTTGTTGTCAGTTGTAATGTCTGCACGTATGTAGGTTCATAAATGAGATGATTTTCGGACGCGTTGAGTTGATCCGCAAGTCTTGATCTCGGAATGATGGGCAGCGTTTGACGGAAATTGCCGGAAAGCAGAATCATTGCGCCTCCAAAACGATTGTGATTAAGAGCGCGTTGACATGATCAAACTACGATTTGACAAACTAGCATTTCATGAAAAGTTGAGCGCCGTCCAACTATGGTTTGACAGAAGCACAAGACATCAAACCAGTTTGACAAGGGGTTGACACGTTCAAGTAGCTGGTTTGTCAAACCGTAGTTTGATCGTGTCAACGCGCTTTAATGCGCAAGTCTTTCAGAGTGCGATCGAGAGCCTCCAATGCACGTTTATGCGCCATCGTGCATTCATCCCAAATGATTATTTTGCAAGTTTGCAAGACTTTAGCCATAGCAGAATTTTTCGAAATATTGCAAGTTGGTTCGTCCGTCACTTGCAAGTTCAATGGCAATTTAAGGGCAGAATGAGCCGTCCATCCGCCTTCAAGCTACGTCGCCGCAATGCCAGGTGATGCAACTGCCAACGCTATGTCACTTCGTGAACAAATCGTTGCCAATATCAAGGAAATGAGGAACGTTTTGCCAGTTCCGTCAGGCGCATCAATAAAGAAAATGGCACCTTGTCCATCATCAATCGCTTTCATCAGTGTATTATATGCACTTTTCTGCTGTGGATTCAACAATGGAACATTTCTTTCCACAGCTTGACTCAATGCATCTCGATCGTAAACACGTTCCACACACGTCACCAACGAACAGATCAAAAAAATATTTCAGGCAAATCGGACGAATGCGTGTTTTCATGTGCGACAACAGGTCGTCCTTGATTTTTTTTGTGTATAATATATACAAATAGGAGGGAGCATTGCAAACACAAACAAACAAAAATTGAGCCAAATCGGAGATGAAAAAATTTCTCCATACAAAATGTATGGGAAATGGAATTTTCCAATTTTCTCAATTTTCCGGGAAAATTTCCAATTTTGGGCTCCGTTAGTATCTAAGTTGGGCGTAAAGGAGCACAACAACAAAAAAAATTGAGCCAAATCGGAGAAAGGGTATTTTTTATTATATTCTGGGGTATAGCCGAAGCAGACCACTAACGCTTGGGTCCCTTTTCACCCCCTCCCGGTCATCGGTGGCTTCCAGATGTCGACTGATAGTTGTCGACCTCTTTCTTCATCACTGAGTCCCGTGTTATTGCTAGCATTTGTTTAAGGCTGAGTTCACTCATGGCTTCCACACTTATCGTGTGCTTGCCTGTGGTCCTCAACCTCGTGCTAGCCAGTGCTGGACATTCGCACACAATGTGTGCTGCCGTCTCGGCCTCCTCCAGGCATAGCCTGCAAACGTCATCTTCCCCGATTTTCATCTTGGCCAGATGAGCCTTAAAATTACCATGCCCTGTGACCAAGGCAGTTATCCAGCTTAGGGTACTCCGTTTGTACCTGAGTACCTTTCTCGCTTCCCTGCCTAAAGGGCTGGTCATTGCATTCCGAGCTTGTTTCCAAGCGACTAGCTCATGCCATCTTTGTTGATGCATGGAGTCCATCCACTCCCCAACCTTCGCTCCAATCATGCCGTTCCCCAGAGGAACTCTGGGTTCTGGGCCAATGAAAGTTGCCGCAGATCCCTGTTTTGCTAGGGCATCCGCCGCCTCATTTCCTGTTGTAAATATATGTCCTTTTACCCACATCAACGTAACCCGGAGAAAGGGTTACTGAGTTATGTCTGTACATACGTAGACGACTTATTTTTATATATAAGAGATGTATTAAAATATAATCGAATCAATAGTCAACTATCGCAATATTTCTGTATCAGTAATCATCATTTTCTAAACAATTTTTCGATTTTTTCATAGCCTTTGATTTATTTACAAATTCATCAAAGACAAGTTGCACATACGTTACAAATAATCACAGCTGTCGATGACTTTGCGGTCGGGAAACCCCGGAAATAACAGCAAAATAAATGTGCCGGTTGATAAACTTTCATCACAACCATTTTAAAGTCAAGACCCCCGCTGACTTAATAACGAGCATCTTATCAATGCGTAATTATGAATTTTGCAATCGGAAATCTTGAATGAAACAACGGAGCATTGGCATGCTGTTATCACTACTCGAGTAAGTACTACCAGAATGCTCTCAACAAGAGCTAAACAATAATAGCCCGGTCTCTCTCTCCGGTTTTGATCCAGGTCTCGCATGGGAGTGAATTGGTTGAAGTTAACATGTTACGCCCCCTATCCAAATATATACTGAGTGCACAATTCGCCCCCACACGGCGAAGTATCTGTATGGTGGCTGTTTATGTTCACTCGTCGCAGATCCGTGGCGTTGGTTCGATTCACTCTGGATTTGAGACCGGGTGAATCAAAAACGGCTAATACCATCACTTGATTTCATATACTCGCTCCATGCCACTACTCTCTCTCTCGTTTCTGGTTTCCTTGATAAGAATATCAAAATGAGGAGAAATGTCCAGAATACTTACAACTTTTCCTTGCGAACTATACGTGACCAGCGCCACTCTTGTATAATTGTAGCTAACGTTAAAATCGCTCAACAGCTTCTTCACGAACTTTGTCTCGCTTATGAAATTCAAACGACCAACACTCGAACTGGAATCGATCAAAAACACAACATCGACACGTTTTGATTTCTGCTTGATATTATCAATGGCCTTTTTGAAATTACGATTTATGTCAGCGATACTTGATTTGTACACGGCATTTTCAAAATTTTCACCACTTATGGGTTTTAAAAATTTACCACCACCACCGCCGCCGTTCTCACCATCAACAACAAATTGATTTTGTATGGGGTGAACCGTATTTTCGATATCCGTTTCAGAAGTTTCATTTATGGGCGATATTAGATCCGGTAATAGCGTTTCCCCGTTTACAGATACAACTGAGACACACATTAAAATTAGAAGAAGCTGCATTTTCACCAGCTTGTTGAAACTCTTGAACCACAAAGACACAATTTTCTAAATCAATCTAGAACAAATGCGAATACTTTTCAGCGATTAACTAGGAAGCGAAGAGCACAGTTCCGTTCGAGATTCACTAATGAAAGATGAATGAATCTGTTGCGGGCCAGAGTGCCAGCCAACCAACTCCACTTATCGCAAATACAAGCTGAATCGCTGACACATGGGTCATTTTTTAATAGTACAAATATCTACATATGTTTCCTGTTTCCATAATGGTATATAAAGAGAATATCTCATCAATGTGGGACGAATTTTACGAGAGATTTTTCGCAAGAAGTAAAGAGTGATGTTGCATTGCATATTAAGCGGTACACGGGAAATGTGTGTGATGATTAGTTTCCTAAAGCTTCTTTACAATATTTTCTAAACACGGCTGTGCATTGCTGTCTTATTCGGCAGACGAGTAAAGCCCGGTTGACAGGATCCAGCGCCACTTGGATTGCTGCTTGGGCCGAATACGTTTGGCCAAGTGCACCTGGTTCAAGTAAACTTACACAACGATGACCAAGTGGACTATCTACCAAGTAGGCTCCAATCAAATTTCGAAGTCGCCTAACATATAGACAGACGGTAAAAAGTTGTGAACATCGTGTCAAGCGAATTTTTTGAACATGCAAGTGATACTTGGCTCCAATAGACCAAAAATCGTCGTTGGTTCACGTACTACTTGGATCCAGGTAAAGTTGTTCACATTCTAGTCAACTTGGGCGTCTCCTCTCTGTCAATGTGGACTTGGATAACAATAAATTGACATGCTCCAACTAGCGTCCAAGTGATTTTGAACTACGTTTGATCAAACTGTACCTATCAGTTTTCTGACAAATTGTTTCCTCCTTATTTTTGCCTCATCGAAACTGAAGTGCTGCGTCCTGTACGAAAAACATGTTCCGCCACGAAGAAGAAGTGCAATTGGTAGCTCAGTGCGCAGAGGCATCAATCTCATATATGACTACCGGCGTTTCGGGTTCGAGTCCCGTCCACGTGCATAGCATCTCCCGACTTGTCGCAGGTAGGCGGCTAAATGGGGGTGCAGATGGGTGCCAATGAAACGTCAGCTGGGCCACATGGAACAGTTAACGCACTATGCCCAACAAGGGGTTAGGGCAATTGAGTAAGACGAAGAAAAAAACTGCATACCATTTTAGATTATACTTGATACAAAACACCTAGATTCATGTTGTTCTAAAATTGTATTTATGTATACGCATATACATGTCTTTTAAAAATATTAAATATATGTATAAGTATTTTTCGCATACTACTTTGACAATATATGACTAAATTTTACTAAATATTTAATGAGTATGAAACCAGTTCAGTATTTAAAAAAAAGAGACAAAACATAAATAAAATATTGCTAAAACGGTTGTCTTATTTCAATTATTATCCGGATAAAAGCCCGGATTAAAATAAAATGCCTTATTAAAACCTAGTGTCACGCGACTTGATGTTTGCAATTTATTCTCTGATCGTATTTTAAGTGTCTCCTCGCCCACCTTCTTCTCGAGTGTTTCCAGGTCCGTATTGTGCGCGAATTTCGACCAAACCTGACACAATATTTGAATATACCACGAACCCTTGGCCGGATCACGATGTGTTTTAAATCCGGGTACAGTAGCGTAGAATATGATTATGTCGGATAGGGTCGGACTGTGAATGCCAAGACTGGCTATGCCGTCCGTCTGAACGTGGGGACGATTGAAATTGCCGTAGGTGCCTTCGTCGGAAACATTGCCTCTGAGGGGAGGGCGAAAAAAATACAAGAACAAAATGAAATATTAAGGATCATGGCTAAAAGCAACAAAATTGCTCTACTCACCTACAAAAGGGAAACAAAAATATTTTCGGTTTGCCGAACAAGTTCGGACAATTCCTATTGCTAAAACAATCAATAATCTCCTCCAAATTAATGACAGCACCATCATGAAATTCAATTCGTTCTCGTTTATCTTGCATATCGCCATGCGTCAATATGGCCATCACAAAACTTTCCGCACGACGTGTATAATTCGAGCTAAGCAATTCCAACAGTATCTCCCAAAATTGACTCAACAATAAGTTCTCATAGTAGAAAACATCGTATCCGAATTCACGAAATAAATGTATTAAATTCTCCCGATCAATTTCGGCTCCGTTACGTCGATCCGAATTCGGAAATGTTATAATATTGACCATAAGAAAAACGCCACGATGTTTGCTGCGCATCGGATACGTATCAACGCGTTTGTCATAGTGAATTTCCTGAGATTTCTCGACAACGATTGTTGGATCGTGACGTGTCTCCTTTGTATAGATTTCTAGTGACACGGGTTTGGCAACTTTAAAAATGTCAAAATCATCGGCTTTTCGTAGTGGCGTACTTGGCGAATTATTGATATCAATCGGTTCGTCTGGACAATATCCTTCCATGTTCTTGTTGTCATGAATACTTTGAAAGACATTTTCCGGACACAGTAGATTGGAGGCTGACGGAAATTCCGTTCTTAGAATATCGGAAAGTGCTCTGAAGGCATCCGGTCCGCGTTTTGTTATTTTCATGAACAGCTCGCGATGGCATATTTTCGGGTCGCTATTGTCCTGTATGGAAAGAGAGGAAATGTAAACGGAGGCAATATGAAATGACAAACACGAGATTAGGACTTACATTGCGTATATTATTCTCCATAATTTTTGATATGATCCTTCTCCGAACACATTCTTTTATCAGTCGCTCGAAATCAGTTTTGTCGACTAATTTCGGTATATTATCTTTGATTAGTTTCCGATGATGATCCTCCATAATGGCGGCGGTCGTAGATGATTGCCTGAAATGGACCAAGCGAAAAAAAAGAGGATTTTAGTGTAATGTGATATGATGAGTGGGTTAGGTTAGGTTAAGTTTGTGGACTGCTTCAGCATACGGAGCACACATAGACCACGCTGGGTCTGTTGTGATACATTATATCTACTCCGCGAACCATCTGGAGCGAATGATGAATCGATTAATCTGTCCGACGCTCACATCCTTCAAATCATCAAGTTCAGTGAAGTAGTAGGACCCCAGGATGGACTTCCTACTACCACCAAGAGCAGAGCAGGAGCAGAGCAAGTGGAAAGAACACTCCTACTCATCCTCTCCACAGCTTCTGCAGTAATCATTGTGGGGCACACGCAGTCTCCTGGCATGCTCCCCAATGAGGCAATGACCAGTGATAACCCCTACAACATTAGTAATGTACTTCCTGTCCAGCATAAGCAATCCTGAAGAGCGGCCAGGGTTTAGTACTGGCCAAATCTGCCTAGTCGCGTGACATCAGCCATCACGCCATCTGATGTTAGCCCTCGCAGTCGCATTTTCGCTTAGCGCCATTTGCAGGTGTTCATAGGCATACCAACATTCCGAAAACTGTCGCCGACCTCACTAATTGGGCAAGTTCATCCGCCTTACGGTTACCGACGTAGCCACTGTGACTCGGAATCCAGCAAATAGTAACATTGGGAAAGCTACTCAACTGTTGGATCGAGGTACGGCATTCAGCAAGTGCCGATTGACTATCACTGTAAAAGATTAGATTCCTGAACGAAATTATATTACGACCCAGCCAAGAAATGGCTTCGTGAATAGCAGTCACCTCCGCTTGGCAGACACTGCAGTAGTCAGGGAGACGGAAGGACAGACTGATATTCAGGGTCTCCGAGTAAACCCCCGCCCGACACCATTAACGCTCTTGGAGCCGTCCGTAAAAATGCTTACAGCGTTAGTATCTAAAGCTATAACATCCGCCCACTCCTCACGAGAAGGGATTAGGCAACATAAGTTCTTGTCAAACTCTAGTTTGGGTGAGGAATAGTCCGTGATTTCAGGAACATTCAAACTATTCAAAATATCCGAAAGTCCATTGATGGACGAGGTCCATTGACCCGTTTCACGAAGACGAATAGCCACATTGGCAGCAAGCTGCTCGGCCAGGATGTCCAGAGGAGTCAGGTTCAGCATGACTTCCAGGGCTGCAGTAGGCGTAGAGCATCCGTAATGGCGACACTGACCAGCCTTTGAACTTTCTCCAACAGGCTTCTGTAGGATACGATTCTAAGTGCCCTCCACCACGCCACTATCCCATACATAAGAATGGGGCGCAAGACCGACACTTACAGCCAGTAAACCACTCTCTGTTGCAGGCCCCATTTCCTACCTATAGCCCTTCTACACGAGTATAAGGCGATAATGGCGTTTTTAACTCGTTCCTGAATATTAGGCTTCCAGCACCATTTCCTATCCGGGATAAGCCCAAGAAGTTTAGCTTTGTCAGTGAGAACAAGCATAATGCCATCTAACAAAGGCGGCTTGAACGAAGGGACAATTCCCCTCCTGGTGAAAAGAACAAGCTCAGTTTTGGTTGGATTTACCAAATAGTATAGACTGCACAAGAGTGATCACTCCATAGAACTTTCGCCTCTGCCAGTAGATTTGTATGTATTGACAAATAGTATAAACTACACAAGAGAGATACACAAGAGAATCAATACATACAAATCTACCGGCGGAGGTTGAAGTTGTATGGAGTGAGCACTCCTGTGTAGTCTATACTATTTGGATTTACTTTAACCCCAACTTCACTCGCCCATCTCATAAGAATACTGAGGCCCCTATGCATTAGCTCACTTCGGATATCTGGCAATTTAGACGAGATGACAATTGCGATGTCATCGGCCTATGCAATCGTTCCAAATCTATAAGCAGTCTATTGACCGCCAGATTCCATAAAAGAGAAGAGAGGAGTGCCCCTGCAGACATGTCTACGCGCGGACGAAGTGCCCAGTTTTGTGCAGATCATCCTTGAAGTGAGCAACGAATTGATAAGTTTGCAGATAGATCCATGTACTCCCAGATTGACAAGTGCGTCAGTGATAGCCATCGGTTTTATCTTATTAAAGGCACCCTCAATATCAAGGAAAGTAACCAGGATGTACTCCTTGTATACAAGGGACTTTTCGATATGGCCTACTAAGGCATGCAACGCCGTATCGACCGATCTACCCTTCCAGTATGGCCGATGAGCTTGCTCGGGCTGGGACGACTGGGGCAATTGAGGATGGTCGTTGGGACATCGGAGTGCCTTTCACAATCTGCAAGCAAATTATCAACTCTAACGCGAAACATAAAGCGAGCGCTAGATGGATTGAGGACGGTGCGTGTCAAACTATGAAGAGGTTATGGCCCACAGCGGACCCCGGCCGTTCTGCTGCAATATTATCACTGAATAGGAAGCACATTGGTGTGGTGGTGAATATTATCACTGGGCACTGTCCCATTGGGGAGCACGCAAGGAGACTTCGCTTACCCTACAATGACTTCTGTAGAAGCTGCGAGGATGCTGACGAGGAGGAGACTACCCTCCATTTTCTATGCACCTGTCCTGCGTTGGCTGCGAGGAGGCGGGTCTTTCTGGGGGACTCTTTCTTCCTTCACCTGGAAGAGCTAAGGGGCATAAGCCCGATCAGGCTTTATCGGTTCATTGCCAGCTCTGGCTGGTTCAATGGATAGTAATTTCAACGGGATAGGTGTTTATCCTGGTAGGTATCACAACGGGCCCTTTGGTGGCCTATGTGTGCTGCGTCATCCGCGGCAGCCTTTTAACTTAACCTAACCCAACCCTTCCAGTAGGCATGCTGCGAGGCAGATAGCAACCGACTGGGAATGGTGTCACGTAAGTCGATGTCGATCAGTCTCTCCAATACTTTCAACAGGCAGGACGAAAGGCTAATAGGCCTAAGATCCTTCGGTTGCGATTGGCGTATAGAGAGTGGATTACAAAATTAACCGAAAAGACACGGTATTACTGTCGGACAAGCCGGAATGTTTGAAATTTTAGATTATAAGATGGTTTCATTCATAAAATAGAACATTATATGATTCCCTTATCTTCTATCTCCCTTGTCGATGTCTGGGGCTCATTCATTGGGCCTAATGCGATTATCTCGTTCGCGCCCATTTCGAATAATTGATGACGCCCCTATGCGTTCGCACACGCCCACACACACTCCCATGCACACTGACAGTCGTTGCCGCGAATGCTGCTGATGGCGTCGCGCTGACAATACGAAGCTGTTCGACCGGTGCCGACGGCCGAGGTGGCCTGCTTCACTTTTCGGAATGGAATTCATTATTGAATGGGAAATGAGATGATGGCCTCGGCGGCAAGGCCTCGGATGACGACGGTGACCGACAACGAACATGCTAACGTACGTTTTTACGCTTAGGCGATATTCAGATTAGCTACATTTTCAGCTCCGACGCAGCCACGCACAATAGCCAAGCATAGTCGATCGTATCGCATGCTGAGCGATGAGTGTGAATCCGCCCATTTGATGCTGTGTATCTCGACTGAAATTTTAAGCAGTCGTGCAGCGCGGTGTCGTGTGTGTGAATTTCGCCTTAACGTACACTACAAGTGCGGTGCTTGCGCATGGCAAAGAATGACGTGCGCCACTGCGCTGCAGCGCTCTGTGTCCCAATACCAACACAAACATAGTTTGCTCAAACACGTCCCCCTTACTTCGTGCACACAGGGGATTTGGAACATTTTTTCGGGTGTGTGTGTATGTATTGTAGCCACACGTCGAGTTTGAGTATGTGTGTGTGTCATAACTTCGGGCGTTGAAGAAGGGAGTGTGGTAGCTTTTGGCCGTTCTGATGAACGAGTCGCTCCGGCGCGTAGAATCGGCTGCCGCAGGAACGGGGTTTTTTTCGTCAACACTATCGCTATCGCAAAATTAGTCCGACTGACAAAGATGACGATGACCAGAGAGATAGAGCTGAGTTTATGTGGACGCCGCGCAATTACTGGGCTTCCAAGACTGGTGGACGTGGTCACGTGACCGAGATAATTGGAGAACAACGATCCAGGCGGCCAAGGCCCGACGTCGGGCTGTCGCGCCACGTTGATGATGATGATAGTTTTTCGAATAACTATCGGGGTTATCGGCCGATAGTTATTCGATAGTGCCCATCGCTAGATGAGACCAATGACCCGGAGTAAATTTGATTAATTTGGTCAGGACAAAAGAACCCTTCCTGGGTATAAAGTGAAACCTAGCCAATATGGGTATCGTCTGATTCGGGGAGATAAGATCAATCCACTGGAGTATTGTTGAAGGCATTGTGAGACCTCTGGTCTGGAGGTGCACGCTGGCAACATGCATCGTCCGAAACGGATTTATGCCAACGAAACGTCAGCTAAGCCACACGGAATAGTTGACGCGCTATGCCCCATTATGCGTTAGCGCAAATGAGTATTTCGAGACCTTCGGTCGGGATCTTTTTCGGTATTGAGTGAAAAGTATTTCCTGAAGGGACTGCACAGTAATAGGATATTGTTGGACATGAAGTAAAACCGAAACTGTCATCAGGCCAATGCTCTTTGTAACTTTCGATTTCTTTTTTTCAGTGCGTAGCCCTGCTTTGGACCAATGGATCAAACCTAACGACTAATGCCCATCGTTCATGCGATAGACCATAGACGGTTAACGTCAAGAGCTAACAAACCCCTTCAACGCCAGACGCGTTGCTTGCTACTACAACTAATGTCCATCTAGAACTGTGACAAAATCGAAGCCGTCTCAATCGCTCGAGTCGTAGTTACACTAATACTGTGCATGCACTTTATTTTCCAGATAAAAGACAATAGAGTGCTACAATCCACTTCTCCAATTGTCGCATATTTTTCTGTTATCGCTCTCTGAGGCATCCGAGGTCACATACCCTTGTTTAGTTTATTATGTTGCGTTCAATCCGTCTTTATGCTTCGCAATATGTTCATCATAGCTTTTACTTTTATCATAAACCTTTTTTTTACAACCCACTGGCAGCTACACCTCTAAACCTTAGAACCTGCCGAAACGAGTCCAATCTGGATCTGCTTTGCTCGTCGGATAACACAATTTCATCAGCCCTTACAATTGAGGAGACAGTGTGAGTCATCCCGACGGAATGTTTCTCCCGAAACAAAGAAAAGTTAGGAAAGTTCATGTATATTGAGATATGGTGCAAATTGCACAAATATTCCCTAGAACGCATCAACAGTTTAAGACAAGATTGCTCCAAAATACAGGAATAAACACGACAAGACAGAGGACCATTGAATTCGCAATGTTCGACTGGGGGCTTGATTTTCTTAGGAGTTATCAATTACCTTTTGATAGATTTGTACAGACATTCGCTTAAAACGTTCCAAATGAGCACCAACGTGTTGGAATTTCGTGTATTTTCACTGAACAACAACGAACGAGACGAGCACCAACCACTAAACACAAACAACCGTGACCAAATCAACCTGGCACCGTCTGTCACAAGCACTTGACGTTGTTGCAGCATTGCCATATCGATGTGTAGCAACATTCTCCAATGAACTCCATTATCGACCCAACATGTTGCATGCATTTTTGTTCACCAGATGTGATCTAATAGCCGCCATACATTATCCGATCCGTCGCCCGATCGATCGGCCGATGGATCGCCACAAAATATCTGCCGATCTCCACTGCACACACACTGAGCGATTTTCGTGCGATGCGATAACGAATGACAATTCAAAAAATAGGTTATGATTCACTCCCAATCCAACCTAGATTCATTTTTGTTAACTATTTGGATGTGTGTGGTATTTTCGTATACCACATATTTGATATTTCAATTGCAGTGCCATTTAAATCATAAGAATCCTTGAAATTTCATAATTTAATAATTTGGTAATTTGACATTCACTTGCGATAATCACATACACTATCCAATCGATCGTCACCGATCGATCGCACGAAAATCGCACAAAAATATCGGCAGATCAAAATTGATCGGCCGATCGGTGCGATTTCCACATACACAGGCCGATCCATCGGCCGATATCGATTTCGGGCGACGGATCGGCCGATCGATCGGTGTGTGTATGGCACGTTTTATGGCTACTACAGACAATGTGTGCGTTCAGAAGGAACTGAGCAACTTCCGCTCAGCGAACATGTTCAGAACGAGCGGGTTCAGAAGTGACCGAGCAACTTCTGCTCGGGTGAGCATGATCAAAATTCACCGAGCAAGAAATATTTCTGCTCACTGATCAGTGCTCAGTGCTCAGGTTCTTCTTCTTCTTTTTCAACCTCACGCTCAAGTTGCGACTTTCGAATTTTGACAGTTATCAAGTTGGTTGTTGTGTTTTCGCCGCTTTCGGCTTCTAGTTCTTTGGTTTTCGGGTGCTTTTGATTTTGTTTTCTCGTTGTTCGTGATTTTTGTAATGGACAGCGTGGGATTCATGTATGTTCCACTTTTCGCGCACTTGACGTCTAAAATTGTCATCGTCAGCTTTCAGCTGGTCGATTTTTCAGCTGGTGAAATAGCGTTCAGCAGGTGCAGACTCCAAACCGAGTGGCTCCGGAGCTGCTCGCGAGCAGTTGCGGAGCTGCTCGCGAGCGGTTTCTGCTCTTTTGCCACCTTCTGAACGCACTCAATGACCCATCGCGATACTGACTTTGATGGCCGCCATCACACACCAATTGTCAATTCAAATATCGGCCGTCCACACAATTGTTTTCGATGGGCCATCAGGAAATTGCGCATAGTGGGCCATTGAAATTGAAAGCGCGTACGACAGAAGGTCGGTGCTAGTAGCATTGCAATAATTGTGTGGTAGTATGTCAACTTGCATGAGCTGTTGAAAATTGCGTACTCAATTGGCCATCACGGGCAGGAAAATGGCTCTCGAAGCCATTTGTGGCCATCCCATGGCCCATCGCTGTTGACACTAATGACGGTTACGCGACATTGGTCACTGAACGCCATTCGCCTGTCCACACAATGGTGATGGCTTTAAATGGCCGCGGATGGGCCATTGTCTGTAGCAGACATAAGAACATTGGATGGGTTCAGAAGTTACCGAAGAGGCTATGTTGGCTATGCAGTCTCTGCCTGTTGAACGCGACGCTCGTTGTATGGGTTCAGAAGATACTGAGCAACTTCCGCTCAACTGATCATGATCAATTGATCACCGAGAAGGAAAAATTTCTGCTCATCGCTCGCACTTTTCTTCTTCTTCTTTCCCTTTGACTTTCGTATGAAGTGTGTGTGACAACGAGAGTTGCGTTCAGCAGGCACAGACTGCATAGTCGACAAGTTCCGGAGCTGATCGCGAGCAGTTCGTGCTCTTCGGTAACTTCTGAACGCAGGCGTTGTCACACACACTTTATAGGAAAGTCAAGGAGGAAGAAGAAAAGTGTGAGCGGTGAGTAGAAATATTTCTTACTCGGCGATCATTTGACCATGATCACCTAAACAGAAGTTGCTCGGCAACTGTTGAACGCATTGGGTGGTATGCATAATAATGAGGATATACTCAAGAGTGAAGTCTATTGAGGACATTCCTGAGTCTGCTATGTGCTGTGAATCAAGTGAAAAAGTTGTATGCATAAAACTACTCTCCGCTCCATAGTGAAAATTGAGTGGAATTCTGTCAACTCAGCTTTACTCCACTCGACTCACTTTTCCACCCATTCACTATCGATGCGGTCTAGCAACATTTTCAAATGAACTGTATTATCAATTCAACATGCTGCTTGCGTTTATTTCACTTCGTTTTTTGTTGCTTTTGTGTTGTTTTTGTAGCGGAAGGAGCGGAGGAGTAGGAGAGAAACGTCAGAACAGCCGACCAAAACAAAACGGTCTAACCCTAGTGGATCAAAATGACCCGTCTTGCTGGTTGCTTCCTAACTGCACGGCTTATTCCTTATATTAAACAATTCTCATTCACATCCCGTCGTCACTTTTGTAGTGCAACAAAAAATAACCTGCCGGAACATTTGCATTCGAAAATCCTCTACAGCTCATTTGTTGAAGAACAGAAACCTAAATTGGGATACCGAAAGAATCGAGCCTTGGTTGAGGCCGGAACGAAGTACGATCGAGATGAATTGCTGTCCCGAGTTGATGTTCGACCATTTCCTTCCGTTTTGAAGTCGCTAGTATCAAATAACGAAGTAGAAAGCCCGACCCGCCTGGAGGTGCCACAAAAAATCGAGACACGTAGAAAGGACGAAAGTTGTACAGTGAATTACAGGTCACGGGCACCTGACAATTGGATGACTGACTATGAATTTTATGATAGTGATGACGAGGGTGGTGAGTGCAATAGTGGAACGCCAGGTAATTCAATAGGCGCAGGGTCGGGTAGTGGTTGATCGAGTGTAATGTGATTTGTGTCCTTTTTCAGATCCCACCGTGCCGCCTTCGAAGATACCATGCAGCGGATGTGGAGGAGTGTTGCACTGTGCCGATCCAGGATTACCGGGCTATATACCAAGCGAAATATTTTGTGGACGAACGGAAGCCCAGTTGAAGGTAAATGGATAAATAACTAGCGCAACAGTCCAATTAGGACCAAGGTCTCGATATGGGTTAACATCATCTCATTTACTAGATCGTGACGGTGTACATAGAGGTGTGTGATCACTGATCAGCAACACGCGCAAGTTGTTTACCCCAAATGGGTACTCATTTTACGGCTGAGTGGGCTCATAGTCCGACACGTAAATCCCCTCTTATCCAAAACGACTATACTGCCTTCAGTAGGAATTGAACCATTATGGAGGTAGAACAAGGGATAAAAAAAAATGAAACAGTAAAGCAGTGGCGGAATGAACAGAGTTGTCGTCCAGTTCTTTATTACTTACTTATTGCCTTCACCCCTGTATAGGCGCGTCAACATCTCTAGCATCCTGCCTTACGTATACTTTTCCTTAGCATACAAAATTTGGTGGTGCAATTATTAGTGTTAGTAAGACTTCCCTTCATTAAGCATTTTAATATCCGTGACTTCAATCTCCCTTGTGTTGTTTGGCTTCTCTCCCCTTCTGGATTGCAAATTTCCACTTCAAATCC